>JAQFVV010000013.1:14300717-15500717 GCA_028023455.1 Epiperipatus broadwayi
TAATTTCGGAGTGGATTAATATCTATGCTAAATACAAACATAACATTATTAATATAGTACAAGAATTTTTAGAAATGAAACATAGTCTTTATCCTTTGATTAATTAATTATGATTTTATAATTGATAATGCCATATTTACATTTGATGTAAATATTATTTTACTCTAAAATTTGTCATAGTTAGTAAACTTTTAATAAATGAAAGGATACTTCGGCTCAGTTCTTTAGTTTGATGATATAAAGATGATGGACTTCTTGAGTTATTTCATAGCTAAAAGGAGCTTATTCAACTCTGACTTTTATATATTGTGCCCTTTTCTATAGGTCAGTAATAGTTTATAACAGTCAATTACTAAAAATTTTAAATTTAGAATATGTTCTTTTAATATGGTAATTGTATTAAGTCAATTATATCTTTAAAGTACAATTTGAAGCTAAAGAGAATACATAGTATATAAAATTATTTAAAAGTAGTTAAGTAAAGCTTAAAATATTGTTTCATATGGTTGTAAAAGCTGGCTATATTAAATAACACAGCTATAAATAATTAAAAGTATATTTAATAAGTTCGATTTTAATAGTTCAAAACGTATAATTTAATAAATGCTATATTTAAATTTATTATCATATTTAATAGTCAAAATTAATATAGTATATTTTAAAAATAAACTTTATGATGGTGAGAATTGTATTTAATTCTATATTTTCTAAATTGTTCTTCCAAATTTTCTACCATAATTTCATAAATCTTCACAATTAATATCGTCAACAATATCTATACAATCTTTATTTTTTAGTTTCCAAATTTCATCTCAATAACGACAAAACTCAAGAAAAATAACTGGTTAAAATAAAATACTGAATTAAATCTATTATTGAATAATAATAATACTGCTTCAAAAATAATTTTGCATATGGTTTCAAAAATTATAAAAAAATAACATTCACCTTTAGCAGTTTTTAATGAATACAAATCAAACTAGGAACAATCTCTCTAAATGCTCCAGTATTAATTGATAATATGAATATATACACTGTTTAACGTGCAATGTGTGTAATGAGTAGAAGCAAATATTATCGTAATTATTAAAATAAAGTCACTTCTAATTGGAAAAAAAAATTAGAAAAAAAATTGCATTTATAAAACTTTAGTTACATTTTTTTAAAATTAAAAATGTATTAAAAAAATTCTCTTTAAAATGTATTAAATTTTAGAAAAAGATATACTTAATATATATTTTTCTTTAAACATCAAGAGAAACTTTAATAGAAGTCATATAAACATGCATAAAACCTATAAGTGTAGATTTAAATAGGCTACAAAAATTTAATTGTAAAAGTTGTATAAATAATAAAATTTGGAAAAACTTTTAAAATCTAATGAAGAAGTTTCTAAATAAGGAATAATAAAAATGAGATTAATGTGCTAAAAGTAATTGCACTTAGCAAACAGATCTAATCTTCCTTAACTAATATATTAATAAAAGAAAAAATGAAAAAAGAAAAGAGATAAACATTTATTTGATGTGTTATAAAGCAAATAAATTACAGCTTTATACTGATTAATACTACAAATAATAATTTTTGTTTATTCAGCGTGTAGATCCATAGCTTTACTAATTATAAAATGCATAATAAACAATTATATGAGTATAATATGCAAATATATAATATAAACTGTGTGGGAGATGATAATCTGGACCAACTGATGAGTGCTGGTTTAGCACAAAAAATATATATATTGGAAATCAGTTATCTTTTTCACATGTGTATGGTCATGTATATAGGTTATATGAGATAGAGCGGATAGTTGAAGGGATCATGAAAGTCTTTGTTCAAGTGCTTTATAGTTATATCTAAACTCCAAGTTTATAAATTATACTTGTATTCAATCAAATATTACAAGTATGTAATAGTAAAAAAGTGATGATGATGATGATAATAATAATAATAATAATAATAATAGTAATACCACCACATCAATCCATCCTGCAAGGTTTCCCTCTTAGTGCCTTACTATTCACTGCTTACATAAACCTTCTAATTAACATCATAGAGAATGAATACCTGGAATTTACATACCCTACCTAAACACCAACATCTCATGTATAACTTACATGGATGATCTCTCAATTTTTTTGCCATCAAAAAAATACACTCCCAAACATTTGAAGATTCTTTTATATTATAAAGACAACTACAGGTTAACATTCAACATGCAAAAATTGTATGCTTGGCACATCTCCACTGGTAATAGAGTAACAAATCATTTTAAATCCATTCCTTGGATTCCAGTTCAACCTGAAACATTCATCAATGTGGTCACTTATAAAAAATACATTCAAAACCATAATAGAGAGTAAAGTTAATTTATTAACAAAATCATACTTCTCACTTTATCATATCACTTTTTAATATATTGTTCATGATAAAAATTACATACTGTACTCCAACAAAATTATATACCAAAGTTTTTATTAATCAAATAAACTTACTCTGCAGGGAACTTCTGTGGGGTAAAATCA
This sequence comes from Epiperipatus broadwayi, assembly GCA_028023455.1. NCBI lineage: Eukaryota > Metazoa > Onychophora > Udeonychophora > Euonychophora > Peripatidae > Epiperipatus > Epiperipatus broadwayi. The sequence goes on from JAQFVV010000013.1 coordinate 14,303,243, forward strand.
TAATCTCAATATTCATGAAATGTCTCAAAAGCTTACTCTCACAAAATGCACTAGGGTTTCACTTAATTCTAACATTCATAATCCAAAAAAAAACAAACAATTGACATAATCTCTCAATGTGCAAAAAATTCCCATATCTACAAACTGTCTATAAAAATCACTTCCACAGATAAACTACCTCCAATACAAGGATACTTGAAAACATTACTCACTCCATTGTTGCCTATAAAAACATGATTTTCAAACTAATGCAAAAAAAATTCAAATTTTGGAAAATCCTTTCACTTTTACATCCTCTACAAGACAATGATAAAACTTTGAGCAACTCGCCAACAAACAACTTTATTGTAAATTCAAATTATGGACACTTGAACTAAAAAATTATGACTTTTTATTAAAAATTAATCTTAATTTACTTTCCACACAACCTTTTCTAAGATATAAAAGATACTTCCAAATGTAGACCAACTAAGTACCCTTTGTCACAAAGACTCAGAAACATAGGATCACATTTTCTTTCATGTCAAGGGCTTAATAAAATTTGATCAATAATATATATACTCCTTAAAAATGAAAAAAATAAAGATTAATAGCCTAAATTAATTATTCAAAAAGGAGTCTTTGCAAACATTAAGATCAGCATATTCATCTTATATGCCCTATGGTGCACAAGGTTAACCCAAGAAGGCACCCAAACACATTCAAAAATGAACTGGATAAAATATGTCAAAGTCTAAAGATTAACAAATCTAAAAATTTTCACTGACACCTGGTCTCAATTGCAGTTACCTTCAAGCCTATAATGATGAAATCACTCAAGATTGAGAAATTCAAAATGAAAAATAAAAGCCATAGAGTGTCACTTGTCATCACTGTAATTTTCATCAACTATTATCAATCCACTGCAGGATAAAGGTCTCTCCAAGTTCAAACCATCTCTGATCTTCAGCTTCTCTTCTCCACATCACTCCTGCACACTTTTTTATTTCATCCATCCATCTCACATGTGGTCTCTTTATGAGTCTTTTACAATCTCTTGGAATCCAGTTTAAGATTTCAATTGTCCATCTATTATCATCTCTTCTAGCAATATGTCTAGCCCAACTCCACTTCAGTCTTTTAATTTTTTCAATAACATCTGTTTGTTCTCTTACCCATATATTGCATTTTCAATCTCTTCTTATTACTCCTAACATGCATCACTCCATACTTCTTTGAGTGATCTGAAGTCTCTGTATTGCTCTTCTATTAAGGGTCCAAGTCTCAGATACATAAGTAAGAACTGGTAATACACATTTATTAAAAACCAGCCTTTTCTAACACATAGGCATATTTCCTTTTAATATCAAGTTATTTCTACCAAAAGCACACCAACCAAGTTTAATTCTATGATTAATTTTCTGCATTATGTTTTCATCTGTATTAATAATCTGACCAAGATTTTGTAGTTATTACCTTCTTCTAACTCATCATGATCAATCTTTATTTTCATATTTTGAGAATATCCATTGAACATTATTTTAGTCTTTTTAACATTTATCTTTAGTCCTACTTTCATCTGATAACTCCTGCAACATTTCCCGTAGATCTAAAGCATTATTTGCAAAAACAACTACATCATCTGCAAAATCTAAATGACTTAAATAATCTCCATTTACTTTCAGTCCTTTAGTTTCTCATTTTAATCCACAAAATACTCCTTGCAGCACTGCTGTAAAAAGTTTAGGAGATATGGAACACCCTGTCTTACACTCTTTTCAATGTTGATTTTCCTACTATCATTATGTAATCTAATTGTTGCTGTTGCATTTTTATAAATATTCTTTAAAATATGACAATATCCTGGATCTATATATTGATGATCCAATGCTTTAACCACTGAAGAAATGTTTATAGAATAAAATGTCTTTTCATAATCTACAAATCCAAAGCATAATGGCAACTCATATTCATTTGTTCTTCTTCTCTCAATACCTGAATATGATTTACTGTACTAAAACCACTTTTAAATCTATCTTGTTCTCTTGGTTGGTGAAAATCCAAGGTTCCCTGTAGAGGAGTTGTAATTATCTTGGTAAAAATTTTGTATAAAACTGATAAAAGGCTCATACGTCTGTAATTTGTAATATCTTCTTTATCACTTTTTTTAAATATTAATATTAATACTGCATTCTTTCAATCAACTGATATATCTTTGTCATTTAGACATTTGGTATATAACTTTGCTAAAAAAATTTCTATTTCTTCACCTGCTTTTTTTAATATATCAATTATAAATTCCATCATTACCTGGAGCCTTTCCTTTCTTCATAAATTTAATGCATGTCTTACTTCTTCATTTAAAATTCTGGGCAATTTGGAAGATATAATAGATATAGGAGATACTTGTTCTTTATTACTACATAATTCTTGATAGAAGTCTTTTACCAATTTCATGATCTCTTCTTTCTTTTTAGTAATAAATCCATCTTTTTTTCTTATTGCAGATACAAATTTCTAACCAATACCAAAATGTTGTTTTACACTCTTGAGACTTTTATTCTCTTCTACAGCTTTTCTTGCTAGTTCACAGTTATACTTTCTTATATCATTTTCAACTCTTTTCCACACTATTTTACAAAATTCGAGAAATTCAATCCTTTTTAATGCATCATTTTTGTATATCTTCAAATTCCTTCTTTTCTTCATAAATTCTTTAGTCTCAGTAAAAATTTTAGTGGACAATTGCTGCTTTTTTCTACCAGCTATCTTTGTTGCAGTTTTTAAAAATGTATCAGCTATTTTCTTATTAATTTCATTCAAATCTAAATCATGTTCAAAATCTACTAATACTTGAAACCGATTTGTAAGTTTTAATTTAAATTCATTAGAGTGTTTCTGAAGATTATGAATATCAATTGTAAATATTGTTTTTCTTAATAGTTTTTGCCTCTCTAGTCTTGCATTAACATGTATCTTACATCTTACTAATCAATGATCACTTCCTGTGTTAAATTTATTTACAATCTTGAAATATGTATTTTTGTTAGTCAAAATATAATCCAATTCTGCTGTACCTTCATTTGGATGCTTCCATGTCCATTTCTTTTTAACATTTTTTTCAACAAATGAATTCATAATATAAAGTTTTTCTTTTTCTGCAAACTACACAAGTCTATGACTTCTCTCATTTCTATTACCATAACCAAAATTACTTACAGCACTTTTATCTTTCATTTGTTTACCAATTCTAGCATTAAAGTCTCCCATAACCATTTTAAAAGTTGTTTACTCTCATCAAAAGTCTTTTGATCATCCATATAAAAATCTTCTACTACTTCATCACTATGAGAATTTGTTGGGGCATAAACTTAAATCATCTGCATTTAGTATCTGTTATTAAGTAGTATAACTAATCTTGCCACTCTGTCTGATACACCATCAATCTCCACAATGTTGTTCTTTCACTTTTTATTTCTAATGAATCCTACTCCATTTGTATTTCCAATATTTGTGCCTTTATAGTAGAGTACATGTCCACTTTTCAAATCAATTGTCTCTTCACCTTTTCTTCTAACTTCACAAAGTCCAATAATGTCCCATTTAATATAAGACAGTTTTTCTTCTAATTCTTGCAATCTTCCTTCTCTTGAAAATGATCTGCAGTTGTAAGTAACTAAATAAAAAGTTGTCATCAATGGGTCCACAATCAGAAAATTCTTAGCACCCTTTACCTTCAGCAACCAAACCACTGCCTTGGTTGGTGACTTTATAGCCTCCTGGGAATAAGAGCCATGATTTATTTTTGTCTGTCATGATTGTATATATCTATTGGAAAAATATTTATCATTTACACATATATTCATTCTTGATCTTAAACTTAGAGGTAAAAAGCCAATAAACTCACCACACTGGATAATGCATGTTGGTGAATAGCCCATCCATGTTCATATACTATATGAATAATCACATAGTAATAACAGATGCAATAACAAGAACATATGGAGTGGACATTAAGAATGTGCCCTGCTAGGTTCCTTTAAGGCCTGCAAGAGGAATCAAAGGGATTTCTTTCAGTTAATACCAAACTCCTTTCTGCAACCATCACTACAATACCATAAGTTAAAAACACCTCAATGAAATTGTGAACTTAAAATTAGATCTATGTTATAGTGAATTGAGGAAATTAAACATTATAAAAAAACTTAGAAGGATATGCATGTCAAATTAGCAACAAGGACAATTTAGCAACAATTTTTTCCTTTTTATTATAAGTAATTGATTTGCTAATGGTGTTCAAATGATAATGGACAATCCAGGATATTATATGTAGACAAACTATGTAAATGCAAAATTTGTAATTCTTTTGAGACAATAAAGGCCTTTTGAAACATAATAATAATAATAATAATAATAATAATAATAATAATAATAATAATAATAATAATAATAATAATAATAATAATAATAATAATAATAATAATAATAATAATAATAATAATAATAATAATAATAATAATCATAATAATAATAATAATAATAATAATAATAATAATAATAATAATAATAATAATAATAATAATAATAATAATAATAATAATAATAATAATAATAATAATAATAATAATAATAATAATAATAATAAACATGTTAATTACCACAAAAATAAAATATTTTTTTCCAATAATAAATTTCTCTAAACGTTTCAAATCAAAAATATCATCATTATGCACTAAACTACTATGGGGACACAAAGCCATTGCAATATCCGCTAAATCTCTTAGCAAATCTACAAAAAACAATGGTTTAGGACTGCACACTATTTACACATTCCATATACAAAAATCAATCAACATATTAGCATCAACAATAAGACAATTCCCTAAACTAAAATGTTTGCTCACAATTACACCAACGGATACTCCACCTCCAAATTCACAGTATTTATCTTCACTAATACAAAGTGTCACAATAATATCTACTCAAATTAACATAGAAGCAACATATAAATATTCATACTGGCAAATTTATGAACTACTATACCCAGAAAATCCTGGAGACACACAAACAACAATGCTTGGAATTAGCAATTATCAATTATTGAAAAAATTTAAAAAATGGTCATTAGAACCAAAATATTTTGATTTTATATTAAAAATAAACCTTTATGCATTACCAACATCATATTTTCTTCGATACAGACATCTATATAAAAACATTGATCCTTTTTGCAATCTTTGCCACACAGCAGAAGAGACACAACAGCATATATTCTACTCATGCACAAGTTTATCCAATATATGCAAATTATTAATAGAAACTTACCAAAGAAAAAATACATCATTAATAAACATATTACAATCTTTAAAAAAAAACTCTACCCTAATAATATGAGCAATAACTTTTTTACTATATGCATACTGGTGCACGAGATGCTCATTTACATTTGGTAACAATACAAGAAGACATCCAGCAACATTTACAAAAAACTTCAACAAATAAAAGAGCGGGATTACAAAATTAGTGCTCCAGATATTGCAGCAGCAACATGGTCACTCATAAGACAGCCATCAAACCTATAACAGAATAACCATCAAACAGATTATTTAAAATGTAAAATACAATTGATTTTAAAATTTAGAATTTGTTCCAAAGTCCTATGATTGCCTATGTAACAGAATGCAATCGTTTGTTGTAAATCTATGTAACATTTGTTTAATAAAATTCTTTGAATAATAATAATAATAATAATAATAATAATAATAATAATAATAATAATAATAATAATAATAATAATAATAATAATAATAATAATATAAATAATATGCGCATGCACGTGTATGCCTAAGTCATCAAGAACGAAGGTCTTATTAATAATCTTTTTCTCCCCATATTCTAATCGTTTTCACACTTAAAAACTGTGATATATATCTGTGATAGATAAAGACAGCGATGGCTGATTACTGAACAGTTGTTTTTCTAGCAAAAAGTAAGTAATATGGTCGTTCATAACAAAAAATAATTCTAACGTCATAAACAAACATGGCGTTGCGTCAAGAAGTAAACGACGTAAATTGCACTCAAACAAACGGCGATAAAATGAAAACTGCGACTATCGCAAAAACATATGCAAATGTAACAAAAATAAACCAGCAGCTTCACAGCATCGAAAAAAGTCCAGCATTAACACAGGCAGCAAGATTTAGGAAGGTAAATCAAGCCGACATAAATAATTTAAACCTCGTGGAAAACAATAATGAAGAGCCCTCCCCAACGATATGGAATCAAGATGAACTGCAAGAAATAAACGTTAATTTCAACAGTACCTTCCCAAAAAAATTATTCGCAACTTTCCAAAAATTTTTTTCACCGAGATCATTAGTGTTAGCTGTCACTGATAGGAATTTAACACTCTATAAATTCCCCAGAGAGCTTCTTTACGAGGAGCTGACAGCAACAGCATTGTGGGATACAGTCTCTAGTATTGGAGAGCATCCAAACTCGTGATACGTTGCAATTCAGTTTTTCGATGAACATCAGCGTGCAAGATTTCAAACTAAAGTAAAAACTTTAGGAAGCTACGCGCTAATAATAGTCGATCAAAGCTTGCAAAACTATTGTAACGGAATAATTAAAAACACTTACTTCGGATATACCATTCAGGATTTTCAAAAATTAATACAGTCATTTGGCAAAGCTATTTATATAAAACAAATCTACTTATCCGACACCTCCATACCGGTTTTCAGCAACAACTTTCAGTTCAAAATAAAGCTGAATGACAATGTAAACCCGGAGGATATTCCAACACAAATAATTGACCAGAATGCAATACTGACTATTCACATAAAAGGATTAAGGCCAAGATGTTTTGCGTGCGGTGAAACCGGACACTTAGCAATCGATTGCAACATCAAAATCAACCAGAAAAACCAACCGAGCTCTGAAGATCAACCAACAGAAGCTCACCAACCGGAATCAAACAGTACAAAACAGATAACGAAAACAACTAATAAACAAGAAAAAATTAATAAAAAAACCACAGATCAACAGCAATTGAATAATAAAAAAACTGCACACACGTTGCCAGCACCTGAAATTCTGGATTTATCAACAAAATCAACCAATAGAATTCAAACCCCTACTAATAAAAAAACAGAAAGTCAACAACCTCAAGACGCTCCAATGGAAAAAATAGCGCACAATCTAAGTCAGCCTACCAAAAATACTGACGAAAAAGAGATAATAAAAGAACAAATAAACTCACACAGTAATAGTGATCAAGAAAAAATATATATAACACACCAAACACCCAATATTAAAAATAATACAACAATGGAAATTATGGAAGCTATCACCCCAAATATGCCTCAAATCACCAAAGCTGACACAGAACAAAGAAGAAGACCAGGCCGCCCACCAAAGAAAAATAGAGGGCCCAAAAAAATCAAAACAGAATCCAACCTTAGCCTTTCTGATCACAACAATACAACTACAGTGGAAACAGATGAAGATCTGGAAATGGAATATGAGAATGAATGGGAAGAAACACCAGATCAACCCTAATATTTAAATCTCAACCAAAAAACATATAATGAAAATAAAAATTGCGACAATCAATGTCAGGGTTTGAACTCAACCTCAAAAATTAATAAGTTAAAACATTGGATCAAGGATATACAACCACACTTGCTTGGTATACTTGAGACAAAAATTTATGCTGGATCACAAACTGACCGAACCAAACATTTAAATACAGAAGGTTTCTGTGCATGCTCCAGAGACTCTTCCTCTCCCTCAGCTGGAACTGGACTCATAATTGCTAGAAATTGCCCATTCACAATGTTCAAAATAATTCACATTGACATGAACTTGTTAATTGCAACCTTCAACCAAAAAAGCATAACAATAAATCTGGTTTTTGTATATATGCCTTTACAGGATAAAAAAATAGATACCATAATTGCAAACATTAATTCAAGGTTAGCTACAACTTCAAACCCAACCATCTTAATTGGAGATTTTAATTTAAAATATCAGGAATTTACCCAACGTTGGCTTCACAGAATAAACATACCACTAATGAGTGGCCAAGGTTTTTTGCCAGATAATGCCATCTCTTTCCACAATAATCGCTTCTCTTCACTTATTGATCTGTGCTTTTATTCTCCAATGCTTCACCATCTTATTGAAATAAAACTAACTCCCTCAACTTTTTCCGATCACTCAGCTCAAATAGTCACAATTGACTGTGCCCAAATTCAAATATCACCCTTTCCACTTACAAGAACAATAAGAGTTTTACTCCCAGAAACAACCCCTGAATTTCTGTTCTCTGAGACCTACATAATGCTAAACAAAATCAAAGATATGACCTTGAACCCGGTCCAGAAATATCTAGCATTTATGGGAATGTTGTCCTTTAACATTAACCATATAACAAAAAAACAACCTCCACCATCAAGACTTTTGTCTCTGGCAGATCAGTTACACCAGAGAATAATCATGATTAACCCATCACACTGCACCCAGAAGTATATATTCAAGCTTACACATGCATACAATAAAGCATGTGAAGAACTCAAAAGCTATCTGAAGATAAAGAAAAGCAAGGTATGCCTAACCAGGCCACACACTTGGACAAGAGATTATATAAGATGGGCGCTGAGGAACCAACCAGATGTAAAAGTGCCAATGGCACTATATACAAATAGTGGAACATATGCAGGACACAATATGATTATGCCAATTTTTGAATATTTTAAAGAAAAATTACAAGAAAGACAACCATATAAAATACCACATAATCTGTTTGGCCCACCAGAGACAAAAACCCCATTCACAAAAGATCTCTTCACAACAAAACTAAATACTATTCGAAACGCTTGCCATCCAGGTAGTCCTGGAGTTCCATTGTTTGTATTAAAGCATCTAAGTAAATTCACAACAGAATATTTGTGTCAGTTAGCAAACCATCTAGCACAACAAATTCAACCCATGGAGGGTGTCTATCCAATAGCCATAGTACCCTATAATAAAAAGAAAGCAATTATTCCACCTATTACAGACCTCAGACCAATATCTATGGGACCTTTGCCAATCAAAATTCTGGAGAAAATTATTAAAGATGAAATTGAACCATATATAATGCCACTTATCTCCGAAACACAATATCCAAAGAAAAACTCTCCAACAACAGAAGCAGCTTTATTCTTCAAAGCAATTCTAGCAACAGTAAAACAGCGGAAAAAATACGGACCCGTTGTTGTGCAGCTTGACATAGAAGCTGCATTTGACTCAGTCAATATATACACACTTCTAAAAATGCTAAAAGACACAGAAATTCCTAGAACACATCTATATATAATTGCTAACCTGCTTCTGAACAGAGAGATCCATATAACTTTAAATGGAAGAAACTCACCATCTTTCACGCCCACCAAATCTATATCCCAAGGATCCCTTTTTAGTTCACTATTGTTTATATTTTACATCAATCCCCTTATTAAAAGCATACAAAATGCATTTACTGGGATCGAGATACCAGACACAACACAGTGCACTACTTGCATCGCCTATATGGATGATGTTACCATATTCCTAACATCAAAAAAACAAATACTGCAACTCCAAAAGATATTACAAGAATATTCACAAAAATATGAATTATCATTTAATCCAGCAAAAACCACAGCCTGGTCTCTATACACTGGTAAACTCTGTACATCAATTTATAAATCAAAACCAAACTCTTTCCTTGGGTTCCCATTTCAAATTAACATTACCAGATTGATTAAATATGCAAACGAATATTATACACAACAGAAATCATTTTAATAAAACAAAACTATAATCATAAAGAATATTTGTCAAAGCAATCATTAAACTAATTAAAGAAAAATTTCTTCATAAAAAAATGGATTAAATAACTAATACGTGAGATAGTGATCTGTGGATTATAAACTCACACACATGCATTAAGAAAACCAGGAAAAATTAACAAGATACATAAAATTTGTGTTTGTGTACATATATAATAAAACATATATTTACAAAATGTGTATTAAAGTTAAATAAAATAAACACACACAAAAAAATAGTGTACCCAATAAAGTCAGTAAGCTTCACCCTTCTATGGGTTTTGAGTGGGCTGTACATCTACTGCGGCAAGGGCTGGACTTGACTGGCACAAGTTCATAGAATTCATCATCATCACTTTGGTGTTTGAATCTCAGTGTTTACAGTGGAGCTGGATGGATGCACTGAAGCAGGCTTCTACCCCATAATCATTCTATATATAGGAAAGTGCTTGATTTGCATCTTTAGGCTGGACAATGGATATTACACACTATAAACAGTCTTTTCTTGTTATACAAATTCTAGGTTAATTACAGGCTTCAATGGCATGTTGCAATTAAACTTCCATCGGCATTAACTGAGTATAGGTGGAATAATCATCTGCTCATCATTTAGCTTTCCAATAGTTGGCTAGATAACTGACGTTACTCTACACCACTTAATTGTCCGATGTTGAAATCGTTGACTACTCATTTGGTTAACTGCTCGAGTGGTTATTTGAATGACTACATGAATTAGTGTCCATTGGTTCAGAATGACTGAATGAATTTTTAATTAGAGTAAATGCCACAGATTAGGGTGAATCAGAATCAGCATGCTCACTCAAAAGTATGCAAGACTTTGCGTGCTTCCATGAACAGCATTAGCTTAACAATAAACTTAGACTCCTAATAACATTTGCCTTTGAAAAACAAAAATAAACTGCCTTCTCACAATTTCAGAACAGATATCTATCTCTCAATATCTCCTCAATTCAGGTATTTCCTTCAAGAAAGAAAAATCAATTAATTAAATCTTTTTTTGTTTTTACTAATTGGTTTAGAGAATTCATGAAACATTCCAATGCAATCGCCTAAGTGCTTTAAGAATTTGATTTCCAATTAGTTTTTTTTTATATATCTTCATTCAGATCACAATATTACTAATGAAAATTTTAATGAATGATAACATCTTTTTGATTTTTTTTTTCCAGTAATTACATTAAACAATCGAAGTTTAAAAAAAATATATTTCACTTAAATTGGACATTCCTCTCTACCATCATTATCGCAAGTTTAATCAAGTTCTTTTTGTCCAGTTGAAATTATTTTAGAATGGACAGGAAATCAGAATGCCTTTAGGCTTTTCTTAAATTTAAGACAATGACCCCCCCCTCTCTCGCTCAAATGCACCTGAAGAGAAAAACAACCATTAAAACTTTGATTTCTAAATTAATTTTAACTTATTTTTAAATAATGATATTTCAAATTTTCCTTTTTACATTGGTTGTAAACATTAAAAAAATAAATAAATACATAATCACAATTTGTTAAATAAACATCGTTTTCTTTAACAAACAAAAAATTTTAAAATTATAAACACATTTTGGCATTTTTTTTCCTTTTAAAAAAAACAAAAATCAAAATTACAAATACATATTTATAAGCCTTTTAAATATTGGCTTTAATCATATATGTGTGCGAGTTTATATTATAGCCACAGTTCTCTTTTAATTTATAATAAGTTTAATTATAATATATGGTATACCCCCTCCCCACCAATAATGGCTTTTTACGTATTTTCGGCCATTAATTTATCTAACATTACGTTGTGCTTGGCCACATCAAACTTGCCTGGCACAATATATATATATATGAGAGAGATGATCTGGACCAACTGATAAATGCTTGTTCAGCATGAAATCTTTATATTGGAGATTATTTATATGACCATGTGTATCAGTTATATAAGATAAAGTGAATAGATGTAGGAAGCTTGAAAATTGAGTTCAAATCTCTTCCAATTACATAGAGTTTAGTATAGAAAACATACTTGTATTTAAATATTATATATGTGATGTGATATACTGTGGCTTCTTTTCTGAAGTCAGGAATCTCTCAACCACAATGCCCAGAGAAAACTGTTAGCCACCTTACCTTTCTATTCCATATCTTATGTTTATCCCATATTCTTCACTATCCTGATCTATTCCATTTCCACAACATAATTTTTGTCAACTCTATGACCTTTATATCTAAATCCCCCTTACTATTTCCCAAACCCAGTATAAAAACCAAGAATTCACTTTCTCTATAATTACTTTGTTTATATATTCTGTCAAAATTTCATTATTTTTACCTTTCTGCTTACGGGCATTTACATTCAATTAACAGTGCCTAATATTTTCTATGACTTCCTTACATAACTTGCAGACTAACCTTATGTGTATATTTCCTTGTTGCTAAATATTCTGTTTGAGCCTTAAACAGTAAACCACTTCCTTGCTATTATCATAAATTAACTCACACACAATATTCTGTTTCTTCTATATATATTTAAACTCTTTTTACTATCCATACTAATTGTTATCTTTCCACCTTCTATTTTTTATTAATGCATCTATTCTTCTATCACATTCCTTGCAACTATAACACTCAATAATTCTAACATAATTGTCCTACCTTTTGTATAAGTATACTGATATAAATTTTTTATCCAAATCTTCTGCATATCATACTGCCTTCCTCACCCATCTTGTTGCCTATCCTTTACTCATAACCCAATTAAATACTATTTTGGCTATTCTCTTATTATTCATAAATTGCAATCTATCAAAAATTTTCATTTTGCATCTCTCATATAAAAATTTGACCATCCCATTTCTCCTTGAATTCCCTCCTTTGCCATCCACACATCTGCATCTAATGCCTGTCTTTCTATTTATCTTTATTCTTTTTCTGGATAATCTAATACCCCTTTACTAACACATAATGCATCATTGCTATATGTTAACCCTGCTACTGCCACTCCCTTCCATACAATTCTTGCTACATCACATTTGTTATATGAAAACATTGTTAATTTCTTTATTAGTCCCTTTTTGTTTCTTTACTTCATTATCATTTTTTCTTCCATTCATCCAAGTAATTTCTGATTACTTAAGATAATCTGAAAATAGTTATACCTATCCACCAAATTAAACTTTATATCTCCAATATAAATTCTTTTTTCATTCCCCAGTATTTATCATCATTACTTTTGATTTTTCTTGAGTAAATTTAACCCCTATCTCTTTACCCACTCTTGTGATGTCTCCAGCATAATTTCCATATCTTCCCTATTTTCTGTGCACAAGGTGATGTCATCCTCAAATTAAAGACCTGATAATGTATATACTCCCTTGACACTTATTAACAGTATCTCTACCCTTTTCCCTAGTCTTTCTATTCCTCTCTCCATTTCTCTCAAACATAACAAAAACAAAATGTATAATACATCCTGGCCTAATCCCACCCCATTTTTAATTTTAACTGATTCTATATTTTCTAATTGATACATATAGTAATTCTTACCATACAATCTCTTAATAAGATTCACTAAAGCTCCATTCATTCCCAAATTTATTAAACTCACCCATAATCTATTTCTATTTAATGTATCGTATGCATTTTCTATATCTATAAAACCAAATATAACTGTCTCTTTGTATTCTTATTTATAACTAAAAGATGTGACTACAAATAAACTATCTCCTATATGCTTATCTGATTGAAAATCATTTTGCATTTCTTCCACTATATTATTTTCTTCCATCCATTTTTTAAACCTTCCAGCCACCACACATGCAAAAACGTTATATAACACTGATGTTACCACTATTTGTCTATAATTATTTACCTTTCTATGATCCTTAACATTTCCTTTAAATAGTAACTTTACTCATATAATACCAGCTATCTGGAAATTCTTCTGTGCCATCTTATTATAACATGATAATAGGTTTAATTTTGCCCTATTTCCCAAATTCATCACCATCTAAACCTCTTACCTTTCCATTTTTCAATTTTTTCCCTGTCTCATTCAATCCATTTTCTGTAAATATGCATTCATATTTGTTATCACTGTCCTTCACATCTAACAACTTTTCTATATCCATTACACTTATTTAAGATTGTCTCTAATTCTTTCATAGAGTTACATTCTATTTCCTTATTATCCAGTAATATTATTTCTCTCCCCTACATTCCTTCTTTTAATATATTTCCAAATTTTTTTTATCCCCATCTCTACCACTTTTATTAATATCCTAAACAATTGACTATTTAATTTCATTTTCTCTATATAATTATGTATTTTGGCCAACTTCTTTTTATAAAATACTTTTCCCATTTAACATTAAAATCCTTTTCACTTTTCTTTGTTTTTAATAGCACACATATATTCTCTGCATACTTTTCCCCTCGTTTTTTACAGTTTTACTAACTCTCACTTTTCTATTACTTTTATTCTTCTGAATATTCTCACCAAAACTTTGCCACTTTTTCTATTTCACCACACCAGTCCTTATATTCACCCCCCCAACAAACTCTTGCATGATTTTTTTCTACTTTTACTTTATATTCTTCTAACTTATTCTTATCATTCATTCTCCATTCATATCTTTCACTATCCTTTCTATTTATTACTATTTTTCATCACATTACTAACTATTTCTATTATAAAAAGATTATGATCACTATTATATACTCACTCTTCATTATCAAACACTTTAATTTGTACTTTATTCCTTCTCTCATTCTCTACTAATACATAATTTATTGTGTAAAATATATTATTTCTAGACCATGTGTATTGACCCTCATAAATATTTGTTAAATTTCCAATGATCAAATTCATTCTCTGACAAAAATTCTTCAAAAGCTGTCCATTCTTGTCATCTATGTCATCAATTTCTTCAATATGCTCATTCTCATCCCCTATAACCATTATTTTCTTCCCTCATATTTTTGAAAGTGTATATCTTTAACTCTGCATTCATATATGCTACTGTTCCATTCCATTATAGTTTGACTATCTCCATTAGCTATATACACTACAGCCACCACCGATTCTTGTCTTGCTAACCTTATCTCAAACCACAAATGTTCTTGGCACTTCAACAGTATTTAAACATTTTTTTGATATACCTCCTATACCAACACCTCTTTTTTCTTTTCTTTTTATTTATACCATGCCATACCAGGTCTTCCAGTGTAGGTTCTTCTTCTCTTAGATGTGTTTCTACTACTGCTAATATCGCAAGCTCCTCATTAATTTCAGTCTCTTTTCTGGTCTCCTAACACCTTGTATATTCAAATATCCAATTGTAACAATTTCTTCTTTTTTATCTACTATTTTATAAATGCTTTTGACTTTTTTTTCCTCCATTACATTTGTAAGAAACTTGCTTATCATTAATTTTACAGACCCATTTCCTCTCCACATCTACATTTATATCCAAATCAATTACCTTTATTTATTTCTTACATCCTGTCCATTCTTATTTTTGTTGATAATATTGCAATCGCCCTTTATAAGTTTTTCATATTATAATATTCTTTATAAATCAAACTCCCTAATATTTTCACTTTTGCTAAATGCAATCCATCTTTACTATATAATTCCCTCTTACTAATACAAAAATCCCACACATCACAAACATAATATCACTTCTCTCACATAATTTTTTCAATCTCTCATTTATAGAACATACCCTATCTAACATATACTTATTGTTGAATCTTGGTAACAATCCAACTATTACTACTCTTCCTTTAATCTTACTCAAATTACTAATCAATTTTATGTACTTACCCATTACTCTCTCCAAATCGCTCTGACAAATTATTTGTCCTTGTCGTAACATACACATCTCTGCCCCCTTGTTTCTTTAACTTATCTGTAACATCCCTAATTGTAGCTCCAGGCAAATCTATTCTTAGATACCTGTTTCTATTTGCTCTTGCAATTACATTACATATCCTAATTAGTGAATCTTCTATCAATACAATCTCATAGTTTACTTTCCCTACTTCATCTGTAAAATTCTCTTTAATCTTCTGGATTTTCTTATCTACTTATTGTTTCTATTCATTAATTTCTTAATCTGCTCACACTTCATCTCTAATGATTTTAATTTTGCATTTACATCTTTTACCTCTTCCTCTATCTTACTTATTCTTTGGATAACTATCTCCATTGCACTACTTAATTTATCATCCATATCTCATCATTCCACTAAAAATATACTCTATTCTATCTTTTTCAACTACATTTTGTTCCATTTCTCCTGACTTTCTCTTTAAACTACACTTAGAAACCATTTGTTCATCGTTTTTTCACATTTACACATGGTCTACATAATCTTACATCTGTTACATCCTTTCTAGTCTTATTTAAGCATTTTAAATGATAAACCTTATCACACACAGTATATTCTACCACAGCACAACTAATTCCTTTCTGATCATTATATATACATTGTGGGATACAAATGTAATCCATATTCCTTATTTTTCAAGTCTCCTATTCTATATTTAATTTTAAGCTTTCTCTGCTACTACTCTACAAATCTCTTTATACAAAAGAAAAAAAACCTCTTTCAATGGCAATCCATAAACATGTGTTTCCCAACCTTACACCTCAAAATGTTATCTTCTTTCTCAAAATAAATCACTGTCTTTCTTAGGTTAAAAAATTCTTGGTAGCAAACTTACTAAAAAAACAATTAATCTTACATACAACTTAGTTTTAAAGCTTCCTTGCTGTAACGCACACACAAAATTTATTTTTCCATTTTATATTTAAAATGGCATAACAAAAACTTTCCAAACATTATCAATATTCTAATCTTTTTAAATCCAATTAAATCTGTCTCTCTCTCCCAAATTTTCTTTCCAATTCCACACAGTAAGCAGAAAAATTTTGTAGGAATGAAATTTTCCAAAAAATATTTTAAAAAAAATATAAACTTTAACATATCTTGTGGAACAAATCAGCCACATTAGCACACAAGGCAGTCAAATATATATATATTATGATGTACACATGTTTCCATTCTCTTTGTAATATAAAAATAATTAAATACAGAAAATAATTAAAGGTCTTATAAATGGTTATGTGTTTCTTAATTTGGGATAAACAAAGTTATTAAATTTAAAAATGAAATAATTTTTATTAAGTTATATTGACTGGTAACAATGCTTAATATTAAGATTAGCAAAAAAAAAAAAAGAAAATCATGTGTTTATGACTTAGTGTTTAAAAAAAGGGGGAAAGAAAGACTGCATTCTGTGTTACTATAGCTACAGAAACTAACTCAGTAAGGAGAACACACATACTTTATTTTGCTTAAAATTTTGTATTTTATCTTATCTTACTTTTACAAATAGATTCTGGAATTATAACAAGGAAATATGTACTGTGAGTAGAAAAATTACTTAGGTGGTAAGGAACATAGACTTCCCATCATTTGATATCTTTATAACTAAAATGGAATGATTGCACAAACAAATGCTATGCTTAACTGCCATGATGCTATGACACTATCAATTTTTATCACATATTAATTAAAGGAATGGCTGAATATCGCTTAAGGATAAAATTTTCATGGAAACCTCCATTAATGTTTTGTTATTGTCGATGTGCCAAGAAAGATGTTGAGGGATAATGAAATCTAAGCTGAAATTATATATATAAGCTAAACTTTGTAACAGACATTAAAAGAAAAATTTATTTTAAATTATATGCATGAAATAAAATTTCACTTATCAATAATGGTTAAGAGTATAATAATAGCTTAAAAATAAAATATTTATCAAAGTTCTTTTTTATTAATAATTTTAATTATAAGGCAGTTATATCTTATCATTCAGTATAGTCTTAAATAATAGACTCATGTGATTAAGACTTAAATCAATTGTTAATATATTATTTTTTTTGAAAACAAATCAAAACAAAAATAATATTCTATATAATTTATTTGAATTATCTAATAATTATTATTAAAGAAACATTACTTGAGTCGATATAAAATATATTAAAAGAAATATATATATAAAAGATAATATTAACATTTTATTACATTTTGTTTTTTTTTGTGTGAGAAGAAATTTATAATTAACCCTTTATGACTGAATGCACAATAATTTTAATCATGAACCATTTCTACTAATTGCAATCCGTCAAGAGTAAATTATAGATTGCAATTAGGAAAAATTTGAACTATGTTCTTGATTTAGCCACCTCAATGAGTTAATGTTTACTTCAATAAATATTATTATTATTATTATTAACTTAAGTACTTTGGTTTGCCAATTGCATAAATCATTATAAAACTACTTTATGACCTCAAGCGCCAATCTTATATTACTTAAGAATTATACTGGGAGAGCTGGAATACCAATATGGAAACTAGAAGACAGTAGCCTTGACTAGCTCACTCAGGGCGGGTGATTAACAAATCAAAGGGCTTTTACTATACTAAAATATGTTTGATAAAATATTCTAAATTCCTTATGCTTTCATAAAACCAGACCTAAATAAATATACACTTCATTTAAAATTTTATACAATATTTTATTTATACCATGATTAAATATTATTTGGTTTTGTGCTATTAATTTACTGGAAAAAATGCATGCATATATACACTGCTTAGATATGTATAAAATTTGATAAATAAGACATATATCAGATTCATATGGGTGTGAAAAATTCATTTTAGATTTCTCACAAAAGTTTATGCAGATCGTTTATGAAAAGAAAGTTTATAAAGAAAAATTTGTGAAGAATTAAAAAAAAATGCTATTTGAAACACTAAATAGTATATTGTCGAATGTGCACATAGCTGAATTACTTTTCTTCCCCGGGGAAAGTGACGAATTACCAAAAGTAAAAATTTCCATTCGTTTTAAAATTATTTATTATACTTTATGTAGTGGCGATCAGATTGGATTATTCATTCCGGCTGTCCTATATGCTTGTTTGATCTTGTTTGTTGATTTCATTCTTTTTAGGATTTAATTTAGACTTCGGAGCAATTAGTTTCCGTCTTCAATGGTCACTCTTCTTGCAGCAACCTTCGGACCATCATGAGGCATGATTACACAGGCCAACATGCTTACACCTTCTTAAGCCAGCTTGCACATAATTCTACAAGACATTTTCAATCAATTCTTGACCACAGCACTCGACTAAAAAAAATTAGCAATAGAATCCCAACTTCTTATCATTTTTTCGTTTTATAGTCCACCCCCTCCATCTGTTCTAGAAATTTCTCTTCTATTTTTCCAGCCTTTCAAATCCACATTCTTCCAAATAATAGCTAAAAGCTTTTAGCACCTCAAAAAATATTTTCCCTTTCCTTTTGTTTTGATCTAAATTCTTTTGAATCTAAAACAAATCTCCATAATTTAAATTCTTCAGATATAGATCAAGTGCTTTTTGATTTTTTTTTTTTCATTTAATTTCTCCAAATAAAACTTTGTTACTTCCATCTTGGAATTAAAAAATATTTCTATCTGCATTTTTCTTTTAATTCTATTAATATTGTCATTCCATACAGCACTATATATATGCGTTTCCATAAAACAAACACACCCCCTACTCCTGTTTATTTTCAACTTCTTAAATATCTATCTAGTTATAACTTTGTATATGAAAAAGAAATAAATTCACTTAATTAATTGGGCCATATTGACGCATATATAGGAAAGTTTACTTTTTGAAACAGGGATTGAACTCAGCCCTGTTTCAATTGAGACAATACAACCCATTTGTCATATATCTACATGTCTGATAGGTCAAAGATTATATTTAAACGAAGAAATCCTTTTAATAGTTTCAAAAAACTTTAAGTGAGAGAATGCTTCACTGAGTATTATAGCTAACAATAAATTGGTAATAATAATTTAGTATCTTAGCATTTATTACAAAATAACAAATATTGTGTGGTGTGCATATATGTGCTCACACAAATTACATTAAAATATTATTATACCTTCAAAATGAAATACTTGGAATTTCTGAAAGTATGAAATTAAAGAATTTCTTAATCTGCTAAGGAAAATGGGTATTCTGCTTTTTGGCCTAGACAAATTGTCTACAATTTTCAAAAGTAATTTGAAATCACATTAAACAATGGATTTCTCCTTAATTAAAATATATTTTACATAAGTAGGAAGTAATGTTTAACAAATTCTATTATATATAAGCCACTGGATATTTTGATAAGCTATTAAAAAATAATCACTACAAATTTTAACACAAGGTTACAACTTTATAAAAATAAGAGCGGCTATCTTATCTTCAACCTACTTTCTAATTATATAGACAAATCTAATACATTTTGATTTGAGAGTGTGAAGCTAGTAAGTTCTTCACTAATTAAGTCCACTACCTTGTTTAGAAATCAACATTCATGAAATCTTTTGATTCACAGTGAGTTAATATTTGGATCTTATAATTAGAAATATTTTTAATCAATTTAAAGTTGTAAACATTAATTCTTATTAAGTGCGTGGTCAGCACATAATTACATATAAGACTTTAATCTTAATACTATGCACCTTGAGTGCTTAATTTTACCATGAGAGGGACCTCTACAAATCTTAACACAAGATTATGTATGACTTTATAAAAATAAGATTGGCCATCTTATCTTCAACCTTCTTTCTAATTATATAGGCAAATCTAAAGCATTTTGATTTGAGAGTGTGAAGCTAGTAAGTTCTTCATTAATTAACTCCACTACCTCATTTAGAAATCAACAATTTGTGAAATCTTTTGATTCACAGTGAGTTAATATTTAGGTCTTATAATTAAAAATATTTTGAATCAATTTAAAGTTGTAGATATTAATTCTTATTAAGCACATAATTACATATAAGACTTTAACCTTGATACTATGCACATTGAGTGCTTAATTTTATCATGACAGAGACCTCTACAAATCTTAACATAAGATTACAACTTTATAAGACCTAAATATTAACTTGCTGTGAATTGAAAGATTTCACAAATATTGATTTCTAAATGAGGTAGTGGACTTAATTAGTGAAGAATTTACTAGCTTCACACTCTCAAATCAAAATGCTTTAGATTTGCCTATATAATTAGAAAGTAGGTTAAAGATAAGATGGCGACTCTTATCTTTATAAAGTCATAATCTTGTATTAAGATTTGTTGAGGTCCCTCTCAAAGTAAAATTAAGCACTCAAGGTGCATAGTATTAAGGTTAAAGCTTTATATATAACTATATGCTGACCATGTATCTAATAAGAATTAATGTTTAAAAAATAATGGTGTTTCAATGTCACATACAAACTATTTGAAAAAGAATTTAAAATACATATTTTACTTTTTAATTCGAATAGAACATTACTATTTTTCACAATGTCTTGTAGAAAACCTATCAAAAACTTTGTTATCTTAAATGTAATATTTTAGAGAAATTTCAAATATGTCAAATAAAAAACAACTTTTAGAATATAAATTGCAATACCCTTTATCCTATCTATTTTAAAATGTAAAAAAAAATTTTGAAATATAAACTATCAATTATCACAATAAAGAAACGTTAATTTTAAAATCTTAACTTATTTTTATCACATTTGTTTTATATATATAAAATATTCAGTACTAAATTTCAAGGAAATAATATTAATAAAAGATTTTTATAATAAAGGATTTCAGATTATGATCTTAATGATATCTGGATTGGAATAATAGCTTCATATTTAGTTTAAAATGAATGTTGTAAAAATAAACTTTTTCATTTGCAACATTTCTGAATCTCTTATTTAAAATTTCTATCTCAGAAAAGCGGAAAAAAGTGTAATCAATTCTTTTGATTTTGTTTTAGGATAAAAATGTTAAAATAAAAGGCAAAAAAAAAAATTTCTGTCAATAAAATTGAATATCTTCTTTATTATTAAGATTAAAATGTTCATTATATTTTAAAAGAGTAACTTGTGAGAGCAATATACCTAGATGTTAGGATCTGATGCAACCCTCAAGAAGCTATATTTTACCTATTTAGTCAATTATAAAGTTATAAGTCCAAGATAAAAACACAATAATGTTTTCAATCCAAGTTAATTCATTTGTATAATTATATAGATGTGAACCCAGTTTGATATCTATACATTTTTTTAATTTTATGAAAACCACATTTATCATAATTTAATGGGAATGAATGTGTAAGTGATGATCATGTAATGTTTTAATGGTTTTATATTATATTTTGTTAATTATAATAAAATAAACATTATTTTTGACAGAAATGGCACAATACAAGATCTAGTAGAAAAATATAAAATTTCACCATGGCTATAAATATTTTTCAAATATGTATTAATTATTCTATGAATTTATTTATAATGTGTTACTTTGTATAACTTCCATTGATCATTTTTGGAATTTTGAGTATTTATTATATATTTTTGTAATTATCGATGTAAACCTTTCTTAGTATTAAATATATTACCATTGGCATACATAATACTTAAATCTAAGATACTGAATGTTAAAAGCAATATAAATTCAAATTGACACTTGATTATATAAATACTTGAATTAAGAAAGTGATTGCATGTGCTTTAATTCTAAAATTTATCAAAAAGTACTTCAATTGATAACTTCTAATTATTTCTGTATAGTATTTTTCTATTATACCAATAAATCAAAGATTTGAGTGATAGGCACTAACACTGATGGAACGTACTCAACAAATGATTGGAATGACCTAAAATTGTTATATGGGTTATACATCTGCAATAGAGTGCTGTCAAAAGATATTTTATAGAAAAGAACATTTTATAAGACTATTTATAAATTATATTAAATGCAATCTTCATTGGACAAAGTTGAAAGATATGATTTTAAAAATATTAATATGAATTTGTTAATATATTACTTTTTGTCAATATTTTTGAAAAGTTTAAAACCAGAAGTATATCATTTTCTTTTTGTGATTAATTTGAAGATATAATATTACCATATAATGAGATCAACAAGAACACTGTGATCATAGGACTTTCTTTAGCTTCATTTAATGATATTTTATCATCATTAATTTATGATATGTTTATATTATATTGGTATAGGAGAAATGTAGAGCTATTATACAAAACTAAACAAAAAGTTTTAAATTTTTGTTTTTTATGGCATAAAAGATGCTATTAAGAATCAGAGCAGTCATCAGTTAATTATTTTTATCTTATATTATTTGATCAAAGATAAAAATCCAGAATGGTGTACTCTTTCTCATGAATCCTGTAAATCAAATAATGTATGCTTTGACTATTATTTCTTGATTAATCAACCTTATATATTAAGAGCTACTTTTTTTATTGAAATCAAGTCAGTAAAGACTTCTATTTGGAATAATAAAAATGCAAACCATTTAATCAATGTATGAGAGAAACCTAATTTGCACATTTTAAAAAGAAATATATATTAATAATAATACAAACTCCATACAAAAAAAAAATGTTGATCTAAAACAAAATTCAACAACCAAAATACAAGCATATTAAAAATGTAAAACATATAAATATTATTTAGCATAATTCAACTAATAATGTAAACATTTTTTTAAAAAAAAGTCAAATAATTGGTATTAGTTAATAAAGAAAAAATAGAATGGGAATGATTAACAATGTAGAATTTTTCTCATAAAATACATAATATAATTTGGAAAAAGTGATGATAACAATCTTAATATTTATACATGGAGCATTTTGCAATGGCCAATAAATTTAGAAATTTTTGGAATTTATAATGAAATAAGTAGATTCAGTAATAATTAGAAAATTTAATAGTACTTAGTTGAATAATTTGGAAAGGAGCCCATTTCAATGTATAATGTTGTATTTCCTATTGCTTTAAATGTAACCTTTTAAAGTACTTTTATTGATTTTGGAAAGTCTGTTTGTTTATTAACTTTCAATCTTTTTCAAGTTAGGATGAAATTTTAAAATTGAATTTTAATATATTTAAATTCAATAGAATTGCTTAAAATGATATATAACAAGCCACAACACCCTAATCCATTTGAAATACTTATCTTTTCAGTATGTTAGCTAGTTTGATAGATATAGAAAAATATTCAATAATTTCATGATTTGCAATTAACAATTATTTTGAGAATTTTCATTTGTTTTAAATAATGGTTGTGAGATAGCAGTTTATTTTTTTGTTTTCAATTTAATAACACTTTTAAGACCATTTTAAACTATTACTGTATATATCATATTTAGTATGTGTACATAATTATATAAGTATAATAAATTAGTAACTAGGTTATTTATTTAAAAGTGTTTCAATTTTTATTTTTTAAAAAAAAAGGAAATTAGAAAAATAGCATTATTTAAAACAATCATGAACTTTTGCAAAATTTTTCCTTTAAAATTTTTTAAAAAATAACTGTTTTAAAGTAAAAATAAATCTATCAATTTAAATAGAAAACTTAATTACTGATTTATTATACATATATAATTATGCACACATAATAAATATAATACATAGATTAAGAGTATAAAATAAAAATTTATATAACAATAAAAGTATATATATAAAGAGAGAGCAACTTATTACAGAAATATCTAATAACTTACATAAACTATATATGTGATATTACTTTAAAGTAAAATTATATGTATTAAGTGAAGTTCATTTACAATATATTATATAGACATACTAAACATGATATATATTGTAATGGTCCAGGTTTTCCACCATAAGAGGGAGGACACATCTAAGTATGGTCAGACTAAGGTCTTCATGTAGGATGTTGTGAATTATGCAATGAAGTAACTAACCAATGATCATATCCATCTTCAATGGGCTAACTCTTGGTTTACTCACTAAATCTAGATATAATTTAGGCTAGTTCATCTATCTCTCATCCCTCTTTTGGAATTCATTACACCTCAGTATTTGAGCTCAGGGAGAATATTGCCTTTGGCTCTCTTTAGGGGTGAATTTATTTAAAGTAACAACTCAATTTTAATGACCTGAGACACATCCAATCCCACCATGTGTGTGTGCTTATGTATATGCTTAAACAATTAAATTAATGAGTGGATGTATGGATGAGAACCAGAGACCAAATTAATTTTTAAACAAAATTTATTAACAATTTTATTATTAACAGATAAAAAAATGAAAATATTGTCTACATAGCAAAAGGTGTGTTTAGATGTGTCTCACATGCATCTCTACCATTTTGAAAATCAAAATATGCACTAAACCAATCCATTCCCTAAGGTAGATATGCATGCAGACACTCCCTATATACAAAATTAATAAGGCATAAATAAAATGCAATAAACAAGAAAAAAAATTCTTTCTTTATCAAGAAGATGGCTGAGAAATTCAATAATTATTTACAGTATAAGTTCACAATATTCATTAGTTCCATGATCTGCTTTTTGCTGGAAAAATCTTCTCTAAAACTCCCTAAATTATCAGAAAAGAGACTTTAACACAAGAGCATTAGTCTAACACACTGAAGAATTAAATAAAACAATTGTTAGTTGAACATAAATAAATAGACAAACACATCAATTCTGTCTTGTCTTGGTGATTGCAAATTAATATTGAAGAATAAAAATTTTTTTTACCTTCAACCATATTACATGATGAAGATGATGGTGATGAGCAATCATTGAGTTGCTATGGAAGGCATCAATCTAAATTTTATTTACAAAGAAAATAAAAATAAACCCCTTTGAATTTGGTAAACCTTCATCTCCGCATTTCTTTGCTTCTCTTGTAATAAGCTCTCCTGATTGCAAAACACATTAAAGATTTCAAATGTTGGACTAATAAGAACAGAATTCTACAAACAAAATAAAAAAATACATAACATATCATGATAACCTTGATTTTGTTTGAAATTCCTGAATTAATGTTTATAATTTAAATGTCAAAGTCTTTATGGATGCGATCCATTCTGATCTACTTTTTCCAAATCCTCTGGTAACACTTGGACAAGGTTGCTTCCATTTCTTTTGACATCCAGATTAGGCATTTTGAGGCATTACTTATGGATAGGAGCTACAGAATCCCATACTCTGGCATCTAAGATAGTCCCTGGTCCTATGGCACATTTGTTTAGCAAGCACGCATAGTTCACTAACTGCAGAAAAAGAATTTAAATCTTTTTTAGCTTATGGTTGGTGTTAAACAGTGTGCACAAATAAAAATCTTATTTCATTATTTCTTAGTGTGTGCTGGCTATATATAGAACATTTCTTTTCTTTGTTGCTATCACTTTATCTAAAAACAACAGCTTTTGTTTTCATTCCATTTCAGTTGATTATAACACTTTTGTTAATCTTGTCAAAAAAAATTTCCAGCACTTTAAATTCTTACACTGAATGGATATTATTTTCAAACATGTCATCCATTTTATTCTCATTCAAAAAAAACCATTAGCTTTTTTTAAGCAGCATGGACTTGAATTTTGGCTTGTCTTTTTATGCTAGAGCACATTATCACTATACATGCCCATTGTTATGTGACCTATTGGATGAATATATTATGTAACAAGATTATATAATAAATTTATGTAGTAGAATTCTGTTGTCACTTTCCAACACTTGGTTGCTAAGATATTTACTCAATCCAAGGTCATCACCACACCAACAAACTCAGTCTGTTTCCGTAATGTCTACAGATCAATAAACAGGTCACAATTTGTATATATATATGTCTTTTATTTTAAGATAAAATTTCTTTCTTTTTATTAAAAAAGGGCTTTGATTTTATTTCAATCCTACTTGGGTTTGGCACTTATTACACAAACTCCATGTATGTATGCATTTATATGTTTGTTCACCTATTAAAATAAATATTAGGTATTCAACTCATTACTTTAGTTCACGTTCAACTTTTTTTTGTTTAGCTTGCTATGGTCAACATATTTGTAAGCTATCCTTACAATACATAAGAAGTATACATTTTAACTTATTGCAGAAATATTTGAGGATAAGTACTCAGTCAATTTAAAGGATGATATAGTTTTACATTTTCATTTATTGTGTCAATACTAAAAACTTAAAAACAATAGAGATAAAAAGTTTTTTTTATATTAAAAATGCTTTTATTGACTGTGCACCCAAAAGAAATAAAAATAATTGTTTCTTCAACCACAATTGGAGTTTTTAGATTTAAGTTGAAATGGGGCAGTCAGAAATTAATATAGTCAATTCCTATTTTTTATAACAAGGGATTGACTTACTTAATTTCTGGATCCCCATGCTTTTAATTAAAATTAAATCTAAAAACTCTAATAATAGTTAAAGGAACAATCATTTTATTTCTTTTTAGTGCATGGTCAATAAAAGCATTTAATATATATTGAAACAGACATGTTGTTTCACATATATAATTGGAGGTGATTTCCCACAATTTAAAACTGTTGAAATAAAATTTTAAAAAAAGCTACGCAGTTTTCAAGAATAAAAGTTAAAACAAAGAAACAAAGAAATGACAGCAATTTAAAAATTAATATTTTAAAATATTAAAAGTACTGTTAAAATGTATTTTACAAAGGTTTAATGTTTGCAGGTTAAAAATAGGAAGCCTGCAATTAACAATTTAATTTAAAAAAAAGATTGTCATGGGCATAAAAATCAATAGATGTTCTTCAAAAACATCAGATAAGAGTTATCAGAATCTGTTCCAGCTAAAAGTGGATGGCCAATGATGATGGAAATAAACACATGGGCCTCTGAGAAGTTTATGATCACCAATTGATGCTAGATCAATCCAAAGACTGATAGATAAGAAAAACATAAAGTGATAAATAGGGGAGTAGAGATTGCTTAAGGAGATTTTGTAGCAGACATATTAGAATGCCTCAAAACTGTTACTAGTGGACTAATGAAATCCAGATTATATGACTACCAGTCCAAAAAAGCTTAGAGCACCATGAATAATAAAATGAGGAACCTGTAACTTAATAAAATATTAAATGAAGAAACAAGTGGTTAAAATATATCTTCAAATGTCTGAGTAATAGAAAATAGCTTTTCTCTCTCCTCTGTCATTTATTCAGTTATGAAGTAAAATAAAATCAAGGCCTGTGAACTGGCCATCGACTTCTTAAGTTCTCAGAAAACCTCTTATTATATGACTTTTATAATACATAAAAATATTTTGTAAAATGTATTCATTAAGTTAAATTACAAAATAAGAAATGTCACTTTTTTTAAATTGATTGATTGTAAGTAATACAAAATAAAAACACATTTATTTTAAATGACTAATTTTTATGTGGCGCATGCATTCTGGAATAATAAGATAATCTATGCATTATTAAAAGATGAACTAAATATGCAAAAATGATTTTGCTAATCTGAAAATAATTCTATAATGAAATTCATACTAATTAGTATCTTCATAAAATAAATTATTTATAATGAAAATGACATTTATTATTTTAGAAAATGCTTGGATAAAATTAATTAAATCTGGATCCACACACATAAATTAAGGAAATGTTTATGTAAGTGAATAAGAAATTATAGATTAAAAATTGATATGTAGAATAATGATGAATAGGTACATACATACTGAAATAAATGGTAGATGTGAATTAAGAAATATTAATAAAATGCTTCCAAATACTGATTCCAAACTGCACTGATATGAAGAGTAAGTGATTCAAACCCACACCTATATATTAAGTAATAATAAATCTCTTCCAAATAATGACTTCAAACTACACTGATATGATGAATAAGGTTCAAACCCACACTTATATAATATGTTAAGTAATAATAAATATCTTTCAAAATTGCACCTGTATGATGAATACATGGTTCAAACCCACACCTATATAATGTTACTCCCACATAATGACTCAAAACCATATCTATATGATGAATAAGTAACTCAAACCCACACTTGTGTAATATGTTAAATAAAAACAAATATTTCAAGATACTGGAATTAAAATAAATACTTCAAGATACCTGGATTAGACTAAATACTTCAAGATACCTGGATTAAAACAAATATTCTAGATACCTGGATTAAAATAAATACTTCAAGATACCTGGATTAGAACACATATGTCAAGATACCTAGATAAATTAATTACTTCTATACACATGGATATGTATCTATGCATATGAGGGAGTTTCAAACCAAGAAGGACAATTCTCGCTCAGGAATGATTAGAAAAACATCCGTAATGTGCACACAGATAGGAAGACAGCCAG
Source organism: Epiperipatus broadwayi (assembly GCA_028023455.1). Classification (NCBI taxonomy): domain Eukaryota; kingdom Metazoa; phylum Onychophora; class Udeonychophora; order Euonychophora; family Peripatidae; genus Epiperipatus; species Epiperipatus broadwayi. Next base: position 14,332,333 of record JAQFVV010000013.1, read on the forward strand.
TATAGAGACTGTCAGTAACTTTTTCTTCTTCTTTAAGAACTTTATACATAATATTGTTATTAAATAAAATTACTGTTTCAAAATAAATAATACCTTTTGTCAATTTCATTTGCATCATTCATACATTTATGCACTGGTTCACAAAAATCTCATATCGTCTGCACTATGTCTAGAATAACTCGACATGGGTAAGTAAGGTTGTAATGAGATGGAAATCTAGCTGTGCTGTTTGAGAAACCAAACATAGAAATTTCTAGATGTTTCCAGTCTCTATGGTGCTACATCCTCTGATGAGCAGGAAATATTGTTGTAGGTGGGGTGATGTCAGCATTGGAAAATGCCAATCCATAGTTCCTTCCTGCAATATGCTCATCGGGAAATAAAACTGACAAAGAATGAGGTTGGATGGTACATCTGGTTACAATATATATAAAAAAAATTATCTCTATTATTTAAAGGCATAGAATTGTTGTCTTTGATAAGAATCCTTGGCATTGAAAATGCTTTTAGATTATATTTACCATTTTTAATGTTTTCTACAAATATATAACATTATCTTATTTAATGAAGTGTGGACAACTAACAAGAGAGGACTAAATATATAAATAAAAATCATTAGTAAAATAATAATATGGAAAGATTGATGAGTAAGAATAGACCAGATATTTAAAAAATCTATTTCATATTAATAATTATCAAGAATTTGAAAAGATAGATATATCTTGTCAGGTGAAAAGTAAATGAAATTATGGCAAATGAATATGATCATAAAAAATAATTTTTACAACTATTATTCTCTGTAATTGATGACACACATGATACTCTCGATAAACAAAATAATTCTGATGAACAATATCCATGAACCATCACCATCCACATAACTACATTTATTTTTCATTTACATATAACAAAAACAGATTTAATTATCAATGCTGTATGATGTACTGATGAATAAGCAATTAATGCCTCCACATCTACTTGACAAATACAAATTATTATTATTATCACTGCCTCAAATAAACAGCCTTACAAATAATTCGCTAGATATATAAGTAACCTTTCTAAAATTATTAAAAATTGAATAATCCCATAACTTCCCAACTTTAATAATGTCATTGCTAAAATCATGAAATTGAAGCCAAATATGAGCAATATATTATGAATGTCCATCTGCAATATTAAATAGTAAATAAGAAAAACAATAAGGAATCATTTGTTTATATAAAGTTTAATTTAGTTAATATTAAAATAATTAAGATAATTGAAATGTATATTAGTTAGAAATAGGTTCAAACTTAGAATGAATGCTAGTATAAATGTAAATATTAAAAAAAAAAAAATAAAGATAATAAAAAATTATATGCATCTTAATTTTAAAAATATATCTTATTTGAATTTAAAGAGAAATAAAAATGATTATTTTATCAAATTGAAATAAAACTTTATTTTCATTGTATAAAAAAGAATGTCAAGAGCAAATTCTTATAAAACGTTACTACTTAGTAACAAATAGAACTTTCTTTGGGTCAGATCAGTATTTTTACAGCAGATAACTTAATGCTTTATTTATTTGTTGACAAAAAATAATTTGTGAGATTTTTTCCAAGGGCAGGACATGGATCTTAATTGATTAATATCTGCAAGATCATGAATAGGATGAATAACAATAAAAAAAAATCATTTTTTTAACATGTGTTAATCACTATGCTAAGTAATTTAAAACTATCTTTATTTGGATATATATTGTACACATTCCAATTTAGCCTAGTTGTATTAAGCTATAGGTATTGAGTTCAAACACTACATAACCAATTCCCAAAGACCTCATAAGGAAAGTGGAAGAAATATTTTTCTTCCATTCAACTAATTTTGTTAGTGAAAAAGGACAATATTTATATCAGTGAATAGTTTGATAGTTAGTTGTATTTAAGAAGTAAAAATATTAGGCATATATAAATAATTGTTTGTAGACATAAAATCCATGAGATATTATTTTTCTAAGTCTACTTATTAACTTTCTATGTTTAATGTATATCTAATGAATTATAATATTCTTTCTTAATAATGCTTTGATTTTGATACTTTGTCATTACTAATTTATTTTAAAACTTTAATACTAATGATATTAAAAATCTATAGCTTTCAAATCACTTAGATTACTTTTTGCTAGGCAAGTTTTATATACTTGAATATATGTGTGTATGTGCATGTATGTACAAACACAAATTTAAACATTTACAGATATATTAAAGAGTTTTTAAATAATTTGTATTTTCTGTGTGAAAATTTTTCTTGTATATTATTTAAGATCAATTTATCTTATTTTATGTGAAAGGGGTCAGAAAAGATTTCACACTGATGTCCAGCTAATGTCCCCAGGTCGTGAGAGAGATAAGGTGAATGTTGACATAATGTCAATGTGAGAAATGTGGGGGGTGAGAACAAAGACTTATTAATCAGTTATAATAATTACCAAGAAATCCAGATCATTTTAGACCATACTAAATAATAAATTTTGAAAAATTATAGAGATAAAGAAGAAATGAATGTACCCAGCTGTAATTTATAAATGACCAGATGTTTCTGTAACAAAAATGTATGTGTGATGTCATCAGACAGGCTAGCATATATATATATAGTCTGAAAAATAAGACAGTTTAACAGAATAAATTTGATTGCCTCATGGAAACCACACATTAATATTTTTTTATTTGAAAGTTTCTACAGCGATATGGTAGGCTAAGAAATTTTGTTGATGGGTCCCGACTCGATCCCAAAGAACTTTTAGGCACATTGGAAAAGTTAAATCTGCAAAGTGTTTAAAACCATCCTATGGCTAATCTCCAAAGTCAAGAAGACTTTGAATCCTGTTACTGTTTTTTTGCTGAATTCAAATAAAAGCACAAAGTAAAAAAAAATGCTAAAATTTATATTAAACCAGTCATATCCAGAGTAGAAGAAATGAAAAAAACCATTCCAGTGCTAAAATGGTGCCTAAAGAAACAATTTATTTCGCATCATCATCACAGTAAACAGAATAATTGCAAGCCCAAACTGAAAATAGAACTTCCAGTAAACTGCTGCAATTGATAAATATACGTGTGTTAAAAATTGGTATGTGGCTGAATTCAAATTCTCAACCTTAAACAAGCTGACTTCAAAGTGAAATTGACCAGAATCATTGAAACTGTCTCCACATCAGAAAATAAAAGAAGAACTTGGTAATATTAATTTTATTTTATCAGTGATTATTAACAATTCTTTTTTAAATTAATCTATTTATCTCTTTCTTTAAATATTAAAATGAGAATCAATTATTAGATTTTCAATAATAAATATTGACTTTATTAATATATCATGTATTATTAGATTATCATTACATGTAACCATTTATATGTGTATTTTTTTTTCAAATGTCTTTATTATGTATTAATTTGGGTATTATATAAATGTTTTATTTATTTTATATGTAAAGGGTTAAATACAAATTTTATTGATAATGGGAAGTGACATATATACACAACACAACTAGTAACATAAATATGCTTACATGTATATTTGTGGAGTATAAATGTACAAATCGATAAGAGTAAAAATTTAGCATCATGAGAGATAGGTTTTAAAGTAGTTAGTGACTTAGATTGATGGAAATTGAGATAAGTAATTTGAAACCGATTTCTTTAGATATTCCTATCTTTATAATTAAACTAACTTTTCTATATATATTTTGATTATTATTACTAAGATTATAAATATAAAAATATTATATGCAATATGTGAGTATATGTGCGTATTGGGTGTTTATTTTAAAAATCAAAATGTTTCTATAAGATTTCTTTTCAGCCATTAGAGATATGAATATACACGCATCACACTCTATAATATTTACAATTGAATTTAAGTTTCATCGTGGGAAAGGGGGGAAGACATTTGGTTATTATTATTATTGGACTGTAGTTAATTTCATTATTAATTATGTATATTTTCTATTTATGTATTAATGATTAACTGATAATAAATTTTAATTTGTTTTTGTTAAAAGAAGTTTATATATTTCTTAAGCATTAATCATTGTCTTGTGAATTTAGTATAGGCATTCATCATCACTGATGAATGTCAATCTTTAAGACATAGTTTAAATATAACAATATGTTGGTAAATAATTATAGATTGGTAAAAGATAAAATTTGTGCTGTGAGTTAGTTCTAAAGCTGTGGCAGAAAGCATCATTGCTGTCATCATTATCATCTTATTAATTAAATAAATATAATAAATTGCCATAGATAAATAATGGTTCTCACTGTGTTTGTTTATTATTTGTGAACTATCATAAGAGATAATGATTACCATCAAAGGTCATCAAATGTCACTCAAGGTTTAGTGAATTGCCACTGATAAATCTATAGTATTAAATATGAGCTAGTAACACTTATGAGAATATTAAATATGAATTTATAATAAACTCTTATATGATAATTTATCTGAGAATTTATTTGCACAACTAGAGAATAATTAGGATGTTTTTCCCTTAATACAAGTGCACATGATATAGTTATAAAATGGAAAATCTTACACACTGTTATAGGTAAATGTACCAACTGTGGTTCAAACCCATTAGAGTATAAGTAGGTATCTAAAGTAACTTTATCTAGATTAAGACACCCTAGTGGTGCCCAGATATACCATATACATATAAGAAAACATAAGGAATAATGGATTATTTTCATCCCTAGATATATATATATGAAAAGAAACAATCTAATGAAGCTAAAAATAGTTGGAAATCATCCAAGAATATACATTGAAATATCATCATCATTGGAATTCTACAGAGGATATAAAAGAGAAATAGTAATTCCAAAAGATGTCAGCTGGATTGATAAACACTGATGTAATAAAATGAACTTTTGAAAATTATATATTTTTTTTTAACTTTCAATTACAAAAATGATATATATCTATTAGAAATGCTTTTCTCTCAAAATTTAAATTAATAGCTTATCTTACTTACCACTCTTATTCAATATGAAGTTAAGATTTAAGTCAAGTAATTAAGACCCAATTTAATCAATATAAATAAATTTAATAAAGTATTTTAGGGATATATGTAATATTAAAAAAAAAAAAATTAACAAATATAATTGATCTTATAGAAAAGCTTTACTTGATCTAAAGAGATGCATAACAAATACTTTCATTTGTTTCCTGATATTTAAACATGATGATATATTTGTCTGATTGTTAGCGTGAAAGATGGTATGTTACTAACCAGTGGGTTGTGTGATTGTGAATATATATATATACAGAGAGCGTTAAAAAAAAAAAAAATCCAAATATTTTTTTTAGAAATTGTAACACAGTGAATTGGAAATATATAGTGGATTTTGAATTTCATGATTAATGTTTATGATGTTAATAAACATGTATAATTATCAATAAGCATATTATACAATTCTATTTTATGAAGCACAGATTCACCTATTCCTGAATGTACATATTTATTAAATTACAGATATCTAAACATTGAAATACATATTTACTGAATTTTACTTTGATTTATGGATTCATTGTCATTTTATAAATGAATTTTTAATAACTCTGATTTATGTAAATTTACTTGAAGACAAAATATTACAATAAAGTATTTATTAAAAGCAGTTACTTGCGATAGCTTATAGATTTAGGTATAAATACACGGAATTAAATTTGATTTTCTTATATCATTATTCATTACATTTTGGCTAATCAAATATGTGGCTTAATAATATTGTACATTAAGATTAAGTCCTTACTTAACTTCTGGCATTGCATAATTATATTTTTGGTTGCATAATCTGAAGCATGAATAAATCATTTATTTGAGATTGACAGATATATTTTTGGCCCTAATGTGTTATGCAATTTATAATTACATTTTGAGCTGTCCAACAGTGAAGCTTGATTAATATAAATCTATGAGTTATTGACTTTTACTATATATCATGTAAGGGTAGCTCACAATCCATTTCAAACCCAGCCTTATATGTCCACAGTAGTAGACTAAACCCATAAAAAAAGACAAGCTGAAATAATAGGCTAAATACCTGATATTTAATTTTATGTGCAAACACATGCATTTATGATGCACACTCACATGAAATTTCTTTAATAAGCACCAAACCAAGATAGTGTGGAAATAAAATAAATGCTCCTTTCTAAAAAAAAAAAAGAAAAGTTTAAGCTTAAAAACTTCATATAAATATATATACCAATTATTGCTTGTTTGTTGATATGTAGACGTCATGATAGCGGACAATAATTTAGTCGATGTGGTGATGACCTGAGGTCAAGTCAATATCTAAAAAACCAAATGTTGAAAAGTAAGAATAGAAATTTTTACTATGTAAATTTATTACATGATCTTGTTACATAACATCAGCAACCAATAATTTGTACAAGTATCTACAGTGGTAAAAAAAGGAAGTTGAAAATGTGAGTTTGCTAGACAATGAAAATGTGGTCGAGTTTCATTTCCATCCTCTTTCATGTTTTATCAAGTGTTATAACATTAGCAAACAGCTTAATGTCAAACATTAATAAAATGCGATGCTTTCAAAATATTATCTATTATGCATATGATTTTAAAGCAATGAAAATTTAAACAGATTGTTTTTGGTAAAATCTTTAAACTTTAGCAGCATAATCAAATGATTAAATTAATTCAATAGTAATAATCAAAGACAGAAAACTGTGCAACCAAAAAAAAGGAAACATTATATAGCCAGCACATACTGATAAGTGATGAAATAAAACATTCTTTCATGGTAAATTCACTCAATACCAATCATAAGCTGAAGAAAATTTAAATTTTTTAAAAATTATCAAGAAAATTTAAATTTTTTAAAAATTATCAAACAATGTGTCTTGGCTAGACAAATGTGCCATAGGACTGAGGGCTGTCTAAGTGCCATGAAGCATGATGTAACTCACCTATACATGTAGTGCATAGAAAAATGTCTAATCAGAAGTGTTCGAGTAAAGCCCGAAAGAGAGTGGCATCTGAAATGGAAATGACCTTGTCTAAGCATTATCGGAGTCTGAAAAATGATGAGTTATCAAAATGGACTGTATCATATCCATGAAAGATACTAATGTTTAAATTATAAACTTTAATTGGGAATATTTGGACAAAATCAAAATTATCATGTTATATATTTCTTTAAACTTACTTTATACATTTGTAAAATTCTGCATTTATTATTCTAATACTTGGAAGTTCAGTGTGTTTGCAATAGGGAGAGTCCATTTCATAAGAAGCAATATATTGTGGGAGTGAAAGTTTACTAAGTTAGAAAAACTTTTGTTTTGTTTGTAAATAAAATTTAGGTTGACTCCCTCCATAGTATCTTGACTTTCAATCATCATCATCATATAATATGGTTTGGAGGTAAGAATTTTTGATGCTCTTTCACATTAATTTGCAATCACTACGAAAGGAAAAAACTTACATTACTTATTTATGTTTAACTAACAATTGTTACATTTAGTTATTTGGTGTGAATGGCTAATACTCTCATGTGAATGTCTCTTTTCTATCAACAATAGAAACTTGTACATAGGGGAGTCCCAAACCAGATCTCTCCAATGGAAATTGGATCATGGAGCTATTGGACATAATGTGATATAATTTTGTAAATAGTTATTTAACTTTGTGATCATGATAATGAAATAATTTTTCTTTTAGTCTAGTTTTTTTGCTTTTAGTTAATCATTGACTTCATAGGAGTCTCTTAATGCATATCTACCATGGGACATGGGTTGGTATAATGAATAATTTACTTATTAAAATGGTAGAGACACATATAAGCACATCATTGTTATGTGAATAGAATTTCAATTCTCATCTCTTATTAATAAAATTTGATGTGTTTTAAATCAAATTGATCTCTGATTTATCAGATTTGTTCATACACTCAATCATTATTTTAATTGATTGAATATATATATATGCACACAAATATAAATTATTATAACACATAACACCACAATATTCTCCCTGAGCTTGAATACTGAGGAATAATGGAATCTGAGAGGAGAGATATAGATGAACTAGCCTAAATTGTATCTAGATTTAATGAGTAAACTAAGAGCTAGCCCATTAGAAATGGATATGATCACTGGTTAGTTACTTCATCATGGCATTCACAGCATCCTACCCAAAAACCCTAGGGCTGACCATAGTTGGATGTGTTCCCCATCTTCTGGAGGAAAACCTGGACTGTTTCATTTTGGTGCCATCTACTTAGTGGCTCAAAATAGTAGATCTAGAGCATTACAACAATTTCTAGGGAGGTCCAACCAATGGACTGGTATGTCAAAAAAATTGGGGTGGATTTGCTCTACTCTGAAACTCTATACATCTACAACCCTGATGAATTTATGTAGATAGCAACAGATTGATACACACAACCAGGGTAAAAAAAGAGCAGGCATAAAATAATAATAATATCTATACAAATAAAAATATAAAGCAGGAATTAGTTAAGTAAACACTAAATGGCAAAGGGACAGCAATAGATCCTATGACATATATGTATTAGCATTTAAAAGAAAAAGTGACTATAATTAAATATTGGAAAATTTTTTTTAATGATACTTAGAAGTGGAAGACAGCTATCTGAGAAAAAAATTAGTCTTCTTGATTAATCACTTAATGCTGTTGATAGCAAGATAGAAGATAATGATTGTAATGTTGGAGAAGGGTCTTTACAGGTCCAAACACCCAAGGGTTTACAGTCAAAATTGATCACCTTCCATAAGCACAGGCTATAGATTAGGTGTTACCTCAAGTACAAGGGATGTGTGGTGATGAAATGATTTGAGCAATGGAAACGAGCAGTGCAGATTGCAAAAGGTGACATGACAATGATGGAATGAATATTCCAAATGCTCACTGGCATGGAATCATGATTAAGAGGTGATATGAACAGTATGAAAAAGATATGAACAGTATTAACAGTAACATGTAGTCAAGGTTGACTATGAATAACATGAGAAGTATGAAGTAAGATAGAATAATAACATGAGTAGTATGGAGGCAAGATTGAAGAGTGAAATGGGTAAGAAGATGATGAATCTGGAAGAAAGCCTAAAAAGAAATTATAGATAGTATTGGGGCAGATATAAAGGGGGGAAAAGAATACTGAGACTAGGTTGTCCACTGAGATCGAACAGCTGTCAATAAATTTGAATAGCATGCAAAGAGACAACTTGGAGATGAAGTAGCACTTGGGAACCTAAGAAATGGCATGGAAGAGAAAGATCTGAGGTGCCAACAGTGATTTGAGGAGTTCAATCATCATTGGACAACTGAATGGCAAATATAATTAAGTACAAAGAAATCAGGAAGCCTTCAGAGAAGAGATATGCACAGAACAGAAGCTGCAAAACAGAATCTGAACAAAATTTCAGGAGGCTCACGCTAGGATTCATCAACTCTTTACAACCCAGAGCCTCGAGGCAGAGTTTCATAATTAAGCCTTAGATCACCATTTCAAACAACTTGAGGATAAGATAACATCAGTAGAGATGGACTCAGTCATAGGCAAAGCTATTATGGAGAATCTGATGGAAAATGCCACTGAAATATGAAATAGGGTGGACAGAACAGATGAGGCACTAACCCAAAGGTTGCTAGTGAGCATCTCAGTTGTGTCAGGGGGCACCGACTGTTGAAATATGAGCTGAAATTAACTTGAGGACCCAAAACAATAGAGGGGAGAATGAAATGGTTGAGATATCACTTAGAAGTTGCTCTTAAAGACCTAGAGGATAAGTAACCCCCCCAAAAAGCTTACCCTCCCATATCACATACTATACAAGTCAGATTACCCTCTTGACTTTAATTTGGAATGTTTGGTTCCAATTATTTATTTGACCGATCCCAAAGACCATGTGATGATTTCCGATTCCACATAGATAACCTGTAGACAAATAAAATGCACAGACACCCAGCCCAATTGAATGCAGTTAACCAATTTGTGAGGCTGAAGATATTTAAGGGAGGAACCAATGAAGCTCCCATAGAGCATCTCAGAAGCCTCAACCTTTACTTTTTGGTGAACCAAAATCTATCAGAAGGCAAAAAAGTAATTATTGCATAGTTATCTCCAAGGAAATGCCCAAATATGGTGTATTATTGTTCCAGGTGTCATCCACCTTCGATGATTACCAAACATGGTTGGTAAAGAGTTTTTGGAATAGGGATAGGCAAGAGGATTCCAGAAGTATCAACCAACTCCAGAACTCCAGGAGTGACTTTAACAAAGTTCTTTTGCCACTAGTTCATGAAATTGAGAACAGTCAACACATACTACCTGAGCCAAAGTGAAATTATCGGGATTATCAAAAGGAACTTGCCACTTAAAATAGAACAATCACAGCTATGTACTAGTGCCAGTAGCACTGAGCAGGTGGCAGAGTTGCTAAATAATATTGATATGAATAATACCAACCCATCAATGAGGATACCAGAAAAAAGAAGAGACCACTGTCAATGCCATTTTTTATAAAAAATAAAATAAAAAAAGAAATGATGCCAACCATTGGAAGGGGAAAGCACTTCAAAGAAATTCCTTACATTTCTGGACATTTAAAGAAAATAGAACTAATATTAGCAAAATGGGAATAATGCCCTCATACTGCAGGAAAACCCCCCAAACCAGAGTGTAGCAATCCCCCAAACCAGAGTGTAACAATTACACACCCACAATCCAGAAAAAACTAAACTAGGAAGATGTTTGAGGTTATGTTCCTCACCTCAAGAAATAAAAAATCATCCTGGGGAACATGAACCAAACCACTTATCAAAAGATCATTAATATGATGTGTTCATGTGAGGATAAAGTACACAAATTTTGCTTTGCAGAGCTGCCCTATATAGATATGTTTGAGGGCTTTCTAGTTAGAGTGCTGTTAGATTCTGGTAGCCAGATTTCAGTAAGGTCAGACAAATTCTACCAAGAGATTCAGACCAAAAATTTTTAACATCAAGGCCTACCACTAAAATCTATTCAGGTTATTATAGTTAACAGTAGGAAAGCTAGACTAGCACAAGAGCAAATGTAGATTGAAATCAAAATAGGCCAAGCAACTGTCTATCATGTGTTTTTAATACTGAATGGTTTAATCCATGACATTATTCTAAGTGCAGACTTCCTACATTTGAACACATGCATTATTTATATCTGTGACAAGATAGAAGATGAGGTCTTGGAGATAACATTGCTTACGATATATGATCTATCTAAAATTGACTGTATTGTAAGCAGTATCCCAGAAGCACTCATAGATAGTAAAATTGCACTCCAACTTGCTTGGGAGTGATGATGCATTAAAATTATAATATTGCCAGATTTTTTCAGAGATACCAGGAGTGGTAGAAGGATTTCAACAGAGCATTAGGTTAAAACATGACCATTTCAATCCAAATCATAACCTATTCCATACCAGTATGGTAAAGAAAAAACTAAACAGATTAATAAAATGCTGGACTGGGGGATCATTTCCAAATGCTCTTCACCTTACTGTAATCCAGTTATAACAGTGAAGAAGAAAGATGGGGCAATGAGATTTTTGGATGCCAGACAAACAAAGTTACTGTCCCAGACAAAAACATTCTACTGCCCATACACAAATTATTCATGAAATTTGAAAACAAGCTGTTTTCCATTTTTGATCTAAAATCCAGCTATTGGCAGATTGGACACCCAGATGATCACCAATACATTGTGGATTATACATCAGTTTAATAGGATGCCTTTTGGATTGATAAATAGTGGTGCTATTTTAATAAGGTGCTTAGATAAGACTATCTCCTGAGATTAAGCAGATCGTGACTATTTATGTAAATGATGTAATCATTGCATCTGCCACAATTGAATAACATCTTTGATACCATACTATGTTTTTTGAAGAGTGCTATCTGAAGGGAATCAAAATCAACTTCAAAAAGAGTATCCTAGTTTCCAACCAGAGTCTTCCTAGATCATATTGTAGGTTGCAGTGGGATAAGGCCTCATCCAGAGATCAATGCCATTCTAAACTTTCCTAAACCAACCAATAAAAAACATTTGATCATTTTTAGGCCTGTGTAACTTTTATAATTGTTTCTACCAGAAGTTCTCAGACTACATAGAACCAATGTTAAAACTAATCAGAAAAGATGGAACTGGACTGAGGAACAGGACAGGGCATTTAAAAATATTAAAACAGGGTTCATAGAGCAAACCATGTTAGCCTTCCCTGATTTTAATAACCTGTTTATTATCCAGACAGTGGTTTCTGCTTAGAGATAATGTTATCCCAGATCCAGGAAGGGCAACCTGAGGTCCTCTATTTTATCAGCTGAATCCTGAAGGGTCCAGAAATAAATTACATGGTTATCAAGAAGGAAGCACTGGCAATAGTGTGAGCCTTCCAAAAGTTTTGATAGATGCTATTTGGATCAGAAGTAATTCTGATCACAGACCACAAAAGCCTTGAATTCTGAACCACAGCTACCTGACCAACAGCCATTCAATCAGATGGAGATTATTGTTATAGGAATTCAATTACACCTTACAATACTGTAAGGGATCTGAGAAGATTGTAGCTGATGTGCTTAGTCGAAACCTATGTAGGTCAGAATAGAATCATTTGTTAGTAGAGAATGGCTACATTACAAATGTCAATTTTATGGTTAATAGTAATGTAGAGAATAATTTAGAGAACCTATCGCAGTTGCAATTTGAAGACCGATTTAAACCCAATCATGAAAGTTTTAAAAGGAGAAAGTTTTGAATGTGCCAAAAGATCTTACTTGTTATAAAATAGATAAGGATGAGTGGAGGATAATAATACCTAAAACATAGTGTAATCCACTCATACAATATATCCACTGTTTTACAGACATTTTGGTGCCATAAAACATAACATACTTTGAGAATTTGGTTTTACTGGCAAGAAAGTATAAAGACATCTTAAAGTGACTTCAAGATTGTCTAGTGTGCATATGAGCCAAGCCAGTAAACCAAAATTATAGTAATGCTTTAAAATCCATAATTCATAAGACCAAATGAGATCATGGTGATCGATTATTATGGGCTAGTGTCCAATCAACAAAAATACCTTTTGGTCACCAACAACCTCCTTTCAAAATACACTTCAGCTTACTTAATACCCCAAGTTAATATGAGACACACAATCAAGGTATTAGACACCCTCCAATTCATAAGGATAGGGAAGCATAAGGCCATATTAACCAACTATGGCATGCCTTTCCTATCCAAAGAATCAAAAAAATGGGTGGAGAAATCTCAGCTAAAACATGTGATTATGTCTATCAGAAACACAGTCAAACCTTTGTGAACATGTTATGCAGGAACTCGATGCTTGTTCAAAACTTGCCAGGAGGATGAGCATAAGAAATGGGTAAAGCAAATAGATATGTAGTCAACTATATAAATTGGAGCATGAATGAATCAACTGGATTCACATCCATCAGAATACACTTTGACCAGCCTACTCCCATATTATTTGAGCAATATCAACTTCCAATTATGTGTAACAATTTTGATATGGATAGTGAAATGTTAAAAGCATATGAACAGCTGACTAATAAAGCAGAAAGGAGAAATGAAAACAAGAAAGGGAGTAGTCACAACTTCAAGATAGGAAACAAAGTATTTATCAAGATACCCATATTAGTAAACCACTAAAAAGCAAATATCACTTAACAGTATGAGGAACTGTTTACTATTGTAAGACAGGCATGTCCAAATGTGTTTCAGATGCATAGGAGAGGAAATAAAAGGGCCATATAATGGCCACATTTAAAAACCATATCTTGATTAATTAGTGACCAGATGTATACTGGATTGATAGGTAAATTAAATGATAAGTGTGATTTTTGGTTGAAGGATGAGATAACATAAATAAAAAGAAAAAAATAGGTTCATTAATGTATGATGAGAGTATTACCAGGTGATAGAAAAAGCAATTTCTGGGATACTTTAGAGTCAACTGAAACTTAGGAGCTGATCCATATAGAATGATAGACACCTCAATGTTTAGTTAGCCCTTAAAAAAATCCAGTAAGCCTCAAAAGGAGCAGGATTAAGGCTAACAAGTTGACTGTGCATTCTGTAATATAGGGACACATCACTGGTCTCATGCCATGCAATCATAATAATAAAAAGGAAAAACAAAGGGACCCATATATAAATCTCACTTTACCATGAAGCAAAAGATAAAGCGAGTGTAGAGTTAGAAATATGATTGAGAAAACAGCAGGAGCTGAGTAAATAGGCTTTATAAACCTCTTTTAAAAGAAGAAAGACTAAAGAACTTGAATGACCAAATGTGAAACATACATGCACACCAGTTAAGTAATAAAATTTTATTAATGCCATAACATTTTATTCCTGTAAGGGTAGGCAAGCTGTAAGGGAATAGCTTATAATCCATTTCAAATCCACCCTTATATGTTCACAGTAGTAGACAACTCATAAAAAAGACAAGTTGAAATAATAGGCTAAACACCTGATATTTCATTTTATATGCATACATACATATAAATGCACCCACATGAAATCTGCTTAATAAGCACCAAATCAAGGTAGTGTTGAAATAAAATAAATGCTCTTTTCTAATGAAAAACAAGCCTAAACCTAGAAACCTCATATATATATATATACCAATTATAACTTGTTTGTTGATATGTAAACATCATGATAGCAGACAATAATTTAATCAATGTGATGACCTGAGGGCAAATCAGTATCTAAGCAACCAAGTGTTAGAAAGTGAAAATAGAATTTTACTATGTAAATTTATCACAATCTTGTTATATAACATCAACAACCAGTAATTTGTACTATGGGCATCTACAGTGACAAAAAATAAAGTTGAAAATGTGAGTTTGCTAGACAACAGATATGTGGTCAAGTATAAAAGCAAACCCAAGTCATTTCCATTGTCTTTCACATTTTATCAAGTGTTAAACATCTGTAAACAGCAAACAGATTAATGTTGATCATTAATAAAATGGATGGTGCATTCGAAGATATCTATTATGCATAGGGTTTTAAAGCACTGAAAAATTGAAATAAATTGTTATCAATGTTTGAAACAGTAAAATCAATAAACATTAACAGTGTAATCAAAGTATTAAATTGATTTTATAGTAACAATTGAAGAGAAAACTGCGCAATCAAAAAAAGGGGGAACATTCTATAGCCAGCACATACTGATAAGTGATGAAATAAAACTTTCCTTCATATAAATTCACTGAGTACCAATCATTAGCAGAAAAATATTTAATTTTTTTTTAAATTAACATGTGTATTGGCTAGACAAACATGTCATAGGACTGAGGGCTGTCTAAATTGCTATAAAGCATGATGTTGTAACTCACCTGTATATGTAATGCCTAATCAGAAGTGTCCAAGTGAAGCCTGAAAGAGACATCTGAATTGGAAATGACCTTGTCCAAGCATTACCAGTCTGGAGAATGATGGAGGAGTTATCAAAACAGACTGTACCCATGAAAGATTAAATTATAAACTTTAATCAGGAAGATTTGGACAAAATCAAAATTATATATTTTTTAAAATTTACATTGTAAAATTCTGCTTTCATTATTCTAATACTTTGAATTTTTAATGTGCTTGCAATTGGGAGCTTCCATTCCATAAGAAATAATGTAATGTGGGAGTTAAGGTTTATTAAGTTAGAAAATTTTGTTTTGTTTGTAAATAAAATTACCTAACTCCTCCATAGTGACTTTCAATCATCATCATATATGGTTTGAAGGTAAGAATTTTTGATCCTCTTCCATATTAATTTGCAATCACTAGGACAGAACAGAATTTATATTATTTGTTTAGGTTTAACTAACAATTGTTACATTTAGTTATTCAGTGTGAATGACTGTCAGGTGAATGTCTTTTCTATCAACAATAGGAACTTGTACACAGGGAGCTACCAAAGACCTCTCCAGTAAAAATTGTGGAGCTATTGGGCATATTGTGATATAATTTTGTAGTTAATTAGCTTCACGATCATCATAATGAAATTTTTCTTTTAGACTAATTTATTTTTTTTGCTTTTAGTTAATCATTCATATATAGAAAGTCTCTTAATGCATATTTACCATAGGGCATGGGTTGGTATAATAAATAATTTACTTATTGAAATGATAGATGCATATGAGACACATATAAGCACATCTTTTGTTATGTGAATAAAATTTCAATGCTTATCTCTTATTAATAAAATGTGTTAATATGTTTTAAATCAAATTGGTCTCTGGTTTAACAGACTCATTCATAGTCATTAATTTAATTGATTGAATATATACAAATGTACATACACATAGATTATTATAACACTGCAATAGGATTAGATGAAAACTGAGTTGCTATATAAAGTAAATTCACCCCTGAAAAGACCCAAAAGCAATATTCTGAGTTTAAATACTGAGGTGTATTGGAATCTGAAAGAGGGATGAGGTATGGATGAACTAGCCTAAATTGTATCTAGATTTAATGAGTAAACTAAGACCTAGATCATCGGAGATGGTTATGATTATTGGTTAGTTATTTCATTGCATCATCCTACCCAAAGACCCTAGGTCTGACCAGTTAGATGTGTTCTCCCTCTTCTGGTGGAAAACCCACACCATTACAATATATAGTAACCAGTTGACTACATAGATGAATTAAAAAAAATTTCAAGTTGGCAGAAAGTTCCTCAGGTTTAAGTATAGTATTTAATTCATAGGGAGAATCCCATGCATATATTTTTATAATAGGTCTGAAATTAGTTAAATATTTTTCCTTCCTACATGATAGTAGGAACATTCTATATATTCTTTTTAATAATTGTCAAGCCTTTTTTAAAAAAAATTGTTAACTGTTGGTAGAAGAGAGAAAAGTATAAAATCATATAATTTATTTTGCTTTCTCTTTTCAATTGTTATTTAATTACTAGTTGCTTTTAAATTTTTTTTAAAATGTACCAAGAGAAAAAAAAAAAAAACTTTTTATTACGTTGTTTAATATGTAATGTTAACTTTTTAAGAGTTTTATGTTTGAAAGATTTAATACTTTTGGTAATTTTTATTTTTAATTAGGTTTTCTTTTCTTTTTGTCTCTCTTCAATGCAAAAATATCAAATCAGTGCAATTAACTGATTATCTTGTTTTCTTTTTCCAAGAAATTTTTTTTTAATTAGAAAGAAAAATTGTTTTCTCTTTATATCTCTCTTCAATGCAAAAATATCAAATCAATGCAATTAATTGATTATCTTGTTTTTCTTTTTCCAATAATTTTTTTTAAAATTAAAAATGCCAAGAATTTTATGTTAATTTAAGTTTGACTTATTTTTCAATATCTTGATTAAGGAAAAAAATAGCTAACAATTAGTTATATATCTAATTGGCTATTATAACACTATCACGTTGGAGAGATTGTGATTGGCTTGTAGGCAAGATTGTTCTAGAAAAAAATAATGGGAGTGTGAATAAGACAGAAGACCAGTGTCTGGTAAGAATTATTCCTAACTTAGCTGTTGAAGAGAGCAGTCTTCTTAATCCAGCTGATAAAGAAGTCTTTACCAAACTGTTGCATAATATAGCAAAAATCTTAATCATAATATTGTATAGAATAGCAGTTTTAATCAAGATTTTAGCATACTGAGTTGTCATAAAAATGGTTTCTACAATGAAAACAATGTGCTTAATTCAGCTAAAACCTAGACATCATGTTTTTCTATGTAACCTGCCTTCACTGAAATAAAAATGTTATCCCCTAAAGTAATTTGCAACCTTAACCTCAACCAAGAGTATGAGTCTGTCTGTATTAATCTCACCTGGAAATTGAAAAAACCCCAATGGATAAAATTTACCATTTTTTAACCTGGATTTACTGCAAACCAAGGAAAGGACATAACCATGCACATATCTAAAAGCCTCAAAAGGGAGAAACAACTGAAAAGGACTTCATAAAAATAAAGCTATGATTAAAAGCATTTTTTATACAAGTTGATAATTTTAAATATTTTTATTAATGTTTTCAAATTGTGAACATATTTTTCTTAAAATCCAATTTTCTCTTCAAAATTATTAGTTTTTAGAAAATTTAATTTTTTTTTAAATGTTTTTCTTTTCATTCATGTATCCTCTTAAAAACTTAACAAAAGGTTACTTAAGCTAAATCAAAGATTAACTTTGAATTTGAAAGTGATGTTTTTCAAAATGTTATTTTAAAGAAATAATTTAATAATTAAAAGTTAATTTATGAATAGAAATCAACTGATTGATTATAATTTTTATGAAAATATTTTTGATGAAATGTCTAAAATTTCATACTATCATATCACCTTTTTGTTGTTTATTGTTAATGTTATTAAATAATTGTTTTAAAAAATACTTGTCTTAATTCCTTTATTCTACAGGAATTGGATAGAATAAAGGAATTAAGACAAATTGCAGTGTGTGACTTTATTTCATGACAGACTAATGTTCCAGGATTTTTTAAATGATCCCAATAAAACTATTTACTTATAATAGGGTAAATCTAGGAATTATTTGAAGTAATTTATAATAAGCTGCTTTATTTATCTCTTGCTCACAGTAATAATTTATAATTCTTGCTTTCTAAACTAGTTATGCATAAGTTATAAGTAGAGGTTTATGTTTAATGTTATGGACATCCAGATGATGATGGTTCTGGTTGGTGTAAAAGCAATATCCTTTAAAGTCCATGCACTAAATTACATTTTCTTTAGAAATTTTGTTTATAATTGGCCAGTACATTAATGGTGGAGCATTGGTAAGCATATTTTAGTATCTCAGCACTATTTGACTTATTGTATTTTCATGGAGTGGCATCTACATATGTACATCCAAATTTCCTGCCCTAGGTTTGGCAGTAGCTAAATAATTAGCCTGGTCTATAGTGAATCACTTTTACAGTCACAAGATTGACTTAATCATTTTTATTGTTGATGATTCGTGATAAATGATTACTTTTGTGTAATACTGGTGAACTTATAGTTAGTTCTATGCTAATCTCTCATGCTCATTCCTTATATATTTAGTTTATTTGGGGATGATAATTTCCTTTCTCATAATTCAGCACTGTGGAAAACTGTTACTAATGGCTACCCAATTGTGAGACATTCTAACTTCAGATTCTTCTTTATTCACCCCTTACAATTACAATTGACACCCAACTTGTGGGTCCACTATTTCCATACTGTGACAATATGCATATAATTAATAAAAAGAGCTGTCATAGATATAATTTGATATTTCATGTTTATTTAATATAAAAATCAATATATACCAATCAACAAAGGAAATGATGCAAATACTATAAAATAATAAATTATTGCCTGAAGATGCTTATGTTGATAACTTCAAACTATAATTAAAATAATTGTTGCAATTAGTGAAAATTAAAGTAACATTAAAAATATTTAATGATACAAATGTAAAAAATAAAATAATATTCCATATTAAAACTATATCACAAAAATATTTATATTATGTAAAATAATCTTCAAACTAGCAATTATTACTGAAACACATTCACATTCTTAATATAACCAAAGTATTGAGAATATATCCGCGCCAAATCCAAACTTAATTATTTATATATATTTATTTAATTTAAATATAGAATAACATAATAATTAGTATTATATTAACATACCTTCAACTAATCTTAAATCTTCACATTAAAATCACAAACAAAAATTTATCATTCTCTTGTCTATGAATTAAAGATACCAGCAACAATATACTTAAAACTGCTTCACAAGCAGTTCATGTTAAAAAAACCTTAAAAACAATTATTTTTCCATTCTCATTATTCAAAAAATATTTAATATAATAAACTCAAGCTCTAATAATATTGATAATGTACTTGAACTAAATAAAAAAAATTGCAATACTTATTGGAATTAAATCTGAATAATCATTCTATACAATCTTAGATTTCCAAAGTCTAGATTTATTACTTTCCATAGTTCCATTAACTTTTGCATAAATTTCACATGGTCTATTCATAGTAATATAAAAATTTTGAAGATAGAAACCAATCTGGCTTACACCAATATAAACTCAGTTCAGGTAAAAAATTACTAGACTAACAGATCTACTAATACAATATATATTTTTAATTCAACATAAATGTCATAATCTCTTTTTGTAGCAAATGAATATAAATATAAAAAGGTTTATATTTATATAAAAATAAATTACAAATGTTATTTGGACCAAGGTCAGTAACTTTAGATATTTAAAAAATTAATACAAAAATGGTATGATTTTGAAATATAAACAGAATAAGTCATGGATAAATGGGAGAGACATAAAAATAAGGAAAAAAGTTTTTTCTTTAAGTTTAATGACAAGAAGAAATATGATAAAAGAATAATGGAATTGATCAAACAGCTTTTATTTAAATGGAAGTGAGAACAAGAAACAATATCAGTCTTAGAAAAATAATTAGCTTAATAGAAAATTGGATGTAATAAATGAGAAATAAGACGGGTTTACAATAAAGTAAGAGCAGGAGTGATAGGGATAAAAAGAGAAACTAAGAAGAGGGATTATTTATAATACTGCTCATTTCATGATATATGCAGAAACTCCAGACTGCCTAAGAATAATCTAGTATAGATCATCTGGAAAAGCAGTGAATTCTTAAATGTTTTTATTAAACTTTAGTCACAAAAATTAAAATACTCTCATTAATATCATTAAAATGTATAGTTGCCGACTTACTGTTACATCTTTACTGCTAGATTTCATAATTGTTTGATCTAGGTTCAAATGCATGAGGTTAGAATATTCAAGTTATTGGTTTAGTAGTAGATAAAAAGTGGCCCCTCGAGTTCAATATAATTTCAGTGTCTAGAAAAATAGTTATATAAAAAAAATTACCATAGGAGTCAGGTTATATTACATCCACTTATTGCAAATTGCCTGTCTTTAAAATGTACGAGTTCTATAAGTGGTATATAAAATGAGCAAGTACACATTGCTTTCTACTATCTTTTTTTTTTTTGAAATCAAAAATTCCTGCAGTAAGAGATTAAAACTTAGATCACTAAAATATACAATTATACAAATGGTTGTCTTCTAAAATCTTATGATGTTTATATTTTAAGACAGCAACTTTGAATAACAAAAAAAAAAAAAAGTTAAATCAGAGTGAAGAACAATGGAAATCCAAGGTTTCAATGAGAAAGAATAATAAACCAGCTAGCTATTCCTAGGATTCAACGCTACTTAAAAAAATGCATCGATTTTACTCACTGCTTATTTTGTAACGTTTGAAAATGAAAAGTGCCACTAGTGCCAATGAAAATAGGCTAGATAAAATCAGTGACCATGGATGTTAAAAAAAGTTTGGGATTTTTATTTACATACAAATTCAAAATAACTTGCATTTACTTGGCATTTTAAGCTATAATGAAATTTCATGATATGGCTCACAATATTTCAAATTAATATTTAGATGTTATACTTTTAGATATAATTAAATGATAGAAACATCTTATACTATATTATTTTACGATACTTTATAGATTACATAAACAAAAAATATATTATAGTTTTAATATTTATATGACTATGTAGATGCATTATAATATGGTGAGAACCTTATATATATTTCAATTTTCCTGATGAAAGTTAAACTATCTAAGTGTTATAGAATATATAATTTTCTATTTGAAATGATGCTTAACAAATATTAATATCTCCTATTTATAAGTTTTAAAATAAATAATCACATGGTTTGTTGCTGGGAAGTTCATAAGTTTGAAGAGACAGATTTGGACGCAATACATGGACTAAAGCTTCTGTCTGCTGTTCTATCATTATCAAACTATGCAGGAATGCTTGTGTTCACAAGCCAATTAATGAATATAATTCTTAATAAAATAATATTTTATGAAACAAAATTTTTTACCTGAAATGTATAAATTATTATATAAAGTAAAATAAAAGTTTTTAGAACAATTTTGACTAAACTATAAAATAGTTGCTTGAGAAGTCATAACCATAAAATAACAGAGATTTGCAATTCTAAGTTGATTATTATGTATATATTAAATATTCATAAATTTTTAAATCCTAGTCATGAAGAATGTCATTTTTGTGATCATATTCAAAAAATCAAATTAATTTAATTGAATTCATAAAAAAATTATAATAGTCTTATCAAAACTGAACTAATCTTTGAATAGAAATCCTCATGCAAAGAACATGTTGATATAACAGCTTTATGCATGAATCCCTCATATTAAAAATCTAAAAAAAATTGATTTCAGGGTCAAATAATTTTTATAGCATCAAATAAAAACGTAAAAGGATGAAATAAACACATCTACCAAAAATTAACAGATACATACTAAAAAAAATTAAAATAGCAATTTATTTTTATAAATGGCTTATCTAATTTTATTATTATCATTCCCTACACTATTTATATAGTAACTCCTGAAGCATCTATCAGTTTCAGATGCTAAGCATCCCATCTTCTATAGATCTTTGTCACAGCTAAATTGCTGATTGTATAATGTTTCAAACCAATTGAAGATATAAAAATCACTTCAAATTATAGCAATGTAATCAGTATAGATGAATGATAAGATTTTAAATAGTTGTACTTGCTGCAATTCTCATGGGCAAAAGAAGTTTTTAATATTCTCTCTTCTTTGTAGTAAATTGTATGTCTCAATAAGCTCTAAGCAGAAATGAATATGAGATATTGTTAAAGAATAATAATAGAATATACAATAATAAATAAATAATATATTCATAAGCTTTATATTTATTATTTGATAGGGAAACAATTCTTAATTTAAATATAATCTTTTGCAATCATAGACTCAAAAAAAAATAACTTTGGACCAATCAAATTAAATCTAAAATAACTTTTAGAAATAACTTCTTTGGAAACTTCTATCTGTATGTGTGATAAAATGAAACTTCTTTAAGACTAGTATATTATATTAATAAATATTGTTCTTGTTTGGAAAAAGAGTATCCACACTAAATTTTTAGATACTCAAAAAATTAAACCGACATACTCAAATCTATTTCTTTGCAGTGGCATGCTGTTCTTTCACACATTCTTCCAATAGATATCAGGAAATAAATTTGAAAAAAATGCATAACGCAAGTTATAGTTTCATCATCTAAGACTCAGCTCAAATTAAAATCTTTTTGTATATTCTACCTAGAATCTACAATCAAATAATTATAGTGTGGAAAATGGACTTCTAATTAAGTTCTAACAATTTCTTTTTCTAGATCCAATCATTAATTCAGCTAGATTTGATCTTTCTAAATAATACTCCTTTCTCATCAATAGATGAAGGGAAACCCACGACTGATGAGCTCATCTGCTATATAAACAGACTTTTGTAGATATGATCAAATACAACACATAAATAGGATACAATGGCAGAATTGGACATAGTAAAGCCACTAATGAATCTATCCCTTGGCTAATATCTCTATAGCTTCCTTTATGATATTTTGTAAATAGTTAAACTTTCTAAAAAAATAAAATCAATATGCTAAATAAATAGATGTATATGTGATTGTCAGAGCATCACTACGGCAGAAAATCAATAATACTTTGGTATAAAACTTAAATGAATGTCATTTAATGTAAGATGAGGTCTATAATATATAATTTTAATGGACCATAAGAATATTAAGGATACAAAAATTAATGTAAAACTCACAGAATATATCTATGATCCTTCTTTTATTCATTATAAGATTACAGCTTAAGAAAATAAAATTTTTATAAAGCACCACTACATTAAATGTTGAATTCAGTGTTTATTTATATTTACTTGTGGAAGATTTCAGAACACATAACATCTTACGATTGAATACAGCAGTAGTTCTTAATCTTTATTTCCATGTAAATCCCTAGAACATATTCTTCTATTCCTTGAAATAATACAAGAGGCTTTCTATTGTAAATTCAGCTAATATGTTTTATTTATATTAATATATTAAAGTAAATTTATGATTTTTCAAATATTTTGTTGCATAGTTAATTTTCTGTTTCTATTTAATTTTTATAATCCTTGGAGTAGTCTAGTATTCGTTGTAGGTACATGCATGTCAAGAACTACTGGACATGTTTTAGTGCCATTTTATTTTATGCATTTTTTTTTTTTCCATTTTAGGTGCAAAAGTTCATGGTTACATTCTAACTGCTATAAAGGAAGAATTTAGTTTACATAATGCTTAAAAAATCTGTTAGTTTTAGTATAATTTAGAAAATAAATTTCTAACTTAATTTTAATTAATAAATATATTTCATTAATCAAAATTTGAGTGTGGACTATATTTTATTAGCTTTTGTTTAAATTTAACAGATAGACTTTTATTCATACCATTCAAATACTTGATAGAATTTCATGTTTTCTCTTAATATGTTATTTGCATGACAATAATTTCTCAATGATAACTATCCTAACCATTTAATTATACATTCAAACAGCCATTATTTTCTACAGCAAAAAAAAAAAATTTGACCAATGTATAAGTTTACTGTGAAATAGTATAAATCTCTAGTAATTATTGATTACTCAATGACATCCTAAATTTAACCCTCACACAATGAGTGACTTTAACCAACAAATATAAATTAAGTATAAAAGTCATGCTGTTTTGTTTTGGAAAAAAGTCTTTAGTATTCTTTGATCATTCAATGTCAACTAAATTTAACTCTCACAGAATAAAAAAGGCTTTAACTAATAAATACAAATTAATTATAAGTCATGTTGTTTTGTTTTGGAAGATCAATTAGCAAGAAACTAGTCATGGAAATTTATTTGCTCTGCACTGTTTAGTGAAGTAATAGTGGTGAACTGAGCCATGTCACTTCCAGTGCAATGTTTAAAATAACAGCAAATCTCTCCTAGTGCCACCAGCGCAAGCCATAATAATCAATGGATGCTAGAAACTTCGTCATCAAACCCCCTATCTAATGCTTACTCAACTAGTATCCCCTGACTAGTTTCTAACTTGTGATTTTCATTAGTGAAGAACCTTGAATCCGAAAGCACTGCACCTAGTACTTAGGATTGAATGCAACCCTCCAGCAGCCACTTTTTATCATTTTAATTAACTATAAAGCTGCGAGTCTAAAATGATGGCAATGTTTTCAGTCAAGTTCATACACTTGCGTAGTCATATAGATCTGAATCCAGCATATTTTTGGTGTTTTTGAGATTTTAATAACAATGGTCATCATCAACTTTTGACTAAGATTGATGCTAAACTACTAAAACAACATGATCACGATTTCTATGCTTACATAAGTTGTTAAAACAATAGCAAATCTCTCCAAACCCAATGCAAGCCATAGTAATCAATGAATGCTAGAACATTTGTGCATCAAAATCCCTAACTTGTGTACACTCTCAACCAATATCCCCAGAGTAGTTTCTAGCTTGTGGTTCATCAGTGAGAAGCTTTGGATGTAAGAGCACTATAACTAGATCTTTGGATCTAACACAACGCTCCAGCAGCCACCTTTCACCTTTTTAGATAACTATAACAATGCAAGTCTAAACCTCCTAGCAGCCATTGATTACTATGGCTTGTACTAATGTTTGGAGAGATTTGCTACTGTTTAACAGCTTTAAAAAATGATAATTATGTGATGTTTAAATGGTTTAACACAAATCTTGGCCAAAGGATGATCGTGACCATGTTTACTAAAAAATCAAAAACACCAAAATGTATAGATACTGAACTGGGTTAAGAGCTGTATGACTATATAAGCAAATGAGCATATGCATTATGAATTGTTTGTCTTTTGCAATGTTATGACAGTCTCATTTTTTTTAATAGATTATGTGCTCATTATTTTATTAATTTAATCATAAAAGTATAAGTTTTAATTCAGACTAATGTAATTATAAATATATGAAGACTGTATAGAGAAAAGATATGTATACAGAATGCAGCAACTTTAAATGAAAGATTAAAAAGGCATGGAATATTTCAGGTGACAAAAACTCTATCAATAGAAAAGAATCAAGCATACCACTCTCAAACAGATAGCCTCTTCTAATTAATTTTCATATTTAAATTTGGTAATCATCTGAAATCCGGGTAAGGCCGCTTAGGGCGTTGATGCTATACAAAAATCAATCAAATATAACGTTACTGGGCCGCCGCAACTTTTTTTTTATACAACACGTTTTTTTTTTTTTGGTTATACAAATTTTTTATTTCATTTACAACATAATTTCTTTTTTATTAAATAAATTTTTATATTCATTCTCGTTGTTTGTTTTTTTTTTTTTAAACCTGATATTTTTTATTTATCCAACAAATTTTGGTCATTTAATTTTTTGAATTTTAATTAAAACTTTGGACTGTTTTACGACGAAAAAAGTTGTTTTAACCACGCCGAAAAAATATAATGGGATAATTATTTGGGACTTGTTTCGACTTTGTTCTACCCTTTTTTTTTTTGTTTGACTAAATTGTTTTTCTTCTTCTTATTAAATCAAAACTAACTTTTGTGTTGTTGGAGGTTCAAAAATTGTTTTGAAATCCCCACCCTCGGATCAATAATTGTAACAACATAAAGTCAATAATTTTACTTTTTTTTAAACAACTTGTTTTCACTTTGATTTATATTATGCTTGAATTAGCCTCTTCTGTTTGGCTACTACAATAAACAGCTTTTTGGGGAGATTTCATACTGTTATTATTAACAAAAAGTAAACAAAAATAGTAAATTATTTAAACAGCGCTGAAAAAAGATAATCAACTTTGGGACTTGTTTCGAATTTTTTTCTTTTTGGCGATAAAGAAATTGTTTTCAAACACCCACCCCCACACTCGGAAAAAGAATTGTAACAAAAAGTCAATAATTTATCTTTTTTTTTTTTTTTTTAAACTTTTTCAACTTTTTACTTTTATTTATAATGAATTACCTTTTTTTTTTTTTGGCTTTCTACAATAAACTGCTTTTGAGGGTGGGGGGAATTCATAATTTATTATTATTAACAAAAAGTCAACAAAAATAGTCATTTATTTTAACCCCGCTGCAAAAAATATAATCCAAATACTTGTCAATTTCTAATGAAATGAAGAAAAAAAAAAGGACACAAACTTTGGAATTTTTAAAATTATTTATTATTTTATTGCTGTAATAAAAAGTGGACATTATGTGCCTGGAAAAAAGGACACAATCTCAGAAACTTTCTGTACTCGGCAATTCTGAAGAAAAGTTTAAAAATTGCACGTTCTTCTCAGACCTTTTAGTGGTCTCAAATATTGTCCACGCTGAAACGTGACTTAGCGCGTGAGTTTTTGTTCGAACATACACTTTGCTAATTTTTTACATATTAACATTTTTTGGGGGAAGGGTGGGACCATATGACAATTATTAGTAATTGACAACATTATTTAAATAGAAATGACATTACTCTATTACGGAGATTTGAAAAGTTGTACCGACTTGAAATTCAAACACCCTCAAGCGATACGGTAATCAGCTATGAATACAACAAATCGCGTAAATAGTTTCGAAGCACAAAACAGGCCGTAATATTTTTGTGCAATGTCATGTAAAGCGGCCTAGACATAAATGGGTTAATACAATATTAAATGTTGTATTAGCCTTAAGGCCACCCGTGGAAACGGTATTTTTATGTGTTTGTACACATAAGCAACACCCCAAGCGGCCTTGCCTGGATTTCAGACGATTACCTTAAATTTTATGTAAATTATAAATAACATATATATATACCCATTCAGACTTTCCAATTTATGTTACATCTATGACTTAAGTCGGCTAAGTACTGTTTAAAAATAAATAAATAAACGGACTTTATAAAAGCTTTTCTCTATATGGTCTTCGTATATTTATGATTATTTTATTAATTATAAAACAAATAAAGTATTATTATAGTATTTTATGTGAAAATATTTCATATTGCTTATTAATTCAATTATGACATTAAATCAATTAAAAACTTTATTGTAAAGAGTTTATTGTTTTCATATTACAAATTTGAATTTATCACAAACATTGTGATTTATAAACAAATATTTCTTACAGAATATATAAAACACATCTGTATTTAAAGTGCTTCTGAAATCTGTAACCTTATCTTGCACACCAGCATAATCACATTTTTATATATAGATATATACAAGAGCAAGATATTCCATTAAAATACAATAAAAAATAAATATAGTTCACATTGCAATATACAGATAATTCCAGTTTATATGTAACTACACTATTTGAAATACCACTGAAATATAGATTAAATGAAATAATGCAACTTTTGCTCCTTTATTAATTATTCTAATCATCCCCAATCATTCACATTTGCATCCAATCATTTACACAGTCATAACATGTACACACATTTCATATATTCAATGAATTTAAGAATTATCTCTACATTACTGAATTTAAATTTAAACATAAGATCAACTGCTGCTAATCTAAAAGAATTGTGGAAAGATTCAACAATTATTTATTTATTTCTGAATTTTCTATAAAATTAAGTATTTAGGTAAAGTGAAAACTAAAATTAAAAGTTTAGAGAAAAATAGCACACATCAAGATTGATACTATAGCATAGATGCTGTAATTTATCATTTATGTATATATATATATATGGATTGTTTCTTTCCTATGTCAAATCAGTATTTTATAAAACACAAATTCATTACTTTTTTTGTGTATGGCAATACTACTTACATATTAGAAAGCTTTCTTCGCTATTTTTTTTTTCCTTTTAATTTTTAATTTTCTGATAAAATTTTATAAATAAATAACAGTAACAAAATTAAAAAAATCAAAAATGAACAAATAAATATATATATTTAAAAAAAAAACATAAGAAAAAATAAAACATCCAAAGATGAATTTATAAAGGATGTTTTTACTATCTTTTGAAATAAATTACTATAACTTATCCAGAATTAACATAATAATCATGATACTGTAAAACATATGACAAATGTTAATTTTACAGAAGTTAATTTTAAAAAGATATAAAATATAGTTTATAAAAGTTTGTTATTTTCATTTTTATTTTTTGTAATAATGTAGATTATATAAAGAAAAGTGAAATTTGAAATTGACAAACAAAAAAAAAATGAAATACAGAATGTAACACTTGACAATTTTAAAAACAATAATCAAAAACCAATTTAAACCATCACCAAATAATCATCAAATTCAGCACAATTAAAAATTTCAATGTTCTGAAATCAAGCAAAATTAGACATATTGATACACAAAAATCATAACATACAGAATATGTATGGAATGCGTGGAGAAAGAAAAAAATTGAATGAACTACATTTGCTTATAACTTTAAAGGTGGTAGGTCAATCCACTTTGACTACACTGTAGATCTTTGTAACAAACCAGAAACAAGCACAGAAACCTATAGTTCCTGTAAAAAATAAAAAATAAAATATTAAATCCCTAAATAAATGTATGTATGCAAGCACAAATACAATATTTAAAACAATAATTAACTAGAATATGCACATCAAAACACTAAAACTAAATACTTTGTTTTTAAAATAGCATAATAAATATTATAGTGTTATTGAAAGGGATGAAAACATTCTGTCTATAGATATATATTTTATCAACATATATTTATTTTTAAGATTTTTTTATTAAAAAAAAAAAAAAAAAAGAAAATTTAGAAAAAATTATTTAGATAGCATTAAAAAAGTTTTGAGTATTCTAATACTCAAATAAAAAATTTTTAGATTAAAATTTTTCAAACTCATAATTAAACAATTTGTCATTCAAAAATAAGGAAAAATTATTACAATTTTCATGAAATAGAATTTAAATATCCAAGTATGTACTGTTGTTATAGTTATATGAAATATTTATATATTAGCACATTTTTTATTTTATTTTTTCGCATGTGCTGTATTAAAAATAAATATAAATAATAATAATAATAATGTTCCATAAGCATGTAATATATGCAGTTTATTATTTCCAAATCTAGTCAAATTCATAAACACACACCCAATTTTTTTTTATAAATGTAAAGTATGGGAAGAAATGTTAACATATATTAATTCTTTATAATTTATAAACTATAATTTAAATTTATTCATATTATTTTTCAAAATTAATTTATATTAAAACTAAATCCATCAATAATTTTACATACACACATGTACATTAAATATATATATTTACTATATACCATTTCATTCTTATAATAAAATGATTTTAAAGATATTTATCATAATAATAAAAAGATATGTATTATAAAACGAATACATATATATAAAATTACATAAACTTTTATAATATATAAAAATTATAGTTTAATTAAATACAAAGAATTAATGTATAATATAATAAAATTTCCCCCTATTTTATATTTATATAAAATATTAATATATATAAAAATGGGATATTTTTACATATTTATGTATTTACAGTTCTGATGAAGACTACTGAACATTGAAAATTGTTATCTTACATTTGAAAATAATAAACAAACTGTATTTATTAAATCCATACTAAAACTGATTAATGTTGCTTTTAAATCTCCAATAATCTTTAACAGTTGTGAAAAGGTTTTTGTCTGTAGAGAAATTTAAGTGTTTTGTGATGTCTGATATTCGGAAAGATCAATGTTCTGGAAATTCAAAAATCCAATTTCAGATAAAACAATTTAGCAATTTTATATGAAAAAAAGTCAGTTTATAAATGAAAGGACAGATAAAAGACATTTTCAACATGCATGAATAAGTAACAGCACAATCAAACTTGATTACAACAGTTTTTATATATAAAATACATAAGAAGAAAAAAAATCAAGCTGGAGGAATTGATTTGGTAATAAGAAGTAAAAAATATATGATTTTATTGTAATAATTAATAGTTTGGAGAGAGAAAATATTTAACTTGTTCAACTGTGCATATGACTTACAAATAGAAACTTTTTTGTCTAAAGAGTCTAAACAAAAATGTGCATGGACAGTGACTGGTTTCGGTAGTAAAAATAATATTCAAAAATTATATACTACTGAAGAATATTGAAATATTGTGGACTTTTTATAGGCAAAAGAACTTCCAGCAACATAAAAGAAATATTTTTGAGATAAAGTGATACAATAAATGCATCAATAATAGAGATTATGTTAAAAAGCAAATGTCATTTTTATTTTTTATACTAATATCTTATTTGTTTTGCTTTTTATAATCATTTGAAACATTATTGAGTTTGCATTATATTGATGTTAATATATCAATAATACTAAATATATAGATGGTTAAATATAATTGAAGTTAACATTTTCTGATATGGGTATTTGTGTTGTCTCATCTATAATAAATAATTAACACCACTATTAATTAAATAAATCAATAAATAGCATTTAAAAGCAACATAGGATTCTATGCTGATATTATATATTTATATAAATACATTTTGATTTATAAATATCAAACTTTCTGCACTCACAACTTTGATACTCATCATTTTAGATAAATACATTTATTAACCTGCATATTATTCCTAGCCCAGATAATCATTTATTAAATTAAAGATTATTCCTAGTCCAGATATAAACTGTAAACTTCAGTTAAAGATTAAACAAGCATATGGAATAACTCAACTTCATTTCTTTTTTCCAAATGTGACATATGAACACCTAAATCTGTATTATATGCATATATGTGAAAGAGTTTTATGACAGAGTTAATGTATCAATCTGTTAGGACAGCGTTTCCGCGAGTTGCTGGTTGGTGGTACGCGAAAAATAATCAATAATGGCGGACATAAAAAAAAATTAAATCATAAAAATATCATAGATACATTTTTTCCTATAATTTATAAAAAATATTTGGTACCAATTATTTTAATTAATAATATTATACAATAAAGTTGTTAATATGTACAGTTGATGATCGAAAATCCAGCAATCGATATGGTTTTTTTTTAAGTGCACTTTTAAATTTAGGCGTTAGCCATCAGTAACTTGAGATGTCGCCGCTACTGTTGTGATGGCGCTGCGTTCACTTCACTGCACGGCTTACAAGTGACAAGTTATTGTTTGTGATTGTATCGTCTTTGTTTATTAAAATTCATTGATCCCCATATTGATTAACTTTTTTTTTTAATAAGGCTCATTAAATAATTAAATAAGCCATGGATCAGTGGTTAAAAACCGGTAAGTGCCAAAATCTCAAGCAAAACACAAACAGTGATGTATTGCCGAGTTCTACAAATGACATGTCAGAAAATTCGGTGCAAAACGTTGAAATCGCGCAATCTTCAGTTCTTCAAAGAGGCGTTAAGAGAAAATATTGTGATGAATATATAAAATATGGATTTTCGTATATTGGAGATGAAGACTGTCCTAAGCCCAAGTGTGTAGTGTGTGGAGTAGTGCTTTCAAATGGATGCATGAAGCCTTCATTTCTTTCGCGACATATACAAACAAAACATACAGATTACAAAAATAAAGATTGTGATTTTTTTAAATGTTTAAAAGAGCAAAATAATGTGTCTATTTTATCACCTTACATTCTACCTGCCAATAAGGATAATGAACATGCAATAGATGTTAGTTATCGTATTAGTTACCATATCGCCAAATGTGGTTATAGTCATCAAATAGGAGAAAAATTAATTTTACCTTGTATAAAGGATGCCGTTGGCCTTATGATTGACCAAAAATATATCCAAAAAATTAGTTGTATTCCTCTTTCAAACAATACGGTATCGAGAAGAATTCACGATATGTCTAAGGATATCGAGGAAGCAGTGATAGAGAGAATAAAAAAAAGTAAATTTTTCTCAATTCAAGTAGATGAGACCACAGATGTAACAAACAATGCTGTACTGCTTGTTATTGCTAGGTACATTAAAGACAGTGAATTTGAAGAGAATCTTTTACTTTGTCATTTTCTCTCCACACGCACAACGGATGAAGAAATATTTAAAGCTATTGATAATTATTTTATATTGAAAGATATTAGTTGGTCAAACTGTTGTGGATTGTGTACTGATGGTGCCAAATCAATGTCAAGTTTATATATTGGTCTTCGTGGCCATGTTTTAAATGTAGCTCCCAATGTAATTTGGAGCCACTGCTGTATCCATAGGCAAAATTGAGTAACAAAGCGCCTTCCAGAAGAATTGAAACTCGTTCTCAACAATGCGGTGAAGATTGTTAATTTTATAAAGAAAAGCTCCACAACTCAAGAATTTTTAAAAGTTATGTGTGAAGACTTGATGAGTCTTCATACTAATCTACTCTTTCATACAGAAGTGAGATGGCTATCTCATGGTAAGGTGCTAACCCGCTTATTCGAACTTAGACAAGAAGCACAGGTATTTTTTGATGACAATCCTTTTTATCTTTCTTCGAAATTGTATGATTTTAATTGGCTTCAGGCGCTTGCATATTTATCTGATATTTTTTTTGCAAATAAATAACTTAAATTTGACACTTCAGAACAACTCTATAATCTTTAATATTAATGATAAAATTGAAAGTATGATTAAAAAATTAGATTTTTGGAAACAGTGTATCGAAAACAATCAATTGGAAGTATTCAAAACTCTGCATATTTTTTTGTTTGAAAATAAAGTTAGTCTGTCTCAAGATATATGAGAAAATATAATAGAACATTTAACAGGATTAAAATTGTCATTCATGGAATATTTTCCAAAACCTGAAAACACAAATGATAACTGGATTTCAAACCCCTTCTATGAAGAAAATTTAGAAAAAGCTACAACATTATCAATAAAAGATAAAGAAAATTTAATAGAATTATCATGTGACAGAACTTTACAAGTAGAATTTAAACGACACAATATAATTAATTTTTGGTTAAACATTAAAGAGTATGAACAACTTTCTGAGAAAGCACTTAAAATATTATTACCATTTACTAGTACGGAATCAGTAGAAAGAGCTTTTTCTTCATATATTTTTTTAAAAAATAAGTTGCAACAGATTGAACGCCGCTATAGACTTAAGGGTATACCTTGCATCTTTTGAACCAAATTTCAAAAAATTATGTTCTTCGAAACAAGCACAAGGATCTCATTAAATTTATTTTATAAAAATATTTGAATATGATAAGAAAATATATTAATTGTTTTTTTATAATTTTATGTTTTTATTAAAATCATTTATTAGTAAACGAAATATGATAAAATAATAGATAAATATGAATCTTTGAGCAAACACAAACATATATATATGTGTGTGTGTGTGTGTGTTAAAACAGGCAAAATTCACTATATATATTGCACCCACAGCAAGCTAAAGTATTTAATGGATGCCAGAAGGCTTGTGCATAAAATCCTCATCTAGTGTCTACTCATCCAATATCCCCAGACTAGTTTCTGGCTTATGGCCTTGCATTAGATCCTAAGATCTAGATGCAGTGCTCTCAGATCCAAGGCTCCTCACTGACGAAGGCCATAAGCCAGAAACTAGTCTGGGGATATTGGATGAGTAGGCACTAGATGGGGATTTTATGCACAAGCCTTCTGGCATCCATTGCTTACTCTAGCTTGCTGTGTGTGGCAATATATATAGTGAGTTTTGCCTGTTTTAACAACAGTTATACACAAGCATAAGAGGAAGTGGTCATGTGATGTTTATTGGTTATATATATATATGTTACAGTGAGTTTATAATTTCAGTGAGTTTATAATCCGGTATGATGTTTAGGCGTGTTTCAATGTAATTTGTCTCATTATGTGATGTGAATACATGGTCATCCTATATTTATAATGCAAATGAAACAACACACAATAACAAATTTCACGAAATACAATCATTTTTACGAAGTGGTACAATTTAGCGTGATGTGCTACCAAGTGGTACTCAAGCCAGAAGAGGTTGGGAAATGTTGTGTTAGGACAATATACTAGAATTCAAATCAGGATAATTTTTTTTCCCCCACTTTTTAAACAGATTTAGAATCTTCTTTCTGCTAGCTATCTATTCAGTTATTAATCAGTAAATAAATATTTATTCTCAGCTAGATCAAAATAAAAATAGAAAATCATTAAAACCATTATGACTAAAAGTAGTCTAAATTAAAAATACTTCTCTTTCACATATCTTTATGAGAGACTGTTGAAGAAGACTTTGTCCTTTAAAGGTTATTTATACTTTATATATATGTACACACACATTAATTATAATATTCTTATTCAAAATCATCTTCGAGACATTTAATAATTAAAAATTGAATCAAATGTAGTTAGTAAATTAGTTCCAAATAAGTGAAAGTGCTTCAAATCTCAAAAAAAAAAAAAAGGAACAATTTCCATATTTTAAATGGCATACTCCAGCAAAAAAAGAAAGCAGATAATCTTGCTTGATTATATTTTACTCATGAATCAAAAAATGATTTTCTCTATGGATAAAAATTCTAATAAATGAATCAATTGTGTAAACTTTGCTAAATCCATAAACACCATGTGCATTTGGGAAAAAAAAAAAAAAATTGATACAAGAAAACTTACAAGTATAGAAATCAAACTGAAAGGAAAATATAGATCAACATCTTCACAATAGACTGGATTTACTGTAATCAAAGACTGATATTAAAAGATTCTAGTAATACAAGTGTAGTATCAAAACAATCAGATAAGCCCACATGATCATATAAAATATTTTATATAAAGTGATGCTGGTTTATTTTTTTATTTTTTAAGATTACTTTACATCTGGAGTAAAAAATGACAAATCACAAAACAAAATTAAAAATAATGACTGTATAAATTTTAAAAAATATTAGTAACATTTGAAATACCAATTTCCACCCATGAAGACAATGAAACAGTGAAGTAAACTTATGTTAACTTATATATGACTTAATATTTAATTAAATTTTATGTCAGGAAGCAAAAAAAATGTTCAGCAAAAAGTTAGGATTTTGATGGGCCATTATTGTCTTTTTGACATTCTTTTGTATTAATTAACTTTCTATAGTTGACACAAAAAGAATGACCATTAAACATTACCCTGCCATCAAGTTGACTGTTAGAAATTGCAGATCAGCATTTTTCACTCTTCTCAAAATCTTTTAATCTGCAATATCAGCAAAATTAATTACATGATTGTCTGTTTATGAGTATCTTCATCCTGACAAAGTAATAATGACTATTATAATTATGAACTTATTAAAAACCAAAACTCATCAGCCATTTTAAAATGTCTCCTTACAAAACCACATAAGATTGCCAGTAGGTTCAAGACCTTTTGTAGAAAACAATTATGCAATTTGATCTAACAATCATCTCATCTAGCTATTAACAATATCAATTATAGATATAATCAGGTTTATCTTCGAAATCATAAAAGGTTATTTGAGCCTCAATTCTTTTAATTTTACGCTTCATTTATAGCTTTTTAACAATTCAGTCTTAAAAAATAAAATAAAATAATTATCTAAAAATATATTAGTATAATAATTTTATATAAACTTATACAAATTTAATAACAATAAATCACCAGATTCCATGAGCAGTTCTTCACACTAGTGCCCTTTGGCCTAGGCCTGATTATTAGTGGTATATAAAATTTATACCCTTAATATTTAAGTCCTCTTCTTCTGACTGGTTTTGGCTTTTCCTTTATTAATAGTTTTGAGAGTCAAAGTTGGAAGGAATTCAGAGATATATCCAGCAACTAACCTTAATTCTATTTTACTTGACAAGCTAAAAAATTGAAATTCAAATCCGACTAAAGTTTTGAATGAAAGTCAACCTGCTTAAAACAATAGTGTAGATCTGAAGTTACTAAAATATAGAACTATATATTTTAATACCTTTAATTCTTCATTAATTGTAGACACCTTATTCCCAGAGTTGGAAATGTTATTATTAATAATAAATCCTAAAATCCTTAGCTTAAACAATAAAATCCTTAGCTTAAACAATATGATAAAACAATAACAACTCTCCATGCAAGTGCCATCTAGCATAAATTTTATTAGTTATGATTACATTGCTTCTTAGTATTTAAATTTTCATCCACAAAGTTTCCAGATTCTATTTTTGTCAATAAGACTTAGGAGTCAAGGTTGAAAAAAATGCAGAAATATAATCAGCAACATATTTAGTCTATTTAATAGTAAAGAAACCACAAAATAGTAGAATATTAATTTTAATATTGATATTTTAAAATACTAAGTCATACATCATGTGATTTAATTTAATAAGCTTGTATCTATTAGCATGCTCATTATATTACATTAATCCATTTTATCTGTCAAACAAAAAAGTTGAATTCAAATCAATCAACCTAGGATTTTTAACCCAAGTTAATCAGATAAAGTTAAAAATCAGAAATAGATCTGAGAATGGAGATTTAAATACTAACGATAAAAATTTTATACGCATCTGATAATCACTAAATGTGCAAGCTTGTGCTAGATGATACTAGAAAGAACTGGTGTATAAATAATATATTTAAGAAGAATTATTTTCATTTCATATTTAGAGAATATTAACTTAAAAATATAAGTTTATTGATATAGTGAATATAAACTTGGTAGATAAAAATCAATTAATAATGTGATAATAACATTTAAATAAGTATTTGTATTCTAAAAAAATTTCATGGTAATATTGCAAAAAATAAAGATTTAGTTATTGTTTTTATTTTACTTTTAATATATTTATTATAGGATTGTAAAACAATGCCACATAATTTTTTTGTTTTGTTTGCATAAAAAAACAGTTTAATTTTTTTTCTTATCAGAGATAAATGATTTTTAAAAAGTATTTGAAAAAAAAAAATGGAGAGCTTGAAACTCATGTAACTAAGAAGAGAATTCATAAAAATATTTTATTAATTTTGTTTTCGTTGAGAAATTGGTTTTGCTTTAAAATATATATATAACTTTGATGGTCTGCAGCTTTAAGAGATCATAGATTGTCTTGGTTGGTGGCAAAGATGGAGACTACTAAGAATTTCCTAACTATGGACCCAAGCTTCTACTTCATGATCTTTAAAAAGTTTGATGATTACTATTCAAATAACTATTAATAATTATTTACATAATTAACATTGTTCTTTCATACAATAATAGAGAATATTCGTGTTTTTGTTTTTTTTAAATTAAAGCTACATGTACTGAGGGTCAACAGAATGATAATAAATTTTAAATGATACTCCACAGTGATATTAGTAGTACAATTCCTAATAATTTTTCTCTTAATATTCCTTGCTGGTATAATCATTATTCTTAAATGAATATATTTCTATGACTTTATATTGATATCCATAGCTTTTGAATTATTTAAAATGTTCACTCAATATATATATACACACACACATTGTATAGGCATGCATAATTGCCAGCCATATGTTAACACAATTCAGCATGTTGGTTAAGTTATTAATCCATTTTAGAACAAAAAAATAATTGTACCTCTACAGGCATTGTGAAATCAATTACTGATCATACAATCATGAACAGCATATAAAATTATTGTAATTGTAAAAGAATACACATAATCTAAATTTAAATTGCACATGGAAATATTTATTTAATTAAAAAATTACTTACCACTTAACAAAAGAAATAAAAACACCATAATAAAAGTGTATCCAAAATACAAAAATGTACTTGCCACTTCTTCAATAGTTAATTTGGTTACAAAATAATGTATACAATAAAGAAATAAATAAACAGCTGTAAAACCACTTGTCATAAACGATCGCCACCACCAATGATAATCCTGAAATAAAAATACATTGTGAGAATGTGATTAATTTAATGGTGTATATGAATATTATATGCATCCATGATGCATTGTGGGTGCCTGAACAGTTATTCTATATATATATATATTCTCACTGAAGTGAATATGTAAATATAATCAACATTAATTTTATGTCACGTGATTTACATATCATCTTAGCATTCCCTCTACTGACCAATCTTAACCCTAAAAAGTGTTTTTATACTTTCCAATTTTTATTTAATGACCATTTCCTCCCAATTTTATTAAGCCTTGTACTAAATTCACACATTTCTCTTTATTTTCTTGTATATATATTGTCTCATACACTTTCCTTTTCTTTATAATTTCTACAATATTTCATCACTTCAATATTTTCTTCACATTTCGTAACATAAGGAGAAATGTATGAATTAGTACAAGGTTCAAGAAAGTTGGGAGGAAAATGGTCATTAAATAAAAATTGGAAAGTATAAAAACATTTTTTAGGGATGATGTTGGTCAATAGAGGGAGTACTAGAATATGTAAATCATGTGACATAAAATTAACATCTTGACAAGGTTCAATTTTGAATGAAAGTTGATTAGATGAAAATAAATATATGATTAAAATATATAGTTGTCTATTAAGTTGATTATGTTTACATATTCAATTCAGTGAGAAAGTATATAAGAAAGTTAAAAAAAAGGTTTAAAAAGGAATAACCATCAAGTAAAATATGTATAGTACAAATAAAATGTCCATTAATTAAAAACTATTATAATAATAAAAATAATAAATATAACGGTAATTAACTATTACATACAGTCTTTCAATCTGCAGAAGTACCATTACATTTATTATTTTTATTGTTATACATGTATATCCATATTGTAACAAACTGTCATTTATGGAATTAAATATAAAATAATAAAAATCATCCCTATCAAGCCCTATTTCAGCATAGTTAATAAATGATAAATTACAATAAAACAGTTATATACAAAACTAGTTTTGGAAACACTCCTTTCATCTGTGACAAGCTCATATTGATTGAATATACATAAAGAAAAATACTTGACTTTTTATTCTAATCACATATAACTATTTTAGATACTATCTCATTACTAACAATCTACAGTAATATTTTGAAGTTGCCATGTAAAAATTATAATTTAAAACTTAGTTATAGCTCGATCATAGCAATTTATATGAACTCAATTTCATCATTTGAGTATAAAGAGAAAATCACAGCAAAAAAAATATTGCGATATATTGATTGATGACTATATAGTTAAAAGGCAATTCTCTTCTTGTTCCAATTTCATTCCAGTCAAAACTAGTTTTTAGATCCAAGACTATTATCATTGTAGACATATCCAACAACATATTGTAGTTGATAATTAAAAAAGAATAAAATCACATAACTGAACTGTCTTGATTAGAAAAAAAAAAAAGAGATAACTAAATAAGTTAAATAGAATTGTTTATATGTCTTTACTCTTACTAGAAAGTTATTTTTCCAATAAATTAACAAAATAACCATAAATATAAATTGTAATATAATAATATCCAATTGAATTCTCAAACTTAATGGCAGTTATGAAATAATCAATTCAAAAGTTACAGGATAAACCAGCTTTTGATGTTCTGCATCTTTGTCAAAACCAAAAAATGTAAAGGAATAGTAACACAGATAATATATTAAAACAGAGGGCATTAAGTAATAAAATGGGTATTTCATATTATATATTTAATGTTAAAAAATACATATAGGATAATTGTAGCTGAGAAATATAAATAAAAATATTCTTGATGCATGTAAGCTTTATTATCATATTTTGTCTGGACAGCTGATATAAATTTGTTCTTTTTCTTATATTATATTCATTAACTTTTTAAATTTAAGAAATTCTAGTAATCGTAACATCTTTTCATTTAAAATTCTCATCTAATAAAATGAGATAAAAATTTTTATCTTTTTCGAGATAAACAACATTTTTAACTCTTAAATCATAATTAAATTGTGAAACATATAATTTCCATTTATTATAATTATTTTATTGATTACTGATATGTCTAGCTTGCTTGTTAAACAAATCTTAGTTTTGATCATTTTTAATATGTGTTCCAAAAAAGTTATAATAAATATCATTTTATGGAAATGACTAATCACTTTCAATTAAATATAAACTCAATTGCAACAGATAATATTGTGACTCAGTTAATATCATATATGATAAATTGACAAATTTTTGACAGTACACCTGGGTCTTGTTTTATGCGGTAGATAGATTCCTCAGAAAACGCGCACAAAAATAGGCTTAACTTACCTTGAAAAATGGGGGATAGGTACTGTAATTTTCAAAATTCGCATAAAAGCAAAGCAACAATGTAAAATTACTTTAAAATTCACATTAAAAAAAATAAGGAAATAAAATGACTAATAAAAAATTTCAAATTTGAAAAAAATTGATACAAGACAAACTTTTTTTACTTTTTTTATTAACTACAGTATTTAATTTAATTTTATTCAAAACAATATATTTTTATGCGTAATTTACAGTATTTTTCATACATGTACAGTATTTTAATCATTATCGCTATTTGACAATATGTAAGTTCGTTTGTAAACTAGTAAGACATCAGATTCGTCACAAGAGGAAATACAACTAGCGCAAACTTCATTTTTTTAATTGCTCTTATTGTGGATTTGCCCTAACTAAATGTTTTCCTACCGTTGTTGATCCTTCCAATTTCGCTAAGCGATCTAAAATTGAAATTTTTGTTTCCAAAAAAATTAATTTTCTTGGGTGTTTTTTTACCTCTCCATTAGAGTAAACTAAAAGTTTAAAATAAAAATAAGAACTTAGACTTATGATAATAAAAAGACACCGACTCACCACTGTTGGACAAAATTTAGTTAAAACTAATAATTAAAAATTAAATTATTTTTGTCTTTAATTTTCAATTTCATTTAAAAATCAAATTTCATTGTTTCACATCATATTAATTTCAGATCACATTATGTAATTTTTAAATTGTTAATTACAATTAAAAGTCAGTTTTAATTGTGCCCACTGCTGTTACTTATCTTTTAAAAATAAATTTGCGGACATTAAATGATTAATTGATTACGTACTCTTTTTAAAAAAAAGCAAAAATAGAATGTGACTTAAAATGCAAAAACAACGATATGTATAGTATACACATCTATAACGTTTGAACAGATTTACATTAAAATCTTGTAAAATTTAATGTGTGTATATAAAATGGGGAAATCCTGATTAAATCATGAACTTCTTTATTGCATAAAATCTATTATAGTACTATTATAAAGCGCTGAAAATATTGAAATTATTAGATAGAAGTCAATGTGCTAGTACTTTACATATAATGTGTGAGTGCACGAAATTTATAATATTTAAAGTAATAGCACATTATTGGAGCTCGACTTCTGATCTAATAATTTTTATCGCATAAAAGAAAACTGCATACAAAGATATTAAAAAGAAACATGAATCGCATAACTTCAAAATCACATTAAATAAATCTGCATAAAACGAGACCCAAGTGTAATTACGAGCCAAAAACATGATTCTATTTACACTTCTGGTAAGCTTCTGCTTTAAATATAAATCTCTGCTGGTATGGAGAAATAGAGAAATGCTTCAAATATTATTACATAATCAAAAATTCCTTTGCAAAGACCACTGAATAATACTGCTAATAAAATTGTATAAGACTTTCAGAATCTATATAGTTGCATGGACATTCTTAACTGGGATCATTTAGACTTAAATCACAATAAAATATAAGTTTGGGTCAAATTCAAGACAATATCAAAACATTTATAATATAAATTGTAATAGCTGAAATACACAGGCTTATATATACCCGTGTCTATATATGTAATAGACAGGGTATGAGCACAGACTTTCACATGACCCACCACTCTCCATACTATCTCATAACACTGATACACTTGAACACACATATGTTGAAAAGATAAATAATCACCAATATACGTATTTCATGCTAAACCAGCAATCATCAGTTGGTCAAGATTACCATCTCTACACATATATGCTACAAGTGCTCAGATATATATTAAGATAGCAAATCCTCCTACTTTAATGGACAGGCTTCAATCCACTCCACACTGCAACTCTTCAACCGTCCATCCAATCGAAAATCTGATGATAGAACGCTCAAAGGCCACCCTGAGGCCGAGATTATTGTCACACCCATGTTGACCTAAGGTCAATCTGACCCCACATGTACAGGACATAATCCATTAAATACATATGCAAGGGACAGGCAGACATCTCTAATATGTAATAGCTGAAATACACAGGCTTATATATACCTGTGTCTATATATGTAATAGACAGGGTATGAGCACAGACTTTCACATGACCCACCACTCTCCACACTATCTCGGCCTCAGGGTGGCCTTTGAGCATTCTATCATCAGATTTTCAATTGGATGGACGGTTGAAGAGTTGCAGTGTGGAGTGGATTGAAGCCTGTCCATTAAAGTAGGAGGATTTGCTATCTTAATATATATCTGAGCACTTGTAGCATATATGTGTAGAGATGGTAATCTGGACCAACTGATGATTGCTGGTTTAGCATGAAATACGTATATTGGTGATTATTTATCTTTTCAACATATGTGTGTTCAAGTGTATCAGTGTTATGAGATAGTGTGGAGAGTGGTGGGTCATGTGAAAGTATGTGCTCATACCCTGTCTATAATATAAATTGTAAGTAAATTAGAGTAATAACAGTAAGCATAAAAAAAAAATTCACTAGAACAATTAATTTTTTTTTATGCTTACTGTTATTACTCTAATTAATATTAATATTTAAAAAAGATGATAAAGAAGATATTAAAAATTACAGTTTTATCAGTCTTTTATCAGTTTTATACAACAACCCATCTACAGAGAACATTGGATTTCCACCAAACAAGAGAACAAGTTGGTTTAAAAGTGGTTTTAGTACAATAGATTATGTCCAGGTATTATGTCCAGGTATTGAAAGAAGTTATAGAAAGAACAAATGAATATGAGTTGCCATTATGCTTTGGATTTGTAGATTATGAAAAGGCATTTGATTCTATAAACATTTCTTCGGTGATTAAAGCATTGGATCATCAAGGTATAGATCCAGGATATTGTCATATTTTAAAGAATATTTATAAAAATGCAACAGCAGCAATTAGATTACATAATGGTACTGGAAAAGTCAACATTGAGAAGGGCGTAAGACAGGGTGACTCCATATCTCCAAAACTTTTTACAGCAGTGCTGCAAGAAGTATTTTGTGGATTAAAATGGGAAGCTAAAGGAGTGAAAGTAAATGGAGATGATGTAATTGTTTTTGCAAATAATGCTTTAGAGCTGCAGGAAATGTTGCAGGAGTTATCAGATGAAAGTAGGACTAAAGATAAATGTTAAAAAGACTAAAGTAATGTTTAATGGTTTCTCAAAATATGAAATAAAGATTGATTATGATGAGTTAGAAGAAGTTAACTGTTACAAATACCTTGGTCAGATTATTAAGACAGATGGAAATATAATGGATGAAATTAATCATAGAATTAAACTTGGTTGGAATGCTTTTGGTAGAAAT
This sequence comes from Epiperipatus broadwayi, assembly GCA_028023455.1. Taxonomy (NCBI): domain Eukaryota; kingdom Metazoa; phylum Onychophora; class Udeonychophora; order Euonychophora; family Peripatidae; genus Epiperipatus; species Epiperipatus broadwayi. The sequence goes on from JAQFVV010000013.1 coordinate 14,376,773, forward strand.
AACTTGATACTAAAAGGAAATATGCCTATGTGTTTGAAAAGAAAGGTTTTTAATAAATGTATTTTACCAATTCTTACTTATGGATCTAAGACTTGAACACTTAATAGAAGAGCAATACAGAGACTTTAGACCACTCAAAGAAGTATGGAGAGATGAATGTTGGGAGTAACAAGAAGAGATCGAAAACGCAATATATGGGTAAGAGAACAAACAGGTGTTACTGACCTCATTGAAAAAATTAAAAGACTAAAGTGGAGTTGAACTGGACATATTGCTAGAAGAGATGATAATAGATGGGCAATTGAAATCTTAAACTGGAGCCCAAAAGATTGTAAAAGACCCAGAAAGAGACCACATGTGAGATGGATGGATGAAATAAGAAAGTGTGCAAGGGTGATGTGGAGAATAAAAGCTAAAGATCAGAGAAGAGGGATTGAACTTGGAGAGACCTTCATTCTGCAGTGTATTGATAATGGTTGATAATTAGGAAATAATTAAAAAATTATATGTTAAAAGACTTCTGATATTGTGCATCATTGTCAAATACATACAAATCAACATGTTTTATAAAAAAATCTAACACTTTTTTGGATAGCTTTATTCTTATTTAAATAATTTTTAAAGGCTTCAAAAAATTATTTTTATGCACTTGAATTGGATGCATTTATAATTTTTGTTTTATTATATTAATAAGTTTAACAGATCTACAGTTTTCATCAAAATTTCTTAAAAATTCTTTGAACAAAAACAAATTTCAAAATGTTCCGATGAAGACTCTGGATCAGTGAAAGCACTCATAAACATGAGTTTTTTAATGTTTTAAATAAATTTTGAATGATATACTTTTAAAAGGCATCTAGAATCTACATATTTGTCATGATAGGGTAAATTTTATTTTTCTCATTTAATCTTATAATACATACTGCAAAGAAGATTAAATGTTATTCAGTAGTTTCTGTCTTTTTTATTTTTAATTATTCTCCATTTTCTTATCAAAAATAAAAAGATTTAAACTAAATACTCAAAAAATTGTAAAATACTTTATAAACTTTCAATGTTATTTATGAAAAAGCAAAAGAGTAAAAAAGACTTATAGAACTGAAATAATTTTATTCTTTAATTAATATTTTTTTTTATTTCTTTTTAACTAAAAAAATTTATTTATAAATTTATTTCAGCATAGAAGTAAAAGTAATATTGTGCCTTCAGAACAAATAATAATAAAAATAATGAAAAAAAAAAAACAACTAAACATGTAATATAATATAATCATAATTCATTTACATTTTAAACTAAACTAAATTTTTTTTTTTTCTCATGTGTCATAGCATCAGCCAGGAAGCGAACACGCTAACCGGGGACAACTGCTTGTAAAGCAGCTATTGCTGACCTTTCGACCACCAATACTTGACACATGTAATATGTACTTCAGAAATCAAATCTATTTAATAAGTGTATTTTATCTTTAAAAAATGTAATGTGTTTCATGATTCATAAATAACTACAAATAGATAATTAATGCAATACATACACCATCATCTGAACTGACTATATATGCATATATTTTAAAAGTGATGAATTTTCCAAATACCATCTACATTAAATTTAATTAAATGTCCCATAACATCGCAATCAAACCTCAAAGTAGAAATGAATTGATTTTCAACTGTTTCATATGATTTATTTAAGAGAAGCAAATTTAAACAATGCTAATTATGAAATCCAAAACAATTTGCAGAGATGTTTTAACAGCCTTACTTAAATTAACCTTAAACTTGTAATTATAAGAGGGAAACTTTTAAGTACAGTATTCATTTTAATAAACTTGTAAAGACGTGAAATTGTAAATAAATTAAACATGATAAATAATATGTAATATTTCAGGAGCAGTGAATTTTCCAAATGCCATCTATATTAAATTTAACTGAATACTTAATATTATCCATATCAACAGTGAGCAAACAGCAGCTTGCGAGCTGCATATAGCTCCTAAGCTACTCTATGTGGCTTCTGAGACAATATTGGTTTTCAGTACCATTTTTCCTCAACTTTTATATTAATAATCTATAGTAATATAGTATATAACTAATTTAGAATTTTTTAAAAAATCTTTTAATAGTAAAAAAAATTTTTGAAACATTAAATTTTTAGTTTTTAAATAGAATCAATAAAAAAGGATTGATATTGTGGATTTTATTATCATATTTGGTTGGCAAAAATGCTTCAATCATTTGATCCTACCAAAATTATTTCCAAAAGTGACCACTATGATTTGCTATACTAAATATTTTCTGCAACTCTTCAATATTCAAAAATATATAAAAAGTATTAGATATGGTTCTTACTACTGAAGAATTTTCCAACCCCTAATATATATATAGTTCAAAACTTTTAAAATATTATTAAATAAATATCCATATACACTCACAACTATTTTACTTTTCTAAATATCAAAACTGTAATTAAATAATTTGTAAATTTACCTCAGCACAAAGATGAAAGTAACAGAGTAATATTGTGGCTTCAGAACAAGTAATAACCAAAATAATGAAAACAAGAAATAAGAATCCAAACATATAATACGTTTGATGAGACCTAAAAAAAAAATGAAGAAGTTATAAATTTTATAAATAAATCAAAATATATGAGGTTAAATCAAAAAATCCAAACATGCAATATGTTTGATGAGATAAAAAAAAAATTATGAAATTATAAATTTTATAAATAAATCAAAATATGAGATTAAATAAAAAAATATAGACATTTCCTTAATAAAATTCCTAATACACACTGGTAGCTAATCATCAATAATACATTGTAATAAGCTAAATTTAAACTAGCAAGTATACAAACTTAATTGGCCTTGCTTAAATTGTGATTGCTTAAACATAATTTTCCAGCTATTAAATAAAATAATAAAATTCACAGAAAAATTCAGTTATAATATTTTTAATCAAAAAAAAGAGAAGAGTGTTTTCAAAACTTTAAACTAAGCAAATTGAGAGCTTTTAATAAGCATTGCATATTATAAAGTATCTTTTCTACTATAAAATAAAAAGTTATAGATCAACATAATATCAAATGAAAAATAAAATTGCCATGACTTTTTGATTTTCCCCTGTATTTTTATTTTATAAAAATATTTAATTAAATATTAAGAACAACAAAAAAATTCTTACCAAATACTATTTAAAATAAAAAATAGTTGAATAAAAATGCATCCAAATGGTAAAATACCACCCATTACAATCCCAGGAATAGGTTTGGTATAAATAGATTGCTCCGGAATTTGTCGGGGAATTTGATTTGTACGCACAGGATGTTCTATTGTCTATGTAACAGAAATAAAGTAACATTAACAGTATATTAATTTAAATGAATTACATTTTAATAAAGATAAATATGTACAAATGTAAATTTTTACATACACATTATATGTATTATATAAAAAAAAATTATTTATTTAATCTTTTAATTTGTTTGTTTGTTTAAATAAATATTTGTCAAATTTCTTTTGAATGCAATATTTATCTTGATGTATGGATTGACAAGAACAATCCCAATCATTACTAATAATATCACCATTTTTAATAGACTAAAGTTGAAAATAAGTATAAACAATTTGTGTCTTTTGATAATCCCAATTATTACTAATAACATCACTACCTTTATAACAAGTTATTTTTTTTATCTAGTGTAGTGTTTAATTTGTCATATTGTAGAGGGGTGATTCCCTAATGACTGTTATTATCTTTACTAGACTGATACTGATAATAAGTTATATGATACAGGCTCAGGGAAGAAACCAGGGATAGATCAGGATCACCTTTAATGTGATGCAGAGTACTGATAGCAAAATTAATGCAATATTTTAATCTAAACTAGATTCCACAGCAAACAGGATAAGAACAATGATGCCAAGTTCTAGATCTCTCTTTAATGGACAAAAAATATTCAGCCTTTAATAGTAATATTTAGAATGATAGAAGTTTGAGCAGAGTTAAAAAATAATAAATGTGATTATGATCTTGATCTATAAAAGTGCATAAATATATAAAATACTTCAATTTATACTGAGGCAGAGTCAACTCACAAATGATTTATGCCTTGAGAATTTTTGTCTACAGCATTCTTTTATGACATAACCTAACTGCATAAAAAAATGATCTGAAAGTTTTTTTGATGGTCAACCAAAACAAAAAATCTTCCACACTTCTATCATGACTAAAAAAAAAAAAGCCTGCAATTCTTTATGCAGTATTATCTACTTATCTTTTATATGCATTTATAAAATTATAAAAATTTATTAAACCTAAGAAAGATGAATTTGTTTAATTCTTTATGTCTGAGAACATATGTCTCTTTCACTAAACCAATGGCAAGTAATTCTCAATTCTTTAAGCCTCACATTTTTTGTTTTTTCTTAAAAATGAATAAAACATGGAGAAATATATGTAAAATCCAAAGTCTAAAATAAAATTTAAAAATCCAGAAATTTCAAGTCAAACCAGAGAAATGGTAAACATACTTTCAAGTGAAAAATAATGTCAATAAAACAAAAGAAACAATGAAAAGCAAAGATCTTCATTAAGTAAAATTTTCTTATTAAAAAAACAAATCAAAAAACATTTTGAACAAAATATGTAATAATAAAACTATAAAATATATAATAAAAAACTTTCTAATATTTAAATATTTGCCTTTTATACTTTTATAATTGCAAATTTTTTAATTAACTCATTTAAACTCAGTTCATTCAATATAACTCATTCAAAATAATGTTGATAAATCATCTAATCATTGTAATTTTTAAATGAACTTTGTAATAATTTTAATTTTGAAAATTTTTATGTAAAATTAGTTATAAAAGTGGGTAAAGTTAATAAAATATACAATATGTAATGAACAAATTCATTCCAGAAATTTTTTGATGATTCTTCATTATATAAATATTAACTTGTAAATATTTTATAAATTAAATCTAATCCTTTAATATCTTTCTGATTATCACTTGTTTAAAGAATTTCCAAATCTTTGCATTTTTCCAAATTTTCATCATCCATTGTTTCTTTTTTGGTTTTTAAAGTTGTAAAAAATATTAAAATTAACAATATGCTTTCTAGTTAAATCAAAATAAACTTTTAAAGCATTTATAGCAGTATCAGAATATTATTAAATTTTCTTTTTCAGAACTTACTGCCTCTGTAATAAATTATAAGTGTTTCTTCTGAGAGTTCAAATTTTTCCAAAATTTTTTATCAATTTCTAAATTAACTGCAAGTTTTCTTTACTTCTAAAATTACATATTTAAATTTTTCACCATTTCTATAATATTGCCTCAAATATCATTCTAAATAATTAGTAACCAGATAAATTTAAAATAAAGCACTTTGCTGCAGCTGTAGTTGTGAATTGTTGCTGAACATTCAAAAAAATTATTTCTTAAAGTTGATAACTCAATGATATTAAACCTTCTAATCAATTAGGCTATCCAACACTCTTAAATCCATTTAAAGTTAACTTTTTGATATGATACTTGGGAAAATTTCACCTTCATGATGTCTAAAGATTCTGACAATATCAAAAAACAGTTTGACTTCAACAAAACAGTTGTATTGTCATTTATTACTATATTCAAAGAATGAAGTGCTATACAAAAAATATTCTTGGATATAAGGGAAATATATAGCTTTGAACCTTTTCGTGCATATTTAAATCATACTATATATATGTTTTCTTAAATTATTTGAAGAAATGTCATTCTTTTACCAATGCCACTGTGAATATTAATGAATCCTAAAAAATAATATACCGATATTAACAAAATGCGTAATTATAGAATGATATTAGCCAATTAATATCATTTAAAAAATATATTATTTCACTTTGTATATTTTCTCTCAAAAACTGATAATTAATTTTTTATTTATGATTTTCCTTAAATATTCTTTCATAACTAGTTCAACAATTTTTAAATTTTTTATTTTTATACAAGTTTATTGATTGTTCTATGTAATGGTAAATTTTGTATTTTACATAATTTTTATAATTGAAAAAACTCTCTCTAAAATAATTCAATATCTTATATTTTCATTAATTTATTTCCGATGAAGGTGGTCAATTATAACAAAATCTATTTTTTAAAAAAATTATTTCCAGATATTATATGAACTTAAATATTGTATAATAATTTTATGCATATTTAATTTATTGCTCATATTTTTTCCAATTATTTAATATCTCTTGATTGAATGCAATATGTACTTTAGAAAATAATATGCTGCAAAGACAATATACTATTCAAGAAATTTAGAATGCTCTATCCTGTCATATGGTATTTTTTTTCATTGCATAGTGATTGATAAATATATAAAAAAAAAAGAAAAAAAACATTCACAGAGAATGTAAAGGAAGTGATCACAATAACAAAAATTCTAACAATGAAATAATTAATGAAATAACAAAAAGATGAAAAAATATAGAAAAAATTGGATAATATAAGAATAAAAAACATATAAAACATTTTATACACCATTCTTGTCAAAAAAGTAATGGTTTCCTTAGCTAACATACACTAGTGGTATATAAAAATATATATACTGAAACAGTAAGTTTCGCATTCGAATTAAGTTTCACCTTTTTCTATTGTCTCTCACCCTCTCCTACCCAAATTTAAACTTTTTGGTATTGAATTGTGTGTAGCAATATTAAAAATGTATAAATACATGTAAAATTTACCGTAATCACACACACGTTTCGATAACAAAATTTAAAGCAATAAATAAAAATAAATGATATAGTTTGTATTTCTCTTTTAGTTATACAAAAATATATAATTTTAACAATTTATTTTAAATTATAAAGTTCGTTGTTTATTGCTGTGTTTAAATCTCATATTTAATAATTTTGGAAATTGATTGCAATTTAAGTAAAAGTAAAAATCATTACATATTCCCTTTTTGTATTTGAAATTTTAAAAATAACAGTCGGTGAGAGATAATAGATTAATTAAAAAGAAAAATTCCCTAAAAGCTTTAATTACAAAATGTAAAGGTAAAAATAAACTTGAACAATAGAAATGCAGCTTTCTAGATAAATTAAACTTACAAGAATGCATTGATTCTCCTCAGGGCAAATGAGTGGATCCAAAAGTAAAATAGAACAAAAGTGAAAAGATAAGATCAGAGAAAGGAGGACATTTTGAATTTTCTAAGAACTTTGAGTTAGACTTTAGCTGTGCTCTCGATTAGTTGAGAGGCTCCAGAAATCTAAAATTAATTTACCTACCACAGTATGTTCGAGTAGAAAGCGCCCAGATTATTCTCCCCCCGGAGATGGTCGATCGTATGCCGCGAACCTCCACATGTGCCCTCCATAAAATCAACCAAGAGGATCTGCTGCCCAAACAATCAGAAAGCTGCTGCTGCTGTTGAAATAAATGAATAACCTAAATGCTGGAAAGAACTGCTACTTCTGAAATCATGAACAATTTGCTACTGACCACTGAATCTGAAAACTTCGTATAAACGGGGTACCTGTACCCAAAGGCCTAGAGTACTCTAAATAGTAATCACGCTATGGCTCACTCTCTATATAACTTGTAAAACTATAAATTGTAAAACTATGAATTTAATGATTAATTTATTATATAAATTTCTTTAATAATCTATACCTAATTCTATCTTTTCTTGGGTACGTATTTCTAAATTTTACATTTTTATTATCTAATTATAGCATGCTTATAAGATTTCCAACCGGACCTCGCCAAATTTAAATATAGATTATAATCAAGACAGTTGCCATCTTGTCCAACGACCTATAATATATTTCTTTTATATACTCCTGTTGGCTGGTCAGCTCAGAAATCTCCATAATTTTCTAAATGCAAATCCATGATTGCTTGAAACAGTGGATGCGTGTCCTGCAAATCGTCATTAATATTTACTTCTATAAATTACTTAATATTTTCATATAAATCGTCACGCATTCAATGCTTCATTTATTGTAATGCAGGGGTCTACTATTTAGCAAATGGCTGACATATTAGTTATTAATTCTCACCCATCTTACCTATTACTTTTATATTTTATTAAATTTTAAGTAGTTATTCCATAAATTGCATTTCTTTGAGAATCAAAAATGTTCTTTATTAAATATTGATGATGAAGGGCCGAGTTATAAAATATATTAAATCTTAACAGAATAGTTTGTAAATTATACATGTGTTACGTTTTAGAGATGCGATGACCTATTAAAAATCTTGGATATTCTGGATTCTACAGGATTTAAATTAATCCCAGTCATCCTACACAAGCGGACAAATAAATGTTCCCGTAGGGCTTGACGCCGTCACGCAGTCAGGAAGTAATCGTACAGTCGGGAAGTAATCGTGGCACAAACCACTTGCCCCTGATTATGCTTATGTGACACCTTACCTCTTTGGACCTAAGGCAAATGCCAGCCCATTGTTCTAAACTCATCCACGGCTTCGCAGTTTTAATATACTGCCACCCTCATATCGCCTTTCTAGACGTACGTGTTTTTGATTTTTAACTTTATTACTTAAAATATAATTCTGTCTCTGCATTAATGACATAACTCACTCTCAAATAAATGTCTGTCCATAGTAATTAGTAAATATCTTCTTTAATTAAATAAATATATGTCCGCCGCTACTATTATTAATCCTACTTTAGACTCTTGCATAGCAAAGGTATAAATCCCGAAGGCATGCTCTTGAAATACTTGATCGAGAATTTAGGTAGCTAGATTACGTCAGCCAAATAAATGTATATCTTTGTAAAATATAACAGTATCGGAAATATCGCTACTGAGATTTTAAATATAACAAAATATTATTGGTAGAATGATTTGGTACAAAATATTTTAAATAAATAAATGTATATCTTTGTAAAATATAACAGTATCGGAAATACCGCTACTGAGATTTTAAGTATAACAAAATATTATTAATTAGATGATTTAGTATAAAATATTTTAAATAAATAATTTCAAACTATACGTCTGCCATTACATCTTTATTTATTCGATACCCATACAATATAATATTTCCTCGATTCTGTAAAATATAAATGTTTAATATTAATGTTATTATTGGCTAACTCGAAAATAAAATCTTGAATCTCTTGCATCTCCATGACCACCGTGCCTAAAAAAATATTTACTAATGTAGCATCAGATGCGTTGTTTCGTAGATTGTATTGTGGAACCGATAAACTATGTTCGAACTCAGTACTACAGGTGGCTTCGCTACCTATATGGTGCTGCAGCTCTGTTCGGTTGACAAATTCTGCACTGTTAACGAATCATACGAATCTGACCGTTACAATACATCTATAAAGTAAGGTTCGTAAAAGATAATGCTAGATAAGAATGGTCAAAAAAGGAATGTAACAGAATAAAAGAATTACAAAGAAAAAAAAGTGTTTAATTTAATTTACAATAAAATAAAATGCTTTAGCTGTTAAAAACATAATTACAGAATCATCAGAAAATAGGAAAAATATACAAATGACAGAAGAGTGTTGAATGCATCATAATAAAAAAATGTGATTTTAATAAAATGTAGTTTGTTCCATCGGTAAAAAAAAAATTAAATTGGATGAAAGATATCTTCAGAAAAACTAATATAATACAATGCAAACAAATGATTATATTTCATGATCTAAATACAAAATTGCATAGTGACGATAAATGAGAGAAGGTTTTGACTTTGTCAAGTATTCAAAAAAAAAAAAAAAAATGCAGTCAATATTTTTCATTTAAGATTCAGAGAATTTTACTGTCTCTCAAAACATTAGTCTTTATGTTGTTAAACTTGGTTCACAAGACAAATAACAATCCTTTAAAAATTAATAAAATAAACCTTAAAAGATTTTAAATGACTATTGACTATAGAATTCTTTCAAGAGTGATTTATCAGCACATAATTTAAAATGCAACTGGTAAACAATCTATAATTTTATTTAAATTATCTAACAGATACCACTTATCAAAATAAGAGTGACAGAACTACACATGAACCTATACATTAATCATGCTACTATGTAAGTAAATTAATACAAGAACATAGCAATAGAGATTTAAAAGGAATAATATTAAATGAATAAAACATAACATGGAACTTGTAAAAAACAAAAATGCATGATTTAGAATTATTTCTGAAAAAAAAAAAGAAAAGATTTATACACTATTATGGATCAAAGGATCATAAAAGAAAATCAGAGAATAGTATTTATTTAGCTTTTTAAAACAATTATATATAATAAACACTTAAATGCCACAAATATGATTGATAAGATAGAACTGAGTTAATTCTCTTCAACAAAATTATATGTAATAAAACATATCAACTATTATATTAATAATATATGGAACAATAATGATTATTAAGTCATAAATGATGAATTATGGATCAATTTAAAAGCAAAAAATATTTCAATAATTTAATAAATTATCAAAAAAAAATTGTTTATGATTAAAAAGTTTTATAATTATTTGGAAAAATTGTTATGATAATTACTAATTTATTATTATATATATACTTTTAAACAATCACAAATATAATTGTAATTTCTAGATCAAATCACTGTACCTTACTGTAAACTATGTTTCAGATGATTTTAACAATTATTTTAGCCAATTATCTTTAAAATTAATAATGTCTTTCTTAAATCATAGTACAATAACTCATAAAATAATTTCATTCATTCACAGAAATTCAATTCATTTATAAAATATAAAACTTACTCTTCTTTTGAAACCAAAATATGCCCCAATAAAAGTAAGTGGTACAGAAATTCCAAACCACAGTGCGAGTAGTGCTATAAGTGTTGTAAATGGAACAGCTGCAGAACTGTTCTCCATCCATAATACAAGGTTCATTACAAAAAACAATGTAAACACAATGCTAAAAAAAAAACAAAAAAAAAAACTTTAGTAATATAATAACTCATTAGTGCGAACAAATGACAGAAGCTAATCTTTTTTTATTTTTTAAAAAACAGTCTTAGAAATATATTATGAAGAGAGACTTTCTCAATGTGAACTATTCATTTATTTCTATTTTTAAAAAATAGTATCACCCTATACTTGAATATTTCAAACATTTCTATGCATATTCTAATAAATTACTGCAGCATTTAAATTATTAAAAATAGTAAGCTTCATTCCTATTTTGAATGTTTTTTTATGAAAACTTGTTCCTCTTTAAAAAGAACTTGATTTTTTAGTATAATGAATTGCTGACATGAAATACATTATTATTGGCTAGTTATAACATTTTCCAATTTAAATTCTGAAAAGTTTTAAAAAATGACAAGTTGAATCAATATTTTTTCTTTTGCTTCCTTGATTGATCAGAATTATTATAAATTATGATATCCACTAAGTTTGAAATGAGAAATTTATCACAATAGTATTTCAATTTAGATTTTTAATTTTGAAGAGAGTTGTGTTGTATAATTCCATTACATCATATTAATTCCTTCATCCAATATCCTAAAAAATATTATAGAACATGAGGAATAAATCTCGCCCTCTTAAATTATTCCTTAGCAATCTATGCTTTTGGTTTTGATCACTTAAAATAGATGATTATTATAGCAGCTCAGTTTTTAAAAACAGGAGATTTTAAAATACATATTGTTCAGTTCAATGTATTCTTTTAATCAATTCTTTATCCAAAAATGTGCTCTTTTTTCCAATAGGCGATAATTTCACTAAATATTACTAGTTTTTCTACCTTAAGTTTTGAGTTCTTATAACTTAGTTAATTTACATAAATAAAATAACAAATAAAAATATTTTTTTATAAATCGTGATAATAAATAAATAATAATAGAGAATAATATTTTTTTATTATTTATTCTAAATACTAATTAACAAAAATATCAATTTTAGATAATGTTTTAATATATAATTATTTATTTAAAATAATACATACACATATCATGTATTTACTATGTTATTGATTCATAACAAATATGAATTATAATTCTCTATTAACTATACTTTAAATGATATTTTTTAATAATAACAATAATAATTTAGCTTTTGTTTTTTGTTTTAAACACTTTCTAACCTTCATATAAACCTCAGTCTCAATTCCCCTTTATTTTGAAAAAAAAAAAAGGTACACTGGTTTCTTCAAATGTTTCCTTCTAATTAATTTATCTATTAATTTATTTTTCTAAAAGAAAATTACAACATTTTGATTTTTACAATAAAAATAATTTTAATATACTCTACGATTTATGAAAATGCTTCCTATACTATTCCCAAATAAACTTTTAACCAACATTAAACATAAACAATATACATTTTTAATTCTAAATATCAAAAATTTATTTGAAACAATCTGGATGTTCTATATCAGTAATGGTACCTAAACCAAAACTCATTATTGTTGAAATTAACATCAAATAATTTAATATCTAAATTACCATAATTATATAAAAAACATGGATTGTTCATTGTTTATATAATGAAATAAACCAAACTTTCTCATTTTATTAGATTTAACTTCAAATACTTTCCACAAAGATCATGTTTTTTCTAGTATCTAAATATCTTTCACTTATAATAAATCCAATATATTTTGAACCATCACTTAATAAAGTATATACAACAGGCAAAATTCTCCATACAGTAGTGCAGTTATGAGTCAGCAGAAGAAATGGTGATCATGTGATGTGTAGTGATTTAAAGTATATACAATTGTTTTATTAGGATTTTTTTTTCCCATTTATTGAATCTAAAATATTTTTTTCTTTTCTTGCTAAAATCATGTTACATTATTTCTTCTTTATAGCTTGTACTTATCTGATGGTAAAAAAACTAAGAAATAATTCAAAACTGTTTTATTTGAATATTTATTAACATTATTCTTAAGTATTCTATAAATATATTTTTTTATTATTCATGACAATATTTTTTTCTTTATTATCTAAAGAATCCTTTTCTGCATTCTTACTGCTATTTTTATTAACTGCTATATACTCTAATATTTCATCTTTAGTTTCTGCTTTTATTTCACTAATTGGTTTCTAATTTAAACTTGTCATTTAATTCAACTTTTATTTCTTTGTTTATTTCTATTATTTTCTGAACAATTTTCTTTACTTCTTTCCCAATTTCAACTTCTAAATCCTGAAATTTTCTTTTGCAACTATGCTGAAGTCTCTTTCTAAATCCACAATTTGTTTATCCATTCTATCTCTGATACTAGTAAAATTCACATCACATTTATTACTATTTTTTTCTATTTTATTTTCTAACTCTTCTAATTTGGAATTTATTTTCACACTATTTTCTTTCATGTCTTCTCTTATCTTTAAATTATTTTCTTCTATCTTTGCCAATAAAATTTCGAATATTTTTTCCATAGAAAATGGAGGTTTAGACTCTTCGGATAATACTACTACTGTTTCTCCTTCCATTTTAGATATTTTTTTAATAATCAATAATTTAATCAAAATCCATCCTCCCATAAACTACAAATTCCATCAAGAATTGGATGAATATATTTAAAATAAACATATCTCTCTCAAAATTTTTCTATATTTGTTATTACTAAATATTATTTTTTATGGACTCTTCCAAATAAAAATTTTATTACATAAGTATAGCCTCTCATCTCTTTTCATTTTTCTCTGGATTTGTTTCATTGCGCCATTACAGTTTTTTTTTTCAAAAATATATCATTGTCATATTTGACACAATTTCATTTTTCATTTGACCCAATAAATTTCACATCACATTAACTATTGGTGGTGCTATTAATAAAATATTGAAGTTCTTTAACAATCTCTTTATTTGAAATAACAATAAGGACATCATCTATAATGTACTCATTAATAAAACAAGTATACCTAATTATACAAAATATTTATTATAATAATAATACATTAAATAAAATAGTAAATAAAATAAATTAATAAATATACATTCCTTATCTACTTTCAATAATTAATTTATAATTTTGACAAGAATATTTTACATATTTTAAACAATCAAATTGATGGACTATTATAAAATAGCATTTCAAAATCTTTTATTAATATTTATTTTTATATGATAATAGAAATAATTTAATATAATTATGATTTACAATTTAGATTGTTTTTGAGTTATATTATACTTCTGGAGCAGAATAGAAGTATTTCTCAGCAAAAATTGACAATAACTAACTTTTCCTCAACATAAAGATTAAAACTATATCTCTAATCTGCTTCAAGTTATACCTCTTTAAAACATATTATTAATAGTTATAATCATATTTATCAATAAAATGTTTTATATGTTTATCATATTAATAAAAAATGACTTAACCAAAACAATCATTTTTATAATTAATTCGCATAAGCATATTAAGCATTAATTTTAATTTTTTTTTTTACTATTAATATTTACTAAACACAAGTATCATTAAAACTGCTTTAAAATGAATGCATCAGGAAAAGATGATACAATAATAGTTGATTGGATTTATTGTAGTAAAATTAGTTTTAGTGTCCAACTTTGTTTTCTAAACAATATTTTTTCTTTTGTTTCCTTGTTGATTAGAATTATTATAAATTAAGATATCCATTAAATTTGAAATGAGAAATTTATCACAATAGTATTCCAGTTTAGATTTTTAATTTTGAAGAGAGTGTTGTATAATTCCATTATTTCATATTAATTCCATAATCCAATATCCTGGGGAATATTATAGAACATGAGGAATAAATCCCTCCCTCTTACTTATTCCTTAGCAATCCATGCTTTTGGTTTTGATCATTTAAAATAGATGATTATTATGGGAGTTCAGTTTTTAAAAACAGGATTTTTTAAAATACACATTTGTCAGTTCAATGTATTCTCTTTCTCAATTCTTTATCCAAAAATGTGCTCTTTTTCCTAGTAGATGATAATTTCATTAAATATTACTAGTTTTTCCACCTTAAGTTTTACATTCTTATAACTTAGTTAATTTACATAAGCCTTTCAAGCTATTATGCATACACTTCTTACGAGTGTTAATAATAAATGAATACTTTAACTCCCAACACAAGATATAGTATTTAAGAAAGAATAAAATGAATCCACTTATTCTTTCCAACCCAAATGCTTATATATGGGCAAATCTTAAGTACTGGAAGTGAAAGCATGAGGATAGACCACTCACTTTAAATTACTGTTTACGATGTCTGAATGAATGACGTCGACGAAATTATCTAGAATTTACTAAATGTCATTTTCAAATGAAAATTAAGCATATGTAAATAAGGATTTATTTTATATAGCGCATATGTTTAATTTTCATTTGAGAATGACGTTTAGTAAATTCTAGATAATTTCGTAGACGTCATTCATTCAGACATCGTAAACAGTAATTTAAAGTGAGTGGTCTATCCATGCTTTCACTTCCCAAACTTAAGATTTGCCCATATATAAGCATTTGAGTTGGAAAGAATAAGTGTATTCATTTTATTCTTTCTTAAATACTATATCTTGTGTTGGGAGTTAAAGTATTCATTTATTATTAACACTCGTAAAAAGCGTATGCATAATAGCTCGAAAGGCTGATCTTTAATGTATTACAATTTATAAACATGTGTTATATAAAATAAATGTTTATTTACATATGTTTAATATACATAAATAAAATAACACAAAAATATTTTTTTATAAATTTTGATAATAAATAAATAATAATCTAGAATAAACATATTTTTTTATTATTTATTCTAGATACTAATTAACAATATTAATTTTAGATATAATATTGTAATATTGATATGTATACTTTTTAATATTTAATTATTTATTTATTATAATACACATATATCATGTATTGACCTTGTTATTGATCCATAACCAATAGGAAATGCCATTAACTATTAAACTGTACTTTAAATGATTTTTTTTTGAACAATAACAATAATAATATAGCTTTTGTTTTTATTTTAAACACTTCCTAACCTTCATATAAACCTCACAGACTCAGCATTTCAAAATGTTTTATTAATATTTATTTTTATATGATAGTTGAAGTAATTTAGCAGTTATACAATTTAGATTTCTAAAGCAAAAGATACAATGTATTATTACAAGATTTCTCAAGCAAAAAAAAAAAAGGTCTGGAGATAACTTACCCTGGGCAAAGGAATCCTGTAAGTAAAACATTTGATTTCCATTTTTCACCACCAAATACTGAAATAAAAATAAACATGTAATTACAAAATTAAGTTTTATTATCTTTTTCTTGCCATTTTAAAATGTTTAGATGTAGAGTATACTACAAATTACTGATTGTTATAAAACAGATAACTGGAAATGCAGAAGAATAATATGACTAAAAGTAAATTAAAGAATGTCAACTTGGTAATAAAATTCCTATATGTATTATAATTCTATATAATGATGTTTTATAACTTTCATATATTTATTTTTAAAACGCAAAAAGAAAATAATAACCTATTGGATTAATTTTGTAAAGTATAATAAAAACATTAATATGAAATATAATGTGCTATCACATTCAAAACAGTGCAATTTATGGCAATGAGAATTCATCTATTTAAAATGATTTCGTAGATAGATACATATTTTTCTAATGCCAATTATCAATAAATATTTAAAAATTAATTTTTGCAATTAAAAAAAAGAAATTATATGTTAATATTTTATGCCACATAAGCAACTTTAAATAACCATAACTTAATAATATGAAACGGAAGTAACTGCAACTAATGAATTATATATAGACTAACAAATGTCAATTAATTATAAAAAAAATAGTAAGATATCATTATTTTTTTTACCTTGGTTAGTATTTAAACATTAATTTATTGATGTTATAAATCAGAGTAAAATCTATATATTAACTGAATTTATGTACTGTGTAAATGATCTGAAATCACTATTTAATTATGTAAAGGATCAAGGATGTGCACAATTTTTAGCAATCCCTAAATACCAAAGAAAATGCCTGTTTAATAAATGTAACCATAAATAATCACAACTTAACAACATGAAATTGAAACAGAAGTAACTGCAACTCCCAACAAATTATGCATAAATGAATAGACAAACCATTAATAAATTCTGAATAGAATAGAATGCCACCGTACATTATTTTAGCTTTGTTAATATTCAAACATTAATAATTAACATTTGTCTGTTAATTTATACATAGTTCTTTGAGTGTTACAGTTACTTCCATTTGAATTTCATCAATAATTATTTATACTTATACTTATTAAACTGAAGTTTCATTTGGTATGTAGGGATTATTAAAAATATAATACAGCCTTGATTCTCTGAATAGTTAAAAAAGTGATTTCACATTATTTATATTATACATAAATCAAACTAATAAACAGATTTCACTCTCTGATTTATAATAATGACAATAAATTAATGTTTAAATACAAACAACGCTAAAAAAAAAAAAATAGAAGAAATCGTTCTAACCTTTTCATAATTTATTGATGTTTATCGGTTAGTTCTGCAGTTACTTCCATTTCAATTTCATATTTTATATGCATAAAATAGTATTAGTACTTCACTACTCTACTATAATATGCATTAATTAAGACTAAATATTACTATTACATATGTATCTGGATTATATATTTTGAGTCCATGTTTATTAAATAGAAAAGAAAAATAATATCTTCTTTCTTAATTTAAGAATATATGTTTGGACTAGATTTTTATCAGTTAAAATCCATTGGACAAAGAACAGATTATCTGCTTTTCATATCTGATATTTTTTTAAAGAATGAATAAATTAATTTAGACTAGAGAATCTACTTCAGCAATACAAATTAAAAGAAGCTATATCAATTATTATTGGCTTATTATGATAATATCTGTAAAGTGATATATTTTCTTCTGTATTCCAGAATTAGCTACACTATTCGAATTAATTCATTCAGTATCCAGAAAAAAAAAATCTCAGATGTAAAAAGATAATTTGTTTCTTTGTCTAATGAATTTTAAAAGATTAAAAAATGTATTCTCAATATTACTGTCTAAATTAATTAAAAGCAAAATATTTTACTTTTTCTTCTATATTACAAATATGGATACAAAATATTAAAAAAAATCTATACATGCATTTACGTATTGTGTATAATAAAAAAAAAAAAAAAAATTAAAATATTATAAAGTAAATATTTATTTTTAATTGTCATTACAAAAGCATAATGCATTTATCTTTTAAATTAAAAATCATTTTGAACAATTTTAATATGGTTATGAAAATTAGAAATAAGTTATAAATCAAGGTGATAATGCATTATCTACCACAAGCTTTTATATACTATAACAGAAAACCAAAATCTTCACTTGAGAGATGTATTTAATAAGGTAACTTTTCATATATAGAAAATTATTAAACATATATAAAACGTTTTTTTAAAATGTAAAACATTAATACATAGACTATTATTATTATATCGAAAATCTTGTTTTCCCAAAAGAAACCTCTCAAGTATGGCATTCTTGCAGATAGTTCACTTTTAGACAAGATGTCCTTCCACATTCAAGCTATCCGTCTTATATTTAGTATATACTAACAAAATCTACATATATTACTAACTTAAATTTATGCTTAAACACAACAAAAAAAGCAATTAATAATTAATAATAATTAATGTCCAATCATTAGATTTTGGTCTAAGAAATACTACATAATTAAGTGTATAATTCCAAATTATCCATTATATGCAATTTATAATTCATTTACAGATCAAACATTCAAATCAACAAAATAAGCTACTGAATTTTTATTGAAAGTAAAAGTGCTGAATCAAAAAATCAACTTTTAAAAAATTTCTTTTAGTTGATAAGACTCTTGCAAAAGCAGTACACTATTGCTGAAAACTTAATTAATCCATATTTAATAGTGTATTTTGAAATACTAAGTACGATTGCGGGAAACAAAATGAAAACTTTGTCGCTTTCTAACAATACTATTTCAACTCAGATTTAGAGAATTAGCAATTGATATGGAAGATCAATTTATTCAAAAAGCAAATCATTATTCGCAATTCAAATAGACAAATGTACAGATATTACCAATAAAGCCATAATTTTATGTTATATTTGTTATGTTGATTACAAAATCAATGATGTAAAAGAAGAAATTTTTTTGTTATGTTGAACTACATAATTACACAACTAGTTAGAATATAATTAAAGCAATTGATAATTATATCGAAAGGAACTCGCTTAAGTAGAAAAACTGTGTTGGCTTATGTACTGATGAAGTGGCAAGTATGACTGAAAAACATTCAGCAATTGCAAAAAAAAATTGAAGAAGTAGTGGACAATAAAATGACTTTTACTCATTGTACTATACACTGCATTTAGTTAACAAACATTGTTCTTATTCAATCGATAAAAATAATAAATTATATTAAATACAAGTGCACTAAATTCAAGACTATTTTCAAGTTTATGAATTCTGAAATGGGATTTGGATATGAAAATTTACTATTTCATGCAGAAGGATAAAGGTTATCAAGAGGGAAAATATTAATAAGACTTTATGAATAATGAAAAGAAGTTGAAATATTTCTAGAAACAAAAAATTCAGAATTGGGAAATATTTTCCATGACAATAATTAAATTGCACAACAGGTTGTCAATATATTTTC
Organism: Epiperipatus broadwayi; assembly: GCA_028023455.1. Lineage (NCBI taxonomy): Eukaryota > Metazoa > Onychophora > Udeonychophora > Euonychophora > Peripatidae > Epiperipatus > Epiperipatus broadwayi. The sequence continues at coordinate 14,396,446 of JAQFVV010000013.1, forward strand.
ATTAATAAATGAACTAAATTTAAGCCAGCAAGGAAATAGTATTACTTTTGATTTATGAAATAAAACTGAGGCATTCAAAAAAGTTAAAACTAAGCAAGTAGAAGAAAAAAACTACAACATGTTTCATTCATTTTCAGAATTAATAAATGAAGTTGATATAAATAATACTGTTTATGAACATTTAACAGGATTTTGTTGTGTGTTTGATCAATATTATTCACAGAAAAAAGACACATCAAAAGGGGCAATATGTGGATTTTAAATCCTTTTATTGAACAAGAAAATCATCTAACTAATTTGAAACAGAAAAAATTAATAGATTTAAGTTGCAATGGTACATTAAAGTTATTATTTAATTCGACATGTATAACTCAATTTTGAGTTAAAATTAAAACTGATTATCCACAATTACATAAAAATGCCTTAAAAGGGTTACTGCCATTTTTGACCACATATTTATGTGAATGTACACTTTCGGCAATGACACTCATAAAATCAAAAAAAAAAAAGAAATCATTTATTAATAAATTCAGATTTGAACTTAGCAGTTACAAACATATCTACAAGATATGATCAATCAGCTAATTATGGGGAAAAAATCAGCAACAATAGTTTTGCACTTAACAGTCACAAATATATCTCCAAGACTTGAAAAGCTAATTACTGAAAAAAATCAACAATCGCATTAGTTTTGGTTTTATAATTATAATTATGTTTTGCTCAGTTAGTTAAATACTATTCTTTGCTTTTCTTCAGATTTTATTATTAATTTATTACTTTGTTAGTTAATTTACTATAGTTTTATCAATTATTCTGTTGTTTTTGTTTTTTGTTTTTTTGTCATTTTTTGAATATATATATATATTAAATTCATTAAACACTACCATAATTATATTTTACTATAAAAATTCCTGCCCTTGCTTCATTTTTTTTTTTTTTTTTGTTCAATATTTCATTTAGTCCATGGCAAAAAATCAGTTAAGAAACACTGATCCAGACAAATTAGTGCCTTTAATTTTGGGGGAGAATAGCTAAACTATATAAAAATATGCATTGATTAAGAGATGGAACTTCAGGCTGCTTATAGAGAAAACCAATCACATTTTCACTGTAACACACTATAGACATGCTCCTTTGATGGCTTCTTTAAAGCACTGCCTACAACAAATGCAAATATAACAACCATACAAACTTATAATAATATAAGGAAGGAGACCAACTTCATGTTAATGTGTAAATATTTAACACTATGATTGCAGACTATAAATTAATCTATTCTAATAAGGTTTCTTAATTAAGGTTTTTAATAATATGAATTTGAATGTGTTTCAATTAGCATTTACCATGTCAGAACAAGCAAATTTAAAATAAGTAAGTGCTAAATATTCACACTTTAATACCAAGTTGGTTGCCAGTATAGTATTAGTATAAGTCATTACATACATTTGCATGGAATATTGGAAGTATCATAAGACAGCTGTCAAAGAAAGTTATTCATGAAATGCATGTATACAGCAAAATAATTTATTCATTTTTACATGTAGTGTGGCAGCCTGGTAAAAAACAAAACAAAACAACTGACATCTCTTAATTTATTTAATTATATAGTTTAAATATTGCTAGTACTGAATTATAGCTATTTACTATGCTTGATATAATCCTTTTCATAATGTAAGAGGTTTTATCTATGAAGGATACCATAAGCAATCATCTCAATTGTTTTATTATCTTTGCATCACTTTTAATAATAATTCTGGTCTTAACTTTATAACTATAAATATAAGTTAGGATTAACATTTCTGAATTTTAAAAATTTCCAAGAAAAGCCCCCCCCCCCCCAAAAGAAAATTTCTATATTCTTCATTAATTGGGATAATTAAGAAAATCATGAAAAGAGCAAATAAAAATAAATAAATGAAAATGTAAACAATATTAAAATAGTACATAATAAAGATAAAACTGACAGGAAATTAATCGAAAAATAATAAAATCATTTTTAAAAACTTTCAAAAATCTAATAAATATTTAAAAATAGTATTTTTGAGCTTTTTTAAAAATATAATCAACAACAAAAACATTTTATCTCATGATGTTTTTATTAAGATAATTTTTCCCATGCTCTAGTAATGATTATACTATAATAAAATAATACTAATAAAATATTGACAATTATATTGGTTTCGAAAAAAAAAAAGTATACTGTATATAAATTTAAAAATTTAATGGACAAAAAAAAAAGTATGTTTACTTATTCTCAAATATCACAAGATAAAATGATGAAAGGAAAAAATGTCGGAAAATATAATACTTTAAAAACTAAGTTCAATGAAATTAAAAAGTATATAAAAAAAAAAGTGTCCTTTAAAAATAAAAAATTAAAAAAAACAACTAATTTGATTTGAAGATTGACAGAAAATAAAAAAAATAACTAAAAAAATTAAAAATTCTGCTTTACGATATTAATGACATGTTAAAAAATAAATCATACAAAATAATTTAATAACGAAAAAAAAAAAAGTCAAATATTTACTACTCACGTTTATATAACCGTGCTGAAATATATCCTGCTGGAGTTCCGAGACAAACATATAAAACCTAGATTATAAATAAAAAGGACATATTTAATTTGCTCACTGAAACAAAGCTTAAATAAGTTAAAAAAGAGATGAATTGTGTTATATGTTTCATAGTTAAAATAAATAACAATAATAAATATGTTGAGTAGTTGAATAAAAATCCATTTTTATAATTATATAAACATTTTTAAAAGATCAAGATAGTGAGATATGTAATTGTGATTGAGATATATAATTGTTCTAGAAAATATGCACATGAATAAAAAGATTTGTTCTAAAATAGAAAAATGCAAAAGAAAATTATCAAAAGTTTTACTTTTTTTTTTCCATTTACAACATATTTCATCTTAATAAAAATACAGTACAGTATTTCCATGTTAAAAAAAGATTGGTAAAAAAAAGGCATCTATTTTTTTTTTGTTTACTTAAAAAAAATCATATAATAAGATAGCTTTCCAATGTGTAAAAATCATCTATGACGAAAAAATTGTCCAAAGTATAAATTCAGCCCAATCATACCTTGAAATCCTGGAATTTGGATGGCAAGAAAACTGACAAGTCTAGAAATGGACAAGTCCAACTGAATAATTTAACAATCTTTAAAGCGCATGTGCATTGGCTTAATCGCTAATATCACTATTACAAAGAGTTTTCTAACATGCTGTTAATTTTATTTTTAGATTAACCATTTAATTTATTAATATATTTATTCAAATCCAATAAAACATTTGAATTAGAAAAAAAAAACCCTCAGAAGTCAGTCAGAATATATTGATTCCCTAATTTCAGCAAAGATTATGCCGAGTTTCAACACACAAAGTATTTCTATATCTTTATATAATAAAATGGTTGAAGATCAGAATATTAAGATGCTAAATTTCAATAATCATTGTCTTTAAGAATAGTTTCAAGCAAATAAAGATTCCTTTTTTTTAATTAAGATAATATCAAAAAGCTACCCCCATCTCCCATTTTTTGGACTCGAAAGAGAACTATCTCTGAATCTTAATTCAACAAATTAAATTAATATTTTATTTTCAGTATTATTTATTCAAATAAAAAAATTGTACTAAAATATATTTGAAAGATGAAGAGGACTTTGTCATTAAAATTTCAGTATCAATATTGCTTTCATCATTAATTAATTATATTAGTTATTTTGGAAAAAAATTGAAAAGTTAATTAAGACTTAGTTTCTTTCTTATCAGTTTCTGAAAATCTAAAAAAATCCAAAAATTGTGAAGGCAATTTTTTTTTAAAACTTAAGTAAGAATAACTTTAAATGTTTAAATAATTCAATGTGCTTTCAATTTCAGATTTTTCATCCAAGAAATGATTTAAATCTAAATAACTACTAAAATCCCTAGTAATTTTCTCCTGCATCATGATCTTTCAACATTGTATTATACATATCTATGTAAACAAATTAAATAACACCTACTATATTGACTACTCTAAACAAAAAATTTGTTTATAAAATCCAAAAAAAAGCAAATGTCATAATACCATAACACTAATTATTATCACTATCAATAGATTCAGTAGATAAAGATTGTATTTTAGGGAGTTTTATAAATTATTTGATTAGAACATTTAGCACTAATAGATGTCAATTAATATATATACACTCTATTTCTGCAAGCAAGTTTACATTACTCATCAATCCTAAGATTCTATTCATGATTATATATAAGAATGCCAAATAATATTTAAAAACAGCAAAACTCTCCATACTGAAGTGCCATTCAATGCAAGCCAGAGTAATCAATGGATGCCAGAAGGCTTGTGCATAAAATCTCTATCTAGTACCTACTCATGAGTTTTGCCTGTTTTAACAGCTTGAGAAAGCATAAAAAATGGTGATGATGATTAGTGGTTTAATATATTAAAGTTAGTAATAATAATTTATTTTAAAAATTTGTCTTTTCTTCTAGCCTTTATAAAATCATAAACTAATTTTCAATTTAACTGAGAATGTCAGAAAATCTTCCACACATCTTCCTAATAACTTCTATATTAAAAAAGAGAAGTAAACTAATTGTTCAACATTATTATTGGATCTTCCAAGTACCTGCACAATTTTATTTTTTTTCTTAATTTTAATTATCTGCACTAAAGTGTAGCTGGAAATAAGTTTTTTTAAGTCAATTAATTAATGTTTAACATCAAAAATGGAAATTAATGAAATCCATTATACTGTTCTGTCATATAAATTATAATAAATAATAAAAATCATATATAACAACTAATGCCCTTTTCAAATATTAAGCATCTATTTTAATGTTAATCAATTATTGCAGATGTTCTATAATAGAAGTAAAATAACAATAAAATAAAGCATCAGCAAAATAGAATAAAACCTTCATATGGAGATCCAATATAATTGCAAAAAATTAACTATATAAAATAACAATATACAGAATAAATAATATACATTATACAACTTTATATATATTACTTTATATAATTTTCCATTCATTTTTAATTGACCAGTTGTAAACTAAATTTATTGAAGTTTTATAAATATTCATACAATTATTTAAATTATGTTTAATGTAATGTTTCATATATTTGTTTCCTTTTTGGATCTTTAACGTATATATTGCTTATAATAACTTCTCTCATATACACATTAATTGCAAAAAAATTTTTTTAATAAAACTTCTTTCTTTTCCTCTCAATTTCCTCTATCGTTTTTTTTTTTTGTATTAAAGTGTATATAAGATAAGTTATTATAAGCAATATATATGAAGAAATGCAAAGAAAGTAAAAGAGAAGAATAAGAGTATATAAAGCTTTAATGTAATTTAAATGTTTAATATTTTTTTATAGCATTGACTTTTATGCCCATATGTTAAATAATGAATGTATAAAGCAGATTTATCATTTCACCTATTAACTGCAATGTTATGTTCTTTGGCTCTTATCTCTGTTTTCCTGTATATCCATAGTAAATCATATTGCAAATGGTCACAGTTAATTCTATATAAAACAAATCTTAATTTGTAAGTACTCTATTAATTTATCCAGATTTTTAATATTTGACCATCCAATATTTATATGCTTATCAATATAATTTTTGTTTTAATTAATGTATTATAAATTTTGGGATAATGTGAAAGTTGATCCCTTTCTCATTAAATATTTAAATATGGAAATTCAAATAGATAATGATAATAAAATGACATTAAAACATTTTATTAATAAGAAGACAAATTAAGAAAAATTATTCCTATAGTTTTACAACAAGGATGGGTACAAAAGATGGCAGTTATTAAAAATTTTAAATGTAGAAATGATAAATATATAAAAATATAACTGATTTACAAAAGAATCAATTTATTAAATTATATAAAGATTATGGATATAACCCTAAAACTATTAAAAAAACATACTTTTTAATTCTAAGAAATCTATATTACATTATAACATTTTATGCAAAATGATTATAATGATGATAGTAACAATAGTTCAAATAAGAAATGGATCCAACTTTCATATTATCACCAAAATTTATAATAAAAAATAAAAATTATACCAAAAAGTATATAAATATTGGATAGTTGAATAGTAAAAATGTGAATAAATTAATAGATAATTAAAAAGACGATATAAAATACAAAAAAAAAAAAAAGGAATCATATAAAATTAACTATGATCCCTACAAAATGATTTATTATGATCATACAGGGAACAGTTAGAGATAAATACAATAGGTGAGATGATAAATCTGCTTTATACATTCATTACTTAACATATGGATATAAAATAGATGTTATAAAAAATATTAAATCTTTAAATTACATTAAAGATCTGAAAAGAAGACAAATATATGAAATATATTACATTAAGCATGACTTAAATAACTATGAATATTTATAAAACTTCAATAAATTTAATTAACTGGTCAATTAAAAATGGAAAATTATATAAAATAGTATATATAAAATTGTATATATATAATTTATTCTGTATATTGTTATGTTTTATAATTCTTTGCAGTTATATTGAATCTCTATATGAAAGTTATATTCTATTTTACTGATGTTTTATTTTATTATTGTTATTTTACTTCCATTATAGAACACTAGATAGTATTCTATCTGCAATAATTGGTTAAGTTAAAATGGATGCTTAACATTTGAAAAAGACATGAAACCATGTACCAAAATAGGCTTTTATATGCAATTATTATTAATATATATTTATATGGCTGTAATATATGATTTTTATTATTTATTATAATTAATGTTTGTGTGTGTATAAATATATTCCATTACAAATAAAACAAAAAGAAATTTTAAAAACATAAACATGTAATCAAATAATGGATAGAAGATCTATTTATTAAGATCCCACAGTAATCTTAATTAAACGTAATGGAAATTTGCCCATCATAAATTACAAATTAGAACTACTCCTTCTGTTCATTAAATGTTGTACAAAAAAAGAAAAAAAAAACTCCATTTAACAGTGATTAGCTGTAATTGACAATAATAAATATTCCTATCAATTTCTTAATTGCAACTAATTAAAAATTGTTTGGATACCCAGGCTACAATAATATAATTCCATTAAAATATCTTTAAAAAAGTTAGCACAAATATTCTAAAATAAATCAAATTTATTAATGTTGTGAGTTTCGCAAATAAATACCTTGCAATTAAGAAAAAAGGTTCTTAGATTAATTATTGATCAAGTAAAATGAAGTGGGGGAGGCTGAAAAGAATATATGTACATTACGACTTTGGGATTCATAAGTAGCTTAATCTCTTGAACATAGTCCAAAAAAAAAAAAAAAAGGACTATTAAAATGATTTTTCTTTAAATACATAAATAAGACACTTAATAATCAGATCTAAATGACTGACTTCATAAGTTTCAAAAATAAATCTAATTATTAATAATATGAATAGGAATTATATTATAGATAGTAAAATTAAACCTACCAAAGCACAAGTCATTAGAGCTCCTCTATTGGCTGGAGACAGAAAACCTAAACAGGCAAACACTATACAAAAATAAAAGAAATAAAAATTTAAAAGATAATAGTACTAACAATAATATTTATTAAAGTATGCATAGCTAAAACTATAAATAAATACTGTACACATATATTTTTATTTAAAAAAACAAACAATTATTAAGTTCTAAGTTGACATTTATAAAAGTACATGAAAATAAAATATATAAAAAGAGAATGCATTTCGAATTAAAGGCTAATGAGATACCGCTCTAGTTGCAAATAATTACAAAAGATTTATAGAGATACAATACTCACATATTTGAAGTAGATCAGCTTATAAGCAAAACAAAATTTAAATATTTACTTTCAAGTGGACAAAAAAAAAAAATATCAGCCCTGTTTCAGTGTTTGTATGCAAGAGGAATAAATGAAAAAAAAAATGTAGTTGAATTAATAATACCATTTGGTTGTATTTAATAAAAATGAATATATTAATCATTAATTAAAGTTTATATCTGGGCTAGAAGTAAGATAATCTCTAATTTGATAACTGACGAATTATTAAAGTAAATGATGTCAAATATGTAAGGGAAAAAAATAGCATTTGTAGAGTAAATTGCAGTAACTTGATATTGATAAATACATTTAATAAAGATGAAGAAGATATGTGAGAGGTTGTGGCATGGATCAAATGAAGAGTATTGGTTCAATGATAAATGCATATTGGAGGTTAATAATTTTTTCCAGATGTCTTTATTCATATTTTAAAATATACATGTAAAAATAGAAGTTCTAAATATATCTATCTATATATATAAAGTTTAAAAAAAATTTATGATAGGAAATAAACAATAATTTCAATGACAGTATATAACAACAAAAAAAAAACAAATTAATTACTTTGTTATGCTCAAAAAGGAAAAACGTTATCTCTTTCTTATCTATAATATGTTCATGTTTTTAGATGCTTCTCTTCTTTTATCATATAATTTCTTTGTATAATTAAAAAGAATATGTGCAAAGTATATTATTGTTCAAAATTTAATTCAATATTAATTTTTTTTTTAATTAAAATTATTGATATCCTATTCATTGTTTATTTAAGAATCTCATGTTTTAATAACAGTAATGTGCTAGCATAAGAAATAGTGATCATGTGATGTTTAGAGGTTTAACACCAATGCTACCTAATAGGATAGTGGTGGCTATGGTTGTTAAGAGCCAAAGACACTAAAATGTATGGGTACTGAACTGGGTTCAGACCCATATGACTATATAAGCTACTGAGTTTAGATTGAAAATATTATTGTGTTTTCAATTTTATTCTCATAGTTTTATAGTTAAGTAAAGATAAAAGGGAGTTTTATAGTTAAGTAGAGATAAAAGGTGGCTGCTGGAGAGTTGCATTAGATCCTAAGATCTATGTGCAGTGCTCTCAGATCCAAAGCTCCTCACTGACGAAGGCCACAAGTCAGAAACTAGTCTGGGGATATTGGATGAGTAGGCATTAGATAGGGGTTTTATGCACAAAGCTTCTGGCATCCATTTATTACTTTGATTGGCACTAAGTGGTACTACCGTATGGAGAGTTTTGTCTGTTTTAATAACAGTAATGTGCTAGCATAAGAAATGGTGAACATGTGATACTTAGTGGTTTAATCTCACTGTAGTTAGAGCATTTATTGTTTATTCCCATGCCTTGCATTTCAAATCTAGACTGGAGGACAATTAAGATTATTTGAGGTCATAGGAATTTTTCTTCCTGCTAATTGACTTATAGCTAATCCATAAAATAATTCAATATAGATAAAGGTGTATCTATTTTTAGGTAAAAAGTAAAGATTAATCTAAATTGGTTAATGAGTCACCACCATCATCATCATCATCAACCATTATCAATCCACTGCAGGATGAAGGTCTCTCCAAGTTCAATCCATCTTCTCCGATCTTTAGCTTCTCTTCTCCACATCACCCCTGCACACTTTATTTCATCCATCCATCTCACATGTGGTCTCTTTCTAGGTCTTTTAAATCTCTTGGAATCCAGTTTAAGATTTCAATTGTCCATCTATTATTATCTCTCCTAGCAATATGTCCAGCCCAATGCCACTCCAGTCTTTTAATTTTTTCAATGAAGTCAGTATTATCTGTTTGTTCTCTTACCCGTATATTGCGTTTTCGATCTCTTGTTATTACTTCCAACATGCATCTCTCCATACTTCTTTGAGTGGTCTAAAGTCTCTGTATTGCTCTTCTATTAAGTGTCCAAGTCTCAGATCCATAACTAAGAACTGGTAAAACACATTTATTAAAAACCTTTCTTTTCAAACTCATAGGCATATTTCCTTTTAGTATCAAGTTATTTCTACCAAAAGCACTCCAACCAAGTTTAATTCTATGATTAATTTCATCCATTATGTTTCCATCTGCATTACTAATCTGACCAAGGTAGTTGTAATTGTTAACTTCTTCTAACTCATCATAATCAATTTTTATTTTCATATTTTGAAAAAATCCATTAAACATTACTTTAGTCTTTTTAATATTTATCTTTAATCCTACTTTCATCTGATAATTCCTGCAGTTCGAAAGCATTATTTGCAAAAACAACTACATCATCTGCAAAATCTAAATGACTTAAATAATCTCCATTTACTTTCACTCCTTTAGCTTCCCATTTTAATCCACAAAATACTTCTTGCAGCATTGCTGTAAAAAGTTTTGGAGATACGAAGTCACCCTGTCTCACACCCTTCTCGATGTTGACTTTCCCAGTATCATTATATAATCTAATTGTTGCTGTTGCATTTTTATAAATATTCTTTAAAATATGACAATATCCTGCATCTATACCTTGATGATCCAATGCTTTAATTACTGAAGAAATGTTTATACAATCAAATCCAGTTTGTTCTCTTGGTTGGTGAAAATCCAATGTTCTCTGTAGACGAGTTGTAATTATCTTGGTAAAAATTTTGTATAAAAATGATAAAAGGCTGGTAGTTCTGTAATTTTTAATATCTTCTTTATCACCTTTTTTAAATATTAATATTAATACTGCATTCTTCCAATTATCTGGTACATCTTTAGCATTTAGACATTTGATATATAACTTTGCTAAAAAGAATTCTATTTCTTCACCTGCTTCCTTAATATATCAATTATAATATAATAATTGCATGTCTCCTTCTTCATTTAAAATTCTGGGCAATTCAGAAGATGTAATAGATATAGGAGGTACTTGTTCTTTAATACTATATAACTTTGATAAAAGTCTTTTATCCATTTCATGATGTCATCTCTCTTTTTAGTAATAATTCTATCTTTTTTTCTTATTGCAGATATAAATTTCCTACCAATACCAAAATGTTGTTTTACACTCTTGAGACTTTTATTCTCTTCTACAGCTTTCCTTGCTAGTTCAGTTATACTTTCTTATATCATTTTCGACTCTTTTCCACACCATTTTACAAAATTCGAGATATTTAATCCTTTTTAATGCATCATTTTTGTATATCTTCATATTCCTTCTTTTCTTCATAAATTCTCTAGTCTCAATAGAAATTTTATTGGTCAATTGCGGCTTTTTTCTACCAGCTATCATTGTTGCAGTTTCTAAAAGTGTATCACTTATTAATTTCATTCAAATCTGAATCATGTTCAAAATCTACTAATACTTGATACCGATTTGTAAGTTCTAATTTAAATTCATTAGAATGTTTCTGAAGATTAGGAATATCAACTGCAAATATTGTTTTTCTTAATAATTTTTGTCTCTCTAGTTTTGCATCAACACATATCTTACATCTTAGTAATCAATGATTATTTCCTGTGTTAAATTTATTAAGAAAATTACAATCTTGAAAAGTGTATTTTCTGTTAGTCAAAATATAATCCAATTCTGCTGTACCTTCATTTAGATGCTTCCATGTCCATTTCCTTTTAACATTTTTTTCAAAAAAAAAATTCATAATATAAAGTTTTTCTTTTTCTACAAAGTCCACAAGTCTATGTCCTCTCTCATTTCTATTACCATAACCAAAATTACCTACACCACTTTAATCTTTCATTTGTTACCAATTCTGGCATTAAAGTCCCCCACATCAATTTTAAAATGTTGTTTACTCTGATCAAAAACTTTTTGTACATCCACAAAAAAAATCTTCTACTACTTCATCACTATGAGAACTTGTTGGGGCATAAATCTGAATAATCTGCATTTGATATCTGCTATTAAGTTGTATAACTATTCTTGCCACTCTGTCTGATACACCATCAATCTTTACAATGTTGTTCTTCCACTTGTATTTCCAATATTTATGCCTTTACAATACAGTACATATCAACTTTTTAAATCAATTGTCTGTTCACCTTTTCTTCTAACTTAACAAAAGTCCAATAATGTCCCGTTTAATATAAGACAGTTCTTCTAATTCTTGCAATATTCCTTCACTTGAAAGTGATCTCAGTTATAAGAACCTAAATAAACAGTTGTCATCAAATGGCAGCCTGGGTCTGCAATCAGGGGATTCTTAGCACCCTCTGCCTTCGGCCACCAACCGCTGTCTTGGTTGGTGACTTTACAGCCTCCTGGGAATAAGGGACATGATTTATTTTTATCTGTCATAATTGTATATATCTATTGGAAAAATATTTATCATTTACACAAACATTCATTCTGCCTTATTAGGAAACTGAGAAGAAAGACCATGGTGTTTCTTGATCTTAAACTCAGAGATAAAAAGCCAATAAACTCACCACGCTGGCTAATGCGTGTTGGTGAGCAGCCCATTTATGTTTGCATACTATATGAATAATCACATAGTAATAACAACTGCAACGACAAAAGTGTATGGAGTGGACATTAGGAAATTGCACTGTTCAGTTCCTTTAAGGCCTGCAAGAGGAATCAAAGGGTCTCCTTTCTGTTAATAGCAAACTCCTTTCTGCAGCTAACAAGCATCAATGCATTAATTGTAAAAATAAAAAATATGTTTGTAGTATGATTCAACCATCACCATTAGTGAAAGAAGTGCTGATTCCATGGATTCCTTTTGCCTTATAAGTATTAAAACATTCAAATGAAAATATACTCAAGAGATTAATATTTTCTATAAAACTCATCCTTCATAATTCAATAATAATGCTATTTTTATATATAAAGAAATAATTCCATATTTTAAGTTAAAATAAACAAATTATAATTTTCTTATTGGTTAGATTAAAAAAATATTATAGTTCAAAAGTTTTGAGTTATAAATAGTATGTCTGAAAAGAATACCAAGTTATTCTTCTTTTCCTATTCTGTTTTAATTAGTATTAATTAACTACAGTTACGTATAAAAATAAAAAATATCAATAATTTGATGCATTTTTTTCTACAAAAACATTATTGCCTTAACTTGTCATACTAACACTGATTTGCTTTTTATTAAACAAACAGACTTTTATATTATATATAATTGTATATAGTTGATTCATACTAAAAGAAAATTTTATTAAATATATATTTAATTCAAATTTGTTATTGAAATGTGCTTGGATTTCTTTTATTTAGTGGATATATTTTTCATTTTGGTTTTAACTTCAAATACATATATCATATCATCATCATCATCAACCATTATCAATCCACTGCAGGATGAAGGTCTCTCCAAGTTTAATCCATCTTCTCCGATCTTTAGCTTCTCTTCTCCACAACACCCCTGCACATTTTCTTATTTCATCCATCCATCTCACATGTGGTCTCTTTCTGGGTCTTTTACAATCTCTTGGAATCCAATTTAAAATTTCAATTGTCCATCTATTATCATCTCTTCTAGTAATATGTCCAGCCCAACTCCATTTCAATCTTTTAATTTTTTCAATAAGGTCAGTAACACCTGTTTGTTGTCTTACCCATACATTGCGTTTTCGATCTCTTCTTGTTACTCCCAACATACATCTCTCCATACTCCTTTGAGTGGTCTGAAGTCTCTGTATTGCTCTTCTATTAAGTGTCCAAGTCTCAGATCCATAAGTAAGAACTGGTAAAACACATTTGTTAAAAACCATCCTTTTCAAACACGTAGGCATATTTCCTTTTAGTATCAAGTTATTTCTACCAAAAGCACTCCAACCAAGTTTAATTCTATGATTAATTTCCTCCATTATGTTTCCATCTGTATTAATAATCTGACCAAGGTATTTGTAACTGTTAACTTCTTCTAATTCTTCATAATCAATCTTTATTTTCATATTTTGAGCAAATCGATTAAACATTACTTTAGTCTTTTTAACATTTATCTTAAGTCCTACTTTTCTACTTTCATCTGCTAACTCCTGCAACATTTCCTGCAGCTCTGAAGCATTATTTGCAAAAACAACTACATCATCTGCGAAATCTAAATGACTTAAATACTCTCCATTTACTTTCACTCCTTTAGTTTCCCATTTTAATCCACAAAATACTTCTTGCAGCACTGCTGTAAAGAGTTTTGGAGATATGGAGTCACCTTGTCTTACACCTTTCTCAATGTTGATTTTTCCAGTATCATTATGTAATCTAATTGTTGCTGTTGCATTTTTATAAATATTCTTTAAAATATGACAATATCCTGGATCTATACCTTGATGATCCAATGCTTTAATCACTGAAGAAATGTGTATAGAATCGAATGCCTTTTCATAATCTACAAATCCAAAACATAATGACAACTCATATTCGTTTGTCCTTTCTATGACTTCTCTCAATACCTGGATATGATCTATTGTACTAAAACCACTTTTAAATCCAGCTTTGTTCTCTTGGTTGGTGGAAATCCAAAGTTCTCTGTAGACGAGTTGTAATTATCTTGGTAAAAATTTTATATAAAACTGATAAAAGGCTGATAGGTCTGTAATTTCTAATATCTTCTTTATCACCTTTTTTAAATATTAATATTATTACTGCATTCTTCCAATCTTCCGGTACATCTTTATCATTTAGACATTTGGTATATAACTTTGCTAAAATTGTTTCTATTTCTTCACCTGCTTCTTTTAATATATCAATTATAATTCCATCATTTCCTGGAGCCTTTCCTTTCTTCATACATTTAATTGCATGTCTCACTTCTTCATTTAAAATTCTGGGCAATTCGGAAGATGTAATAGATATAGGAGGTACTTGTTCTTTATTACTATATAATTCTTGATAAAAATCTTCTACCAATTTCATGTCATCTCTCTTTTTAGAAATAATTCCATCTTTTTTTCTTATTGCAGATATAAATTTCCTACCAATACCAAAATGTTGTTTAACATTTTTGAGACTTTTATTTTCTTCTACAGCTTTCCTTGCTATTTCACAGTTATACTTTCTTATATCATTTTCAACTCTTTTCCGTACCATTTTACAAAATTCGAGATATTCAATTCTTTTTAATACATCATTTTTGTATATCTTCATATTCCTTCTTTTCTTCATAAATTCTCTAGTCTCAGTAGAAATTTTATTAGTCAATTGCTGCTTTTTTCTACCAGCTATGTTTGTTGCAGTTTGTAAAAGTGTATCAGTTATTTTCATATTAATTTCATTCAAATCTGTATCATGTTCAAAATCTCCTGACACTTGAAACCTATTTGTAAGTTCTAATTTAAATTCATTAGAATGTTTCTGAAGATTAGGAATATCAACTGTAAATATTGAAACCTATTTGTAAGTTCTAATTTAAATTCATTAGAATGTTTCTGAAGATTAGGAATATCAACTGTAAATATTGTTTTTCTTAATAATTTTTGTCTCTCTAGTTTTACATTAACACCTAACTTACACCTTACTAATCGATGATCACTTCCTGTGTTAAATTTATTAAGAACATTACAATCTTGAAATATGTATTTTCTGTTAGCCAAAATATATAATCCAATTCTGCTGTACCTTCATTTGGATGCTTCCATGTCCATTTCCTTTTAACATTTTTCTCAAAAAATGAATTCATAATATAAAGTTTTTCTTTTTCTGCAAACTCCACAAGTCTATGTCCTCTCTCATTTCTATTACCATAACCAAAATTACCTACAGCAATTTCATCTTTCATTTGTTTACCAATTCTAGCATTAAAGTCTCCCATAACAATTTTAAAATGTTATTTACTCTGATCAAAAGCCTTTTGTACATATATAAAAATCTTCTACTACTTCATCACTATGAGAACTTGTTGGGGCATAAACCTGAATTATCTGCATTTGGTATCTGCTTTTAAGTTGTATAACTAATCTTGCCACTCTGTCCGATACACCATCAATCTCCACAATATTGTTTTCCACTTTTTATTTATAATGAATCCTACTCCACTTGTATTTCCAATATGTGTGCCTTTATAATAGGGTATATGTCCACTTTTTAAATCAATTGTTTCTTCTCCTTTTCTTCTAACTTCACAAAGTCCAATAATGTCCCGTTTAATATAAGACAGTTCTTCTTCTAATTCTTGCAATCTTCCTTCACTTGAAAGTGATCTGCAGTTGTAAGTACCTAAATAAAAAGTCATCATCAAATGGCAGCCTGGGTCCACAATCAGGGGATTCTTAGCACCCTCCGCCTTCGGCCACCAACCGCTGCCTTGGTTGGTGACCTTACAGCCTCCTGGAAATAAGGGCCATGCTTTATTTTTGTCTGTCATAATTGTATATATGTATTGGAAAAATATTTATCATTTACACAAACATTCATTCTGCCTTATCAGGCACTGAGAAGAAAGACCACGGTGTTTCTTGATCTTAAACTCAGAGGTAAAAAGCCAATAAACTCACCACGCTGGCTAATGTGTGTTGGTAAGCAGCCCATCCATGTTCGTATACTATATGAATAATCACATAGTAATAATAGCTGCAACGACAAGAACGTATGGAGTGGACATTAGGAATTTGCCCTGCTCGGTTCCTTTAAGGCCTCCAAGAGGAATCAAAGGGTCTCCTTTCAGTTAATAGAAAACTCGTTTCTGCAGCCATATATCATATGCATTGTGTTATATTATTACAGGGACTTAGATTTTCAAATGTTTCTAAATTATATTTGTCTTGAAGATCAGATATTTTTAAAATGATTTTTACAATTAAATACAATAACTATACTATCTATTTATGCAAATATATTTAAATAAATTTTATTAAAGTTTTTTTTATTAATTTGTTCCCGTATTTACTTATTAATTTACACGTAACATTATTTTAAGTATTTAATTACTAAGTAAAGCACTAATTCTATGTAAATTCAATTACTGTTTGTGCATATACTGTATTCCATTTAATAAAAATAATTTAAAAATCATTAAATCTTTAAGTAATAGACAAATTAAAAATTGAAGAAAAGCAAGATGCCATTGCAGTTTTCTTGCACCATAAAAGTGAAAATATAATTGAGATTGATGGAGAAATCAAAAGAAAATTATTCCAACAGAATTCAATAAAATTATGGCTGCTTATCTTTGAAATTAGAACTATTATAAAATACATGGAACATTAAAATTTTGAACAAATGAGGAAAAAATAGCAAATTGTCAGAGATAAAAAGAAAAAGATTAGATAGTGTAAGACTCCAGAGACTGGGTTTATGTGAAAAAAAATGAACATGTAAAAATTTGTTATTTTTGTGATAGCAGAAAACATAATGATATAGACATCACTTTGATTATAAAACATGGAAACATTTTTATAGCTCACATCTGCAGATGAGATATTATTGATGCTTTAGACTTAAAGTCATTTTAAAAATGTAGTGTTGAACTGGGTGTAATGCCAAATAATGACTTTGATGATGAAAAGATAGAAATAATATATAAAAAACTGAAATGATAATAAACAATTAGTTTTATAATGGTAATGGTAGCTTGAAATGTTGTGATAGTTTGGAAAAAGAATAATGAAATAGTAGGAAGCCATGAGTTATGGATAAAAAATGATGATAACTGATTAGTTTTTATAAATTTAAAATCATAAGAGAATTTATTCATAGAAAGAGCTATATTTTTAAATATAATGCAAGTATGCTTTCTAAACTTGACATATATTTGGATAATAAAAATAGAAATATTTTTAAAAAGTTAAGATGATAATATATAAAAAAAATATTAAAATATATATATATTTACTTAATTTGATGAAATATGCATTAAAAAAACTAAAAATATTTTTTTTCTTGAATCACAATTTTGCTTGTTTTTGTACCTTTAAATAAAAGCATTGGACATTCATAAATTAATTCATTCATTCATTATTAAATAATATTAAGAAAAATTGTGCTTGAATTAATTAATTTATGGATGCCCCATGCTTTTACTTAGTTATATCTAATAAACAAAATTGGGGTTAAATAAAAAAACTTGTTTTTTTTGTTTTTAATGCATTATCCATCAAATTAAATGAAAGCGGTTTTCAGAAAATGTTTTATATATAACGAAAAATAACTGGATAAAAAGCCAAGTGTAATGGATACGTATTTCTCATCACCAACAATAACAAATATAATAGTAAGTATAAGCTGATTACCAATAATATGTTCCATAAATTTAAGTAACCAAATTAATGATAAATGGAACTGACTGTTCAATAAATGCTCTACAGATTTGGATAACCATAAATGTAATAGAAAATATTATAACATAGCAGGGCTAACTGGCCTGCAAGTGCCTCATAGATTTGGATGACCAAATGTAATAAATAAAATTATGAACCAAGTAATTTTCTCCAATTATGCATTGCATATTTAGACAATCTAAAACATACTGAATAAATGTTGCATAAGGACAACTAAAAAAAAAAAAAATTAATAAATAAACAAATAAATGAATTAATTCACAAATGGCTCTATGGTAGTTTAGATTTATATCTACAATGGACTCATGAATTTGTAAGATGCCAATGGGTCCAGAGATAAGTGTTTTGGTTTGGCAAAGAAAAGAAAATTCAATAAGTGATGATTTATTTTGTTGATAAGGTGTAGTATGAGGTGTACAATTAAATATCTCAATAATAAGATAAAATGTAAAAAGATGATTTCATATGATAGAATGACTTGTGTCATAGGTCAATCAACATATACTTAGATTAATAATAAATATAAATTTATTAATTAGTAACTGCAAACTAACATCATATAATGTATATGTATAATTTGTTCCTGTCAGATTACAATCAAAAGATACGATCTATAATTAAAATTATTAATACATACAGTTGAGTTTTCCTCACACACAAACAAATATAAATGGAAATTCTAATGTAATTTTTTTTTTTTAAAGAAAACATCTCATGATGGTTTTCTAAAAATAATGTTAATAATTAATTCAAATCTAATTTATTTCATTTATCTTTTTTTTTTTTAGAAGTTGAATATTGAATGACAAAAATAAAAATAAAACTGCCTTAATAAAGAAGATTTTTGATAAATATTTAACAAGTTACCATTATATTTTTAACTATTATTGATGAAAGCTACTTGATAGATAATTCTAAGAAATTTGTCTGTGTCTGTTACCAAATTAGCATACATATAATTCGATTTAAGCTTCATTATCCTGAGGCATTTTCTTTGGCATCTCCATGCTAGCAGATACAAATGTAGATCTATAAACATTTTTAATCATTATATGATATCCAATTATTCCTTCTGTCAATATTATAATCCATGGTAAATTTAATCGTCTTAGCTCCATGTCAGATTAAGCATAGTGTTTGTTGTTAATCATTCCATTTTAATCATAAAGATATCAAATGAGGGAATGTGTGTTCTTTCCCTCCTAAGTAATTCTTTACTCACAGTATATCATTTCTTTGCTACAAATCCATAAATCTATTGATAAAAAATATGTGAAAGTAAACATAAATTTAAAAAAAAAAAATCTATGTATATTTCTTGCTGAGCTTTATCACTTGACAACCAACAAAAAAAATGATTATAGTTTTTTTCTTTTTTTTAAACACTAATTCGTGAACATATGATAATCTTTCTTCTAATATTAATAAAACATTGTTATCTCTTGGTATAATTTAATAAAATATTTTACTTTTTAAATTTAATAAAGAAAGTATCCATTCACTCTAAATTTATCCAAATTAAGAAACACATTTATTAAACATAAGAACCTTTAATTATTTTCTTTATTTAGTTATTCATAGACTACAAAGGGAATTATAAACAGTGATGTGTATATGATAATATATCAGGTTTTTTTTTAGTGTTTACTACTATATCACTTCAATTTTTCAAAGTCATGTCATAAACTAAATCTATTCATATTCAATTTTAAAAACTGAGAATGTGAACAATATCATCATATTTTCAATATTTGAAATTAAATTCACGTGTTAAAACTCAATTTGAAGATTATTGTGTTTATACAGGCAACAGTTTGAAAAAAATAATTTTTCAGTAAACAATCAAGAGAAAATTAAGATTTCATTCTTCATTTCTTTTTCTTTCAATTTTAATCAACTGTAAATGCTTTTAGCACAATAGGCATTAAATTAAAATGAAAGCATTTTTTTAAAAAAAAATATGTCACCTGCTGCGCATCACTCAAAACTTATCAAACCAATTTCAATATGAATTAAAATGTAGCTCACAAATACTGTTAGGTTAAAAAAATTTTCATATAACCAGAAACACTACTCCTATTCTAATGTTAAAAAAAAAAAAATTATGATCTAAAAAATGTCTGAATGGTAAAAATAGTTTAAAAATCGATTACAAAATTTTTGTTTTTATTAAAACAGCAATTTAAAAAAGTGAGTTTTACATAAACAATCCAAAGGATGAGTTTTATATAAACAATCCAAAGGACAAATAAATGAGAGGAAAAATATCATAATTAAGCAAAAAAAACTCTTAATAAAAAAATTATAATTATTGAGGAAAAAAAAAATCTATCCACTGATATTTTGTTGTTGGTGATTTGTTTCACATTTTTTTATCTAGTCCCAGAAACCGTGTATTGATGTTTGTTTAGATGGCAACAGCCCATCAAGCGTGTCCCTGTAGCTAATGTACTAATACCAAAAATAGATATAATTTAATGTATTATATAGTAGAATAAGTTAGAATAAGCTATAAGAATGACTCATGAATAAACCAATATTGCAGATAGAAATTTATGATTAAAAATATATAATAAAAAAAATAGATAAGATGAAATAGGTTATGCAATAAATAAAGGAAGAAGTTAAAAAAGATTTTAATTACAAAATTCATAACATCCTTAAAAAAACAATTTTAAAAAATTAGCTGATATTTGTAATGTAATCAACAACTCAAATAAATGATCATTAGATTTCCTATCAATAGTTGTGATTTTACTTGAGAAAGAATTAATGCAACAAAATGCAAAGATTTTAAAATAGTTTAATCTCACATGCAACTAAAATGCTATTCAGATGATTTTCAATAAAGTAGGTATGTTTATAACTGATGAGCAGTTTAGAATTTTCAAAGAGCAGAAACATAAAAAATACAACCGAAGTATGGATAACACTGGTGAGAGAATTATGGAAAAAATAGGAATCAATATTTCTTCCACAGATTTTTAAAAAGCATTTGATACAGTATATGGACTTATTTCATTGAATGTTTTTTTTAAGAAAATATAAATTAGAAAAAGAAACATTTATTAGAAAATTTGAAAATGTTATCAGAAAATCTTAAATATTTAGTGATATTAAAAAGATAGAGAGGAACATAAAGCAGAGACATTATTTATTTTCTGCTTTGTTTATCATATATAATTAGATGAGTTGTTTCATGAATGTTGTTTTGATAAGGATAGAATAAGCATTGAAAGCAAATGAGTTTACTGTGTGAATTTGCTGATGATACGACAATACTTGAAGATAATAACAATAAGCTTAATAAAATATTCTGCAGACACAATACAACTTATAGATAGTATAGCATAAAAATAAATACAAATAAAACTAATACAAGCTATTAAATGTAATCTTAAGATGGAAAGTTATAGAGAAGATCAGTGCTTTTAAATATTACAGAAGTTTAACAGTTGATGGTGGAAATAATGCTGAAAAAAAAAAGAATTGCAATGGCATATATATATTATTATTTTATATGAAACAAAGAAATTGACAAAAAAAAAAAATTGCTCTAGTGAAGAGGATGTGAAGGAGAATGAAAAAAGTTAAGTCGGATAGATGAGGATTGAAAAGAGTAATTAAAAAAAAGATTAGAAGAGAAAATGCAATTGGATTAGATATGTATTTTAAAAGAAGAGAATTATGAAAGATAAATTGAATGGAGTAAAAAGTAAAGTAAAAAAAGTAGGAAAAAAATATTTGATTAATGATTTTAAGAAGGAAAGTAGTAATGAAATTTTAGAAAATAGAGGAAAGAATAGTTGACAGTTTTGATGTGAGAAATTAGTTTTTGACCAGATAATTAATAATTATGCTGTTTTTTCTATTTCTATATTTATATAATAATAATAAAATATAATTCTCTTAATAATGAGAAAATCTGATACTATTGTTCACAAGTATTTGCAAATTAGTTGATAATAATAATCATATGTAAATAAATCGGAAAATAGTGGAAAAGATTTGTCAAATGCTAAATCTTCTATAGGAATTCAAAATGAAAGGGAAAGAACAGTTATGCGAATGCGTTAGCCTCAAGTAATTCATGAGTCGTTGAAAATGATTTTATCTATAAATGAATTCAATTCTGACCCTATAACTATTATTCAACAATTTATCAAGAATATACAAATTTAATTTAACGGTGCCCCCTAGTTTGCTTAATCTTTTAAAAAGTTTCATAATGCTAAGACATTCATTACTAATTACAAATGCAGACAGTAAGATTTTTAAGTTTGCATTAGAAGAATTTTCTGCAATGCTTACTGGAAAAAAATTATGGAACATTATTTACAAAATTTTGTGATCCTAACAACAGAAACATGTGTGTGGAATTCCATAATGCTAGTCAAAAGATTTATTTAAAAAAAAAAAAAAACATTCATTAAATAATAAATTGTTGTGTTACATTGATAATGATAGGCCTTTATTGTTTACTGTCAAATTAAAAACTGACTTCAGTGATACTGATCTTCAGCTTCTGTTTAATACGTTTTGAACCATATAAAACTTTAAATGCTTGCTAGAGAAAAGAGCTAGTGTTCCAGTATTAACCAGCATAGCCACATTTAATATAATATTAAAGAAAGGAATTTTGTTGACTTTCATTCTAATTCTTCATGCCACTCATTCTCCTCCTTTAATAATAACCTTTAGGAGTTTTTCACCTCAATATTGCTTTTATAAAGCAAGAACCCATATTGTTAAGGATTGCCCTTCAAGATTTTATCAACAATGTGGGATGACAATGTCCAAAAGTCATCAACGCTCCAATGATTTGACAGTCTATTTCTCAATAACTACTTATCCCTATTCGTGGGAATACTTACATTTCTGACATATCATCATCTTCAAAAAATGACACTGGTCTTATCATACAAAAAAATATGTCCACTGATGTTGAAACAGAGTCTAAAATGGTTCAGGCCTCTTCCTTAGAGAATGTTATCTCACCTTCTGATGAATTTATATCAGTTCAAATGTCTAAGAAAATCAAGGTGGAAGATGATAAAGAATACCCATAGTTCTGATACTAGTCACTCTTGATAAATCTGATTTGAAAGTTGTGAAATCAGAGCTTCTGGCATCTTCTATTACAGGGGCTCTTTAAAAAAGGAAAATATTGGTTGAAACCAAGTCTTTCCTGAAATCCAGGGTGTCTAGATATCATCATAGGACTAGATAAGCATTGGCTACAGTTACATCCTTATCACCAAAACAGAAGATATTCTTTGATGGAATGGATAATAATAAGCATAGATTCCGGATACAGGAGATTACTAGTGGTTCTTCTGATTTGCCTGTAACTGATGATGTCAAATTGACCACGAGCTATGATCTGCCTCTCCCTGAGACCAAATCCACCAACATGGAATGAAATCATGTTTTTTGTTTTATTGCATATTTGGTATTGTTTTTGTTTTGCCTATTAGTATGTTTTATTCTGAATATCATGTTTTATTTATGTATATCTCTCCTCAGATTTTTATATTTTTTATGTCATGTTTGTTTTTGATTTGTGAAATTTCTTTTTATACCAGGTTCGTGTTCTTATGCATTGACTTACTTCTAGGTGCACCTGGAGTACCTGCACATTACCTGCTCAGAATGTGTTGCCTTCTTAATTGTTTCTTAGTCTCTCTGAATTTTAAGCTGCGTATTCCTTTCTATTTAAACTGTATAGTTTATGCGTCTAAATATTACTGGTATCAATGTGAGGGGTATGAACTCTCTCAAACAGCTATTTGTTATTGGCAATCAGATCTCTCAATTGTCTGCTAACATTGCTTTCTTCTCAGACTAAACTTTATATGTGTTCTAATATCAATCTTCTTAGATATCTTGGGAGATTTGGGCTTTTATAGTTTTCCACTTCCAATACTCCAGCTTCAGGGGTTGGAGTTTTAATTCATCATAAAGTACTATTTGAGTCCTAAACATGATTGTCATTATATTTTATTATGCTGCCATTGCAGTGAATTTTATTTATCTTTATTTATATAAAAGACCACTCTTATACATTAACTTATATGCCATATTAATCTTATTTTTTCATTCAACTTTTTTCCTATTCTCCTTTTTGGTGACTTTAATATGCCTTATATTGACTAAATAGTTAAATACCTTCATCTTATTAATCTTAAACTGATGAGTAGTGAAGATTTTTCCTCCCGTAATGCCTTCTTCTATACTTTAAAACAATCACCTCTCATTGATCTTTTATTTTATTCACCTGAACTGCACTTTATCTTTAGAACCAGTTGTTTTTTCCAATCACTTGGCACTCACCATGCAAGTTGATATTAATCTTCAGACACAATCTGTTCTTTACTACAATGATGCATTGACAGTATTGCTTAAGGCTATATCTCCAGAAGCAGCAACTCAGAAATTTACATTTATTTTGGAAAGACTGATATTCTTTCTCTACAACCTACAGTAGCTTGGTTCTCTTTAATCAATATTATCGAATCGATCATTAGACATTACACTAATCAAAACAACTCATCTTGGTACTATTAATTTAAAATGGAAAGCCACTTCTGGTGACCCTGCTTCTGTTCCTTCAATTACATTTCTTAAACACTAATATAAGCATATTCAATCTATTGTGGCTGAATATCTTTCTACTAAAAAGGCCAAAATCTTCTTGGTTCAACCTCATTAACTGGTCGAAAGGGTACATCTGCTGGGCTCTTTGTTATAAAAATAAACAATCCATTCCTTCTTCAATTATTGTAGATAGATATTTCTGCACAGGATTCAACACATTACCTTCTATTTTTTATCATTTTAAATTTAAGTTAAAAGTTTTCAGATGTCTTGAACTCCCGGGATTTGCTTTTGGCAAAAGTCATCAAGGTCATGATATTACAAAATGTGATATTAGGCTTAAGCTGAAATCTTTACTCAAAAACATGCAGCCTGGTCCTTATGTGATTCTTACATAACTTCTGTAGCATATTAACTACGATATCAATCATTATGAATTTGCTTGACTTTCTAAGCAAATTTATCATATTGATAGGCTGTATCTGGTTTCCCTAGTTCAATTTCTCAAGATACTCTTCCCTCTCTTCTTAATAACCATAGACCTACCTCTATGTCACCTCTGCTTATCAAAGTCATTGAATACATCATTAAGTATAAAATACAGCCTATTATTCTAACTTTCATCTCAAAACTAAAGGTACTTTTACCTGTGATGCTATTATCCTATTTAAACTTGTAATTGGCCAAGTTAGAGCCATTAGAACAGCTAATCCTATTTCATCAACTTTTATTTCCATCCCTATTGATACTCTCATTGAACTATTACAATTGCATAACATTCCTGTTCCCATTCTCTACATTTTAGCTAACCTTTTAAAAATACAAAATTTTTTATTGATCTCAATGGCAAAGTTATGCCAGGATTCAAACCCCATAACTCTATTTGGCAGGATTCACCTTTAAGTGTGTTTTTTATTACTTATATAAATCTGTTGCTTCTGGAAATAAGAATGGAAACTGCCTGATATTTATATTCCACTGATTGATAAAGCAGGCAAGCATATATCGATCATGGATAATCTTGTCATTTTTCTCCCTTCTAAAAAGTACCTTCCTTTATTTAGTTCTATAAACTTCCATTTAACCTTAATAAGTCATCCACATTGAGCATACTCTCAAAAAATGATATTTCCTTTCCCTTCAATATTCCTTCTCATAATTTTCTTGGATTTCCTATTTATAAGTCTATGAGTGCTATGAGAGCATCTACTCAGAACTCTATTCTCACATTTTCTGAAAATATAATTAAATCCTTATCTAAAGCATATCTTTCCCTTCATGCAAAAATCTCTTATCAACATCCTGATTTTTCAAAAATGACTTACTATATGCCTAATATTAACTATATTAATGCTTTCAAGATTAATTCACTTTGCTCTGAACTCTTGGAATAAAAGTATAGTAGTTATTAGTATTAAAATCTTACAGAAGCATGCCAAAGACAATGGTCTTTCTCTTCACTCAATCCATATCTTATTATTTTCAGAGAGCATCTAATATTATTCTTTAAAGTAGATCTCTCTCTTATCAACATCCTGATTTTTCAAAAATGACTTACTATATGCCCAATATTAACTATACTAATGCTTTTAAGATTAATTCACTTTGCTCCAAACTGATTTGGAATAAAAGAATAGTAGTTATTAATATTAGAATCTTACAGAAGCATGCCAAAGACAATAAGTTCTCTTTTCACTCAATCCATATCTTATTATTTTCAGAGAACATCTAATATTATTTTTTAAAGTAGTCTCTACTTACTCTAATGCAATGAAATTTGTTCTAGTCACTACTAATAACAAGCCTCCATCTAGTAAAGTTATTTTTTTCAATCCTTAATCAAATCCGTTGCTTATATATTGATCTTAATAATCATACTTTTTCTAGAAAAACTCTTTTGGGAGGCTTACAAGATGGTTCAGAGTGCTAGTCAACCTCAATTTTCCCCATCTCTCCTTACTATCATCAATAAACAGATAATAATAAAATTCAAATTCTAGTACCTGGAACCAAAATACCTCAAATTTCCATATCAAAGTCTGCTCTCCCTACTAGTCATTTCTTATCACAGAAAATGGTGCATGCTAAGATTGAGCTCCTTTGTTCTCTTTGTCATAAATCTGAAGAAACAATACATCATTTTCTGTTCCAGTAACCAACTCTTCTTACATATAGAAATGTTTACCAAATCACATACTTCTATTTCTACTCTCATTGATAGCGCGACATGGTGCCTTTTCCCTTCAATTAGAATTATTATTTTCCTTATATTTATCCTGTTACCTAAGATGCTATTTTTCCTTCAACCCTACATCTAGAAAATTACAATCACTGTTCTACATTAAAATTTCAAAACTAATAACAGATGAGCACTTGTCCTTTTAGACATTGTTAATGCTACATGAAGCTTAGTCTTACCTCCAATCCATTATAAGAAGATAATTTCTTTCTTTTTTTTTTAATACTCTTTGTTATATATTTACAAAATATACCTGTTGTAATTTATACACCATTCAATTTGTCTATATTTGATGATAAGCTGCAAAATATCCAATTGAATTTCAAATCATCTTTTTCAAAGGTATAAAAATTTTTGCCTAATAAAATCTTGTTTTAAAAAAATAGTTTAAAATTCTAGCATAAAGAAAAGAAAAACAAATCTAAACGGTCATTAAAAAATAAATAAAGAAATAATATCTAAAGTAATATTACATAATAAGCAAAGTCACCAATATTATATGCTAACAAACTTGTAAGTAAATTTTATTATATTGGTTTAATACTCAAAAATAAGTTCATTAATCATTCTTTTAGGACTCGTTGCAAAATGAGAGCTGTTTAAGAAATGGAATATTAAGAAAGACAACAGAATAATCATCTGTTTGCCTCTTTTATTTAAAAATCGTAATCTTCATCACTGATTTCATATTTTTATTGTCTTTTTTAATATTTTAATTTTTTTTATTTTTTAAAGTATTGAAACAGTCGACTTTAGTCCAAGGTCGAGTTTCACGATCCTACTACAGTACACGTGTCATCATGCCCCATTTTTTTTTTGTTGATGTAAAATGTATATTATGGATATTAGATCATTTTGTATCTTCAAAAAGTGTATATTTTTATTTTAATATGTTATAATTTTCTTTTTCATAAAACAAAATATAAATTCAAGATAACTGTCTGAAATAATTAAAGGGGTGGGGAGTTTGTCTCATGATTTTAAACAAGGAAATTGTAAATTAAAATTAAAAAAGTAAAAACTAAAACAAAGCTAATGGATTTTAGTTAGCTATCAACATTGTTTTATTCAAATCCATTTCCAAACAGGAAATGGATTTGAATTGATTTTAGACAGTTATCTTAAAACTGAATCTTTACTAACAATAGAGTAAAGATTCTCCTAAAATAGAGATCCATTAGAGGCAGGATAATCTAGTTTAGAATAAATATTCTCTGAGGGGCCAAAAACTGATATAAATAAAGCTAAAAATCTATTATGTTAGAGTTTGGTCAGTCGTTGCTAGGGGACTTTACGTCCATTTGAAATTTTGGAGAGCCAAATTGCCGTCTTCAGCCAACCCTTGCCGTAATGTAGCCCCAAAGAATGCCGCCTGCCGCAGAAGATTCACCAATACTTCCAAAGAATCTTGAGGTAACCAACCAAAAGACCTTATCCACTTTTAACTATGTAATTTAATTTGTAAACTAATCATTTCGTTCTATTTAATGTTTTTTTTTAAGCTTTGTTAATCGTTTATATTAATTCTTTGCTACCTAATTATTATGCAATCAAACTCACACTTCTTATTATTTTTATCGGTTAGTGTGGTTATGATTTAAGTTTAATAATATTTTTATATTTACTTCCTTTATTTATAAATGCCACTAAAAACTTAATCTTAAGAACTTCTATTAAAAAGGGAAGGGGTGGGGAATTAAAATGAGTTCTTATTAATTATTTTAAATACTTCGTAAGTTTGATTTATACTTTAAATGAATATTTTTATCTAAATGTTTTGTCGTAAATTTATACGAAATGTATAAATATTTTTGCAATCCAGGGTGGCTATTGGTGTCCATTAGTGTTATAAAATTTCTTATTGATCATCATCGCCACAAAGACTGGCAACTTAAAATTGTTTTGTAATTTGCACTACTGTAGTTTTTTTATTTCCTATATTAAAATATTGATTCAGGAGGGAGGAAAAATGCAAACTTCATTAATGCTAGTTAATTTATAATCAATGACTTTATATTATGTAGGTCATTATACTCACATGGTATTACGTATTTGTTAAACCATTTAAGGCTTTTCTTTAATAGTTAAATTTATTGATTTTATATTATTATGATAGCGTTGCTAGCATATATCCAATTATTTATAAGCTGCATACGGTTTCGATCTGATTCGCCTGTACCTCA
The DNA here is from genome assembly GCA_028023455.1 of Epiperipatus broadwayi. Classification (NCBI taxonomy): domain Eukaryota; kingdom Metazoa; phylum Onychophora; class Udeonychophora; order Euonychophora; family Peripatidae; genus Epiperipatus; species Epiperipatus broadwayi. The sequence continues at coordinate 14,425,564 of JAQFVV010000013.1, forward strand.
CTCCAGGGAATCACAATCATTTCGCTAGTCATTCTTCTCCTCCAAGTATATATATTATATACTGCTTTGAATCGCCTGTACTCCAGGGATTCAAAGCTTCGTCATTCGTATCCTCATCATAAAAGAAGTCTATGTTTACTTCTAGATTATACAAGTTAGAGTAGATGAAGCTATGTATAGATGTGCCGTGGTCCAGCCTATTGTATCTTCCTACCAACCTTTTCTTCCTGCACCGTCTCAGCAGAAAGCTGGCATGTACCATCGTCATAAAGAAGTTGGAGAATGACCTTATTCTGGCCAAATGTGCCATTTCCTCTCGCTGATATTATGCTAGTATCGCCATTTCTTACAGTTAGTTTCCAGCCTGTTTAGCAAAGTAAATCGTAATGATATGTGGTAATAAAACATTCTGTTTTCTCTTTATTTGTTGGTGTTTAAACCAAACTTCTTGCAAAGCTGCCCTCCCTTTTTACTGAAATAAACCTTTCCCGCAACAATTGAGTTTTCGCTATATCCCATCGTTAAATGTTGAAAATATAAAAGAAATAATGTTTTATGCTGCCGATCAAAAATAAAATATCTAAATAAAAAAATAAACTTATGTATTAAAATCTTTTAATTAGCGAAACTCAATCGTATCTTTATAAATGTATTTTTATGTATAAAACGGCCACCAAACCACTCCGATAAATCCATCTATTGTAACCGCCGCACTAACTTAATATTTGTCAAAATCAACATAATCTTAATAATATTCTTTAATGTTTATAATGAAACAAAATTTTGTAAGCATAGAGTCAATTATATATCTAAACTCATCATCAATTATGTTCAAAATAAATATTTATATTTTAAACTTAATCCAGTTGTTCGAATATCATTATTAATATTTATATTTATGTATACTCGTAACTTAATATCTTGGGTTCACTCAATCTCTCATCATCATCACCAGTTCAGTCTCATGTAAAACGTTGTAGCACCGGGTTGGGATGTAATGAATTTATGTGGTATCACCGTAGGAGTTGTTCATAAAGTTATAGATTTGGGGAATGGGCAAATAGGTTAGAATTCACGATTGCTCCTGACCTGTGTATCTCGCGCATGACTGGATTCAGGGTACTTTTGCTTAGATTCTAAATCTTGTTGGAGGGACATACATTTTCGACCGGTACAGCATAGATGTGTATTCTATAATTTATAAGATATATCCCTTTATTACTTTCATTGGCAAATCATTTTCTAGTAATGAATCCCAGCTGTAATCTTCTATATTAACTCTATTGAAATTTTACAGACTTTCTAAATAACTGATAAAAATGTAATTTTAGTTATTAATAATGATTATTTCTACACATTATTATCCATGTAATGGTTTTTGTATACTGCTTTTTAAATTATTTAATATGTTAACATATAATAGCTTTTCAGTATTTAATTAAAAAAAAAAAAGCTTTGCATCTTTACATTTAATTAACAGATATTATATATATATGTACATTAAAAATATTTAAACTGTAGTGAAATGTAAAAATTATATTTCATGAGAGTGTATAAACAACTAATAAAAATAATAAATTTTAAAAAAATTGTTAAACCAGGCTACCAATACAGAGGTTTGATAAAGTTGCTGCGCAAGGAAAGTCTAGTTTGACAATTTTGTGAAGTTTATTACTATACTGTATATATACATAAAATACACATATAAAATAATTTGCAAAAAAAAAAAAATCAATATTTTTAAGACATTATAAATTTGGTTATATGCAAATTCAAATATATATGGCTTACATTTAAGCATGAGTTTTCTCATACTTAGTTATAGAAATATTTTTTCATTTCAACAACCAGATAGTAAAGATAATAAAATGGCATTTTGTGTCTCGCAGTCTTCAAATTAGTCAAAAATCAGAGTTCAATGTGAATTTGAAAAAATTTATCTATGATCCATCATATATATAATAATACTAAAACCTCTATGCATTAAAAAATGGAATCATAGCTATTGTAGAAAGAATAATAAAGTACCTAATTTAAAACAAACATAGTAATAAAAGTTGGGATCTATCAATGAATGTATGCTAGATAAACAGAATGGCACTTAATAAAAAAAAAACCACTTGGATAGTTCTATTTTGGTATATATATGTAACTAAAGTTATATGCATCTGAATATTGATATTCAAGTTAATTTTTATACATAATTGCTACATTACCTAAGGTAATTAATGTCATTATAAACACTTGAACACCATTTCCAACCAGTACTGCTAAGAGCATGCCACGCCTAGGTGGTCTAAAAACATCTCCATGAACTAATTTCCAACCAAATTCTTCTTGGGCATCTTCCTATAAAAAAAAAACTCCATTATTTAACATGCTACATTTTTCCACATTTATCATCTATTTCTAAGGTCATGAAATCAGCATCATAAAAATACATATTTTATTTGTGAATATAGTTTTCAAATTGTTTTTCACATTTATCACTGACAAATCACAATCCCAATACATTATTTTACTGTATAAATAAGTTTTGTTTTTTTCAAATGACAATATACTGGAGCAAATAGACAACAAAAAGAATCATCAGCAGAAAAGACAATTATTGGTACTGTAGTGTACCTATACATTCCAAAAATCACAGACAAATTAAGGAAAATGTGCAATCAGTATAACATCAGAACAGCTTTCCAGAGCCATAATACACTACGAGGAATTCCAACATCTACAAAGCCTAAACTTAAAATGCTGAAAAGAAAAAACTGCATCTATGAAATACCATGTGAATGTGGAAGAACATATATTGGTGAGACCAGTCATCCCATTGACAAGCGCTTGCAAGAACACAAACTGTTGATTAGAAAATAGAAAACAGATGTATCTAAGGTAGCAGACCATATATGTTCAATTGGGAAAATATAAAAATATTGGATAGAGAAAAAAATATATACAGAAGAAAATTTAAAGAACTGCTCACATGACAATGGCAAAAAATTCCATAAGCCAATCTAGTGTGACTATACATAATATATAAAAACCAATAATCAACTTTGCTCTTAAGAAAAAGTGGAGAAATCATGCGGAACCTCATAGATAAGTATATGAAATTTCTACTGACTGTTGCCTTTGGCAGGATGGCTCAGTTGGTTAAAGCATTACCTTAAAATTCAATACTCAAGAATCTAAGGGTCCAGGTTCGAATTCCATGCAAGTATTGTCACTGGTCAGGTCAGCAACACCTGAAGAAGAGGGAAGAATACCTCTCGAAACAATGTGCATACACTAATTGTTTGATGTGCTATTACTAACAGTTGAATGTATTTGGAATATTTAAATAAAGTTAAATTTTTCTAAAGAAGACATTCAATACTCATATTAGATGATCGAAATAGTCCAATAAAGAAATACAACTAGAATATCACAATCATAAACCTTCAGGAAAACTTACACTATATTTTGTTTAAAGTTGCCCCCCCCCCCCTGCATTCAAATACACGCAGTGTATAATAATTTTCATTTTTTTGATAAGCATTGACTAGAAAAAAATATATATTGTTTACTGAACTGCAAACGTACAGTACTTTTCAACACACACACACACATATATATAACCCAGACATTTTTTAATATGTATGCATAAATAAAATTTTAAATAATAATGTAATTATTAACAAAAAATTGAAAGAGGTATATTTATATATTATTTTATTGAGTATGTATTCACTCATGCATTCATTAAAGCAAGAAGATTAAAAAAAACAACTAACTACCATATTTTTATTTTCAAAATAAAATAGCAAAACATTTGACTTTCTAGCTATTAAATACGTTCAGAGGGATTTTTTTTTCAATAACTTTTTTCTCTTATAGAATGTAATAGACTAGTCTCTTTAACAAGAAATTACTATCTCTTTCATTTTTATGTCAGTATTATCTTTGGTAAGTATGATCTAAAATTTTATAAAACTTTTAGCATTATTCTATGAAAATATTATGCAAAATAATGTACATCTAATTTGAGAATGATAATAAAGAAAGAATAAAATGTATGGGCTTTCAACATAGGCAGAAATTTTTTTATCATATATATAATCATGTATAGTGCTCAGAGGTAAAAATGGCTGTTCAATGTCATAAAATTTGTGAAATTTTAATGATTTTTCTTTTTGCTGTTTATATACATTTTTGTTAGTCTGTTTATATTTTTCTGTACAACTTAACAATCAAAAGTTTTAGTGCTTAGGAGTCTTCCACTCTACCACTGTATCAAACAATACAGATCATCTCAAATGATATTTTTAATATTATTTTTTTAAAAAAATTAAAACTATCCTGCTTTCAAGATTTATTGACAGATTCAAGAACTAAATGTTCATGGATCACAGTTCAATTCTGAGTACCAAATTCTTTGTTTTATAGTTGAGAAATAACTTTATTTCTAATTAAAAATATATTAACAACAATCAATTTTACTCCAGACTTGCATCATTCAGTTAAAAAAAAAAAAGATTGTGTATGTGTAAACACACAAGCTTTTGACATTTTGCCAGTGATCAATTAAAGCATAATTTTTGTCCAAAAATGCATTTTTTTTTTAATAATAGTAAAGAAAATTATTTTTTACATTAAATTAATAATTAAATAAATTAGTTAAATTTTATATAGTATCTTGAACTGTATATATTATATACACACATATATTTTGAAATATATACAATGGTCGAATATCAAATATAAAAATAATTATTTGTCCATAATATTGTTATTGATATATACTTAATATAATAATCAATCTAAATAAAATTGAAACAAACAACTAATTATATTTACAATTATTTAATTATTAACCAGCTTTCATCTCTTATTGAGACCTTTTCAAGATATAAAGTTTTATACATCACATTGATTTATTAACTACATTTACTCCACCTATTATGCATTATTTTACCTTCAACAATATAATTAACATTACACATATAAACAAATGACATAAAATAAAAAATAAAATTACATAAAAAAAAAAAATAACAATAATAATAATATATAGGGGGGTTGAACTCAGACTTTCATACGATCCTCAACCATCCATGCTATCTCATACTGCTGATACAATTGATCACACACGTCAAAAAGATAAATAATCACCAATATATGTATTTCATGCTAAACCAGCACTCGTCAGTTGGTTTAGAATATCATCTCCACACATACACACAATCAAAGTACAATCAAGATTGGCTATTTTTTTATTTTTTTTTATGACATTTTTCAAAAAATATTCATATAGTTATAGTGGAAATTGAGTCAAACCCCATGATTTTTTTTATAACAACATAACAAAAGAGATAACATATAAATATAAGTTTAAAATATAAATCATCAACATTTTAATTATTGTGTACAATTGTGTAACTGTTGAATGAATATGTGAGGAATTATGTGTTGACATAATTGGGCAGTATTGAATGGTTAATAATAAAAAATAATATTCTGATAAAAATATTTAATCTATCTAAAGCAACACTCAAAATATTAGTTAGTCTATATAAAACAAGAGAGTAAGAAGGAATATCAACTTTTTTAAAAATGTAATTTGAATACATTTTGTATTCCAACTTATAAAGTCATATATTTTGTAAAGTCTTTTAACAACAAAAAACGTCAGTTTATTAGAAACGAAATTAAATGAATGAATGAGTAAATGAATTTGATCTCGAATAAGATTAATTATTATGGAACATATCAAGGAAATGAGATATTATAGAACATCAATTTTTTTTTTGCTTAGAAAAAAGAGAAAAAGAACAAGGTCTCTAAATTTTATTTAATACTTTTTAACAATTTAAGAAACATAATTGTAGTGGATAAACTTATAATTTACTGTGAACCATGATGAACAAGATGAGGCAAATAGTAAATCTTCTGCCTGTGAGGCTTCTTCTGTGCAGAATCTATATACACTAACATCAAAATTGAATTCGTTTCACGGTGATAAAAATAATGAATGAAATAATGAAATCTAAATTCATAAAATCACTTAAAAAAAAAAGCAACTACATTAAATGCACAAACATAATTCATAATAAAATATTGTAAATGTAACTATGAGATAAAAAAAAAAACCCAGATAGCTTTATTGCTTATGAGTTCATAAGAACTTTGAGTGCCAGACCTGCAAATACCAAAACCAATCCTAGGATGTCCCGATCACTTCTGTCAACTACGCCAAACCATGCAGGACAATATGAGATATGGTCTTAAATTTAAAAGCAACCATCAAAGTTTATAATTCTAAGATGAGACGTTCAGATTTAAAATAAATATAAACTATATCCATAAAAAATACACACAATGGAACATCGTAGGATTTCAGTAGAAGATTGAAAGTATATTGGACTATAATTTTTTTTTTTATATTTGTTTATATACATAGTATAAGTATACTGTAAAATTGTATTATCATTAATAAATACTATGCTTAGTTGGCCTTCCTTGCAAATAGAAGGGTATTATCAGGCAATTCATTTATCTAAACTATTTTGGTTTGAATGTACATGTATTGTTCAATATTTGTGTATATATTTTATTTAAATACAGATGAAAGTGCTGTAGGTAATTTTGATTATGGTAATAGAGATGAAAGAGGACATAGACTTGTAAAGTTTGCAGAAAAAGAAAAACTTTATATTATAAATTCTTTTTTTGAAAAAAATGTTAAAAGGAAATGGACATGGAAGCATCCAAATGAAGGTACAGCAGAATTGGATTATATTTTGACTAACAGGAAATACATATTTCAAGATTGTAATGTTCTTAATAAATTTAACACAGGAAGTGATCATCGATTAGTAAGAGGTAAGATACATGTTAATGCAAAACTAGAGAGACAAAAATTATTAAGTAAAACAATATTTACAGTTGATATTCCTAATCTTCAGAAATATTCTAACAAATTTAAATTAGAACTTACAAATCGGTTTAAAGTATTAGTAGATTTTGAACATGACTCAGATTTCAATGAAATTAATATGAAAATAAACTGATACACTTTTAAAAATTGCAACAAAGATAGCTGGTAGGAAAAGGCAGCAATTGACCAATAAAATTTCTACTGAGACTAGAGAATTTATGAAGAAACGAAGGAATATGAAGATATACAAAAATGATGCATTAAAAAGAATTGAATATCTCGAATTTTTTAAAATGGTGCAGAAAAGAGTTGAAAATGATATAAGAAAGTATAACTGTGAACTAGCAAGGAAAGTTGTAGAAGAGAATAAAAGTCTCAAGAGTGTAAAGCAACATTTTGGTATTGGTAGGAATTTTATCTGCAATTAAAAAAAAGATGGAATCATTACTAAAAAGAGAGATGACATCAAGAAATGGATAGAAGACTTCGATCAAGAATTATATAATAATAAAGAACAAGTACCTCCTATATCTATTATATCTTCAGAATTGCCCAGAATTTTAAATGAAGAAGTGAGACATGCAATTAAATTTATGAAGAAATGAAAAGCTCCAGGTAATGATAGAATTATAATTGATATATTAAAAGAAGCAGGTGAAGAAATAGAAATTTTTTTAGCAAAGTTATATACCAAATGTCTAAATGATAAAGATGTATCAGATGATTAGAAGAATGCAGTATTAATATTAATATTTTAAAAAGGTGATATATAGATATTAGAAATTATAGACCTATCAGCCTTTTATCAGATTTATACAAAATTTTTACCAAGATAATTACAACTCATCTACAGAGAACATTGGATTTCCACCAACCAAGAGAATAAGCTGGATTTAAAAGTGGTTTTAGAATAGTAGATCATATACAGGTATGGAGAGAAGTTATAGAAAGGACAAATGAATATGAGTTGCCATTATGCTTTGGATTTGTAGATTATGAAAAGCCATTTGATTCTATAAACATTTCTTGAGTGATTAAAGCATTGGATCAAGGTATAGATTCAGGATATTCTCATATTTTAAAGAATATTTGTAAAAATGCTACAGTGATAATTAATTACATAATGATACTAGGAAAGTCAATATTGAGAAGGTATAAGATAGGATGACTCCATATCTCCAAAACGTTTTACAGCAGTGTTGCAACAAGTATTTTGTGGATTAAAATGGAAAGTTAAACGAGTGAAAGTAAATGGAGATTATTTAAGTCATTTAGATTTCGCAGATGATGTAGTTGTTTTTGTAAATAATGCTTCAGAGCTGCAGGAAATGTTGCAGGAGTTATCAGATGAAAGTAGGAATGTAGGACTAAAGCTAAATGTTAAAAAGTTGAAAGTAATGTTTAATGGATTTTCTCAAAATATGAAAATAAAGATTGATTATGATGAGTTAGAAGAAGTTAACAACTACAAATACCTTGGTAAGATTATTAATACAGATGGAAATATAATGGATGAAATTAATCATAGAATTAAATTTGGCTGGAGTGCTTTTGATAGAAATAACTTGATACTAAAAGGAATTACACCTATGTGTATGAAAAGAAATATTCTTAATAAATGTGTTTTACCAGTTCTTAATTAAGGATCCGAGACTTGGACACTTAATAAAAGGGCAATACAAAGACTTCAGACCACTCAAAGAAGTATGGAGAGATGCATGTTGGGAGTAATAAGATGAGATCGAAAAACACAATATATGGGTAAGAGAACAAATAGGTGTTATTGACCTCATTGAAAAAATTAGAAGACTGAAGTGGAGGTGGGCTGAACATATTGCTAGAAGAGATGATAATTGATGGACAATTGAAATCTTAAACTGGATTCCAAGATATTGTAAAAGACCCAGAAAGAGACCACATGTGAGATGGATGGATGAAATAAGAAAGTGTGCAGGGTGATGTGGAGAAGAGAAGCTAAAGTTCGGAGAAGATGGATTGAACTTGGAGAGACCTTCATCCTGAAGTAGATTGATAATGGTTGATGGTGATGATACTTTATATTCCTGGAGTTTAGTTGGAATTATAGGATTTGATCCCAGATTTTCAAACTTCCTTCAATTATCCATTCTAAATCTTTCCTGTGTATCAGTTGACAGCATGAAATATGTATCCTGAAGTATCTTTTTTACATGTGTGTGGTCATGTATATTGGTTGAATGAGATAGACTGGATAGCTGAAGGGAACTTGAAGTCTGGGTTCAAATCCCCTATAATTACATCTGTATATTTTGTAACCAAAAAAGGTTGTGACAAACCATTAATAGTATTTATTGGGAGACATTATTCTCATTAATCAAAAGTATGTCATTTGTCTCATTGTATATATATAATCTGTTGAAATAATTAATTGCTTTGATAAATATTAAAAAATATATATTAGTAATGAATGCTTATTTATATGATTGTAAATTCTAAATATAAAGCTTTAGAACATGATGAACGAATCAAGCATATATTAATTTTCAATAAAATTATACTAATATATAACCTATTTCGATTTCCATTAATTGTTTGCAATACATGATAATACAATTCTAGAAATAATTTATTGAACATTGTATCTTATTATCTGCCAACTAAATAATAGACCATTTAATAAAATATTTATTTATTTAAATAATACTTTATTGTTTTATTTTGTTATTATCATTATATTAAATGAATTCTATTTTGTTAATTAAATTTTTTAAAAATCACTCATTATGGATTATCTCATTCATTACCAGTCATCTACAGTTGCATATTTATATATTTATTGTAATTAGTAACAAATTTCTGTAAAAATAGTCTCATATATTATTAATATGATAAAGGATATTTAAACATTTAATATTCTTTCAAAAAATGGTTTGGGTTCATTAAAATCCCTTTGTAATTTGAACTTCATTTGTCTCAATTATTATTATTCACTAGTCTGAAATATTAGATAAACATTCCATATATCCTTTTATTCCTTAAGACTATATTAACATCTGAATATATTAAATAATTTTAAGATACGTCATTTTATTAATTTGCTCCCTTTACAAAGATAAATGTATTGTTACAATATATAGATTTTATTTTCTAGAACATGTCTCCACTTTATATAACATGACATTCCGAACAGAACATTTAATATGCCCTTTCTTAAATCTTACTCTAAATTATTAAAAGAATTATATGCAATAGCAAATTCCAATTAATAAAATAAGTGTTACTTTTTGATTATAATATTCTATCGCATAGCTATTTTATCAGCATTCAGATAGACTTAATCTACATACATTATAAGTCTGCTTGGCCATTACAATTCTTAATTTCTTTACTGCTACTTCCATCATCAATTATCCAATTATTCAAATATTTAAAGCAATAATCTTATCTTCTTGTCCCAGCACTTACTCTTAATATTTCTATTTCATCATCTATTTTCACTGCTTTAGTTTCATTTACATTTATTTTAATTTCACATCTATAAATTCTATCAATCCTACATAATATTTTGTTAAGTTTAGTCACATTAACAACACAATGAACCTTTTTACTTCCCATGCTAATTCCATCACTACCAAAATATTCATCTACCAACAATACGAAAATAGTTCAAAAACTTTACATCACTTAACACTTTTTTAAAAATCAATAAAACAAAAATTAATCTCATTCCTCATTTCATATATTTCTCAACAATATTTCTCAATATTCCAATTTCATCTTATTTTCTTTATCTTTTTTATGTTTGTTGAAGGTTTATGATAGTGAAACTTTATTTGATCAACAAGTTCAATTGTTAATTATTTTTAGAAAAATTCAAACTTTCCAAATACATTTAATAATTAGTAATGACACACAAGTTAGTATAAAAAAAAAAAAAATTTCAAGTGACATTTTTTTCCTCTTTTTTTCAGGAGTTGCAGATCTGACCAGTTAGTCTAGTATAGGAATCCGAACCAGTAGCCTAAATCAATTAGGTTATTCTGCAAAAAGTAATAATCATTACAAATTTCTCTATTTTTTCCCCTTTAAGAGCAGTGATTAATGAATGGTTTCTAAATATTATGAATTATAATATTATGTCAACTTGTTATTTGCCATTATCATGTAAGCAGCAATTTAAAAATTGTTTTCCCCTCTCTACCCAATATTTTTCTAATTTCCCAATAGAATTTATATTCATTGGTATATGCATGATCTGTTATTTTAGACACATCTATCATTTTGTATTCCTTTGATCAATGATCAGAGAGAAAAGATGTGTCTCAAACTATAGACCATGTATATATCAACAAAGATAAATTTAATTGGGAAAACCCAAGAATAATAGGCAAAGGGAAAAAGTAGAAAGTTTAAAGAAATCACTTCTATGAATAGTAACAAATAATTTCATAAGTCAATTTAATGTGATAATCTATACTGTTTGTTATTAATCGTGCTCTTAAAAAAAAAAAATGAAGAAATCAGGATCTTCAGAGATAAATATATATATTATAAATTATTGCCTTTGACGCTGTTCACTTATATGACTGCATCAGTCACCAATACATTATAAGTTTATTTTGTTTTGTTTTCTCTTTTTTCAATTAATTTTAATTCAATGGAAGTTAATAACTCTACACTTATACTTATGACTTCTTTGAAATTTAGTTACTACTGCCTCAAGAAATAACAGTGATGTTACTGAAATGGCAGCAAGACATCTTGAATAACATGCAGAAACTACAATAACAATCTAAAAAATAAATGATCTCTTAGTTGTTCTTACATATGGGAATTTATTCTGCCACAAACAAACAAAAAAACTTTTCATATATAAACATAAGGAAGTATTTAGATAGCTTAAATAAATGTGAAGTAATTAAAATAAAATGAAACAGATGTTTTGAGACAAAATACAGTGAGAGATCTCAAATATTTTCCCCCCAAAACAATGATTTGATTAAAATATTACATAAAAATGAATAGATTAATTTAAATTTAACTTACAGCAGAATCCATCTGGTTATATCTAGCAATATCTTTATGCAATGTCCTCAGCATAATCATGGCAACCATTCCAGAAAGAAAAAGAACAATCACTAGAGAATTCATGATGCTTCAAAAAAAATTAAAAAACAAGTCAGATAGAAAAAAATAGATAAAAAGGTTATTCAAAAATATTAATATAATAATTTATAAGCATTAGTTTCAAACATTAATCAATATCAAACAATGACACTGTTCATTAGCAAATAACTCATAATTCATTATTTAGTCTTTATTCTTCTACCACTCCACTTTTTATAAAATCTTTCTCTTCATCATGTCCCCTCTCTTTTCTCCCAAGATTTTTTTTTATTTATATTCTAAGCACACTAATTTCCTGCATTCTTTTTTCATCTTACTTGCTTCTCTTATTTCTTACATTGCTTCTCTTATTTCTTACATATTTCTACTATCTTAAACTTCAATATTTCCGAAAACCATAGAAATGTTATACAAAATAATAAATGACAAAAAAAATATTTAAACTTATCTTTTTCTTTAGTTTACGAAGAACATTATTTATGTATAACTGGATATCATAAACTGTCTTTGTTATGCATATAAATAGACACTAAACTAATTCTTACAATGCCCTTACAAAACAAAATTAAAAAGTATGCATTATATATTGTTGAATCTCGATAAATAATTAAAGGATATATATTCTATTAGAATTAAATAAATTAGAGCACTGAATTTAGCAATATCATTAACAAACTCCTAGAATAGACAGTCAATTACTAAGCGAAGTCTTGGTAAAATGTCCATTAAAATATCAAAATGAATGCATGTTGCAGTTTTCTTCTTTCAAATATTTTTAATTTATAATAATGGCAATGTCTAAAATTATAATACTGCAACTTGACATGTAAAAATTTAATAAGTAAGTCATGATCATATATTTACATGCATAGTGCCATCCATAATTTTTTTTCCCTAGATCACGGAAAGAATTAAATAACTTCTATTAAATATTTGATAAAATTTTTTAGCACAGAATAACTAAATCTAACAACTGCTATTTGTATTTGCAAAGAATGTCTCTAATGTTCACACTAATTTATTTTATTTTTTACTTCCGTAAAAAGTTGATTTCAATTTTTAAGACATAAAAAATTTTCAAATATGCCTTAATCTTTTATTTTTTAAGAAATAATAGCAATTGTTAAACAAGCCACTCTGAACTGAGTAACATAAATTTTTAAAAAATCTCAATTCATCAACTAAATGGAATAAAGTTGCTTAACACCACAATTTATTGAGCATCTAACTATAAAATCATTTATAAGTAAATGATTAAAGATATGAATATAATGAAGTTAGCAAAGAGATATCAAATACAAGTAGAAAAGCTAATAAATAGTAGTTAAGAAGTTTTTTTAAATGTCCAATGTAATAAAAGACTATGTAGAAAATGTACATGTATATGTTTAATGGTTTGATTTTAATGGTTAAAATAGTGATATTATTCAAGGAAAAGATTTACAAGTATTTCCTGAAAATTATATTCATATTTCTTCTGCTTCATTAAAGAGGATAAAGTTGTTCACCGAGAAAAAACGATAAAGTAATAATGCTTTTGACCTGGGAAGCTGAAGATTTTTGAGAATCCCATAGACATAAAAAAAAATGAATACTTGATCAATTAAAATAATAACTTCTAATTGAAGAACAAAGGATCAGAATATGTCAAAAAATAGACGATCAATGAAAAGAATAAAAACAAAAAAATATTTGATCAATTAAAATAAGAACTTCTGCTTGAAAAACAAAGGGTCAAAAAAATTTTTTCATAATTTGGTTATATTATGAGAAAAAAATTATACCAAAAAATAGACTATTAATGAAAGGAACTTCTCATCATGTACAATAATAAATATACAATCAATGACTCAGAAAAGTCAAACAAATGATAGGGCATTCTAAAGAAATGTTAAAAATCAATGTCAATTTAATAATAATACATAGCAAATTCTATATGATTTTGTACAATTAATTGTAACTTTTTAGCACACTTGAACATATAATAAATTAAAATAAATATAATAAAATGAGCTTCCTGTAAAAAAAAATTACATTTTTCTTTAATTTAATGCAATCATTTTTGCCACCATTATAGTTTCAGTTTTAATCAATTGAAATATCAATAGCATTTTTAATTTTAAAAATATATTTTAAATAATCAAAAACTTGTTTTCCTATATTTCTCTTTGAATGAAACTTGCTATCATTCTTGGATTTATTATTTATCACCAACTAGTTATTTTATGACAATAGCATAAATTAATTTTGTTATATGATTGCAGTGTATGAAATATAAAATCTTTGAATAAACACCATGATTCTAAATTAATATATGATTTATTATAAAATATAATTAATAATTTTATATATGCAGGTAGAATACTGTTAATCCGGAACCTCTGATTTTTGCCATCTCCAGATGATAATAATATATCTCATAACTGTCCCCATTATATAGGTGAAAATTTAAATAAATATTAACATCAAGTTTTTCTGTATGAATATGTACTATGTACAATATAAATTTATATTGTAAATTACTAAAATAAATTTGTACCATATATACATTACCAATATAAATTTGTTTAAAATAAATTCTTATTTTTACATTGTATTACTACAAATAATAATTTACTCTAACAATTATTTTCCCTTTCCACATATCCTTAATTAAAATGTGCAGCATTTTATTCAGTATTTTGTTTCTTCACTTCACCTAGCAATTCGATGTAATCGTTTTAAAAAATCAGCAGCTTATTCAATGATTTCTTTCTTCCCTTTACTTAGAAATTATACAAAATTAATTACAATACAAATCATTAATAAATTAAAAATTGTTGAACTAAGATATAAAAAAATATAATAATAATAAATAAAAAAAGATATTTACTGCAAATGCATGTATTAATTTATACATATTTGCAGATCTGTATTTTAAATTTTATTTTATTTTTAAAATGGAAGTATATATTAATTTAGTATTGCATTTTGTTATTTTTTTTTAAAGGCATGTGCATTTCAAGATTAAATTTTAAATGTTAGCAACATTAATAAACTATAAATCAAAAAATCCAGTGGTTATAAAAGAATAAAAGTGACTCATGGTATTCAGTCACCTTTAAACCAAATAAAAAGTATTTTTTATTATATTATGTTAAACTATTTTAATATAAATTAAATTCAAAGGAAAATACTATAATATTTTTCAAGTAATAATTAACATATACATCAGTTAGGATAAAATCAAAAACTTACAATGTATTTGTTGTGCAATGATTGTACACCCTCCACAAGGCATTAAAAGATGATAGAAGCTTGCTCCTATCATGCCTGAGAGTGATGTAGTGAAAGTTCAGATGCACTGACAAAAAACAAATGACTTATATCAGTTAATGAATTGCATAATATAGTATTATAAAGTTAAAAAAATTAGCAATTTGCATAATTTTGGACTGATATTATATGACAAATGTTATGCTAATAATAATCCAATATTAAAAACTGTCACTGGTATAAATAATGAAAACATTTCTTTTATGCACTTTATATAATGCACTACTTTATATATATAACTGTCAGTTGCAATTGTTCACTGTCTTCCTGTAATAAACACAATATATACATAAATATAATATCCTATTATAATAAACTAAAAATACAAAACACATTAAATGTAATTAAATATTCAATTCAAATTGTAATTAATTTTAAAGTAATTTTAAATGCATTACATGTAATTTTTAGCATGTGTAAAGATAAAAAAACTTTTAACTCCTACCCTTATACTTTTATAAATGCTAAAGAAACTGATCATACATTTGAAGATGAAAATACAAAGATGATATATATATATATTAATGATAAGAAAAAAAGAAAGATTAAAGAGACAATGATAATTAAAAAACTCCAGATTAATATGAATAAGGATTCACATACAAAGTTTTTATTATATATATATAAACAGTTATTAACTGACAAAAAAAAAAATATAAAATAAAACGATAATATTAAGAAAGCAAAATATTAGGAGTTATACTGTTTTCTCTTTTATTATTATTTTTTAAAAAAAAGATTACAGATATGCTTTCATAAAATAAGTATATAGAGTTGCAAGAATAATAACACAGCCAAAGCATGGATAAGCTTGCCTTATGTCTCATGGATCGTGAAAAACTTTCGAAATATCTGCACAAACACATAGAGTTAGCTTCAGATCACTCCCCCCCTCATTTAACCTATTAAACAACAAAAAAGACAGGATACATGTCAAACACACTCCTAAAGTGGTTTACAAAAGTTCATGCCCCCACTCCATACTGTAGTTCTGTGTAATACAGTGAATCTCAAGTCAACAGATCAATGAAAATTGCCCAGCATACTTATTTATACAATAAAGCCAAACAAAATCATGAATATAAGTCCATCTTTTTCAAGCATGAGCTTATTATGTGTCATACCTTTTCGCCCTTCAATGTTACAACAGTATGTGCCAAGAGGGATGATAGGAAAAGAAAATATAAAGAGGCTTGGGCTATTGCAAGAGATTCACATTTCATCAGAATTCCTATGTTCCATTATCCAAAAAATGAAACATCTAATCACTTCATTTAAATATCGTGCCTAATTTACATATTTGACCATGCTAATATAAAGTCATATTTCTAACTGCTCATTCTTATTCAGCACTATGATTCTGGTAATGATCTGCCCAAAGTTGGCTCAATGCATTTAAGACTCTTATAGACTAATTATCTTTTCAGATCAATTCATTTAAATGTTACGGTATGTTATCTATTATTGAAAGGTATATTTAAAAGATATAGAGTTAACAAGTAAATCATTTAAAATTATTTTAAGAATTAATTACAATTAGAATCAAGTATTTAATCACCTCTAATTTGATATAACTATATATAAAAAAATTAGAATGAATTAAAAAATTTAGGTGCTTTTAGTATGTATACAAAATTTACATACATATTTTATTAAAATAGAGTATTTACATTTGGGAATATAAAAGACTGATATACAAAATGTATATATATACATTATTAAAATAGGGTATTTACATTTGGGAATATGGAAGACTGATGAACAGTCAAACCTATCAGCTACTTTGCAAATGTGATATATAAACTGTTGCAGTAAAATAAAGTGCATAAAAAAGTATTTTCGTTATTTACAATGCAGAAAAGTTAGGAAAAGAAAGGAGAATTAAAAATTATGATAATGACAGATGATTTATAGAATCCTATAGATGTTTTTTTTCTTTTTGAAAGACTGATTTTCATAATCATTTATGAAAAGTCTGCAAATTATAATTCTTATAAGGATTCATTTGTTGTGCCATAAAGACTTTTAATTCTGTCACAATATGCACAAATAGGGGCAGTCATGACTTGGATTTGAACAAATGAGAAAATGTTAAATTCCATTTTTGAAATGTTGGTCTGGAAAAAAAAAATTAAAATAAAGTCTATTTCTTGCATCATAAATTTCTGTTAAAAAAATTTCTAGACTAAGCATCCAAAAACAAAAAAAAAAAAAAAGAGCTTGAATTTAGGTGTTAACTAATGAAAGTCAGACTTATTTAGAAGCACTTTATTCATTTTCTGTTAAGCAATCTCTTTTGTTATCAGGTGATGGACCATTTAACAAAATGGTGATCATTGAAAAAAATAGTCTTGAAAGTGCTCTGACAAGTATCTAAGGAAATTTTAGTATACAGATATATGAATATACATATAATATTAAGAGTTTAATATTTTCATAATTAGATTTTTATTTACCAACTGAGAACAGTCTCAATAACAATGATAATAATAACCAAAAAAACCAATAATAATAATAATAAAATACAGCAATAAAGAAAATGACTAAAACTAATTAATTTCTTACCTAAACCAATGAATACTTGTTTGTGGAACAGAGTCCAGAATATAATCCCATCTTGATGACCATTTATGACCTGTTGGCTATAATTATATAAACATTATTTAAATAAATATAAAAAATAATCTTTTTAAAATATATATATTTCAGGCAATAATTCAACAAATTCCTTATCAATAACATCAATTTTATTTTATTTTTTTCATAAAACATATTATTTCTAATCCTACACCATAAGAACAATTTTTATTGCTCCCAGCATTTATTATTATAAATCTTTAATATTTTATTACGATTTCTATAACCATGCAATTTTTAAAAATAATGCAATGAAAATCAATTTTGATTTATAATTTAGATTAGTGCTATTCATGGATCAATACCCGCTCTCCAGCTGCTTAAGATTAATTCATAATAAAATAAGTTCAAAAATTGAATATTTTAAAGTAATTTAAGTTACTATAATATTGAAACATGATTAGCAAACTCTGAAAATAATATAAATTTTCCAAAATATATGATGATTCTAATTCAGCTATTGCTATAATATTAAAGTATCATTTAAAAAACAGGAGAAAAAAAATTTAAATGACTGTTGTTAAAAATAGAACTTTTAAAAAAATATTTCTCTGATTTTTACATATTTTGTCTTATAATTGATAAACTAATCTTTAAATACCATACGTAGCAAAAATCCTAGTGGACATTATTAGAATACAATTCACACCAAATGAGATTCGCCTTGCATAGAAATTGATTTGCAAACAGATATTTTTATTTAAATAAGACTGGTATTACAAGTAATATTAAAAATTCTTTTGTCAATTACAAATCAGTAATTAAATAAAATTCTGTTATTTTTATAATTATTTTATTTTTCTGTTTGTATTTACAGTTTAACATAACATTAGGGTAATGTTAATAGTCATTTTAACCCTATATGCTAATATTTCACTAATTAAAGTAATTAATCTCTGATATACAGACAAAAAAAAGTCTCTCAGATATAATTTACAAGAAATAAAATATTTTTAAATTGATTCTTAACATATAATCTATTTTTGCTACACAGCAGGCTTTTTTTATGATTGGTAATTTTTATTTACAAATATGATAATTATTATTCCTGCCAGTCAACACACCATAAAAAATAGTCAATGCTAAATTAGTGAAAAAACAAAAAATGGTTTAATAGAAATTTATTCATTTTAACTAAAAACAATATAGGCACTGGACATAGTAGAAAAAGTTAGTTTATCTACCCATTAAATATTTGAATGCAAGTATAATGTTCTGAACTTTAGATGCAATTGAGGGGATTTGAACACAGGCTTTTAAGTTCTCTTCAGCTATCCACTCCATCTTATATAACCAATACAGATGACCACATACATGTGCAAAAGATAAACGATCTCCAGTAAACATATTTTGTGCTGATCCAGCAATCATCAGTTGGTCCAAATCATCATCTCCCACACATATATATAATCAGTGCTCACTTTATATTAAAAATCTTCAAACTATAACAGACAGACTTCAATTTTTTCCACCCTCACAACTCTTCAGCCATCCATATTATTAAAAATCTCATGAATGAATGCTCAAAGTCCTTATTGATGCCAATATTGTTGTCATAGGCATGTTGATTTTTAAAGTCATTCTGATCCCTCATATACAGGACGTTAATATTGGCATCGACAAGGGTTTTGAGCACTCTATCATCAGATTTTCAATAATATGGATGGCTGAAGAGTTGGAAGGTGGAGAAAACTAAAGTCTGTCCATTAAAGTTTGAAGATTTGCTATCTTAATATAAATTGAGCACTGATTATGATGATCTGGACCAACTGATGACTGTTGATTCAGCACGAAATACATGTATGGGAGATCATTTATCTTTTTCATATATATGTGGTCATGGATAGCACAAAGAAGCTCGAAAGTCAGTGTTCAAATTGACTCTAACTACCCATTATAAAGTAAATTGAATCAATGATAATATTATGGAATAATAAATTGAATTATTTAACTTTGTTTGTAATTAAATAATTATAGCATAAAATTCAATAAAAAATTAGTATGCTCATTTTATCGAAAGTTTTGAAATAAAAAAATTAAGATTTTAGTACATAGGAATGTAATTCTTGTAATTAAAAAATATTCTATCTTCTATCACCAAGTAAATTTTGAAAGATGGATTATTTTTCAATTAAAGTGGAAGCTTCTTAATCAAGCAATCAGAGAATCTAAATGTAAATAAATTAAAATTACTAGTCATAAAAAAATATAAAATATTTGCTTTTCACATTTAATTTTTGCAAATATATAAAATTTTGTTAATATCCAAAAAAGATTTCTATGGACAATCAAAATTTCATTAATGATTGCTAGATGTTAATAAAATTTTATATACTGCAAAAATTAAGTTTGAAAAGCAGATTCTTTATATTTTATACTGAATAAATACAACATTAAAAGGAGAAGAAATGTGTGAATAATAATAATAAATATAAAAAAATTTATCTTTACCAATTTTGAAAATGAGAATTGAAATAATAAATTAATTAAAACAATTCTTTACAAATTTAATGTAAAACAACAACAAAAAAAAATATCATGTACTAATCTTTAAGTATTAATCGAATGCTATAATTATGTGATTAATAAATAAAGTATTACACAGTTAAATATTCATATACCTATTAAAATTATAATTATTAATTTTTATTTATATATATACTTTATCTTTGAAAAAACTAGTTAACTATTAAAGATCCATCACGAATGTTTGGGACTTTGATTGAAGGTAGACTTTTTATAATTTACACGAAGCATATATTGGCATAAAATTAATTTTCTATATTGATGTAATTGCAAACAGGTCCTTGGGCATAAAGTCAGATAGGAGATAAATTAAAAAAATACTAGTGATAAAAATTTTGAGTTCCCGCTCTAAAGAAAGCTGAACAATAACAATGGAAATAAAGACACGATTTTAAATATAACAATGAATTTTGGAATATAAATGAGGGATGGGTTATGGGTTGTGCAATTAATGGCTTAATATCATCAATATTTATAAAATTAGAATAATATTGTAATTAAAAAAAAAGTAATTAGTCAAGAAATAATACATTATTCTAGATATGTTGATGATATTTTAATTATTGATAATAAAAGAGTAATGAATGATATTTATAATGAGTTTAATAATAATATATATAAAATTAAATGTACTAAATTAGAATTTGGAGATAAGATTAAATATTTAGATATAGAAATTAATATAGATAATGATAATAAAATTACTTTAAAACATTTTATTAAAGAACATAATTTAAGAAAAATTATTCATGTAGATTCCCAACAAGCATGGGTACAAAAATTAGCAGTAATTAAAAATTTTAAATATAGGAATGATAAATACAATATAGATAAAAGTGTAGCTCAATTGCAAAAGAATCAATTTATTAAAGATTATGGCTATAATCCTAAAACTATTAGCAATATATTTTTTACTTCTAAAAAATCTACAGTAGATGATAAAATTTTTGAGAATAATGATGGTATTGATAATGGTAATAATGAATCAACAAAGAAATGGATTAAACTTTCATATTATCCTAGGATTTATAATATTTTAAGGTATAATAAAAATTATATTGATGAGAATATAAATATTGGCTGGTCAGATAGTAAAAATCTTGATCAATTAATAGGTAATTATAGGTTATCGGATGATTTACAGTTCAAAAAAGGAATTGTATATAAAATTACATGCAAAATTTGTAAAATGATTTACTTTGGGCATACTGGAAAACAATTAGAAGTAAGAGCCAAAGAACATAACAATGCTATTAAAAGAAGAGATGATAGGTCTGCATTATATATTCACTACTTGAAATATAGCCATAGAATAGATGCTACAAGAAGTATTAAATATTTAAATTTCATCAATAAACTAAAAAGAAGACAAATATATGAAACATATTATATTAAAAAAATTTGATTAATTGTATGAATATTTACAAGACTTCTACAAATTTGGTTAATAATTGGTTGATCAAAAATGAATGAAAAATTATATAAGACGATATATATATAATTGTATAAAAAAATGCATGTAATATTGTTTGACATATTATTATGATATAGTCAATTGTCTTGTAATTATTCAATTTATATATGAGGGTTTTGATTTGTTTTAATTATTTATATTATTATTGTTTGTTTTAATTCCATTATTGGACATTGGATGGTTTTATGTCAGGTGATTCGTTAATGTTAAATAGATTAGTAACATTTGAAAAGGGTACCAAAGCAGGTACTGAAAAAAGCTTTTTATGTATAAAATTATTATTTAATTATATAGCTGTTGTAAAAAAAACCTATATTTATGCTTAAGTGTAATAAATAAAAAAGGCTCTTTATAAATGAGAGCTGGATCCCCCCCCCCCCCAAACATTTAATTATAACTCCTTGAAATGATAGAAGCAAAAGCTTTAATTTTCATTCTTCATATAAAAAAAATGAACTATTTTATGCATGCAACATACCAAATTACAATCAGTAAAGCAATATTCAGGAGAGAATATTAAATTAGCAATAACATCCTCTAAACTAAAAGATTACACATCCAGAGTATGTGTAGATATTCAACAACAATAACAAAAAAAAAAAACAATTAAAAAGAAATGATAACATTATTGAAAAACATATTTGAAAAAAAAAAAAAAGACTAAAGCTTTCTGCAAAGACACAATTTCTCAGTAAAAAAATAAAAAAATTCACCAGAACATTAAAGAACTTGGGGATCAATTAGCATAAAACAAAAACAAGGATAATGTCAGAAAAGAGATATATATGTAGAATCAAAAGGAATTTTAAATCATTAAAAAAAAAATTTATGAAGAAGTTATGAAATGTGAAAATAAAAAAATGAAGGAATTAGAAAAAAAAAGATTATGATCATATGTATGTATGTATATAGTCAAAAGAAATGCAATAATAATGAGGTAATATTAAAAAAAAAAAAATGAAGAAATGACCCAGCGATACAAGAATTAAAACTGACTAAAAAAAAAAAGAAAATGAAGAATACAAAAATAATATATCTATTATGTTTAAAGGCAAAACATGATGTGAGAAAATATAAGAATTGTATAGAAAATATAACTAGCAAAAAAAAAAAATGTGATCATGAAAATTTCTATGCTTTCCATACAAGACAGAGGAAACAATAAAAAAAAAAAAGTGTTCCCAAAATTCCTATGCAAAAAGCTAAATTAAAATTATATATTTAAAAAACAGAAAGTAAAAAATATTATTTTCAATTGTAAAACCCAAAATTCAGACTATAATGCAAGATTGGACTATTAAGATGGCATATCTCGAATAGCAAAAACCCTCATCAATGCAATTGGATAAGATATATGTCTAATTAAAAAAGACTTTACTGTATAGATTGTGGAAGATAAAAAAAATTCATGATTGCAGAGATGTCGTACAATTTATCACTTCTAAAAGTTATGAAAACAGCTGAAAGTTGAAATCCTGTTATTGATAAAGCATTACTAAAGAATTTAAAGATATATTTGAAAAAGCAAATAGAGAATTTTACAATAAATTTAGATTACCTGAATGGAACATGGAATTAATTAATTGTTCACCTACTTTCTCAAGGCAACACCTTACATTATTAATGGCCTGGCAGAAAAATTAATTAAAATAGATGAAGAAGTTTGGAATAACTGAATCCAATCAATTCCTATATAAAATCCTTAAAAGTCTATTATTCAAGTTAAACATTTTTTTGGTAGAGGGTGTATTTTTCAAAGAAAAAAATTACTATTTGTTCTGCCACTATAATTTTTTTACAAAGCAGTTTATGCAAAGGAAGTAATTCCTTCATTATATTTAAGAGACTTAATTTGATTATAAGCTAAGCAAGTAATTTTGAAAATAGTATTTTACAAAAGACATACGGAATAAAACTTTTTAAAAGAAATAACGCTCGGAAAAAAATCAATACATGTGCTTTAACTATCATACAGAACTGAATAGGTATAGTATTTAAATCACAAAAAAAATCTAATTACAATACATAAACTCATGTTTAAAATGTGATATTTACTGACAGGAAAAAAAATAGATGGCATAGTTCCATATTTACATTTATTTTTTGTTAGTATATAATTACGAAAACTACGGTTTGACAGGCCATTGTTTTCATAATACTTATGTTTTTGTAACATTTCTAAAAAAAAATTGTTAAAGCAACCTTTTAACAAATTTTTTTCTAGAATTATTAAAAAAAAAAAAGGTATTACAAAAATGATGGCTTTTACATAGACTGACATGCCTGATTCCTATATAAAAATCCGGTATGCTTAATCTGAGGAGATTTAGGCACTGCTAGATCATTGTAAAATTAAAGAATAAACAAAACTGGCTAACTACTCAACTGTCAAAATAAAAAAAGGATATATATAAAAATTGGAAGTGATTAATGGTTTAATGAAATACTGTTTACTATGAGATTCCATTAAATAAATTTTGTAAAAAAATATTTCACATTTCTATATCTTTTTAGTTAAGTTAAATTTACAAATTACACCAGAGGAGGAGAAATATTTTATTCTATTCCCAGGAAATCCTAAAAATAAAATGAAAAATGAAGTAACATTATATAGATATTGTAAAGTATATTAACACATTGGAGGAAAAAACTCAAAAAATGAGAGAAATATAAACTAAGTTAAAGAATGACTCTAACAAATAAACTTTTTTTTTTCTCAAAGTAACCTTTATTAATAAAAGATTACAAAAAAATTTTGGGTACACTTACCCATTGAGGATTACACAGTGATTCAATGTAACAAAAGGTAAAATGTACATATGTTCAAAAATAATTACATCCATAAAAATTACTATAATGTGATTAATGTGTATCTGTATGTGGATCCACATGGCCCGGCTGTCAAGAAGTTAACCATCACCCAATGGTCCCACCCCTGGGGCCCCGAAGTGAAGACTCAAATGCTTCAGCTGAATAGGTGAAGTCCAGCATTGTGCCAATCACCACAATAGGCAGCGAGGTCCAAGGCCCAAGTTCACCAAGCAATAAACTCTCGAAACACAGCCGAGCCATGTCAAGATCATTCTGAATACCTCTGCCTCCCAATTAGCAGTCCAAATGAGCAGGGACCACAATTGATCTACCTGCCGACAATTGGAAAGCCAACTTGGGTAAAAACTAATAAGTAAAGAGCCAGATGAACACTGCCCAAAACCAGCCTATCAGAGCAGGAATAGCACCAACTTTGACCATGTAGCCCCCTGGCAGGCGTTCTGAGCAGTAGCAAAATTGTTAACAGCCCACACTATAAACCAGACATCTAATGTCTACAACCAGACACCCCTGAAGAAAAAGAGGGGAGTGCAGACCCATACCCACAAAGCAGAACTCTATCAATGTTACAAAAAAGAGGCAGTGGCTCAAAACAGACCAACCACTTTACAAATGCACTAAATTTAAAGTTAACAAATGAAACCTAATGATAGTGAGTGCAAATAAACACTGACCTATCAAATAATCCATCAAGGAGTGCAGTGGCCCTTCATGGAGAAGTCCATGTGAAGGTAGTGACTTTCACCCTCCCGGCAGGTATTCCCGAGCTAGACAATGATCGTCAACCATCTCCTCAAATGAACTAAGCCCCTCATGACCACAATCACCACACTTGAGGAAAAGGAGTGCAAACTCACACCCAACAATACAACATTTAATTCATGTAGTCTTGAAATCAAGCCAGATCTACTTGCACACCATGAGAATAAATCATTTGTCCATATCATCTTGCACACTGAGGTCAATGGAGCCGAACGTCCACCCTTGATCATCATCAGACTCCTGTGTCTGCAAATGTTCACAGCAGCTGCTCAACCCACCAATCAAAGTCCTTCAGGGTTCACAATGATTTTTATTTGTTGATACTAGGTTGGATCCTGCTTCTTTTGATTGAATTGTAGGTCTTGATTAGTAATGAATGATTCAAGTATAATCTGAAAGTTTGTTGTTAAACTTTGGAAAATTCTCAATAATTATTGCTTAAAAAGTAATTTCTGTTTAGGTCTAAAACATCATTTGTACTCATTTTTGTCTTTAGATCATTATTTTTTAGCTCAGGAATCCCTTCATTGTAGTTCTGTGTTGATTTGAAAAAATTTTATTTATTGAGGGGCAATCCACTGGAAGGGAGGTGATAACTTCTGTTCTGATCATCGGAGAAACCTGATTTTGTGCAGGGCGATAGCTTAGATTATTTTCTAGTGTTCAATTCTAAAATTGTGATCAAATTAATAATTGAAACTTGTTTAACACTGCTAAAATCTGATGCAAAGATAAAATTCCTAAAACCATCATTGCTAACATATTATATTTCATGTTTTCTATGAGATTTGATGTGCAAATGAATTTCCTAACAATTAAACTTTATAAGTCAAATCTATTTTATAGAGACTAATATCACATATCCCATTAGAAATAACATATTAAAAAGATTAATAAAATATTCTCTACTCCTTTAACATGATTTGTTAAATTTTTCTGTAGAATGAGCAATTATTACTCTTATTTATGGTATAATTTACGTAAAGAGTATTAAAGAAGAAACCAAATTTCATGTAGAATAATAGCAACATAAAGATATTTACACCAAATTCAGTAACATTATATATGAAAAAAAATAAAAGTGAAATTGGATCAAACTATTGTTTTTGTGTGATGAATGAAAAATAAAAATGCTAATCATAGTAACATGGATGTTCAGAATGTGACCAAAAAATTTTCCACATTCCTGTAGAAAAAATGCAATAGCATATAACAATTCATATCATTTAAATGCAGAGATAACTAATAGAGGAGAGACAACTCAAATGAAAATATGTTTATAAAGCTTTTTGAAAAAATATAATAAAGAAGCATTCTCCAAGTAAAGTGGTCATATGCTGACAGGAGCAATTCACTTCACTCTATACCAGAAATATGTATTGTAAACTTGATTAATCAATGGATAATAAATATATCTACAACTATGGATTAGTTTTTGATTTATAGCTTTCATTAGCAACACAAATATTTCTTATTCCTAAAAACAGGATAGGAGTTCCTCAATTCTAAATTAAGCATTCTCTATATATAATCATTGACGGATCCATGTGATCAAAGACTACATGTATAGAACTGAAAATACTTGGTGTAAAAAATTTCATATATTTATCATTTTTGGAAATAAATATTGAAATAATAATTAATTTCCTGGGAATTTAATGTAAAAAATAAAAAATAAATTGGAAAAAAGTTATTATATATAGTAACTTTTAAGTATTGAATAATACTGTTTTTATGATTAATTATCAAAGTACAGATCATCTTAATATATTTGAATTATAATCATATTACAATTTATAAAACAATTATTATTTTTTATTTATTTCTTTTATTTTTTAATCTTTGTTAAATGTAATAGAATAAACATTTAAATAAATTTATGTATAATATTTATATAAATAATGCTTTTCATTCCTATTTTCATGTATATTCAATCAATATGATAATTAGAAGAATTGGGAAAACATTTTCCATCATACTAAAGTGTGATAAAAGTTCTGTTTTAACTTGAAATTATATAAACATAAACTTCTCATATATGTATATCTAGTATACAGTTATCAATATTTGCTAGGCTGATGATGACTGAAGCATAAAATAGCTGTATGCTGCTTTAGATTAATAAAATATATTGTTGATTTAAGTATGTATTCACTGTTAATGTTTACTACATGTTTAATTTGGTTAAAAAAAACAACACATACATTTCAATTAAAATGTAGCATTCTGCAATGATAAAGTGACAATCAACTGCATCTACATGCATGTACTTCTTGAGCAATTATGTCAATAAAAAAAAAAAATAGGCGTAATATTTCTAAAGTTAACTAAACTAAAATCTTAATAAAAAGCATTATTTGATTATCACATAATATGATATTCAATTTTATAGACATTTTATTTATTGTACATTATTATAACAATAAATAAAGTCTAAAGTGTATTTGAATAAAATGTATACAAATATTAAATGAGCATTGGTTTGATCAAGAAAAAATATATACTGAACAAAAAAAAAATACATAAACATAAGTAATACTGACCACAAAGATAACAGAGTAAGTATAATTGATAGAAAAGCTTTCCTTTGTTTTTCCAAAAATAGCTTTAAATTTGCGATTCTCACTGCAAGCTTCAGGTCCAGTGCCTTCATGATTAATGCTATAATAATAATAATAATAATTAGACATACATATAAAATAAAAATATATTTATTTAGAATATGAATTATTTTTTTTAGATAACTTAACTATTACCAAAATATTATAAAGAAACTTACAGAGATAAACAGTAGATAGAATTACTATTGTCAGACTATATAATCAATTGCTGCTAAATTATATTTATGAAGCAGATGAATGTCATGTCCATTGGTGGTCCTAGTTTGTTAAGAAAGACTAAATCCAGCTGAAAAAAAAAATGTTTGATACCACGTAAGTTCACTTTTTTGCAATAATTCTTCATTTGTATGTATGTTCTTGGTTGAAGATTCAGAAAAAAAAATCTTGATTTGAGAGTTACTGGCATTTCCAATTTACTTAACTTTCATATGTGAAAAAATAGGAAGGCAATGTAAAAAAATAGATCTGAAAGTATCAGTAATAATTCTCATAACAATAGTTAACTGAGTATTCAGCTGTGTTTCAGTTTTCCTCCAAACAGATGCACAGTCACCAGTAAAATGTGCTAATGCTAAGGAAATTGTTCCTAAAGTATTTGCATCACAATCCCAAGTAGTTCAAGTCAGCTTTCCAAGAAGGTTATTCTTAGAAATTATTTTATAAATGAGAAAAACAAATTAGGTTACTGCTAAATAACACAGGCTAGGATTATGTTTCAATCTATTGTTGCAAAATATTATATTCAGATTATAAAATGTTTCCTTGCTAGATGAAAAGTAAAAGCAAAAGTAGCACCTCTTATTGATTTATTTTAAAAAACTTTTTCAATATGAAATACAAGTATAATGCATTGGTCGTGGATGACTGTGGGGAGCGTGAAAATCTGAGTTCAAATCCTCTTTAATTTTCAATATGAGTTGATAAAGATAAAACTTGTTAACAGTAGTTTCTTCTTGGCTTAAACCTAGTCTGCTATATATGTAAATGGCTCTTGGAAAAATTCTTGTTAATGCGATTCTTTAATATTCTATTGTAAAATTTAAAACTCTATCAATGACAGACTTTTATCAATTATATATCCATACAGAATGGAAAATTTATATTTTGACATAAATGATTAATCTACCTCCAAAATTATATTTATGAATCTTTCATCTAAGCATAATCAATCAGTGGATATCCGATCTTGCTACCAATTATTCCCAATAATCACTGTCTATTCAAACTAATGGCTTGAAATTTCTAACATTTTAAGATTTTCAGCCCAAACATATTTGTTTGTTTAGTTATACAGGCTTGATACTTAGTAGTTATATGTTTTAGTGTCCTCAATTATGAGCTAACTTCAAGCATTTTTTAACGCTTAAACTAAAGGATGGTTTTTTTACTCAAACAAAATAATATACAGACTTTTCTACCTATATTGCAAACATAATTTCTAATTAGGACAGACAATAGTTAGAAAACAGTCAGGGGATATATTTGGTACAACTATTTACCAATCAATGAATACTTATACTTGCATAATGGATTAATTCTTGCTGTCAAATGCAAATATAAGTTAAGCTAAAGATTATGTTACTATGTTTGGTAATATAATTTTTCAATAGTCTCTAATAACTGATAATACTAAACTAATACAGAGATCTATAATCCTAAACTTAATTAATAAGCTTTCGATATTTAGATTGAGACAATATACTACAGTGTAATAAAAATTACATTAAGCGAATTGAGTATTCAAATAATGCTAGAATTAGTTATCTAAGTTAATATGAAAAATGGTTATTCATAAGCTTAAGGTTTAGAAATCCAAATTCCAATCTCACATTTTTTAAAAATATGTATGTAAACTATAGGGTCAAAAAAAATTACCAAAACCATGGTCTGCTTCTTATGATAGATACAATCCATAGATTGTGTTACCAATTTAACACTATTTAACATCCTAAACACTTTAATACTATCAATACTGTAGCAATATTATATTATCATTAATATGCTTAACTGATTCTTTAATTAACAAGTTATATTTCAGTCATACATCAAAATTATATAGTCAAAATAACAGATGGATAGTGCTACTTATCCTGTATTTATAATAATCAGTTCCAATTAAAAAACTGCAGAGAAAGTAAATAGATCACTTGTTTTTAACTTATACCTTTTAAAAAAAAAAAACACCAAAATTCCAAAACTTTGAATTTTTCCACATTCATCATTTTATAAGAAAGAAAGCAATGCAATATCTAGCAATAGCAATTTATCATTTCATTTTTATATTTTAAAAACAAGTTATTTTTTTAATTTGAAAAACAAAACAAAACAAGATTAACAAAGATTATGACAAAATTTTGAAATTATAAAAACAATATTCATAATTATTTTTTATATATTACAAAGTGTATGTGTTCATATTTTTCAAAAAGAATACTATAGACTTATTTAAACATTGCCCTCCAAGAAATAGTACAGAAAATCCTTCTCAAACATCTATCTGAATTAATCATTTTATTTTATTTAAAACCCTATTTACACAAGTATTCACTTTCAAACTCATAATAAAAAGTTTTTGTTAAAAAAAAAAAATTTCAGATTATATCATAGTTTGGAATTTCAAAAAAAAAAAAAGGTACCTGCAAAGACTAAACTAATAAAGAAATTGTAACATTCACTCAAATCAAACTTTAAGATAATTTATTAATTCTGTTCTGACTTATTTATAAATAAATTTAAAATAATAATCAATTTTAAACATTATGGATAACATTATAGACAATTTTTACATTTGAAATTTGACCATTTGAAATATTTATAAGTAAATAAATGATTTATTTAATCTAATAAGCTTAAAAATAAAAGTAAAAACTATGTGAACTACTCTGAATTAATTATAATAAATAATAAAATACATAAATTATTTATTTAATATAAATGAATAAGGCGGACCATTCGTGCGTTGTTGTTATTCGTTGAAGTTCGGTTTTCTTTTCGAAATTACAGAAAAACGAAGAGGACTATGCATGTGTGAATACCACAATTCTCTGCGTCTTTTTTCGTACTTACTGTAGGTAGTCACCATTTTTTCTATGACAAAAAATAAAGTTTTTATTAATTTTTTTCCGAGGAAGGTCGATTATTTTTATTAATTTTTTCTCAGTTTTTTAGATTACACGGAGACAAAATGACGCAAAGAAATTAATCAGCAGATATGGATTCAGAAATGGATTCTTTCAGCCTCAACGAATTTGAAATTCCTAAACCATTTGATTCCGATGGCAGTATTACATACAGCGATCTACAGGAATACTTCACATCATCATCCAAAGAAGAAGAAGCAACCACTTTACCAGCGAAAAGGTGAAGAAAAAATACAAATGTTGTTCCAGACGATAGCAGTAGAGCAGGCCCATCAATTAGTACTTCTAATATGCCTTCAAATGTTACTACAGGTCAGGTTTGAAGTTTTTGACTGTGGATGAGGATTTTATCTTAGATTTCTTATATATGTTATGTGTGTAAAAATTATTGAAGAAACGAATAAATATGCCACTAAGGAGAAATGTATGCGTGATTGGGGAAAAATGTGACAGAATGGGAATTGTCTGCCTTTTTTTGGGATGACATTGGGAATTTCATGTAAGGTCCCTGTATTCAGATTGAAGGACATTTGGAGTAATGATCCTACTATTAGAATCCCACATTTTGCCAATATAATAAAAAAATTCTGAACAAAAAAAGTGCAAAATTTGACTGTATTTATAAAATTCGACTTACTATAGAAAAATGCAATGTTAATTTCAAAGCTGCATACCAGATGCACAGAGAGATTGCAGTTTTTATTGTTTTTGTTTTACAAACTTAGTTCTTATTATTTTTGTTTTATTAACTTAGTTTTTATTATTTTTGTTTTACTAACTTAGTTTTTATTGTTTTTGTTTTAATGATTACTTTTGCCAACTGGTAAGCAAGGTCTGGAATGATTTATCTTTTATTAATAATAATATTGAATAATATAAAATATTTAATATTTTGTATATTTATATTAGATAATATAAACAGGTATGCATCTCTGGAAGACATATCCTGAAAGAGGTAAAATATAAACATTTTTTTATATATAAATATGTGCCTTTAGAGCCTTTTTAGAAATCTTTGACTTTTCATATTCTAAATTTGTAAATTGTTTTCTGTATTGACAATAATTATTCAGTATAATGATGTTATGAACAAGGTTGGTTTATCCAAAGTCTAAAATCAAAATAATTTATAGAAGTAAGTAATAATATCTACACTTGTTTTATTATTTTTACAATTTGATAGAATTCTAATTTTTTTTTTTTATCTTTTATTAGGGAGAACGTTTTTTCTTCCAGACGCCTTGAACTTTTTCAACTTTGGGGTGCAAGAAAAAATGAAGAATTCTTATCTTCCTATTACCGCAAGTTCTGAAGCTATGGATTATCTCAGCTAAGACATATTATATATGTTTTTAAAGATAATTTTGTGAGGAATACAAAGAAATTATCACTGAAGATCTAACTTGAACTTTAGCTAATGATAAATTCCAAATTATGAACAAACAATAAAATAATAATTATTTCGGATGATGAAAATTTCTTTTTTCCCTTATTTTTTATATAGTTATCACTATTTATCTGCTTATTGTTTTCCTTAGTTTTTCTATCAAGATAATTTTTTTTGCTCTAACATTATTAAAACTGAAATTATTGTGAAAATTGTGTCTCAGGTCAGTTTAAATAGAGGGTTATGCAGCCCAGTTTCTGAATAGAGAGAATATGCAGTGAAATTATTTATTTATTCATAAGAAGGTTAAAAATTTTACCAATTCAATCATAAAATAATTGAAATATTCTAGCATCTAACTTTTTTTAATTTTTTATTTCTGTGAATAATTATTTACTTCTCTTATGATAAATAACTTTATTATTTATATTTTGTATATTTATCTATTCACCATTAATAATTCCAAAGCTTATTATTTAAAAGAAATATTTTAAATTTAAATAAAGCATGACATTTTGATAAAACTCTCATTTCTTGGACTTCAAAAAGTCATTCAAATAATTATAACAATAATAATGGAAAATGCTTAAAAAGTATTTCAGAATTTGTTGCTTTAAAAGGATTTTAATTGCTCTAAACAAACAATTTCATATAATACTGCATAATATAAATTGAAACAAAATTAAACCTAATTTATTAGTGAACACTGATTTTAAAAAATTATTTCAAAAAAAATTTATAATTTATGGCTAACATTTGCTTGGAACAAATGTTGCTCATAAAGTATAATAATAACACCAAAATCAAAAATAATTTAAGGATGAATATTATTTAAAAAACAATCCATTACATACATTCACTTGGATTACCAAAAAATTTGCAATTGTGGCAGAAAATAATATAACAAAAATTGCATATTCAGACTGACTTATAAAAATGGCTCGATAATTTACTGCCATTTCTATAGACATTTGTTTTGAGAAAAAACTTTTAGCTTTGTATATCATACATAATTTGAAAATCAATATGCATTATTCATGCTGCAAATAGATAAAATGATTTTTTTAACAATTTAATGTTTTCATAAATATGTATGCTATGAAATATAGTTCTTACATATTTTTACTATGTCATGATAAATGACTTACATAAAGTGTCCAGATATCGTAAGTCTTTGAATTTGCTTTCTTAATAATGATATTTTACTTGTATAATATAACACATTATGAGCATCTTAAAGTTACTATATGTTGTGTCAAAGCTGCCATTCAATATACTTTTTACAATTTCTCATTGTGAAGAAAATACACATTTTCTATCTTTGAAACTAACACCAAAAATAAAAGAAAACATAGTCATAGCATGTAATAAAATATTAGAAAACAATGAATAATATACAATAATTAATTTTCATTAGGATTTCTCAACAAAATAAAAAAATACACTAATGGCATCTTAACTTCAATTGCAGCCTTAGTGAACACTAAAGGAAGAAAATAGAAGGCAGATAGTAGTACAACAATAATAACTAATAAGTAGTTTCTAACATCTCTGTTTTCATTTACACAAGTCACGCTATTAAAAAAAAAATTGCAGGCAAAGATTGTAAGTTGGCATTTATTGTTCATCAATTCCATGATAACATCAGTCCATGGATAAAAAAGGTAACACTATTACAAAATGCATGAATAAAAAAAAAAATTATGTGATTCTAGTTTTGTAATAAAAAATATATCTAAAAAATGATGTAACATATATAAATATTAGAATTTAAACAACTGAAACAAACCTTCTAGGAGTTACTTTAATAGCAATTATTCGGCCTTTTTCTGCACTCAAAGGAGTTGCCCAATCTTCTTTTTCTCCACTATGATATTGTATTTCCAAATCCACATGATTAAAAATATAGTAAGTATCAGACTGCATAAAGTCAGACTAAAAATAAATAAATCAAATGGATAATAAAAATGTTAGTTACAGAATAAACTAAATACAATATTTGTTCATTTACTTACATCAATTCAAATTTAGATCTAATTAAACAGTTTTTTATTTTTAAATGATGTTTTAAATATTTATAATAACTAATATGACTGGTAAAGTAAATTTATTACTCATCAAAATAGTTTGAATCTGCCTACTTATATACTTAATATTAAGTATATGTCAAAACTTAACAATAAATATATATATAAGAATACATGTAAAATTCAACCTATTCTATTAGAAATACTTTCGACTATAATGATTTAATATTGAATAATCAAAACAAGACATTATTTTATAACTCCCATAATTATATTCAGTTCTCCCACAATTCTGTTCTTTTAATGTTTGATGATTGATGATTTCTTGGAATTAATATAGCTTCTTTTATTTTTTGTTTATTGTGGCATCATTCAATTTGTATAATTTTTATGTTTTACTATGATCAAATATAACAGATGCTGAAGTTTTATTTTCATCTTTTCTAATTATTTATCTTTTTGAACTCTTTTATATAAAAGCATAGTGTTCTTTTATTCTTTTTTCTTATGTACATCTAATACAATTCTGATTCAAGCTTAAATTTTTGTTTTTAGAATTATTTATTAATCTATTTGTATTATTTGTTGAGAAAAAAGCAATTTTACACAAATCGTTTCAAATCTTTCTGATAAACTTAACTTGCTCATTTGATATAAATGGCACTACAATCCATTTCATCTTGATATTATTTTTAGTTTTATTATATTGTTGAGTCTTTTTAAATTTTTTAATAGTATGAGTAATAATATTTTTATTATAACCAATTTTCAACAAATCATTAACAAATAAATTTACATTTTTATTTTGTCACTAGAATACTTGCATGATTTTTCATTTTGAAATAAGAATGACTTTAATCCAGCTAACTTATGACTTATAGGTACATTTGATTCATATGGGATAAATCCTCTACTTTCAATTAAATAATCCAAATTGTATCCATTATGTACAACTTTAATATCCAAAAATATTTCTTGTGTTATATGAATTAAATCAGAGTAAAGATTTAAAATGGGTTATAACACAAGAAATATGTAATGCAGTAAAATTTTTGGATATTAAGATTATACATAATGGATATAATTTGGATTATTTTATGATAATAAAACCAATTGAAAGTAGAGGATTTATCCCATATGACTCAAATGTATCTATAAGTCATAAGTTATCTGGATTAAAGTCATTCTTATTTCGAAATTGAAAATTATTCAAATATTCTAGTGACAAAATAAAAATATAAATATATTTATTAATGATTTGTAGAAAAGTGGTTATAATAAAAATATTATTACTCATACTATTAAAAAATTTACTGCTTAATAAAACTAAAAATAATATCAAGATGAAATGGAATGCAATGCTGTTTACATCAAATGAAGAACTTAAGTTTATCAGAAAGATTTATAATGGTTTGTGTAAAATTGCTTTTTCTCGACAAATAATACAAATAGATTAATAAACAATTCTAAAAGCAAAAAATTAAATTTGAATCTAAATTGTATTATATACAATTTAATATGTAAATGTGGCTTACAATACATTGGAAAATCTAGATATACATTAGAACAAAGAATTAAAATACATATGCTTTTATATAAAAAAGTTCAAAAAGATAAACAATTAAAAAAAGATGCAAATAAAATTAAAGCATCTGTTATATTTGATCACAATAAAACTTGTAAATACGGGTTTAAATTTAATTATAAAAATATAAAAATTATACAAATTGAATGATGGCACAATAAATGAAAAATAAAAGAAGCTATAATAATTTTGAGATATCGTCAAGTATTAATGAATCATCAAACATTAAAATAACAGAATCGTGGGAGAACTGAATAGAATTATAGGAATTATAAAATAATGTCCCGTTTCAATTACTCAACATTATATAGTTGACAAAAACTAAAAGGAATATAGTAGAAAGTACCACTAACAGAATAAATTGAATTACATGAATATTACTGTATTTAATATATATCAAGTTGAATTTTACATATATTTTGAGAAGTATGGGCATCAAAATTAATATTTTAATATATAAGAATACATATATAATGTTACATTTTTTATTTGTAATTAGATCTATATTTTACAGGATATCTAACCACTTCCTCAGCATTATTTTTACTAATAATGCCTAAACTTTACTCATCCAAGTTATACCATCTAATTTCCATATATATATATCACTCAGACATATGCATTTTTTGGTTTCTGAATTAGTACCATATAAATAACATTATTTTTTCCCTGATTCAAACCATCATTTTATTACATAAATTATAGATAAATCTTAATCATAACAAAACATTTTCCCACCTGACTAATTTTCCTTTGGACTAAGTTAAGACAATAAAATATTATTTAAATTAATGATTCATTGGGCAGCAGTTTACAAGTGCTCACTTCTAAATTTAATTCATTGCAAGCATTTCTGAATCTAATCCTGCATTAGTTTCATATTAGCTTCACAAGCACACATTTGTTTTTAAAATCAAAATTATCTATGTGCATGGGAAATAACTGAATTATATGTGACTATAAATATTTCTTTTCCTCTTAAGTTTTTTTAAACATACTTTTTTTTAAAAATTCATGGACTATTTATAAGATCAACAAAAATATTTGGAAAGATAAATAAAAATGTAGATATTTTCTTTTATTTATTAGTATTATATCGTTTATTTTTGATTTAATCTATATTATTGAAATGAACTCTATTGTATTATCAAACTTATAATAAATAAATAACTATTTTCATTAAAATAAAACTTTGTTTATCCATTTCATCACATATTTTTACTAATTGATTTAGTTTTACAGGATATATATGTAGAATCATGGGAAAAAAGTATGTGTGCAAGTTCCATTTATATATTAAATATGTTCTTGCCCAATACACAATATAAAAAGAGAGCTTATATTTTCTTTGTATTACATTTTCAAGCTGCATTCCTTCATACATACTGGTTATTAGAGAAATCATAATTTAAAAGCATTCTATATTTATGCTAAATGTTAGATATATATACTAGATCATTTAATAATGTCTTTTATTTTAAAGTATTCCTTGCAATTTAGAAAGAATATTGAGATAAATGAGATGATAATTTTTATATCATATTTTATTATTTTCACTTGTTTTGTAGATAGATTTTGATATTATGAGCTAATGAATTAATGTTTGGAGAATTCACCATATGTAATATTAATAATAGCTGTTTAATTCTAATATTTTATATTTACAATAAGTTTAGTTGTTTACAAGATTTTTAAAACGAATATTTAATAATTCTAGCTTATGAATATAATTTAAAGCCAATTTAAATGAAACTATGATTTTATCTCTGTAGATTGGATGTTTGCTCTTATAATTATTATTGATTATATCTATTTCTCTTACAAGATCATGAGCTGCAATTGAAAATAGGGATTCATTTTCATCTGCTTTGTAGAAAGACTTTGATATTGAGATGTTAAAATAAATTTAATATAGATGGTCATAGAGATTTTAAGTATATGAATAGAAAATTATTCCAAAAATATTATTTTACTCATTTAAATATATGAAAATAAAAAACATGCACATTTTAATTTTTCTCATTATATAAAATTTAGCACCCAATGTGAGGTAGTTATTTATTTATATACTCAAGCGCGATGTACTTGATAAAAGTAAAAAATTTTGTAAAGATTTTTAAGTTTATATCGTGTGTTTTATGGAGTAGAGAACCCTCCAAGATGCCTTCCCTGGTCTTTCCAGTATTGTAGTGAATATAGAACTGTAGGGGAAAATATGCCTTAAAAATTAATCTTGATTCTACCAATCTATTCACTTTATCGAATGCTGGAGAAATATTTGACATTTACTAGTGTAATGTCCACTCTCTATTAGGGTTTTTATATGAGTTAACTTCTCATACTGTGTGACCAAATTACGTCCTATCTATTAAATTTGTTTCGTCAGACAATTCAATAAGATTTAATGGACACAATTATTTTTCCTGGTCACACAACGCCTTTTTAACTAATGTAACTACTAAAATAATGGAATCAAGTAAGCCAGCTTTTAATTTATTTGAAAGGCGCCAGGATTCTGTATCGGATTCCACTGGCTAAACCCCTTTTATTTATTTAGTTACGACAAAATTATCTGGAAACTTTGGAGGATTGAGTTTCGGTACAGCGTTGGCAAAGGTAAATTATATTTTCAAATCTTAATAGTTAACATTAATAAATTTATTAATAATCATTAATAACGTACAATAAATAGTTGATATTAGAACTAAATATTTTTATTTTAACAAATTAAAATATAAAACGAAAAAAAAAACATATTATGAATTAATTAATTGGAAAGATGACACACACGCTAATCCAGACATGAATCAATAAATAAAAAAAAACAGTTCAATAATTATAGTTCTTAGATAAACAAGAGTCTTTTGAAGAATAAAAATTTAAAGTCTTTATCGGGATTATTTTGATCTTATTAATTAGAATTGGTTGCAAACTTTGTCACAATCGGGAAAAGTTATTCTTAACTTATTGGTAAGTTGGTGTAGGTTTATGGGGTCCTGACCTCATAAGAATTTCCATTGGTCTCTCCTGCCAACGTCTTCCATTATTGTTCCATTCTATAGCTGGAGAAAAGGCACGGTTGTAGTGACCCATTCATTGTAAAAGCGGTCTTCACAAGGCTCGTTTCCATTGCTTGCGTGACATCTTGGTACGGCAAATGGCTTACCTGTGCAGAAGTATATTACTGCCATAGGTTATGCTCGCGGAAACCCCCAACTTTCAGACACATAACTAGAAGGTATAGAGAAGACCTAGATCGAAGTTGTCCTCTTCTTTTTATACCTCGATCCATTTTTGAAACTTCTGCGCATATCTTTTGTTTGTCAAAAATACCGTTGATAATGTTGCACATTCTTTATCAAATTTACGTTACAAAGTCTTTATTTTTTTTTAGCATAATTCTGTCATCTTTAATTATCTAAAAACATTTTTCTAATTGTAATCTTTTTATTTTTGGAATTCTTTTAATTTTCTAATTGTAATCTTTTTACATAAAAAAAATGTGAACGAAAATTTTAACTTTCATTGTATGTGTAAAAAAAAATTATACTAATCAAAAAAAAATTAATTTTGTCTTTTTAAAAAGATCGCTAAATTTACTTTTTTTTCCAGCTTTTACCCTTATGCCAATATATTTGTACCATATATAAATACACGGTACAATTACTATAAAAGGAAAACTAGTCATCTAAAGCAATTATCCCATGAAAATGTACTTTATAAATTAATCTGCAAATCTACATATTTTAAATGCTCAGACGAAAATTGCAATGAAAACTCTCATAAGAAAACTGTCTCGGAAGGAACCAAAAGAAACTAAAATAATATAATGTGAGAGTACCACATGAGCCTCATCTAAAACAATTTGTTTCTTGGTGAATTTAACCGTGCCTATATCAAATCAAGAGATATAAATAACATATACCTATCTTAAGCTTTTCATATATCAGCTATATACATAAACAAGTTAGTATTAAAAGAATAATTCTAATTTGTTTATACACACACATAAATAAATGTTTCCAACTAATAGTAATTTTTTATTAACCAAAACTGGACATTTGACAAAGCCTTAAGTCAACATTGCATTTTTATCAGTTGAAACAAAGGAAATAAACGTTTGGGGTTCATTACAAATTATATATTTTAAACAATAGAGCATGAGCATGATTATGTGATATGCTTTGCAGAAATTAATCCAGTATAAAAATGACCTAATATTGTTATAACAATAGTCTTCTATTTAGTTATCAAGGCAATAACTACGTTTGTAAATTTAAATGTGTTCGAATTTAGAACACATTTAAAAAAAAAAAAAAGAAGATTCAATATTTTAAAACCTGCTTCAAGTAATTAATTTACTGCCTTTTAATATTATAAAGAACTAAAAAAAAATAATCATTGAAATTGACAAGGTTATAAGAGTTATCAACGTCTTCGAAATGAGTTTTCAAAATATATATTTAAGAAGACAAAAATTTATAAAGATGTTCTCTGGCTAGACAATTTATGCCAAGGATTTCTGCTGATGTTTTAAACCTGAACATGTAAATTTATTCCTACTCAATGCCTAAAATATAATCATCGTAGTTCTCATTTAAAAAGCTGCCTTAATAATGGAGTATTATATTGAAGAAGATGTTAAATATTTTACTACGCAAATATTTAAAAGAATGAATATGTGGATTGCCTCTTCGAAGGATGATCAATGAACTTTATGTTCCAACATTCATCGTCATTTTATTTAGTCTAAGGAGGGATATAAAACCGTTATTCTTTCTCATCTTGGATTACTTCATTGTGTATTTAATAACTCTTAAACTTTATTTCCTTTGTGGATAATTATATTTACTTAGAAAAATTACTTCGTATATTAAAGTGGAGAACTGATAAGATGAACATTTTATTTTTTTTATTTATTTAATAAAATTTAGATGTTGATATTTTGATATATACTCTGATGAAAATGACAGCTGACAAAGGTAAAAGTTTTTAAATTATTTCAATTTGGAAGTAAGTTTTATTATATTCCAAATTGAATCTTACCTGACAATTAACATAATTTCTTTTTAAACATACATAACTAATATCAGAATACATTCTATTATTAATCTAGTGTGAATGGATGTTATCTTATATAGGCATATGACACACACTGAATCATTTTAATGACACAATAGGTAGATTTATAATGTATCATGTCTATTATTTATTATACACATGATTTTAAATTATATATATGTAAATGATTACATTATGTTTTTTTTTTTTCTGAATGTTAAACAGTTTATTATTGTATTTAAATATAAGCACAGATTATGATTCTAAATTTTAATATTTTTATTATTTATGAGATAATATTTTTGTTTCTATTACAGATTAAAATGTGTTAAACTTGATTTTAAAATTAAACAGGTCTCGTTTGTTTATTTTATTTAGTCGTTTTATTAAAACCAATAATTATAAATATACATACTCACGCATATATATGTTGAATCAACTTAGTGATTTAATATTTATAAAGAAGTTATATATAGCTTATATTAAATTTATTATTACTATGGGATATTTGTGGAAATGCCTGAAGAGAGTCAATTGCGATTTCTACTCTGAGCTCGAATTCCGAGAATAACGAGATTATTAATAGAGGAGTGGATTGGATTATATTTTAAATCACATCATCCATGGCATTCTATAAGAAGACTCAAAGTCCGACTATAGGTAGATGCGACTTCAAGTCCTGAAAAGGATCGTCCCGTTATAATACTGTTAGAAGAAATTAAAAATTAATGATTAATAGTCATGTTCCTACATTTACAGATACAAAATATACATGTGAACTCACAAAGACATTAAAGTAAATCAATTGAACTTTCTATAGTAGCTTATACTCAAAGATATTGTAAGTTACAAAGATTTTTTTCTCTCACACATCATCGCCATATATTTTTCTAAATTGTAAATATTTTTTTTTAATCATTATCATTATCATTCTTTGATTAACGTTATTGTTGTTGCTAATAATTTTATTGTTTGCTATTTTTCATCCAAACCAAGCTGATTATTTATTTTGTTAATATAATAAATTATTAGGTGGAAGGGGAGGTAATGATCAGAAAATATAATTGAATGTGTATGGAAACTTGTTTTTATGCATATTCAACTTGTTATTCGTGACTAGTACCGATTTGTCAATTAAAAATAAATTGTATTCAGTCACTCTACCATGTACACAGTCAATAGTTAGTTGTCATTAGGGCACTTACAGTTATATTTGGGGGTCTAGTTCTGAGATTATCTTGATTAAAACAAACAGGGATTGAACCCAGTTTAGTTTTAAAATATATTTTTTATTATTATTAAAATTCGAAAAAATGTAAATACCTGATCGGATGAAAAATATAATCATTTATTTTGTTATAAATAAAAATCAGTCAATAAAATCATAAATGTTTTAGAAAGAATAAATGTTTTAAGAAGAATAAATGCATAAAAGAATATAAATATTTGAAAATAATTATACAAATAAAATATTACTTTCTTAAAATCAACTAAGCTGGCATGAAACAATAAATCTAAAGAAGGTTACAATGTTTCCATGAAGATAAAATCCACAAACAAAATATTATGAAATAAATTTAATATTCATCAAACCAATAAATAAATAATTAAGTCTATGGAATGAATATGAAATGAAAACTATGAATTAAGTAATAAGTAAATTAGGATGTAGAGGACTAAATGGATGATGAAAATAAGTAATAATTAAATAATAAAATGAAACAAGCCTAAGAGTGAAGAGAAGAGAAAGAAGATGTGTTAGAATAATGAATGATCAAGATAATGATAAAATAAGAGCTAATGAATGATTACAATGATAATAGAATAAAAGCTAATGAATGATTAAGATGATAATAGAATAAAAGCCAGTGAAGGGTGAATCAATTACGATAATGAATTAAGATCAAATGAGAATGAAGAAATAAAAGAAAAATCAAGATGAAATCGAAGAACGATGTTGATAATGGAGAATGAGATCTTGAATTATAAACTAATATTATCTTAAATGATAATAAGATAAACTAAATAAATTAGGGATTTCAAGCTTGACAAAACCAGAATATTCACCATAAAGTCAAAACAAGCTATATGTTTTAAAACAAAATAAGAAATTTACACATTAAAGTTTTGTTGACTTTAATAAAATGGTGAATATAACATGACTCAAATCTAAGTATAATAAATAACTGTAAATATTAAATTTACCATAAATTCAAATTTTATACTGCAAATTAGTAACTTATTCTTCTCAGGGTTCACATAACTATTATTATTTTACCAGATATACTTGGGTCAGTGAGAGGGATTTAGCCACTACCCAAATATAGAACACAAAGCAGCTCTTAATACAAAATGGAATTAACAAACAATATTTGGCAATTCCAAATAAACTTTATAAACTCCATAATATTATAAACTTTAAGCTTCAAGAAATACGAATAAACTTTTAATAACTAAACACAATAACTTACCAACTTTCTTTTATCAAATAATCATGAGCAATGTGAACAAGATCAATGAATGATATATCTGCGAGTTCAAATAAACAGGTTAAATCAACTCTAAGTGTTTGGCTTTTAATATACTATTTAAAATAATATATGTAATCTAGATTAACAATATTTTGATTATTAAGTGATGATGCCTTAGATGTACTTTTAAACTATAAGGGCTTAACAATATTATTATGATACACTAACATATAGTTAAATATATTATATTGATTGATTGATGACTTCCAAATAATAAGATAATATGTCAATAGCAATAACAATAATAATCTGTATGATGATTAGCAATAAGACGACAGACAACTAAATAACTTTTAAAAACAACAAGATTTATTTACACTATTTACAAATTTTCTTTAAAACATTAGAAATAATTGAATATTTATCTTTCAGAAACATTATCTGAAACAAGACAGAAACATTATATAAAATCAGGTATATTCCATTGAATACATGCATAAAACATAAAATAGTATAGTACAGCGATACGTTCATTATCACTATTATATCGGTTAGGTTTATTTTATTTTATATGCTAGAACAGGAATGTTAATATTCTAGTTACCAAATGAAAGTGTATTCAAGTATTTAGGATAAGTGAAAACTTTAAAATTTAAAACCCAATACCATAAAGTAGCATGTTACACTATGGCTATTTTATTTATATCAGAAAATGATATAAGGGCAATTATTATATGCAGCACAAATAATAATTTTTATTACTTGATATGACGAGATTTATTATATTAATTTGGGGATAGACATCAGA
The DNA here is from genome assembly GCA_028023455.1 of Epiperipatus broadwayi. Taxonomy (NCBI): domain Eukaryota; kingdom Metazoa; phylum Onychophora; class Udeonychophora; order Euonychophora; family Peripatidae; genus Epiperipatus; species Epiperipatus broadwayi. The sequence continues at coordinate 14,470,229 of JAQFVV010000013.1, forward strand.
AGTTAAATGTATACATGACCCCAAAACCTTGCCTGTGACCACAATATAATCATTCCAATTATTAACCTGTCTTACCGATCCACTGCTTGATGAAAATAATGACATCATACATGTGTATTTCTTGCTATGCCATACAGAAGTTTTATAATTATTAGTAAGTTTCGGTTGGTTTGCTTGTAAACTGATGAAGGTACTACAGCATCATACATACACTATTTACAATTAGACAAACACTATAGATAAACCAGAATCCCTGAATCTAACTGTATCCTATCATTGCTATATCATTTTAAAATACCAAGAACTTCACCATACACAGAGGAAAACTAACTACATACCATCATGAGGGATCAGTCAATAAAGAGAGGCTTTTCAAAACAACATTACAGAGTTGTACAATAATATGTCCGATTCAAATACCTTTTTCTTAGGTACAAAATGTATGGACATTGTCTCATCACAGGGAAACAGAATACGTGCCATGAATATAATCCTCTTTAGGGATTAACTGTGCTAACTAAGCATTAACTATTTATCAGTCTCGATAATATAATTCTCTCATGGAATAAGCAATGGGAGAATGCTACATCTTCCCATGCACAGTTATCTATCAATGATACAATATTTGACGCCATTATCTGTGGCACATACTTATCAGCTGAGACTGTTACAAATCCTTCTTAATACAATAGCAAGATCAGGTAATTCTAACAATAAAAATTAAAATATAAATATCCCATTTTCCAATGCATAAATATTAAACAAACCAACATGTAAGTCAAACGACTATTAATTATTTTTAAAAGCATAATGTTTTTGTTATAACAAGTAACACACATGTAGACTATGAAGAATAGCCTACATTCTATAATTAAAGTGGACATACTAATTCATAGGCAAAATTTAACAAATGTAAAATGCTTATATAAAATATCCCATACAATAAAACAATTGTCATTATACCCTACTTATGACAAATTATTCTGTCTGTTTACCCATCAATAGAATATCAGAAGCTATTTTCAAAATGCGAGATATATATATATATCTCTGTCTAGATAAATGAGATTTAATATTATATTTTCAACTAACTGGGAAAATAACAAATATATATATAATAAATGTATATACCTTTATACATTTATCTGTCCTTAAAGTAATTATATATTCATACCACAAATAAATAAATATATATATATATACCTCAATAACATATTACAACCAGTAACATGAGTAATAATAATAATAAAAAAACACTTTTATCTCATTTCACTTTATCACCCTTAGTTCATAGTTTGTTCCATTATTATGAGCTGACTGACAAGGGAAACTGACATCATGGGCAAATATTTTATGAGTAACGCATCAATATATTTTTATTATTATTATATTTGATACTGATATAGTGAAACAAATTCAAATACTTAAAACTATGTAGCAACAGAACAATAATGCAACAATGTTTATTAATATTTTTCTGCAGACAAATTTCTTTAAAATTAAGCTGTAAGTTTAGTCAGGTCAACAAGATAAACTTTTCAAAATCATTTATTGATTTTTCCATCCGCAGTAATATCTGGAATAATTTGAAAATGATCCTAGCATTTTTAAAACATTTAACTCACACGTTTCACAATAGAGATTAAGAAGTAAATATTTGTTTATTTCAGTAAATTTTAATATGTTCTTTAATAATACTTATGATCACTTCTATTGTTTCACCAGTTATTAAAAAAAAATAATTTTTTTGCTCATTTATGTTTCATCTTAATAGTATTAAATATTTTCTTACATAATATAATAAATGGCTATTGTTGCTTCTATAAGAATTTCCATGAAATATGCTTAATAATTATGAAGTAAGCATTTTATTTTGTTTTTATTAGCACTGTAAACATATTTTCAGTTTTCATTTCTAATGACGATTAAATTTGGCGCTTAAAGAGATTATCAGACGATATTTTTTTTTTGTTCCTTAAAAAAAAATCTTTAAGTAAGTTCCTCATTCAATAAATTGATTAACTATTATAACATTTGAGGTAACTTTTCATTTTGTTTGATTTAACTTTTAAGTTTTGTTTAAAATTATTTTTAATTTTATTTTTATTAAGATTATAATTTACCAGCAAACGTATTTTTCTTCTTTATTTATAAAGAGTGCACAAAAACTTTTTTTTCTCTTTTTCTTGCCACTCTAAATAATTCACACATCATTTTTAAATACAAAAACTGACTAACATAAATAAAATAAAAGTTCATGCTTACACTTTCTTGTTTAGTCTTGAATTTGAAGCCGTATTTGTTCAATTAATTTCTAATATGGCTCTCATTTTATTTTCTCCTCCAGTATAAATTATAGGAATTTTAAATCAATGGAAAATGCACAGAAAAATGTATACAAGGAATAAAATTTCTTATTCCATGTTTTTAAACAAACCCTATCTTGTAATTGTTCAATTCAATCCCAATGTTTTAACTTTTTCTTTCTTTCTTCAATTTTGTGTTAGATGTTGAAGTCTTTACTCTGATTTTTCTTTCTTGATAGACCCCCCTACAAACTCTGTTAAGTTATTTATACCTTGCATTACATTGAATTGCGGTACAATTAAAAATAGACCAATAATAAATTAATGTGAATATCATTAATATTACTCCATCTACCTTCATTTTTGATAACTACCCAGAATATTCAATACTATTTTAATTCACTATAAAAATACGCTCAAGGAATTGACTACAATTATTCATTTACAAGATTTATAAATTTAATCATTCAAATTACTATTCAACAATGACAAAATACCTAACATATTTATACCCCCCAAATTAATAATAATATTGTTAAATTATCATTTTATCACTACTGAAAGCTGACAATGCATAGGAAATCTCTTCTACACTCAAGCAAATTTTCTAGTGTATCTGGACAGTCTCTATTTAAAGATATTTATTAAGCTATTATGCCAGATCTATCTTTAAAATTTAAAATTTTGGACTATTTAATACAGTGGCCTAGATAAAAGGTCACAGTAGAGAAGATAATAATATGCTAATAAATAAAATAAGGCATTACAATTAAAGTACCTTGCAGTTCTAGAAAGATTGAATGATAAAGAAGGGTGAGCATTCTAATTATTAAATAAATAAAACAAATATTAGTTTTAATATGGTTTTTTTTTATAATTTTTATAGTAAAGTGACTAGTTAATTTTGCTTATATAAATTATATGTATGATCACCTGAGCTAAAGAAAAAACGGAAGCTCAGGAAAGTAAAACTGATACTCATTATAGTAAGTTAATTAAAGAGCCTGGTCATGAGCATGCTCAAAAAACTCACAAATCTTAAAACACAAAATAAAGAAATTAAAGAGATCATGGAAAGCATATTTAAAAAACACGTTCATAAAATATAGAGACCAAATGAAAAAACAAAATGAAGAACTGAGAAAAAATGAAAAATTTATTTACAGAAGCAAAAGATGATAAAGTCCAGCTGAGTTAGAGAAAATAATAAAGCTAATTATAATATAATTGTAGAACTACCACAGATAGCTATATCTAAGTTAGAGCAAGCAGATAAAGCTAGTGACAAATGCTGGACCGCTTTAGTTAAAAATGTTCACTATATTGATAATTTTAACGCGGAAGCTTTGGCGATTGATATTTGCATTATAGTTGACTGTGCATCTGAGTTCACACACAATAAAGGTAGGAGTGAAGAAATGTATGATTTGAAAAACAAATTAAGTTATTTAAAATATTTAAAAAATGGATGATCAAGAGAATCACTGATGGAGTCAAATATAAACATATTTTGTTTGGTAGGAAGTATAATAATTGTGTTGGAATTATTATTAAGTACTAGGAAACCATCCAGATTAAAATTTAGAGAACTAAAAAAAAGAAATCCAGAGTTTAGGCAAATAATTAATCTAGGTAAATAGTTAGGTAAATGGTCCAATAAGAAATTAAGATCAAGAACTGATTATGTAAAGATGAGAATAAAAAGGAGCTACAAAGCACATTTTTTCTAAAAATAAATCAGAGTTGCTATATGATAAATAAAAGATATTACAGGTCTTTCCTAGTGAGGGCTTGCATATTGATTTAAAAATATTTATAGAGAGGCAAGGTTTAATCCTTCTATGAATAAGGATGGTCTCTAAGTGGATGACTCTGAACTAGTTAATGGGTACTTGATAGAGGATAATGGATAAATAAATTTTATAGTAGATATTACAAAAGTAGGTACTACTGAACATTGAAAAAAAAAAAAAGATTAGTTTTTTTTTTTAAAAAAAAAAAAGAATTGTATTATTCAAATTATTGAAAAAAAAAATCATGGCAAATGAACTAGATATAATAATAATATTCCATTTAATACTGAAAAATTGTAAAAAAAAAAAAAATATTTGTAGAAGTATCAGAATTCTTGTGTCATATTTAAATCAGCCTATACACAAGTTTCATAATCTATGTTCCAACAATGTCAATAAATGAACAGTTAAAAAAAAAACATCAGAGTTCAGAATTTAAGTAATATCATTCTATTCTTTGCATTATTGATTAAGTATGTATAGGAAAATACTATATATAGTTAGAAACCAAAATTAATTTTATGAGTTTATCAAGGGTTGATCATGTTGTTTTCTGTATTGATGATGAATTGCGAGTGTTTCATTGTTTTGAGGTTGTCATGTTTATTCGATATTTCAGAGTTCTTATCTCAGCATTGTTCCCAATCATATTTTTATATTTATCAGCCTCTAAACCTCAAAAGTAAGTCAGGCATATCTTTATATTTGTCAGCCTCTAAAACTCCAAAATGAGTTAGGCATAGCCTTGTATTTGTCAACCTCTAAATCTCAAAAATGAGCCAGGTATATTTTGATATTTGTCAGCCTCTAAGTCTCATAGTAGAGCAAGGCTTATCTAAGTGCATTATTCATTATATGGTTTGATTGATGTAATATTTGTGCTCTTCTTGGTATTCCTATTACATGATACACTCACTGTCAGTGGGAAATTTCTTTGTTCAACTCAACATTGCAGGCAGATAATCAGATCCAATAAATAATTTTGATTGAATTAATGAAACAGTTTTAGATGACATTATTTGTTATGTTCATACCAGCTTGTAACTTCGTTTCCAAAGAAGTACAACTGAGTGTGACATTATTGTAAAATTGAAATAAATTGTCTTTTTATGTAGAAATAAAATTGAACAATATTTATGGCTAAATCAGCTCTATTTTATTCCTAAATGGAAGAGAGGCAAATGAAACACTCATGTCTGAGTTTCCAAGTGTTGCTTTAATGCAAATATGTTTTGTTATTATATATAACAAGATATCAAAAGTCATGTATATAGAATAAATTTTATATGTGTTTTTAAAATGTAACAATAAGTATCTAAACTAAAATATTTTAAATATGTTTTTAAAATGTAACAGTAAGTATAAAACAAAAATATATTATTATTTATTATTATAAATAAAAGAAACATTGCTATGGGAACAAACAGAACCTTTCAAAATTCATCTGCTTTCCAAGAAACTGTGGAAAGAATTGTAACAGAATTTGTCAATATGTCATGTACTAGATAGAAGTCAAAAATTTTGTAAAGATTTTTTAGTTTATATCATGTATTTTATGAAGTAGAAAACCCTCCAGGATGCCTTCCCTGATCATTCTAGTATTGTAGCTGAATATAGAACCGTAGGCAAAAATATACCTTAAAAATTAATCTTGATTCTGCCGATTTATTCATCATTATTGAATGCTAAAGAATATTTGAGTTATTTGTTATAAAAAAAAAACTAGTCATTTAAAGTGATTATCCCATGGAAATGTACTTCTATAAATTAATCTGTGAATCTATATATTTTAAATGCTCTGTTCATACGAGATTGCTTCAGCATAAATATGCATACAATAAGGCGCTAATGGATCCCTCCCACTTTTCTATTTTTGCGCAGCATAAAATCTCTATGGGCCACTCGTGTATACCAGATAACCCGCAAGTGATGTGTGGTGAACGACATGAGATAAGAGGGAAAATCAAGAAGGCCTATTTCATTAACTTAGATGAAAACTCGTTAAATAAAAGAGACACATTTTACGCAATCTCGAAGAAATGGCAGATCTAATTTAAATAATTTGCATCTGTTGGTTTAAATAAATTGAACATCACTATCTATCTATAGCTTTGAAAATGAAGGCATAGCTCCTTCGAAAAGTGCTTTAGAAATAAATATTTAGAATAATAATATATATTTGAGTTTGTGTGGCGATATTACCGTAGAATATCTGACTTTATTACATATATAAACCATACATTTCGTTATTTAATAGTTAAATGCTCAGAAGAAAATTGCACTAGAAACTCTCATAAGAAAATTGCCTCAGAAGGAACCAAAAGAAACTAAAATATTATATTGCTAGAAGACATTAAAATTTAATGATTAATAGTCATGTTCCCACATTTACAATATAAAATATATATGTGAGGTCATAAAGACATTAAAATAAATCAACTGAATTTTCTATAGCTATCTTCAAAGATATATTGTAAGTTATAAAGATTTTTCCCCTATCACGCGTGATTGCCATATAATTTTCTTAATTGTAAATATTTTTTTTTTATAAGTTGTTGCTGTTAATAATTTTATTGTTTGTCATTTTTCACCCAAACCAAGCTGATTATTTATTTTGTTAATATAATAAATTATTAGGTGGAGGGAAGTAACGATCAGGAAATATAATTGAATCTGTATGGAAACTTGTTTTTATGCATATTCAATTTGATCATTAGCCACTCCACCATGTATATACAGTTTCCCATCAGTTGTCATTAGGGTGTTTACCATTACAATATATATATATTCTATTCTTACTTTATAATACCATAATATATAATAATAAATTACTTTGAAAAGATAGAATTATAGGCTAAATTAAGTGTAATTATTAAAAAATTAAAAATATTTTTATGAGAAATACAGGATGTTCATAAATTATTCACTTTATAATAAATAATAAATTAATTATATCATTTAGATTTTGCTGATGATGTTATTTTTATGTATGATGATGTCTCAAAGCTAAGAGGAAATGCTATAAGATTTAGCACATAAAAGTCAGAAAGACCATTAAAACATAATATGACTGTCATTTCTTATGTTTACACAATCTGTTAAAACAGTAGAGACTTTCTCCATAGAATAGTGTTATTTAGCATGTCAAAATCCCTATCTAGTGTGCCACTCATCCAATATACTAGCTTATGGCTTTCATCAGTGAGGAACCTTGAATCTAAGAGTAATGCATCTAGATCTTTGGATTTAATGTGCCCCTCAGCAGTCATCTTTTTATCTTTTCAATTAACTATAAAGCTATGATCCCAAACTGAAAACACAATAATGTTCTCATCTAAGCTAATTCACTTGTAGTCTACAGATCTAAACCCAGTTCAGTATCTATATATTTTGGTGCCTTTGTTTTTTTAAATTACCAACATTCCTTGGTTAGGATTGATATTAAGCCACTAAAACATCACATGACCAACATTTTTTTATGTGTGCACAATCTGTTAAAACAATAGCATCCTAGCCAAAAGATGTTCATGACTATGGTTGTTAAAAACCAAAGACATAAATATAAGATAATGAATTGGGTTCACTTTGGATTGAGAATATTATTATGATTTCAGTTTGGGTTCATAGCTTTATAATTAAGTAAAAAGAATAAAACATGTCTACTGGAGTTTAGTGCATTAGATACAAAGATCTATGTGCATTGCTCTCAGACACAAGGTTCCTCATTGATGAAAGTCATAAGTTAGAAACTTGTTTGAGTAGATTGGATGAGTAGACATTTTCATGCATAAATCTTCTAGCATCCATCGATTATTATAGCTTGCATTAAGTGGCACTATGATATGGAGAAAGTTGCTGCCATTTTATCAGTCTATGTAAGCATAAGAAATGATGGCCAAGTGATGTTTTAGTTATTTAATACAAATACTAGTCAAAGGATGATGGTGAATATGGTTTTTAAAAAACCAAAGACATTAAGATATATAGATATTGAACTAGGTTCAGATTTTTATGATTATACAAGAATATTAACTTGCATTGAGAACATTATTATGTTTGTCATAGCTTTATAATTGACTAAAAGAGTAAAAAGTGGCTGCTGGAGGGGCACATTAGATACAAAGATCTAGGTGCATTGCTCTCAGATCTAAAACTCCTCAATGATGAAAGCCATAAGCTAACTAGTCTGGGTATATTGAATGAATAGATACCAGATAGAGATTTTGATGCCTTTTGGCATTCATTGATTACTAAGATTTGCACTTGATGGGACTATTGTTTGGAAAGAACTGCTACTGATTTAAAAGTAAGAAAGCTGAAGTAAAGTAATATTCAATAATGGTTCAGGAAAAAATATCAATTACAAATACCTTAGGCAAATTATTAATTTACAAAAATAACTAAATAATATTTACTATGGCAATAAACCTTTAAGCAAGTGCGCTTGAAAATGCGAAGGTAGGGGCCTCACAAGCTTACACGTTGGAAGAAAAGAGGGGAACCCCTAAATAACTAAAAAAAATTTGTCTTCAATTAAAACAACCAGTGATTCAGTAAAACAGAATTTAATAAATTTCAACATAGAATCATTAGTATAAAAAAACAAAATAAAATATTGATTTCATTCCAAACATTAACAAACAAATTATATGACAGAAAATGTCAGTTCAATTTGATGTTTAAATTATGTTGTTAATCATCTTTGTTTTATGAAATTATATAAAAAAAGTTCAATTTTTTTTTCTTGGTATAATCATGCTAATATTCAATAAATTCAATAAATTTTTTAATCTCTGTGTACTGTATTTATCTCTATTAGCTTCACCTGTCACACGGAATATCACTTCATCAATGAAAATAATATTATTTGAAAAATAGTTATCATTGTTAATGCAATCAAAGAATGAGAAAGGCATTTTTATAGTTTGACTATCATTTTCTCAAAACTGTTTAAGATATTATTTGAATAAATTGTTTTATTGGTGGAGTTTTCTAATAATTAATCTTAAACTAAATAATCTTCATTTATTAATTTGCTATTCTTATAATGAATAAAAAATCTTTAAAAGTATATTGTAAATTAAATATATTTTATATTGCTAAGACTTATTATAAATAAATAATTTATGGATACCCAGTACATTTAAATATTTGTTTTTTACTTACATGTTACAGACAAGTGCTTTAAAGTTAGCTTCTATCATAAAAAAATCTTTAAGTCTTATTTTTTTTATGTAGTAAATTATTTTATAAATCCTGTATATTCAATAAATTTAAATATATGCTTCTTGTACTTACATGCAACACACAAGCATCTTTACGTAGACCATGTGGATTAACATAACAACCCATTGGAAATCCTGTAGAACAATATTGTCCCCCACCTTCGATAGGATAGCACCAAGTAACTGGCATATTGTCAATAATCCTAAAAATAAAGTGTTAAAATATAAACTTAAAATCAAAAAAAAATTTTAATGTTTTTATTAAAATTGTTAACATCAGAAAAAAAATTATGGCTGAAACAAGTGCAGTAATAATAGAAATAACTCACCAATGGTGCTGATAGTTCATCTGCATTCCCCTTTTAAGTTGAGCTAGCCTCATTTCTGATCCATGATCATTACTTTTGTAAGTCTTCTGACAAAGAGCTGCACAGGTCTGATTTTTTAAAAATGTAATCTATTTTAAATAAATAAAAAAATTGAATTAATCAGATATATCATATATTACACATGAGTGAATTACGTGTCAAGTTGTCAATTTAAAAGGAGTAACTATAAACAATAGTGCTACGAACAAATGATAATACTTGAACACCAATGGTCCACAGCTTATTCTAATACCTCAAATTTAAAGCTATATAACAAATGAACAATAACATAAAGATAAAATTGTCATCTTCATTCACATAGTACATACTTTATATATACTGTACTTGAAACATATATTATATGGATGCATGTCAACTCTGATGATTTAAGAAATATAATTCTATATAGTACAATAGTTTTTTCCTTGCTTTTTTAATCATAATAGAATAAAAATTAGATTTTTCTGGCCATAATGAACTCACTGATAACTTGAGACCATTCACAATAATCATGCTGTTCTAGTTTTATCTCAAATGATCAAACTGACATTCCTTTTCTCATATTTTTTTTTTTATTACATTCTTCTATCAGGAATTTTATTCACCAACAAGGAATTTTAGATTAAACTAATTTACTATCTACAAATACAGGTTGTTCTTCAACAACATGGAAGTGACAATTTGGCATTATTTAATCCAGAACAAAATAGGTAAGGAGCATTTAAAATTTCAAAGAATGTCAGATATTATTATTTTGCTATAAATTAAGATTTACTTAAAACAAAATTTTTTTTAACATAAAATAAGGTTTCCTCATTCTTCAAATTCAAATGGTTTGAGAAAAAGTGCATGAAAAAAGAAATAATTGGACAATGGCATTGTTGTATTTATTTTTATATAGGCATATAAAATATATTTAATCAATGCATAAATAGTGACACTGTATTATATTGTACATACATTTGTTTAATACCTAATTATGTAAATACATAGAAAAATTCAAAGTTTTATATTAAAAAAAAAAATGACAAAAAAAAAAACAAGTTATTAAAATAAAATCAACATTTACTTCTAACATTTCATTCATTAACATTAAAAAGAAAGTTTAATATTTGTTTACAAAGAGAAAAATAATTACCCCCTCCCATTAACACCTCAGATTGCTTTCACATTTATTGTTTCAATAATAATTTATTATTTCTAATGTATACAGTGATGTGTAATCATACAATTGGGGTTTACATTGTTGTTCTAACTATCTTGTTATTTCCGTTTGGGTTCTGATGAGTCTATGTTGCCCAATATGGTGTGAACATTAGATCTTTCACATATTTGTTATCTGATTGTTAGCCCCCCCCCTTTGCCTTGTTGTTAGTTTGGCATAGTGTATAATGTCCAAGTGTCTTCAAATGTTTTCGACGATGCCAGGAGTTGGTCTCTCTTCTGGATTTTAATCATTGTTTTGGAAAAAACCTGTTTTATATTAGGTTGTGGGTGTTCCATGATTAGATTACAACGTGTAACCCATATGGCATAGTTCAAAAACACCGAGAGACGTATCATTGGATAGGTTTTAGTATTGATACTATCTTTCAGAGATGAAATCAGTTGGAAATCTATCTTGGTGTTGGAGAGTATGATTTCTCGGATCACTCTGAATCCCATACATTGTGAGAAAAGGTGTTCCAATGTCTCATCGCCGTTCATGCAAATGCTGCAAGTAGGGTCTATGTTGTGACCACGTTTGTAAAAGAGGAAGTGATTAGTAGGTAGTCCATTAATGTTGTATTTAATGAGGAAGTCTAAGTATTTGGCCTCTAGACTCCATCTTTTAAAGTTGGATACCAGTTTCTGATTATTGTAATAAAATGTGTTGATTATAGGATGTAAGATTGGATGGAGGATTGTGTATGCTTGCCATAATGATATTTTAGAATTGAATGTGGAGTCATTTATTGGGCAGTGCTGTTTGATAAAGCTTGTGTTTCTGGTGATCCATGTTTGTGTCTGGTGGGGGTCGGTCAGTGGGTGTTACCTTTTGAAGGAAAGTTTTTTGGAGGATTGTGTTAAAACCATATGATGCTACCAAGTTGTGTATGACATTGTGGGTTTTTTGGTAAATCAATGCCTGAATGGAGTGGAGAGCAAGACCATTTAGCTTCCTTGGTCGCTGAGTGCCTTTGAGGCTGATCGCAACTGTTTTATCTTTCCAGAAAAGCCTTGAGCACAAGCCATTTATTTTATTTATGAAGCTTTTGTTGCATTTGATAAATGGAAGAAAGTATGCTATTTTTGGCATCACATTCATGTTAATTAGTGCTACCTTGCCAGGGAGGGAAAGGTAGACTTGTGACAAGGAAGTGATGAATTTGTTTGTTGTTTCTAGGATGTTATCCTGAATCTCTTTGGTCATTGCTGTGGTAGATTTGAATATGGGAAACCCAAGATATCTCTGTGGCTTGGCAGAGAAGAGGGTGTTAATTTTCTTTCCTGAAACAATTTGCCAGGAGGCAGACTTGCTGGGATTGAATTGCAGCCTGTATTTCTCAGAATAGCGGCTTAATATTGTTTGTAGCAAAGGAATATGTTTTCTTGATGGTAGGATGATCATTACATCATCCATGTAGGCAAACGTGTTGAATTCTCTGCTTAAATTGGGTATAAAAAGACCTGGTAGATTTTTTTCCAAATCCATCAGGAGAGGATTTATATATGCGATGAAGCATAGGGCACTGAGAGGGGAATCTCGAGGGAGAGCTTGTGTCGGTTTAAATCCGGAGGTGATATTACCATCCATAGTGATAAAAATTTCCCTGTTGTATAGTAAGTTGCTTATGATCTGGACAGCAGCTGGAGGAACATCATACTCGGCCAAAATATTTAAGAGTATGTCTATATGTACCGAGTCAAAGGCTGTAGCAATGTCCAGTTGAATAGCTATCGGTCCTGACTTCCGGTGGATTCTGACATAGTCAATGATGGAGATTATGTTGCCCATTGCATGTGCAGTAAAGGATCCCTTTTTGGCATATTGGTTTTTAGATATGTGCTTTAAGACATTTGGTTGGATGAGGTCTTTGATCACAGACTCTACAATTTTAATTAACAGGGGTGTCATGGAAATAGGTCTGATGTTTGAGAGATCCATAACCTGATTTTTTTTTTTTTAATAAATGGAACTAGCGCCACTGGGTAAAGGTTAGGTATCACTCTATTACCAGTTACTAGGTAATCCACCATCTTCTTCATTATGGGAATTGCAAATTGATTGAGGTGTAGGATTAGGAATCTGGGAATCCCATGTAATCCAGGATGTACACCATCTGGAAGGGAAGATATTTTCTGTTGGAGTAGGTTTTCTATGATCCCATGTGGTGCCTGTGGATCAACTTCAGACCAGGGTTGTGTGCCATTGAAGGTTGCGGTTTGCATTCTTTGCCGGAAGTGTTCTTTTATTGTGTTCATCATAGGTGTTCCCAGTAAAGTTTTCCCATCTGCAATGATGGAGGTGGGAGTGGTTTTGTTATTTTTCCCTCCAAGTGCCCATCTCAAGTAGCCTTTTGTCCAGTGATGTTGTTGTGATAAATAACATTTGGCTCTCCTAATGGATAGGTATTCCGCCAGGGATTTTTGTCTTGATCGGTATAGGTTTTTAAGACTATATATATCTTGTGTTTTGATAGGTTGACTTTGGAGCATCTGAAGCTGATTCTCTATTTGTAGAAGATCTCTGAAGAGGCCATTAGGGCCTTTGACTTTCATGGTGTGGTGTTTTAATATTGTCTGTAGGATGCCTATAAATGAAAACCAGGCTTCTTCAGCTGGTCTTGAAAGGATGTTGATTTTGTGAAAATATATATAAGATTCGGACACTATGGCCTCTGTCATGTTTGATTTTGTTACCATCCGCATGGTTTTGTGAAGAGCCTCTGGGGTTGGGAGGCCAGCCATGGTTTCAAGAGTAACTACAAGGGCCATATGGTCCGAAAACGACACCGGTAAAATTTTGCATTTAGATGAAAATGTAAATCTGGTGAATAATATAATAGGTCTATTAGGGTTTGGTGGGATTTGGTGTAAAAGGAGTAGGATCCGGGAGGAAGGAATCCTTCCCCACACATCAAGTTTCTATTTATCAGTGGAAGAAATTTTAGGTTAAAGCGACCATATGTGGTGTTAAAATCTCCCAATATAAGTAAAGAGCCTGATTTATTGCTAAGGATAGCATTTAAAATCTGAATTATTTTGTGATAGATAGTAGGATTGTTTGAAGTGTATATATAAGCTAGATTTATGCTGTAGCCCCAATAGTCTATTTCTAATAAGATTAAGTTGTTATCCAAATAGAGAATACAGAATTTGTTTGGAGGAAATTTTTTGTTAATTAATACTCCAACCTCTCCAGCTGCTGAGTGTCCAACTGAAAATTTAGTGAAGCCCATAGTGGCAATTAATGTTTCTATTTTAGTGTCAGTGTTGTTATGGAATTTGGTTTCCCCCATTAGAAGGATGTGGGGAGAGTTAATGCTTACCCAATTTCTAATTGCGTGAGCACGGGCCAATGAGTTGAGGCCACGGACATTAATCCCTGCAATTTTATAGTTCATAATAGTGTCCCTGCCCCTCCAGCCGGCCCCTGGTCTCGGGGAGAATTTGGAAGTAAATGACTGTAATTGGTTTCTTGATCTGATGCTTCTTCCAATGAGGTTTCTTGATCTGATGCTTCTTCCAATGAGAGTTGATGTAGATTTGATTCCATGAGTACTGGAAGGTCCTCATTTTCCATAGAATCTGGTAGTTCCAAATAGGGATCATCATCCATTGGTGCTGAATCTGTATCAGAGTGCTCAGAGGTTTTTCTTTTCTTTTTTTCCCATGACACTTTGTGTTTACTTTGTGATTCTTGTGAATCTGGTTTTAATGTAGGTAGTTGTGTTATAAACCCAGAATTTATATCGTCATCTGAGCTTGATTTATCCGGAACATCTGATTTCCGTTTATTAATATTTGGTATAGCTTGTCGTGTTAGCTCTACTTCTTGTGAAAGATCCTGATTCCAATGTCCAGATAAACCATCCTTTTCCCCCAGGTTTGGAGTTTTGGTGTGTGCTGGATTGAATTTTTTCCTTGGTTTATTAGTTTTGCTACTTTCTTTTTGAGGATGTGGAGTTATTGTATTTTGTTTACTTTGTGACTTTCTAGGTGATTGGGTGTTATTTTTGTCTATTTTGATTCTGGTGTCTGTTTCTTCTATTGGAAGTGATTTCAAGTCTGAAGGATTGTCAAGCATTGATTCATAGCCCTTTTTTTCCAATGTTGTACTGTTTATTGACTGAATATTATCTGTGTATTGATTTGAAATGAGATGAGGTGTACTTGATGTAGTTGTTTGTTTATCATTTCTATTTTTGGTTGTATTGTTGTGGAATTCCATTTCAGTTTGTTGGGAAAGATTTTCATCTTGATCTTCATCTCTAGATATTATGTGGTCTGGTGTTATGTCTATAGATTCGGTATAGTTTGATGTTGAAGCCCTGTGTTTATCAGTGTGATTTTCAATATTATTGTCTGTTTTAGGTGACTGTTTGGTGTCTGTAGTTGTTGTTGTTTCTATATTCTTTCCATTGCAGCGGTGGAACTTGCCTTTCTTTTGATTGCAGGTAGTGCAGATACGTGCCAAACAGTCTTTTATAAAGTGTGTCCTTTGTAAACAGTGAAAGCACTGAGGCCGCACCCCCCTGAATGTTAAGACCATTGGTGAACCTCTTGCATTAACTACAGTAGGGATGTCAGTGGGAGAAACATTTTTTTTCATGGCTAGTGAGAAGATTGCTGCGTTTGATATTATGTTTCCGTTCAAGATGGGGTCTGGAAGGAATTTAAATTTTGATACAGTGCCGTAGGGATTGAGGATATTTTGGAGCTCTTGTTCAGTGAATCTTGTTAGGCAGTTTTTGATTTTCCCTTGTAGTATCATAGGTCTGTTCATTTCTACAGTGCAAAGTATTTTATTTCCCAGTATTTTAATATTGTTTTTAAATTGGAGCCTGTCTGCCCAGGTCTTAAATTCTATTGCCACATATCTGTCATTAGGATGTGTTAGTATTTGATAAATCCCCAACTCTGAATCATGTTGTTTAATTACGGAATATAAATGCTCCATGGGGAATTTGTATAATGATAAGTTTTCATTCGTTACTGCTAGGATTAGAGTTTTGTCATTGTAATAATTTTGGAAAGATTTATAGAGCATGTTTGGAAGAGTTTTGTTGAAATTAAAGTTTATGTTTTGATGCATTTCGTCGGTAATATTATTATAATTTAATATCTTAATTGATTGGGGGTGTTGATTGTCTTCTGTTGTGATTTCTCTTTCATATTCCGATATGCCTATAAGCATTTCATTAATATTGCTGACCGAGTTAGTCTCCGCGGTTTTAACGTCTTTGTTGATACTTAGAGCATTAGCGTAGGATATAGATTTTTTTGGGAGGGTTTGTATTTGTGAGTCTGTTTTGAAATGTGCGAACGATGTAGATATTAAAGGTTCATTTAGTTTGAAAATTTTCATTTGTTTGTGAATGGGTTTTATTGATTTTTTTTTTATCTGTTATTTCGTTTTTTTCTCCCGAAATACTGTTGACAGTCTCTGGTGATACAGCAGCGAATTTGGTGACCTCTGGTGATTTAAAAAAAATTTTTTTCCTTTCTTCAGATAGATTTTGCTGATATTTTATTTTTTGTTCCAAATTATTCTGAGTGTGTTTCGCGGTTGTGGATAAACAGTGTTTATTTACTTCTCCTAAAGGAGTTTGGGAAATACGGTGAGTGTTGTTACTGTTTTCGTATGTATTATTAATATTGGCTGTTATTTCGCCCGATGGGAAACCAACGCTATTGCATATAACTGACGAAGTTTGTATAATTTCTTGCATTTTAATGTTGTCAGTAATTATTTGGTGCTTAGCATTGCTAATGGGAAGGTTTTTGATCTCAGATGGAGCCTGAGATTTGTTATTATAGCTATGAAGATTTCGGCTATCGTTTCTGTTGAACGACTGAGTGTGACAATTTAAGCTTGAATTGCTATGTATATTATCTATATCATTATCACATTCCATTTTTAAATATATAAAACTTCTCTTACCTTGTATTTAGGGGTTTGGAATGGGGTTTGATACCCCCTTTTCTGCTGATTTCAATTTTGATGCGAGCTATCGTTCACGTTGTTTGCTGTTTTTTGAATTTTCCATAGTATTATTGCTTTCACATTTAAAACCATTCTCGAAACATGCTGCCTTTTTTTCATTTTATTTCCAAATTAACTATGATTTTCTTTTTTAAAATCATTGGAAAGCTGCTACCATTAATCTTTTCTCTTAATACTTAAAACAGGGTAAGAAGTTGTTTTTTGTTTTTTTTTGCCTCATGGCTGATGTTTAAAAATTGTTTTGTAATATAAGCTTAGCTAAACAGAAGATTATTTTATAAAACTTCTCTCAACTTAGCTTTAAAAAAAAATATTAAACATTATTCAAAAAAAAATAGACAAAGCCTTGTTTAAACTTGTTTATCAAATAAAAGATATATTAGTTTATAGAAACGTTTATTAATTTTAATTTCTTCCATAATTTTTACATTACAATTTCAAATATGATATGCTTTTAGATGATTACTGAATATTTTTCATCCTAAGTTGTAATGGTGCCCCCCCCCTCCTCTAAATATGTTTTAAAATCATTCTAGCATTTTTTTGGGTGAACAGGCTTTTTTTTTAAGCTACAGCAATTGTAAAATGATTTATTTTGTAAATTTCCTGTTATGCTATACCTAATCAATTGTGATCTTTATTATTAATGAAGGCATAAATATAAATTTTAAAAAAAAAGTAATACAGAAAATAAATTAATATGAATGACTGACATTAGCATTTTTCCTTTTGACTTATTAGTTTATCACTTAGAGCTTTAACAAAAAATTCTAGTAATTTGTAATTTTCGTTTTTTTTTTTTAAAAATAGTAAACTGAAAGAAAAAAAATGTAGATAAGCTATAATCTGTTTCTTAAATACATTTCCATACTATTTATTGTTATATAAAAATATATTAAGAACATATAAGAAAAAATAAACCAAATTACTGCAAGAAAGCAAGGAATATATATATTAAAGATATAGTATAGTATAAGGATAAAAACTAATTTTTATAATAATACAATAAAGATCAGCCTTTCAAGCTATTGTGCATGCGCTTTTTAGGAGTGTTAATAATAAATGAAAGAATAAAATAAATCCACTTATTTTTTCAAACCCAAATGCTTATATATGGGCAAATCTTAAGTACTGGAAATGAAAGCGTGAGGATAGACCACTTACTTTAAATTACTGTTTACGATGTCTGAATGAATGACGTCGTCGACAAAATTATCTAGAATTTACTAAATGTCTCTGTCAAATGAAACTTAAACATATGTAAATAAGCATTTATTTTATATATAGCGCAATGTTTATAAATTGTAATACATTAAAGATCAGCCTTTCAAGCTATTGTGCATGCGCTTTTTACGAGTGTTAATAATAAATGAATACTTTCACTCCCAACACAAGATATAGTATTTATGAAAGAATAAAATGAATCCACTTATTCTTGCAAACCCAAATGCTTTATATATGGGCAAATCTTAAGTACTGGAAATGAAAGAGTGAGGATAGACCACTCACTTTAAATTACTGTTTACGATATCTGAATGAATGAGTGGATTCATTTTATTCTTTCATAAATACTATATCTTGTGTTGGGAGTGAAAGTATTCATTTATTATTAACACTCGTAAAAAGCGCATGCACAATAGCTTGAAAGGCTGATCTTTAATGTATTACAATTTATAAATATTGCGCTATATATAAAATAAATGCTTATTTACATATGTTTAAGTTTCATCTGACAGTGACATTTAGTAAATTCTAGATAATTTCATCGACGTCATTCATTCAGACATCGTAAACAGTAATTTAAAGTGTTGTCTATCCTCACTCTTTCATTTCCAGTACTTAAGATTTGCCCATATATAAGCATTTGGGTTTGAAAGAATAAGTGGATTCATTTTAGTCTTTCATAAATACTATATCTTGTGTTGGGAGTGAAAGTATTCATTTATTATTAACCCTTGTAAAAAGCGCATGCACAATAGCTTGAAATGCTGATCTTTAATGTATTACAATTTATAAACATTGTGCTATATATAAAATAAATGCTTAATAATACAATAGTAAAAACGAATTGTAAATGTATGTCCAATAGCTAATAAAAGTAATTGTTATTACTTAAAATTTATATTTTAATATATGTTTAAGTTACCAGCAATATATAGTGTTTTAAAGATAATAAAGAAGTACAATAAAGAGATAAAGATGTATGTTGAATTACTACTACATGATCTATTTTAATTGGGCAATTTAGATAAAAAACAAAACATATACATTAGACAAAAATGTAATTACAGTATTTAAAATAACCATTAATGAGTTAAACATATATTATTTCTAAGATTACCCTAGAACTGAGAACTTCTAGTTTCAGTTTTAAAATTATATATTTCCACTGCATTTAATAACTAATGATTTATATAAATTTTAGTTTGCTGCACTATTGAAAATATTCAAGTTTTTTTTTTTCTTAGTAACTGCTGGACTTTTAACTGATTTTAATCTTGTAATTTATTCTCAAGAAGTCTTCAAATTCCAGACTTGTTGCCTAATTAGTTCTAATTAATGCATTAAGCAATTAAAAATTTAATTAAAAAATTGTTTTGTTTGAAAGGTGATATTATTAAGCTACTAATGAATACTATATTTAATTAATTTTGGTACAAATTTTTCCTGATTTTTTTAAATAAATGACCACTCACTATTGAATAAACAATATATAATGTAATAGTCAGATGGTAGTAGTATCACATGAATGCCTGCTCCCCAATATTATCACTGCAATATTAGTTGTTGTCTAATGATTTAAAACAGACAAAATCATCTCACCTCCATCTATAACATTTCCTAGGATTCAAATGCAAAAGAACTTAAGAAATTCTCAGTATACAGATTTATTATGGTATATTCAGAAATCATTTTATAACTGGGGATAATAATGAACAATTTATTCTGCTAAATCATAAAATTATGACAGAAGATAAGGATTTATGTAATTAACTCTTGACCTCTTTATTTGACAAAGGAAACAATGCAAGAGATTTCATAATAAAAACAGAATTAATTAACGCATCAAAAACAATCAACACAAGAGATTTCAACAATAAAAACAGAATTAATTAACACATCAAAAACAATTGTCATAATAATAACAATATTGATTACATTGGGGTAAAGATCTTATACTAAAAATTATTCACTAATCAATATTTGATAAATAACAAATAATTGAATGTAATTCTTATTCATTCCTATAATAAAAAAAAATCTAAATCATAATAAGTTATCTGGATTTTAAATTCTTATGTAATAATTCTGCAAATAAATATAATTCTTGCTGAATGTGACTGACATAAATATGATTTTCTGTTAATAAGGAATCTAAAACACTAAACTATTAATTTAAATTTTATTACCTAGCATTAGATTATATTCGTACTGTAGATGTATATTTGTAGATAGTTGTATATTGTTGCTAGATAATTATAATACAGAAAATATAGTTTATTCATACTTTTTTTGATTTATAGAATATATGTGTGTGTGTATATATTATACCGGGTTCGAATATGATGACCTCGAAACACCGGCCTCTTAGGCAGAGAAGAACATACTCGGAGAGTATTATGCCCAAATGATAGCTATAAAGTATATAACTAGCGTTACATTTCTAGGACATAACTTCTTCTCGGCTGTTGAATTCAACACCAGAGTTCAAAGCACTTTTTTGTTTCGTGTAGACTCGGGCGCCAGCTATTTATTCTGAAAGAATAAACAACGCACTTTGAGCAATGGCCACTAACTCAACGCCTAAATCCACGACTAGCTCAGTTATTTGTAATCACTAATAGATTATACATAATTAATGGTTAAAAGAATTGTAAAAGGAATTTATAAAAAGAATTGACCGACAAATAAAGTTTAAGTTTTAAAGACAATTTATTAACTAACACTAATTTACTAAATTTAAACATCTTTATAATCTAATATAACACACGCATATTTTTAAATTAACATTTCTAAACTAGTTTAAATATTCTTGTAGATTTTAATAATAGAACACTGGTATTTATCTAATTTAACTAATAACACTAATATAATGATCATGCACATATTAATTCATACACTCACATATATAATAATAAAGTATTACATAGCATTTGAAACTTAAACACACATATCAATAGTTCATTTTATGTATGATATAGAGTTCATATAATTAGATTCTTGGAGGATTTGCACGAATTAATGCAATGCAATGGCTATTACAGTATAAACGAAAATAAGCAAAAGTTTTACCTAGGATTTTGAACGTAGATTTAGAACTTTGTTTCTTCTTCCATTACGCATCCTTCCAGCCAGTTGGGTGGTTTCCTTGATTAGTTTCCATATTATTATCGCGATTATTATTATTGGAGACAATTAGATACTGACGGAGATTTTCTAAGATGTTACGCTGACATTATTTCACGGGCAGATCTTGCTGTTTTCATTGGATATAAGGCTGGAGAGACGTGTATTCCCAAAAGCTGCTCAACACTGCATTTTTGTGTTTCTGGAGACAATTAAGTTAACTGATTGAAATTAACTGACTCAATTGACTTGTGAACTGAACTAACTGTCCGATAAAAAAGTCTATTTATACCTGCGACGTGTTGTCCTTGTAATATCTTCCGGCAAAATCTGTTGTCGAAATTCCAGTGATAATCCTTTGATAAACGTGTTTTGGAAGATTGTTTAATTAGTAATAGCCATGCAGACGTGTTGTTTTATATTTTAATTAATAGCCATTGCCGTGTTTTTTAATGATAATCTTCTTTTATTTCGCATACATTTTTTTATTTATTTACAATCGCACATATATATGCACATATATATTTTAAGACAATTTACTATTTAGTTTTTTAAGATGACTTTTCCTTTACTTAAACTCGAATGAAAAGAGATTTATATTTTTAAACTTTTTAAATTATATTTTTACAAATACTAATAAAAAACTCTTTACTTCCTTTTTATGAAACCTTTAGTTTAACTTTTCTAACTACGATTTCCCTCCCCTCTTTTAATTAATCAATTTTAACTTTTATTTCAAAAACTAATGATAGAAAACTATTTGACTCTTATTCTTTTCGAAAACAAACTGTAACAAACTCTTCCAACATCTAATTTTACGTTTTTCTTTTATGAAAGATTATTTTAATAATTTTTTTAGATAAAATTATGTGCCAATATCAATATTGGTACAATATATAGTACCGCTATTGAACAGAGATACATGTTTGTAAATTTTATAAAGTATAAAATTTTAATATGAAAATAATTTATAATTAGTTAAAGATGTTTAAACTTCTATACTGTGGAATTATTTTATCAAGAAATGATTCAAGTAAAAATCTCATTTGAAAGAATTAATTATAAAAGTTTAAGAAAGTGAAGTATAATTTAGAAAGTTTAAATAGTTTTTTTAAGCATAGATTGCTACAGGGCAAATCAACACATCATGCATTCATATAAATTTTACTAGTTTAAAATAATTAAAAAAAAAAAAACAATGTGAGGGGGGAGGGGATTTAACTAAATTAATAAGATTTAAAAACTGTATTTCTCTCTCTTCATTTATTTAAAAGAAAATAAGAAAATTTGTGTATGTAAAGAAATGAAAGTTGAATTAAAATAAGTAAAAAGAAAGTGTATAACATAAATTTAAAATTTCTCAAAGATAGGTCGATTGATAAACCAAAGGAGGGAATAATAGCTATAAAATTACAATAAGAATCCATAATGGAAAGTAATTTGAATTGATATCTTATTCAAGAGCTAGATTAATCTAAGCAGATATGCAGATTAAGAAAATATTGGAAATTAAATTACTAAAATTTACAAATTAATTAGGAGTGATAAAAGAGACAATGAAAGGAAATCATATAAAAGGATTAAAAAAAAAAATTCATTCATGGCATCGAGTCAAATTTCTTTGATCTGTGATTCTTGGGTTGCAAAGAGTATTTAGCGTCATAGCAATTAACAATATTAAAACTGTGCTAGTATCAACCCAGAAAAAGAGTTCCAGAGAAGAAAGACTAGCACGCCCACGAACATCATTAGAATGCGATTGCACATCATAGCTATGAAAGAGCCGTCTAAAATCATGCGTTGCTAGAAAGCCACTGAAGTATGTGGCCCGTCTCCAGTCCTGGTCTTCCAGGATGTCAGAAGTTCTCTATGTAAAAGTCATGCCCACTTAACAGTCTGTGTGCAGTCAAAGAATGTCAATTTCAATAAACACAGAAAGTCAGCAGGAGCGAAACCATTAGTGAAATCCAAAATCCAACTGATCGGTGATCAAATACGGTCGAGAAACCAGGAGTCGTATCTTTAGAAGCATAAAGTATAAATCCTAGGTAATTATGAACTTTTATTTCATGCATGAACTAATTATGACTTTGCCGATTGCCATAGCAATCTTTGAATGACTTCCATCTTTATCCTAAAAGTGAACCCTAGTATATGCGTGTATATGTATTTTTTTTTATCATATATTTTAATTAATATATATAAAGCTTTCCTTAAGTGATTTTAAATGTCATGGTATGTGTGTTTAAGTATGTCTATAGCATTTAACTGTATTATCCTTTATTATCATATGCTTAATAAAAGCGTGTTTAATGATTTATAATTTTCTTTATTATAGTATTTCTTAGTATTATTTAATTGAGGTTTTTTTTTTAAAAAAAAAAATAAAGTATTTGTTTGCTAGTTATAAATGGTTATTTCTCTTAATCAGTATACCATTTGCGAAATCATTTAGTTAAGTATAGTCATTAAGCGGTCTATTATAGTTTGCCATCTTATAAATAAACAAAAGAGCTAGGAAAGGGTTAAAACAAGTGCTAAATGTGTTTATCAGATATCCAGGCATGCTAATTATAGTTTATAGTTAGCTGGTGCCTGAGGTTTTACCTCGAAATAAATAAAATGCTTTGGAGAGTTAAAGGTGCCATTGGCGATCTTCACCTTTTGTATTTGACTTCCTCACTTGTTGGGCTGGTGTGCTGCAATATTAAACATGCAGTTGGAGTAGATTGAGATTATATTTTGATTTTTTTAAATTTGTATTTTAAATTATATAATCATAACGATCTTACTCCCACCCAATTCAATATATATATTATATTTAATATTTTCACAGTTATATGATGAAGATAAAGTCTTATTTGGGTTATACCATGTATTATTTTGTTTTAATTTCCAATATTTCAATGAAATAACATTCATCCTCATCAAGATCTTAATGAAGAACTGTTATGTCTTAAGTAATTTCAAGATTGAGAATGAAGTAAAGAACAAACCTTTCTTAAATATATTTGATGGTTGATCATTTAGAATAGGTGAATTAACAAAAAAGTTTTTACTTTCTCCAGTTTTACAATTAAATGATTCCAAGTTGATTTTAGAAGTAAGAGGTAAAATAAGAAGGTGATCATAAGATGATGGAGAATAATGCCATAAGTCAACCTAATGTATGGAAACCACTAATCAACTTTGCTCTTAGGAAAAACTGGAGAAATCAGGAGGAACCTCATAGATAAGTATATGAATGTTCTACTGACTTACCTTTGTCAGGATGACTCAATGGGTTAGAGCATTACCTTAAAATTCAATATTCAAGAATCTAGGGATCCAGGTTTGATTCCTAAGCTAGTATGTATTGTCACTGATCAGGCCAGCAACATCTGAAGAAGAGATGAGAATAATATCTCTCAAAACATTGTGCATATACTAACCTGTATGCTATTACTAACAGCTGAATGTAATTGGAAAATTTAAATAAAGTTAAACTTTTCTAAAGACATTCAATACTCAATATTAGATGATGGAAATGGTCCAATATATAAATGCAACTAAGATATATATATTCTCTATATATTTATGCAAGTTAAATTCTCTGCCTAAAAGAAGGCAAGATAAATCATATACAGGATGGTGGCACTACTTGCTATCCAGAGGATTCAGTATAAAAATCTAAGGTCTAAACTTCCTTCCATGACTGAAGATAAATAATGAAAATATGTATGAATATATATGGTTAACTGTTCAAAAGACCATGCTACATCAGTTTATTAAATAGAGATGTGATCAAAAGAGTTCAATTAATCAAATTAAAAATAAATATTACATTTTTTAAAAAAATATAAGAATTGGGAAATATACTTTTAGTTCTTTAATAAAAATTTATTTGAGCATCTAGATACACAATAAAATAATATAAATAATGAAGCAAAATGTTAAACTAAAAAAAAAATTACAATATACAAGGGAGCCCCAAAAAATAACCACAATCATTCTCTGGTTTGCGTGCTTGTAGTAGTATATACTTCTGCTGTTACACACTTCTTGCAGGAACGTTTCTACACCAATCTGCCAAATGACATAAGCATACAAAATTGTTTTGCCATGTAGCAGATTTTTTTTGTAAAGTGAGTTTTGTGTATTTGTCAATTTTTATAATGACTGAAAAGTTCAAACAATGTAAAATTCTGTTTTTGTTTACAGAAAACAGCAGGGGAAACAGATGTAATGCTTGAAGAGAATTACAAGTAAGCTGATCTAATAAAAACCCACATTTATGAGTGGTTTAATTGAAATGTTACATTCACCATGTCTCTAAAAAAACATTGCAAATGAAGTTCAAAATCAAAACAATGCTGCTGGTTTTTTTTTTTTTTTTTACATAAATGGCATTTTTTTCTCAGATTTAGTTTGTAATAATCAGGCATTTTATCCGCAAGTTCTGAAACATTTATATGATACAATAAAATGTAAAAGTCCCATTTTGTGGCAAAAAAAAGAATGCAAGATTCACCCCAACAAAGTATCATTCTTAAAGCCTTGAGGTGAAACACTTTTTAATTAAATTCAGCATAACCCAGTTTATCTGTCAGCCATATTCACTCAATCTAGCTTAATGTGATTTTTTTTAAATCTCTCAAATAAAAAAATGTCTCAATTTTTTTTTGTGTGGACAAAAATCAATAGCGGCATTAAAAGACATCACTTTGTGTTTCCAGACTACTTTGAAAAATGAAAAATACATTTAGACTGGTGTATTGTATCAAATGGATAGTAATTTGAAAGACATTAAATTTATAACATTTAAAAATAAATAAACAATTTTTTATTATAAAATTCCAGTTACTTTTGGGTACTCCATATATATATAAAACATCCACAATTGAAAAAAATGCTTATTAATTTTACTACAAAATATTTCAATAATCATGTTCTCAAATACTAATTAGAATATATTACTTACATTATATGGAGATGGCCTTATTCGCTCTCCAAAAACCACTTGACCAAGGTTCTCTACTGGAGAATGAGTTTCATCTGTTGTACAAAAATCAAAGCTGCAAAAAAATAAATACAAAAGTGATTCTAATGATAATATTTTTATGCTATTATTAAAAATTATTAAAATAAATATTTATAAGTGTAGACTTTTCTTTAAAAAATTTTTTTAGTAACTCCCTAAATCTTACTACAATCATGTATAAATGTGTATGTATAAGTTATCATTTAAAAAAAAAAATGTAAGCATTAATACATGATAGAATGTGAAAAAGTAATATTTTATAAAATCTGATTATTTTTATTTACCAAGTTAAAAAAATAAATTATAACCACATTCAAACAGTTCCTTCAAAGCAATGTCTCAGATCATCTACCAACAAAACAGTTAGTTCCTTTGATCAAATATTGAATTTATGGAAATAACTGCATGAAACTGAATCTGGTAAAGAGGAAATCAATAAATAATTTAATTAAAGCATTTGAGACAGGAATTGTCTAGATTACTACACATTGTAGAAAAAAAAAAGGAATGTAAAAGTAAAAAAAAACTATAGACAACATTAGATTGAATGAGGCGAGTGAAATAAATATACGAATGATTATTGATGTAATCTTATTAGTTAATATAGATTTGGAAGGAATGTATTTTTCAGATATATAATCAACCATACATTGTTCACCATAAAATACCATTATTCAGCACCAACAAATTAACTTACAACTTTTTTTAAAAAATATACATGCATTTATTATATATATATATAATCAAGTGCAAAAATATAGCTGTAAAACAAATAAAATAAGATTGGAAAGTATTTAATTTACTGAACAAAAAAGAAACAATTTGAAAAAAAAAGGATTTTTTGTTTGTCAATGTATTAACTGTAAGGTTATATCCATATATATAGTCAGATATTTGTATAAATATATATTGTAACAATCCATCATGTGTGTGTATATATATTTATGTGAATATAGTTTAAAAAATAATAATTATAATAGTTAAACAATTCTATGAGACAAAGTTCAAATGATTATGAAATTTTATTTGCTTAAATTTAAAATTATATATTACATTAAATAATTTTAACTTGAAAGACAAAAAAAGAAATGCAAATTATTATTTAAATATTTTAAAATGCATTTTTTTGATAATCCTATTTAGTTTAATTAATTAAAATGGGATAATATATATAAACAGCTCTGCATAAAGAAAAATTAAAGGAATAGCAGATTATAGAAAAACTAATTAAAAAATTTGAACATAAAAATTTTTTTTAGAAAAAACAAAACAAAATGTATAAATCTTTTTTTAAAAACATAAATTTATAAAACAGCACAAAATATGAAAGTCAGTTGAGTTCAAATAATAATAGTTAGCTGATTATCATAAGTGGATGAATCTATCATACCAATTTATTCCATCACAATATATATATATTATGATAATTATATAATTAATTATTCAAGACTTAAAACTGTTTCATACTTGACATTTAAAATCTAATAAAGAGTTATTTATATATGAATAAAAAATGTAAAATTAAATAACATTTTAATCTTTGAAGATTATTGAATAATAGAAAGATCGCCTTTACATAATAAAATTTAAACAGTGCTAAAATTATACTTGATCTTGAATGAAATACAATGTCAAGAGAGAAAATATTGTTTATTAATAATTCCTATTATTAATTTTTATATATACTATCTATACTTTTGGTAGTCTACTGGAATTGATAAAACATGTTTTAGTTATGGAATATAGCAAAAGTTTAATTTTATGTAATAGACTAAAATTATAAAAAAATATTTCCAAATTTTTTAATAATGTTTTGTTTTATATATGTATTTGTCTGTATAGAATTATGTGTCTGTATAAATATACATATACATTAACATGCTCATTATATTACATATATATATGTACATTATTTCAATACTTGTTTTCAGTTACATTAAGTAAATTTTAAAAAAAAAACTTACTGATGATATTCATATGGTATTACTGACTCTTCAGAATCCAAACGATTTACAAATAATTGAACTTTTGACTGAAAAAAAAAAACATGAATTTAAAATTAAGTTTATGTATTCTTTTTACTAAAATCCAATAAATAATAAAGCAAATACATTTTTAAAAAAATACTCTACTTTTTCCCCATATTATTATTAAAGTCAGTTTTATTACAAAATCAATAAGTATTTGTACATAAAAATATTTTTACTAGCATATGTAAATAATGCATTTTTTGAGTGATATATAGTATTTCATCATGTCATAAATGCATGTATTATAGTTCATAATGTATATGCATAAAAAAAGCTTATAATAAATTGTTTTCCCAATAAGCAGATTTCTAATTATAATTTCCAAAACTTACAGAAACTAATTCTTACTTTCAATTTCTTCTTCAAATACTCATAGTTTTTTCTTCTTTCATAAAAATTATTTTGCTTTAAAAATTCTAAGAATAAAAAAAAATAAGAGACCCCGGTGATTATTTGCTAGTCTATAAAGGATTAAATCTTGTTTCAATGAACAAAATTATTTGAAATGATAAGAATTAAGTTATTTTTCATATTTCTTATATATCTTGTTGCAATAGTTATTGTTTTGTCAACAACATTACCCCTATATATTATCAAATCCCTTCAATATTAAGTGGATTATCAGTAATAAATAAATTATAGGCTTGAATCCGTAAAAATAAGACTCATTTCCCTCTAATAATAATGATAGCATCTTATTACAATTGTCTTTTTTAATTTTAATCGGTCCATTAACATTCTTTAACCATCCCAAAGTAACTTGGATATTTTATCCCACCAAAATAGATACTCATTTACATGAGCATAAATGAGATACCTAAATCATTTTTCCACAAGACCTTTGCCAAGTCAGAGTTGAGATTATTTTAATCAATACAAAGATGACAATACTTGCAATAGTTTTTTATATAAGTAATAGATGTCCGATCACATTTCATTGCTATAGAAAATGGAATTTGATGAGCTGCTATTGAATTTTATGAAAACTTTACAAAAAATAAAAAAAATTCTTATATGTTATGGATGAAGCAAAGCAATGTATATACAAAATTAAGTCAACAAAGATTCTGAAAATGCAAGCATATTTTTAAAATGCCTATTTTCCCATAATTTCAATTTATCCAAACCACTTTGAACACTTTTTAGCAAAAATCTTAAATAAAGGAAAGGGTAATTTTGGTAATATTTTCCCATAATTGCTTATCTGTGTTCAATTTTAGCATCTACCTGCTAAAATCTAAATTTAAGCACAGCTATGATTAGTCTTGTTAAAAAATAACCAATGAATATAGATTTCAAATGTGCATTATGTGAAGAATACAAATCGCTATTAATATATATTTTTTAAATCATATTACTCCTTTGTTTTGTTTTTTGCAATAGGAATATTTTTCAAAGTTGTAGCTATTAAAACAATTATGCCACTCATGTTTCAGATCCATAAAATTATATTCTTCTTCATTGTCAATCTACTGATCAAGAAAAGCAAGTTTTCTTTTTCATCAGATGGAATGAATTCTGATACAAGTTGGGGTCCTTTTAATGTTTAATAGTAGGGATGACTGCAGAAAAGAATTTGCTATTAACTAAAAGATCATTTAATTCCTCTTGGAGGTCTGAAGCCTTTGAGCCCGAAGCGCCCCTGCGAGCCCCTGAACAAAAATTTAGACTTTCAACTGAGTTTGCGCAGAATTGGTAAGTAGTACACTTACGATTCTCAGATCATTCGATCCGCCATCTTGTTACGGTTAAAATGAGCTATAACTTTTATTTTTATGACAAAATTTGGATATTTTATAAAAGTTTTTGTAAAATACAATTTTTAATTTTTTTATTTTTCTTTTGTTTTTTAGATTTAATGACCATAAATATGATTCATGGTCCATTGAACTTGTTTTACAGTGTAATAATTACATTCATTTACGTAAGGGCTTTTATAAGCCCTCTTAGTAGACACAAATTTTTTTGTAAAAAAAAGTTAAAAGCTTAAAAATAAAAATAAAAAGATTATATCAAAAACATATAAGGATTACTGTTCAATTTATTTTTAATAATAATGACTTTTGATGCCTTCATAATTGGATTCAAATTTGAAACTGATGCTAACATTTAGACAGGATTCTGTGAGTATTCGTTTTATTATTATTATTTTTTATTATTAATTATTGTTTTCTATAATTAAATATAATTAAAAGTAATATATATATGATATAATACAGGTGAAATAATATAAAAACGTTTATTTTAATATTTTTCTGACCTAGTTTTAGAACTCTCTTTTTATAAAAACGATAAACTTTTAGATAAAAAGCACATTTGAAAGGTAGAATCTTTTACCTCAATTAAAGTCCTCAACATCTTGTAAATTATTTCTGTTATTTTTTTCCCCACTAAAAACCAAACACATTTCTAACAGATACCTGCATGCAAGGACAATCAAACATTTCTAGCATATACTCTGTTATAAAAGTAGAACATGTAGGGCGGCTAGTAAAAATGGAACTTACCAATCGCACTGTTTTTGTAATTTTTGCATAGAAAAATTATCTCAGGTAAGACATATATCATTTTTTCCAGCATTTTGAGACGCATGTGATGAAGCTGTCTATGAAATTGTAATTTTAAGTTATACCTTTCAAAATTGAGAATTTGTGAACCAATGTAAAAATAAATATGTTTAAAAATGTAAAAAATCTTTTTTAATTATTTTTTTTTTTGGTAATGACTATTTTATCAGCTTTATTACATTCTTTCATATTTGCACTTTCTAAAAATTATATATATATATTTATTGTAATAAATTAGAAATTTCATTTAAAATTATATGTCCTGTAATTTTTTTTTGACATTCAAAATGGCCATTCAGGTCTTTAAGAGGAATCAACAGGGCAAATTCCAAATGTCCATTCCATACATTCTTTTCATTGCAGCTGTCATTACTAAGGTGACGACTATTCATATATTTGAACATAGATGGCTGCTCACCAACATGCATTAGCCAGCATGGTAAATTTAATGGCCTTTTACCAATAAGTTTAAAATCAAGAAACCCCACGATCTGTCTTCTCTGTGCCTGACAGCTCTTAACTGAAATCAGTTGAGTTTTCTTGAAGACAAAATGAATGTAAGTGTGAATGATTTTTTTTTTATTTTATTAAATATTTACAATTATAACAGACAAAAATAAATCATGGTCTTTATTGCCGGGAGGCTATAAAGTCATCAGCCAGGCAGCAGTTGGCGGCCGAAGACTGGAGTGATAAAAATATCCTGTTTGCGGACCCAATGACATTTTATTTAGGTACTTAAAACTGTAGATCACTTTCAAGTGAAGAAAGATTACAAGAATTAGAAGAACTGTCTTGATATTAAATGGGACATTATTGGACTTTGTGAAATTAGAAGGTGAAGAGACAATTGATTTTAAATATGTACTTGTACTGTACTATAAAGGCACAAACATTGGAAGTATAAATGGAGTAAGAATCATTATAAATAAAAAGAACAATATTGTGGAGATTGATGGTGTATCAGACAGTGGCAAAATTAGCTTACTCAACTTAATAGCAGATATCATATGCATATAATTCAAGTTTATACCCCAACAAGTTCTCATTGTGATGACGAAATAGAAGATTTTTACATGGATATATAAAAGGCTTTTGATCAGACAAAACAATATTTTAAAATTGTCATGAGAGACTTTAATGCTAGAATTGGTAAACAAATAAAAGGTGAAAGTGCTGCAGGGAAATTTGGTCATGGTGTCATAGATATGTGAAGTTTGCAGAAAAACTTATGAATTCTTTTTTTAACAAAAAAAATGTCAAACAGAAATGAGCATTTAAGCATTCGAAATGAAGGTATAGCAAAATGGATTGTTGTTTTTTTCATGTGTCATAGCATTGGCCGGGAAGCGAACCTACTAACCCGGGACAACTGCTTGTAAGGTGGCTGTGCTGACCTCTCGACCACCAATGCTTGACAGAATTGGATTGTTTTGACAAAAAGAAAATACTTATTTCAAGATTGTAATATTCTTAATAAACTCAACAGAGGAAGTTTCTCTGGGCATAGGTGCTGAGAGATTCCTGACTCCGTATAAGGAGAAGTCACGGTGCATCACATCACATGTAAGATACATGTTAATGCAAAACTAGAGACAAAAATTAAGAAAAATAATATTCACAGTTAATAAATCGTTTTCAAATATTAACAGATTTTCAACATGATTCAGATTTGAATAAAATCAATAGGAAGATAACTGATACAGTTCTAAAAACTGCAACAAAGATAGCTGGTACAAAAAAGCAGCAATTGACCAGTAAAATTTCTATGGAGTCAAGACAATTTATGAAGAAAAGAAATATAAAAATGATACTTTAAGAAGGATCGAATATCTCGAATTTTGTAAAATTATGGCGCGAAAAAGAATTGATAAGAAGTATAATTATGAACTAGCAAGGAAAGTTATAGAAAAAAATCAGTCTCAAGAGTGATATTGGTAGGAAACTTATTTCTGCAATAAGAAAAAAAGATGGAGCTATTACTAAAAAGAGAGCTGACATCATGAAATTTGTAGAAGAGTTCTATCAAGAATTATATAGCAATAAAGAACAAGGAAAAGTATCTCCTACAATCTTCTGAATTGCCCAGGATTTTAAATGAAAAAGTGAAACATGTAAATTAAATTTATGAAGAGAAAAGTTCCAAGAAATGATGGAATTGTAATCGATATCTTAAAAGAAGCAGGTGAAGAAAGAAAAAAAAATTTGGCAAAGTTATATACCAAATATTTAAGTGATAAAAATTTATCAGATGATTGGAAGAAAGGTGATAAAAAAGATATTAGAAATTACAGACCTATCAGTCTTTTATCTGTTTTATATAAAAATTTTACCAAAATAATTACAACCCGTCTATAGTAAACTTTGGATTTTAATCAACCAAAAGAACGAGCTGGATTTAAAAATAATTTTAGTGCAGTGAATCATATCCAGGTATTGAGAGAAGTTATAGAAATAATCAATAAATATGAGTTGCCATTATACTTTGGATTTGTAGATTATGAAAAAGCACTTGATTCTATAAACATTTTTTCAGTGATTAAAGCATTGGATCATCAAAGTAGCTGAAGAATATTTATAAAAATGCAACAGCAACAATTAGATTATATAATGATACTAAAATGATTAACACTGAGAAGGTTGTACAAGATGACTCCATATCTTCAAAACTTTTTACAGCAGTCTTGCAAGAAGTATGTGGATTAAAATGGCAAGTGAGGAAAAATCATTCTCAAAAGAAAGTCAAAATAATTTTATAAAAAAAAAAAAGAAGACAAAACACAATAAGAATTCTACAATCTAGATAATGAAATAACTTCAGAAGCTCACAATTTTCAAGATTTTATACAATGGCTAATAATCAATAAAGTAAGTCATATATAACATGATATTGCCATAAAATTTGCAATCCTTAATATTAGAAGACTAAATCTTAGGCCAAAAGTGCATACATTTATCATATTTTTAGAAGAATTTTTATTGATGTAGTAGCAATTATCAAAACAAAATTTAGCCATAAATAACAACATAAATATTTCTGAAATGTTATCTGACTATTGATATACCATTGCTTTTTTAAATAATCATCCTGCAAGAGATGTACTATTCTAATAAAGAAAAAATATCAATATCAATAACTATACTTAACAACAAAAACAATTATATCTTGAGTATTTCAAATATTAAAACTTTTGTCTGTGCTATATTATTCATCCCCAAAAGGGAAAAAAATTAGGAAAATAATTAATCAAATACAATACTAACAAGCAATAAGTCATATCACATGCATCATAATGTATGATTTAGACTGACAAGAACAATGCTTCCCAAAGAAATTAAATCAATTCCTTATTATCAAATAATGTAGATTGTTCATAAATTATG
Organism: Epiperipatus broadwayi; assembly: GCA_028023455.1. Classification (NCBI taxonomy): domain Eukaryota; kingdom Metazoa; phylum Onychophora; class Udeonychophora; order Euonychophora; family Peripatidae; genus Epiperipatus; species Epiperipatus broadwayi. The sequence goes on from JAQFVV010000013.1 coordinate 14,504,479, forward strand.
TAAAAAAAAAAAAAACTCATTTATTTTCAAATAGTACTGTTAACATTGACTGATCATATATTTTTGCTTAATTTTTGGCTAAATCCTAAATTCACTATCATGCATATTTTTCACTAACAATGAATGATAAGGTTGAAGTAAGTTAAACTCCTAATATCATCAAAAAAATTAACGAATGTTAGGGAAAAAAAATTCTATTTAATTTACTATTGAATACTCAAGATTTTTAAGAAATTATTATTAATGACTTTAATTTAAGCCTGTCAACATATATCAAATAAACAAATTTATTAGATTTTTACATTCCAACAATCAATGAAAGATGGTTATGCATTTCCCATTAAACTTTGCAAGGTATTTTATGGAAGAAAAGACTCCTCTATTAATAACAATGAAAATATTTACATACTGAAAAATCACTATAACAAATTATATGACATTGTTCAAGAAGATATGCAGACACTTAAATTCAGAAATATAATTGGGACATCTAATAACCTGGATAAAATATGCCCAGATAAGATCATATTACCCAAGAGACATTCACCCACTAAAAACAAGATGGTAACATTCTAGTTGGAAATCAGATCAGTCATACAATTTAGCAATATTTCAAACATCTATACCATATTAATAGTCCATAATCATGGATTGATTCCCAGATTTACTTCAATCTGCTCTGATTTTCATTGAAAATATGCTTGAACAATTAGACAAACTAAACTTGCAATAGCATTAAGATTTTCAAATAGTATATCTCATCTATACAAATTCTTGAAGCATTTGATAAGTTTATTGAACTCATTAACTAGTGGATATGTGTACATGCTAAAATGTTTGCAAGACTATTCTATTGATAGACAAACTCCAGTGCTTTTTAACAAACGACTTCCTGCCCATCTTTGGAAGGCAGTCATCATGCAATATTGGTATAAAATGGCCTATGACATGCAATCACAGTAAAGATTGATTTTAAAAATACTTTTGATTTTGTTAACTTCAATTATTTAACTAAATAGATATATAGTATTATAGCGAAAATCCAACATTCATATGTGGACTAATAAATTCCATAAAAAATATAGCAGCAGCAACAAAAGCTTCATAAGACTTTCACCAATATTCAAGATTACAAAAGGCATTATCCGAGGATTCCCTCTTTCTTCTATTTTGTTATCTGCATTAATTAATTTTTGACAGGTCAGTGGTCTTACTGCTAGAGTGTTTGACCCACATCCAAGAAGAAAAATAGATATTTACCTACGTTAATAATGTGATAACTATCACAGAAATTTTCAATATTTCTTTTATTGAAAAATGCTTAAAAAAATGTTCAAGAATAATTGGATCAATTGGATCAGGAGACAAATTTTCAGCTTAGCAAATATTAACAGAAAGAATAATTTCAATGACAAAACTAATCTAATATTTAATAAATTAATCACTAATAAATTCTAGATTAAATTATTAACTTTCAATCGATTAAAAGAAACCTGAGAATAAAAATTAAAATGGTTAATTCTATTCTCAAAAGTACCTTGGCATATTATGCACCTTGGAATGGTAAAACTAATATAACAATAGCACATATTAATAAATATATTTATTATACAATACTCTAAGAATGCTATAATGAACTGATTAGTGAAGTTACGAAATGGCCCTCTATTTGATATCAACTTTCCTAATTGTCAGCCATCTGATATGATAAAATTTGCAAAAATATTGCATTATTGATACATACATTAGCCTATTTAGAGAACAGACGAACAAGACACAACATAATTCAAATATCTATCAATGATGATTCATCCCAAAATTCAATCATGCTGCCAATTTGAAATCCATTCTTTCATAATAAGTATTAAAAAATGTTATTGGACAAATCATTGATTCATACATACAAGGATCAAAATTTCTGTATGGTATTTCTACTTACATTTCTCAACAAGATTCATACAGTCCTTTTACACAACTCATAAATTATGTGGATTAGATGAAGAAACTTTGCTACACATTATTGATTATTGTCCCTTTTTTGATAATTTAAGATTAAATTCAATCTTTGACCAAGTTTTTTGATGGATGACAAAAAGACAATAAGAACTAGATATATCATCATTTCTGAGGTGTATATGGCTCGTAAGATGTAAGGTAATTTTCCAAAACAAAAATTAATACTCTGTTCAACAGTTCCATAAATACTATAGGCAGCAGTATTAGAGACTTGAAATACCAAAAAAAATAATAATTAAGATTTATAATGTGGCCACAGGGATTATTTGATTAATGGATTCATTATGACTTATATAAAATGCAGGTTCACAATTGCAACATCATCAACGAAGACCTGTCTTTTATGTAGTAATACATTTAATAACTTATTTTGAGGTCATAAATGAAGAATAATAATTAGCAAAATTTAAAAAATGTCCTTTCTAAATGTAAGATATTCAGTTTTGATTTTAAATACAGTATAAAACTTTTTTTTTTTTACTTTATATATATAAATTATTGTACATAATAAAAGAAACTAATTTTTAAAATAATTGTATTTCTTTTATGTTAGGAATACTCTGGTCTATTTTGTATATTTGATGGAATCCATATACGAAATTAACCCAATTTCTATTTTTACCCCCATATACAGATTTAATTTCTGCTGTAGAAAAAGTTTCATTAAGTCCTAATAATATTCTCTAGATACAGGATTTTCTATATTTTCCATCTACAATATTTGTTTTGAATCTAATATTATCTATTAATAATAATGCACTCAAATATTCCAGACTACTTTTTAAAAAAGATGTTCATGATATAAAATATTTACATTTATAATGAATGGAATGAATTGATAGGATGAAAAGTTAATTGGAAAAGGCATTAGCAAATTTTAATTGATATTACTTAATCTAAATTTTATTTAGAGTAGCCTGTATATATATTAATAAAGGCTATATTTTTTTACAAAGAAGTCAAACAGCATTAAGGCTAAATATGAATCATATAATCAAATACATTAAAAAATGATAATATCACATAAATTTTTAAAAAAAAATATATATGAATGTGTTATTTAATAATAACTTGTTACAAATGCACTTCTAAGATCAAAACAAGACAGAATCTAGATCACATGATTCATTTGTTTGTTCACATATTTCGAATTCTCTATCTTCACTTTACATTATAACCTGGTCTAGAATAAGGTGAAGATGAAGAGAACTGCTCTTGGAAACCTCAGAGTAGGCAGATAAGTAAATAATGTGATATTTTTGATATTAATCTTCCTACCTAAAAAGTAAGAAGAGATCTACAGTTGTCATAAAATTAACATCTCTAAAATATATATATCAGATCTATATAACTATGCAAGTAATGGTTTCAAAATTTTAGTTCTGCCTTAATTTCAGGATATTAACTTGAATAATACAAAAAAATAAAAGATGACTATTAAATGCTTAAGTGCATTAGTTTCAGCTTTCACTTTCTAAGAGAAAAACCAGAAAACTATCTGTAAAAGAATAAGTACTGCAATATACCACAAGAGTCATGTGCCCAGCACGAGATAAACAAAAATTGGGAATTATTTTGATTTATACATCAATCTTACCATTTTTTGCACTTTATATATGTTGAGAATTATTTTCCCAAGTCTAAATAAGTAAAGTTTATGGTAAGTAGAGGAATTCTTATAGATAATAAACTTTATTAATGAGCTTTTCCCACGTCAAAATGTAATTATATTAAGTCAAAGATATTAATGAACTATTATTATAACCCAGAAGAATCTTTACTCTTTAAATTAACAAACAAAAATTCATTTCAAATAAAGGAATTCCAATCAGATCAGTATTCCAAAATAGTCTCAGTACTTTATGAGAAATTTCTAGGAAAGTGAAATGTCTTATACAATAGAAAAATTATTTTAAAAGTCAAACAGAAAAATATAATCTGTACTACGGCATGCATAAGTATTATTTACTTATTATAATATATATTAAGTATATTTTTTGAATGAAAACCTCCCAAAGCATCATACATAAATAATGCTGTAAATTTATATTACATATTGATGAAGAAGTTAGTCTTTCAAAGTTTGTTACAAATGAACGAGATTCTGCCCCAGGAATATTAATTTGAGCCAAATACATCCACGACAAATGGAAATTTCATTTACATAGTTATTGTCTAAATTTGTTTTCCAAAAAACAATTTTGGTGCATAAACAAAAACAATTCACTCTTATCCGTTTAGTGTGAAAACACAAAAACAATTCTTATTCGCTTAGTGTTAAAACATTACTACATACTGCACTCAGAGAATTTATGCATACATATACACCTGAGTCTCGTTTTATGCAGTAGATAGGTTCCTCAGAAAACGCACACAAAAAAAATCGCACAAAAATAGACTTAACTTACCTTGAAAAACAGAGGATAGGTACTGTAATTTTCCAAAAATCGCATAAAAGCAAAGCAACAACGTAAAATTACTTTAAAATTCGCATTAAAAAAAAAAAGGAAATAAAATATGACTAATAAAAAATTTCAAATTTGAAAAAAATTGATAGAAGACAAACTTTTTTTACTTTTTTTATTAACTACAGTATTTAATTTTATTCAAAACAACATATTTTTATGCGTAATTTACATTTTTTTCATACATGTACGGTATTTTAATCATTATCGCTATTTGAGACAGATTCGTCATGTGATGATGTGATATGATGTACTGTAGCTTCTCCTTAAACAAAGTCAAGAATCTCTTAGCAATTATGCCTAGAGAAACCTGTTAGCTACTTTATTTTACATTCCCCAGTCTAAGTTTTCCCATATTCTGCTCCATCCCATTTCCACAACATAAATTTTGTCAACTCTATGGACTTTATATCTAAATCCCAATAGATTGCTCTTATAGTGGATTCGCCCAAACTAAAACATTTTCCAATCACTGTTGATCCTTCCCATTTCACTAAGCGATCTAAAATTGAAATTTCTGTTTCTTTCTTGAGTGTTTTTTCCTCTCCATTAGGATAAACTAAAAGTTTAAAATAAAAATAAGAACTTAGACTTATGATAATAAAAAGACATCTACTCACCGCTGTTGGGCAAAATTTAATTAAAACTAACAAAAATTAAATTCTTATTTTTGTCTTTAATTTTTTACTTTTCAATTCCATTTAAAAATCAAATTTCATTGTTTCACGATCACATTAATTTCAGATCACATTAAGTAATTTTTAAATTATTAATTACAATTAAAAATCAATTTTAATTTTTAATTGTCAAATTTAATTGTGCCCAATGCTGTTACTCATCTTTTAAAAATAAAATTGCGGACACTAAATGATTAATTGATTACGTACTCTTTTTTTAAAAAGCAAAAATAGAATGTGATTTAAAATGCAAAAACAACAATATGCATAGTATAGGCATCTATAACATTTGAACAGATTTACATTATAATCTTATAAAATTTAATGTGTGTATATAAAATGGGGAAATCCTGATTTTAAGTGAATTCTGAACTTCTTTATTGCATAAAATCTATTACAGTACTATTATAAAGCACTGAAAATATTGAAATTATTAGATGGAAGTCGAACTCCGATAATGCGCTATTACATTAAATATTACGTGTGAGTGTGCGAAATTTATAATATTTAACGTAATAGCACATTATCGGAGCTAGACTTCTGATCTAATAATTTTTATAGCGTAAAAGAAAACCGCATACAAAGATATTAAGAAGAAACATGAATCGCATAACTTCAAAATTGCATTAAATAAATCTGCATAAAACGAGACCCGGGTGTATAGGCTGGAAATTACACAGCTTATGGCTGATTAGCTTTGGATTAGCATTAAATGATTCTAAAAATAATAAAAGTATTGCAATAAATTAAATTATTGATACTTAAAAATTTTATATAGATTAAAGTTAAAAATCCAGACATTAATTCAAATTTAAGGAGTGGCAAACATATTTTAGGTTAATCTATCTCTTTGTTTCTAATTTTTGTTCAAGTATATCTAGACATATATATATAATCAGTGCTCGGTTTATATTAAGATAGCAAATTTTCACACTTTAATGGACAGGCTTCAATCCACTTCATCCTCAGCAACATTTGAAAATCTGATGATGGTGTATCAGTTATATAAGATAGAGTAGATGGCTGAAAGGAGCTAGAAAGTGTTCAAATCCTCTATATTACATCTAGACTCCAGGTATATAAAATATATTTAAAATATTAAAACAAAGTAGTTTCTAAAAATTATAAAATTATAAATTAGTCTAAAAGTACGTTAAACACAAAAGGTATTTTGTTGGTAACAATTAGAAGTGGAAATGATATTCATAAAAACTAATTAAAATGCTTGTAAACAGATCGATCAATTAACTTCTTGAGATACATATCTGACATATTGTAGTTAAAAACAGACTGTTATTTTGTAAGCCCAGGTCAAAAATAAAAACATCTGTAATTAACGTATTGGGCAAATAAGCCGCGGATCTCAGCAGAGTTTCTGGAGTTATTTATAGCCAATTGATTAAAGAATTCAAAAGACGAGCAATGGATCCAAAGTTTACTGATAATCTAACTCTAGAGACTATAAATAGTGCTTATAATTAGATTCAAGATTATTCTATCAATTTGCTATTCGGATTATTCTTTCATTATTCTGTATTACAGCTGTTGCTCTATTATTCTGGCATATGCTGTAATTATTCTGCTATTCTTAGTCAGAATTTCATAATTATAGTTATTTGTGTAGTTTGAATCCATGCAGGAATAGAGAAGCTGTCATCTGCTTCGCTCTGTCAAGTGGCAGAACACAAACTGGAAACCCATTGCAGAGTCCAGGAGTATGAGTCGTCAACTTATGGAGAAATCACCCGAACATCTATCCGCTATATGTTAACATTATATGAATAAAATCCGATGTCCAAAGCTACAGGCAGAAACCAGCCATCAAACCAAAAAATAAATACGGCTGAAGCATCCTAATTTAAACCTTTATCCACCATAACTATGGTTCACAGAATAAACTCTGCCAAATATACAAATATCTGGAGAGACTGAACACGAACTTTTTATGCTAAAATAATAGATATGAACTTTAAACGAATCTCTAGTTAATTATTATTTATCTCCTATCTAGTGAAAATATGTTAGTAAATAGGTATTTCTTTAATCTGTTTATGAGCATGATGGCAAGAGATTGTTGTGTTGTTTTCTTTATAAATGCCAGAATTTAGTCTGCGATCATTTAAAATATTAAGTTTATCTAAATCAGTTAGAGTATACTTTAGCAATTTCTGGCCATATTAGTAATGATTTGTGTATCAATTAAACTCGTCATTTCCATTTTATTTAAATATAAACAATATGTTAAATCTGCAAATTAATAAATCAAGAATGGAGTTCAATCGTGCTGCATAGACAGGCCTAGCTTGATGTTATATTTATTTATATGAATAGGTTTCAGTTTGAACAAACTACGCTTTTGTTTTGAAGAAATATAATTGATAGAAATGACGGCTGTCAACAATTAATTCGGGTTATGCTAATTACATATGAAGCTCATTCTTACGTAACCTATTAGTGATAAATGATTATAAAACCATTTGCAGGTTGATAGCCTCTTACTTTCATTATTTGTTTAGTATGGTGATGTGCAGTAGATAAAAATTTTCTATCAGATTAGCTGCTTTATCTTCATACGTCTTGTTGTAATACGTTTGCGATTGCCAGTCACTCATATATGCTGTACAATATACTTTAAGCAGTAGTACATGGTATAAGTTAATTCTTACCGTTTGCATATACTTTATATATGTATTTGTTTTTGTTCATAAACTATTGTAGCACAAATATTATTTCCTCTATGTTACAATTATTTTATTATTGTAATTACTTACTAATATCATGGTTAGAAGTTGATCACTAAAGTTAATTAGTTAAATCGTCCATAGGTTATTTATCTTTGTTTATAATATTGTATTATCCTCACTTTGCAAGGTCATCTAATCTTAGAATGATGATAATAAGATGTCAAGTAATTAGGGCTCTATGCAGTGGATTGGGATCTGTGCAAAAACAACTAATGTTCATATTATTCTAAGTATTATCAAATATTAATTGTTTAAAACATTTAAGCTTTATACTACCTTGTACAATGTCTATCCATAATCTAAATTATTACAATAAGAATAAAATAATAATAATAGGATTTATAAATGTTTATTTCACATAAATGAATTTGTCAAAATTAATGTCAATTAAGTAAAATTATGCTATAGAGTGTGTTAATTTCTAATGTATATACATTAATAAATTGTATGTCTCATTATTATGTAAGTAGTATGTCATTATTCGCAATCAATAATTTAAGTAAAATAATTAAGAACAGCTTGTTTCTTTATCTGACCTTAGCAAACTAAAAAAAAGAAAAAAATATTTAGTTTGTGATGTTGTCGGAATATGAAATGTACATGCAGATTGCCCTCATGTGATTTTCATGTGGGTGGTGCAATTCTGTTAGTCACAAAACTCATCAAAATTTAATTCCAAAGCCTTTAAATTTACAAATTAGTAAAACAACTGATACTTAATATTAAGTAAATAATAAAAGTAACATAAAATGAAGATAGTGTGAGAATTTAGTATTCTAGTAGTAAAAGCAAATAAAACAACTAAAAGCAAAAAATAATTTTATCTGTTTTAACTACTAGAATACTAGTAATTTTTATGATAAATTGTTGGAATAATACGTAAATAGTAAACATGATGAAAAAATAAATATGCAGAAAATAAAAATGTATGAATTATTGTATGGCAATAACAATGGGTTAAAATACTACTCGAGGTCAGAAAAATAGTAGATTATAAATTAGAGTTTAAAATGAAAAAAATTAAAGATAGGTCAATTTTAAAAATATTTTAAAAACCATGATTTTACATAATGAATATTATATGAACAAATTTTAATTATAATTTGGCTTCAGAATATATTAATAAATAGCACTGAGAAATAAATGGATATGCTAGAACTGACATTGATCATAATTTAAGAATGCCTAAATGAAAGTTAAAATTTATTGGCAAAAGAAAATGTTAATAAAATAAAAAATAATCCAGTAATAAAGTGACAAGACATAAGGAAAAAGTTTTCAAATTTGTTGGATAAGAAAATATAGGTAAATAACAGAAGAACGTATAATAATAATAAGGGGTTATTGTTTCCACAATTTCACTATCTATTGATTCAATTAATTCTAATTTAAATATAAATATATTGTAACAGATACTTGTCATCATCCATTATCATGAAAATCGTAAAATTGTAAGAAAATACATAAAACCCACTCACAGTTGCGATTCCTGGTTGAGACAAGAAAAAGAAAGTGTCTACACTAAATCTCTTTTACTTCAACTTGCAATTATTATTGATTCTAATAAAATCACAAATATTTTATAAAATAATTTCTCAGAATTTTTATAATAATAATATGTATAATTTTACTCTTGCTTTTTTTTAACAATTTCCAGATCTTAACTAAGAATAATTTAATCTATGTGTTAAAATATGGTTAGTAAAATTAAACAAAAAGACTCAATAATAATTTATCTCAGGATTAAATTAATAAATACATGGATATCAAATATGTTTATTTATTCCCTGATATGATAATATAAAAAGGGTTTTATGTTCACCATCTTATTCAATAATATTTCACATATTACATAGCATTACTACTACAATAAAGTATATAATCTAGCAGAATTTTACAAGTAAGATTGTGTTTCAAATATGACGATTAATCTCATGAATATGAAATGAAATGATGCTTTTTTAAGAATAACAAAGAGAAATATTAAAATTTACAATTATTTTATTGCGTAAAATAAAAATCAATATCAAAAACAAATAACATAGGCAAAAATCTTCATATAGTAGTGCCACTCAGTACAAGCCAGAGTAATTAATGGATGAGGAAGGTCTGTGCATAAAATCCCTATCTAGTGCCATCCCCAGACTAGTTTCTAGCTTGTGGCTTTCGTCAATGAGGAGCCTTGAATCTGAGAGCACTGCATCTAGATCTTAGAATCTAATGCAACCCTCCAGCAGCCTCCTTTTATCTTATTAGCCAGCTATAAAGCTTTGAATTCAAAATAAAAGCACAATAATGTTTTCAAGCTCATTAGCTTGTATAGTGGTATAGATCTCAACTCAGTTCAGCATCCATACTTTTTGGTATCTATAGTTCTTTAATAACCACAGTCACCAAAAAGTATAAATGCTGAACTGAGTTCAGATCTATACGACTATACAAGCTAATGAGCTTGAATTGAAAACATTATTGTGCTTTTATTTTGGATTCAAAGCTTTATAGTTAGCTAACAAGATAAAAGATGGCTGCTGGAGGGTTGCATTAGATTCTAAGATCTGAGTGCAGTGCTCTCAGATCCAAGGCTCCTCTGTGACGAAAGTCACAAGCTAGAAACTAGTCTGGGAATATTAGAAGAGTAGGCACTAGATAGTAATTTTACGCACAAATCTTCCTGCATCCATTGATTACTTTGGCTTGCACTGAATGGCGCTACTATATGAAGAGTTTTGCCATTGTGTAAACAGCTTATGTAAGCATAAAAAATGGTGATCATGTGATGTTTAGTGGTTTAAGAACAAATAACAATAATAAAAATTATATAATGCATTTAAATAAAATACTAATGTCTATTTCCAAACTAATTCGACCTCACAATTTGTCAGGTGTTTTATCATACTGTGTTGGGAAGACAATCACATTTATAGGAATAGGTTGGATCAATATTTCATAAAATAATCCTTAATTTAATATTGGAAGATAAAGATTATTATAATAGTAAAAGTTAGATCTTATATGGTTTTTAATTGGTTTATTTTACCAACCAATCAATTATTTATAAACCTCATTTACAAATAAGGGAGAAATTTTTTACTTTTTTAAAATAAGCAAGTATAATTCATTGCTTTGCAGATCAAAATGATAATTTACCACATTGGATTTATTTATTTTTGCTTTAAGATCCTTTTCTGTATTCAATTTCAGGCTTTAACTTCCAAAAGGTGCTACTTTAACCAATAAACATCACATGACCATGACCCCTTATGTTTGCTGGGAGTGGCAATATATATAGTGAGTTTTGCCTGTTTAAAGGTGCTACTTTGTCAACACAAAGTACAAGAAAATCATTAGGCTGTTTTATTGAACACTAGATAACAGCAAAAATTAATATTAATAAGTATGAGTGATATATAAAATATTCCTTATAGATTTACACATCTACATATGGGTAACTTCACTTAATTTTGAAGCCAAATATTAACAAATCATAAGCATTATTTGGCAATATCCATTTAATATAAGTTTAAAAACTACTAATATTTGTACAATCCAATCTTCACATAAATTGTATTTAATCCCATTCAATCTTTCACTAATCATAATATCAAATAAAATATTATCTTTTACCTGAGAAAATCTTTATTTACGTTTGACTTAACTAATAAAATAGAAAGTACATCAAATAATCCATCTGATTCATGGAACTATTCATTTCAATTTTAAAATATTATTGATTCTGGAATAGCGTAAAAATATGAAATTACATTTAGTATGATTATTAATCCAAGATAATCCAGTTTGAAAAATCACTGATAACTAGGTAGTTCATTATATCCTGTAGTTGTTTGGAGGATCCATAATTTATTAATAGCTTTTAAAATATATCTTGATAATCCATTATTCTTTTTTTTTTTGCACAGAGAATCCTTGGTTGTTTTCTCATCCCTGCTGTTCGCCTCGAGATGTCGCTATTTCTAGGTCAATTCCTAGAAATATACCGTTTCACCGGCATTCACCCAACAAAAGAGGAAATTTTCTACGTTAAACGCAGAAAAAAAAGTCATCACGTTTGGGCGACGACAGAAGCCAACACAAAGAGACTTCTTTCTATGATAAAACACAGAAAGAGTTCCCAACGGCTGTCAGTTATGGCTTTTTTTTTCTATGCTAAAAGCAAAGAGAAATGCCTTTATTGGCTGCCGGTAGTTGATTTTGTTATTCATTTTCTCGTAATAGTCAAATATCTATTTTCTCTGTAGTTTCGTGTGAGAATGGGTGTATTTGAGCCAGTCGTAGTTTTTTAAAATTTGATGAGACATATTTTTTTTTTAAAGTGATGTAACTTACTTTAATGTTGTATGTTTATTAATAATGATGTGAAGCTTCCATGAGGAATGTGTAATCCTCAAAAAGTGATTTGAAAGGGTACACGCTAGCATTTATTTGACAATCACGCAAATAGTAAGATGGCTGACGACGCCTCTAACTAGGGAGTATTTGAAGCTGTGGCAATTGCCATCAACTGAAGCCAGCGCTGTGGCGTATTTGCAAAATAAAAATATCCAGTTGAAACAGAAAAAATTGTCTTTGTGGTGAGGAAATGCGAATTGATGCTAATAAAGATCTGTTATGTCCGCCAGTTATATATAATACTCGCTGGCGAACAATCTATGCAGTAAGCCAACCTTGCCCTGCCTATATATGCATACAATAATCAGAATCCCTGAGACTAATGCCGGTAGAATAACAAAAGCAGATTTAATTACAATACACTAATATATACATATTTACACGAATACATTAAAACAATCATTATACATTTAGATCAAATAAACCCAAAGATATACCAAAATAAGAAGAATAAAGATCTCTGCGACCTACTTTATAGTCCCTATATGCTGACTTGGACGTTTGGAGGCCAGCAGTCCACTCTGGAGCTACCGTGCTAAATAAGCGATGTTCAGTACCTTTCACAGTTCATCTGCATCGGTAGAACTCCCAGTTTGCCGATGCTTTACACTTGCACTCATTTCGCCAGTTCTGATTTTTTCTGGATTTGATTGGTCAAATCTTGTCTGTCCTGGTCGGATCAATCCCTCCCAGTTGACTTGCAGAAGCAGATTTAGACTTACGTTTTACTTTGATTACCCCTCTTGCAGCCCAATTACTTTTTTAATTATTCATCTTGTTTATCTGCAAAGTTGCTTCGTTAAATTAACCTTTTTCTATCTAAAAGGATGTTTTTTTTTTTACTGTTTTACAAAATAACACGGCTATTAAAGTCTAAGATGATTTTAAATTAACGAAGTATTTTTATCTTCACGTATATATATATATATAACTTGCGTACGTATATGCGACAAATTATACACGTACATACGATTAAATATTAAATCCCCATTTACTATTATTATTTTGTGTGTATTTTAATTCTACACCTACATAACAATACTTCCCCCAAGTTCAAAGATTATTTGTTAGTCTTCGAACTTAACATAGAAATATTTAAAGATTTGGGAGGGTTTATTTTCCTTTTTAGTTGTTGCCGTGAATTATTTTACATTTGTAGTGATGTATGTGTATCATTAAAACACACACAAAATAATAATAGTAAATGTTGTATAAATTACATTACTTTTTATAGATTTATAATTACGTATTGCTTTTTAATAAAATTATTTATTTACTCTTGAAAAAAAAAATACCGTAACTTTAAAAAGACACACATAAAGTTTAAAAAAAATTAGAAAAACACCGTAACTTTAAAGACACACACACAAACTAAAAAAAAAAAGATTAATAAACATTTACAAAAATGAAAGACTAACATCATATAATAGTATTAGTTACTATAAATCAGATCTTTTTATATAAAATCAAACACAGGTCCGGACCAGAATCGTTATATGTATATGTTTTTGATTAGCATCAACGCCATCCCGTGGCGAACACCAGGGATGAGAAAATTACCGAATCCTTAACTGCAATTATTTTATCATTAAACACATATTCATAGTTTTATCATAAGCAACAATTTTAATTTCTTTAGTAGATTTTATCTTATCCAAAGATCTTGGCATTCAGCACTTTATTAATTCAAAGTATAAGATTAATTCACTCATTTTTGATCTCTATTATCCATTAACAAAAACAATCTTTCATTTTTAAATCAAATTCATTTCTGTAATAGCAAGTTTGTATGAAGCATATTTGATTTTTTAAAAACAAGAATATTATTATTTAAAATATGTTTTATTTTATAACTGGAGATGACATCAAATTCATTTCCTTGAGACTTACAAATATCCTTTCATGTAGTGAAGAGACCAATCACTTTTCTAATATTTTATGGAAAATTATTTTAAATTTAGAAATACAATTCTTCCAAAATATATCAGTTAATAATCATTGTTGTTCCACTGTTGATGAAAATCCAGCAATTTGTTAATAATGTGCCAGCAATTCCACCAGTCAATTTGTCTATTTTATATTTACGTTGACTATAACATATGAGATTTCTTGAAATAAAAATTTTATAAATTAAAACGATGGTTATTTTTGGTTATTCTGTTGTGGTCCATCTCTCCTCTGGAATGATGATAAGTCATATGCTCAACAAGGCACTTGCCTAGTTAAGACTTCAGCCTGTCATCAGGTTGATGAAAAATAAAATGGTTATTTAAAAGTTGATTGAGGTCCTATAAGCATTGAAAATTTTTGTAAACTGATTTTCTTATGATTTCTCTTTTATACTGATGATCACATGTTAGCTAAGTGACTTAATATTCTCTTTCATACACCGGGGTTTCTGGGTTTTTCAGAGAAGATTGCCATAGTTTCTGCTACCCAAAATGTTAGTTATGATTTTTAAAACAAAAGCAGTAAAAACTATCATTTCAGACTTCAAGACAAAACAATTTTACAAATATTTTATTCAAATAAAATTATAAAACCTAAATTTCTCTCAAACATTTTTTTCACACATTTTTTTTTAATTGTTCCTATAAACGTTATAATAGACTATTTAAATATAATAATGATTATATCTTATACTCTAACCAAATGAAAGTGATAAATACATTTGCTTAACTATAAAAATTAAATTAATCAAACCCAATAAAAATTTTATAGTCTTTAAATCTAAAATAGCCAATTTACAGTGTAACTGTAATGTTACAATACATATATCAATCAAACAATAGTATTCTAACCAATACATAGGTCCAGAGAGTAGTCACAACATCAATTCATCCATTCCATTCTCTTCCTTACCATTTCTTCAATTCCACATAAGTCTTCCCATCTCTTATATCATCCAATAATGTCAATCTCTTCCGTCCTTTCTTTTTATTTCCACTCACCATTCCCTCCAAAACATTTTTCATTAAACTATAATCTCTTCTCAATATATGTCCAATCCAGTTTCTCTTTCTCTGACTGATATTCTCAATCAATCTTCTTTCCTCATTTACTCTTTTCAAAACTTCTTCATTTGTTATTTTACTCATCCAACTGATTTTTTCCATTTTTCTCCATGTCCACACCTCAAAAGCTTCCAATCATTTCTTAATTCTATTACTCAATGTCCATGTCTCACAACCATACATTAATACACTCCACATATAACATTTAATTAATCTCTTCATTAATTCTCTTTCCAAAGGTCAACAAAATATCTTCTTTCTCTTCACAAATGCCTGCTATTCTTCTTTTAACTTCATCTTCACTTCTTCATCCTTACCCAACCAACTACCCAAATATCTAAATCCCTTCACCTGTTAAACCATGTCATCACAGATTCCAATTTGCAGTCTTTTTGCATCTCTCCCTATCCATAAACACTTAGTCTTTTCAATATTAATCTTCATTCCATATGCCATGCATCCTTCTTCCAATTTGTTCAACAAATTCTGAAGACCTTTTTCCTCTTCAACAATAAGAGCCATACCATCTGCAAATCTTATATACTTTATTACTCTCTCTCTCCAACATTTGCTCCTCCATAGTCCAAATAATTATTTAGCATATTTTCTAAATAAATATTAAACAGAACAGGTGACATACTACACCCTTGCCTAACTCCATTTTCTATATTCACTTCATCAGTCTCATTACTCCCAAATGTAACTCTTATCCTTTGTCCATTATACATAGCCCAAATCAATCGTCTTTCTTTCCAAAATACTCCTTTATCTCTTAAGATGGACATCAGTTTATTCCAGACGACTTTATCAAAGGCCTTTTCTAAATCCACAAAACATATACTGTACCAGTCAAAACATGTTTATCCATCTAACATGAGCTGGAACTCACAAAATGTACTTTAAACCCAGTCAAACCCAAGATTTAGGTCAGGGACCAGCATGGATTCGAACCCACTCTCTAAGCCCCAGATCTAACACCTAATGAATAACATAATAGTGATGGCACATGAGAATTAATTTTAATCCAGCTCACTAGCAAAGCAGAGAAGACAATGAGACATCTATTAACTATGACTAAACTAAAATATATATAAGCATGGCTGTACTTTTAGAAGTGGAGAAAAGAGGAATTCAAACTACTCAGACAAGTTGGATAATAAAAAGTAGTTTAATATAGTGACAAATTGTTTACGTACATTTATAAATTAATTGCAAACATTAGTATGTGCGTGAATGAGCAAGCGGTAGATGATTACATAGTGTCATTCACGCTATTATTTCTCATATGCTCTTTTATTAATTAAATAACATATACTATACATAAACACACATCTTTGGTGGGTCCAATATTAAGATGCCAATCGATTATTAGAAATAATCACATAATATTGCTAATAACGCTTTGGATTATGATTCTGAAACGTGGTGACTATCATTATTTAGGGGAACATTCCAAGATTTATTACAGATATAATATAAACCATTTTCATGCCATTACGGTCGTGAAAATACATAAAATACATTTGAAAACATATTTGATTAAATGATAAAATACTTAATAAAAATTCTTTTAATTAGCGCTGGTAAGAAGAATGCTTTATTTTCCCCAAGGCAAATAGATACTCTTAAATACAGGAATAAGTTATGATGGTGGGATTGTATAAGACTGAAATAAATTTAAGTAATAAAACTAGAAGTAGCTGGCATATATATATATTAAGCAGAGCGCAATTTTAATATTAGAGCATTAAAACTGGGTCATGAAGCAAAAGAAATAATAATACAAAGAAGTTTGCAGTGCTGACATAATAGCTAAAAAATAACAGGGAAAGTCGTGCTTCTGGACAAAAGACAAAGTGGATAGGCATGCCGTGGACATCGCCAATGTGAAGGCCTTTTATACAAAGATAGTAGACAGGTATAGCGTGTGCCAGACTTAGGGAATCAACGCCAGAAGCCTTTTTATACGAAATAAATGGTTCTGGGAAGGTCAACTATCCTCAGAACAAGGCTTAAGAAATAAATCTATGGGTTCGAACTTGTCGCAACCCCCAGATTAGAAGCACATAACGTATATATATACGAAGATAGGCCGAATGTCAGTAACGCAGTAATGATAAAATGTCACTAACGACATTGAATAAGTTTTACTGCTTTAAAATAAATTATGCTAGTTTGAATGCCATAATTTATATAAATAATATACTATGCCACTATAATATATATAGAGAGAGATTTCATTTAATAAAATATGCATGAAGGTTTTATTTAATAAAAGAAACATTAAGATTTACCCCCCTCCCTTTTCTGCTATTTTTAAATAATTCAATCCCACCTTCGCGGATTTTATAACTGAGAATATTTAAGCATCTGATATTTTAAGAGTATGGAAAAAAGAATACGAGCAGTTATAGAAAACCAATAATCGGTCACCTTTTCAGAATAAAAAAAAAAACATTTTAAAAGATTTCAAAGCGTTGATTAGCTTGAATGGTGGATTTACCCTGGGTAGAATTACTTTATTCTATTCGGAGTTGAACAAATAATTTTATAAGAAACCAACATAAAATGTTGATTCGTAAAAACAAACTGGCAAACATATAAATTAACAATGCATTATGTTTTAAGGAAACATTAATAAACTTAATTAATGGAGATTTAATTGAAAGACAAAAAGGATTTTAGAAATTACATTCGCCAGGTTGCTGGAAATTGGCATATTAATAATAAGCAAGCAGATATATAAATCAAATACTAAATACATATAAATCAATGACCGCACCAAAGTTAAGGAAAGTTAAGAGCATATGAGAGAAAATTAAATTTATAGAAATTACTTAAGAGCAAATTACATATTAAAACAAAGTTAAATAATACATTAGAAGAAATCTTTATCAATGAGTTAGGCTAGATTTAGTTTGAGGTGATGGTTTGAAAAGTTACCTTGCAATTTTAAGAATCCAATTTAAAGTATGGCACGTGCATGGCAATTGAAATGCAAGTTCTTCGGTGGCAGCAAACTTCTATTAGCATTCTAAAGTTCTTAGGTCGGGCTTTTACTTCATTCTTGGGCAGCAGAATGGTACGGCCGCGGAAGAAGATGACCCAACAGGGCCGAGAAGGGTGGTGGATTTACTACTACATCATTTTAAATTTCAAGCGACGTGTAATATGTTAACAATACCGTTCTCTCAATAGTAGCTGTTCTATCTTGGTGATTTAAAAACCGGCCATTTTATACTCTGCCCAGGTATTTCTGGAATGCTTTTAATTCCTTAGTTCATTGTTTTTGAAAGATGCAACTGTTAAATAACGTCCAAAAATAAATTCAAATCTATTTCCAGATTAGAAATAGATTTGACAAAAATGGTTATAACTAAAGAAAATCTTTAATCTTAATCCAATTTTAAGTAAAAACTTTAATTAAAAATACCTTCCCCAGATTAAAACAATAGTGTTTCCAACCCTTTAATTATTTTTGGGCAATTAACAGTACATCTTCCATCTTGGATTTTATAAAATACAGTTTAATAGAGAGAGAAAAAAGGACTTTAAAAGAAAAAGTTGTATAAATGACATATAATAAAATATTTTTTAAAAAATCAATATTTTGTTAGTAAGTTTTTGCTCCTATATATATATTTGAGCCGCACCTATGTACTTTAATGAAAAAGAACTAATAATTAATAAAAAGAATTAATAATAATTTTAAAAAATGTTATTGAAACATTAAAATTTTATAACTTAGGCACACATCTCAAATATATACATATATATACACGACAAAAGGAGCGGAATGGGATATAGGGTTTGAATACAGGTTAGTAGATGGAACTATGAAGCTCAATCTTAAGCTAAGATTGACTGCTTCAATACCAATTCCTTTATCTTTTTCAATATATCTTTCTGCAATTATCCTAACAATACTCTTGTGCTTTTCCTTTCCAAAAACCAAACTGTTCTTCACCAATATAATAATCTACCTTCCCATAAATCCTTTGAGTTAAAATCCTCAATAAAACTTTAGAAGCATGAGACAACAAACTTATTGTTCTATACTCTTCACATTTATCAGCTTTCTTCATTTTAGCAATTGGAATCATTAAAGTTCTTAAAAAATCTTTAGGCCAAACTTCATTATTATATATCAAATTGCAAAGTCCAGCTATTTCCTTCATAGTCAATTCTACCATTTCTCTCAAAAATTCTATAGGTATTGCATCAAATCCAACAGCCTTACCATTCTTCATTTGTGCGAACGCCTTTATTTTAGCTGACAATATGTCTATACCTCTATTATCTATTTCAACATCTTCATTTTGAAGTTCATAATTAATTAAATTATTTCCTCTGATAAACAGACACTGAAGATATTCTTCCCATCTTTTTAATATATCATTACTACCAGTTAACCTCCTTCCATTCTTATCTGCAATCTCACTTGCTATCATGTCTTTTTCTCCCAAGTGATACCTGTATTCTATCAAATACCAGATCATATCTTTTCATCGGTTGAAGCCTTTCTATCTCTTTACATCCTTGCTCCAACCACTTTTTTTTTTATTGTTATATATATAACAAAAAATTAAAAAATTAGTAAAAAAAAAATTAGATTTTTATATTCAGATATTTAATCTATTGTGTTTTATAACTACTAATTATAACACAACTAGTAAAAAGTAAGTGTAATATGTAAAAAGTATGTGTAAATACATATATACTTTAATTTTGTAATGAAATAAACTATATTTAAAAATAGGCAATGCATTTTTCCTTTTTCCCATTTTTATTTTATGATTAAATACTTTTAAATTTTTCAGTTTCTATTTTAAAAACTTTTTAAATGTCTGCTAAAATTGCTTTAATTATATTTAAAAGAATGTAATAATTGAATTAAAGAAGTTTAGGTATGGCTTTTGTGTTTCTTTTTCAATCAACTTTGATTAGCTTTTGGGGAGGGGGGGGAGACAAGACTAAAAATCTTTCAGTTTTCAAAAAAAAAGCTTTTATAAAAGTGTTTGTAGAAATTCATGTAGAACATGATGTATTTTTCACTAAGACTCTAGTTTGATTTATTTCTTGCAAGATTATAAATGCCAATTATCTTGCACTATTTTTTCAATGATATTTTTCCTTTTTTTTTTTGTTTACACCTTATGTAATATCAAAAACTAGGGTTTTTAGTATTCAATTATTATTCATTATATATATATGGTCAAACAATTGTAATTTCATCTTTATGTCTTTCTTTCATAAAATTCTCCTGATTACTTTTTTTTTTTTTTTGAAAATTCCGTAAACAATGATATTATTAATAAAATAATAGGGGGGGGGGTATGTAAATACAGAAGTAAAAAGAGGCACAAAAATCTTTAATAGTGAAATGGGATAAGTAATAGATAATGCTTGATGAACAGATTACAAATAGAAGAAAAAAAAATAGATCTGATTTAATTAATAATAGAATAATACTTTGAATGAGAACAAGAAGATTATGATTTTCAATTCATACTTGCTCCATTGTAGAATCCAGTTTTTCCAATCCCTAGCCTCTCTTCTCCACTTGACAAACTCCCTTAATTCATCCATCCAACTCATGTGATCTCTTTCTAGATTTTTTTACAATTTCTTAGGATCCAATTGTAAACTTAACTGAACATCTATTATTATCTCTTCTAGCAATATGTCCAAGTCTCAGATCCATAACTAAAAACTGGTCAAATACAATTAAAAATCCTTTTCAAGTATATATACATAAGTATACTTCCCCTTAATACTAATTATTTCTATCAAAAACATTACATAAGTTTAATTCTATTGCTCAATTTCAACCATTATGTTCCAATCTATATTAATAGTCTGGCAAAGATATTTGTAGTTATTAACTTCTAATTCACAATTATCAATTCCATTAAACATTATTTTAATCTTTTTTACCATTTATCTTTAGTACTACTTTCTTTCATCTCATAATTCTTACATTTCCTTAAGTTCTATAGCATTATTTGCAAAAACAATCATGCCATCTTCAAAATCTAGAAAACTTAAATAACCTCCATTTACTTTTACTCCCTTAGTTTCAAATTTTAATCCATAAATTACTTCTTATAAAACTGATGCAAAAAGTTTTAAAAATATGAAATCATATTCATTTCAATTTTAATGCTCTTAATATCACTAAGTAATCTAATCAGTTCTGTTGAATTTTTATATTCTTCAGAACAAGATAATATCTGGTTTATATCTTGATGTTTCAAAACTTTAATCATTATAGAAATGTTTACAGAATCAAATGACTTTTCATAACTTTTCTCAATATTTGCATGTGATCCACTATGCTAAAACCATTTTTAAATCCAACTTGTTCTTTTGACTGGTTTGAATTCAAAGGTTACTGTAAGGCAGTTATAATTATTTTGGTAAAGATTTTGTACAGAACTGATAAATCTATAATTTATAATATTACTACACTTATCAGCCCAGAAGAGATAATAATTGTAGGAATTCTTTGTTTTCTTATTCTTTATTACAATAGAACTCTTCAACGTATTTCATGATGCCATTTCTCTTTTTAATAATAGTTCCATTATTTCTTAATTGCTGAAACATCTTTTCTTCCAATATTAAGATGTTGTTTTACACTTTTGAGACTTTCTTTTCTATAGTAATAATTTTTATTAATCATTTATTAGCTTTCCAATTCATAGTTATATTTATTTGTACCATTTTACAAAATTCTAGATATTCAATTCATAATGAATCATTTTATCGTATTTCTTCTTTGCTACATACATTGCCTCAGCAGAAAAATTACTGGTAAATTGCTGCTTTTTTATACCAGCTATCTTACAGTTTTATAGAGTATCAGTTATATTCTTATTGATTTCATTCAAGTCTGAACCATCTTCAAAGTCTGTTAAAATTTAAAATGATTTACAAGTTCTAATTTAAATTTGCTGAAGTACTTCTGACAGGAATATCAATTGTTGATACTGTAATGGTATTAAAATAAAGAGGAAAATAAATCTTAAGTAAAAATGATTTTATTAAAAACTAAAAGCCAAAATTAAGAGTTATGTTAATATATATATATCGCACAGATGGAAAATTTTAAAACTATTTTAAGAAAAAAAAGTACTTAAAAGTACTTTTTTGTAAAAAAAAAAAGTAAGGATCTAAAGATAAAGATTAATATTTTTGAAAATAGAAATGTTAATTTCTATCATGTTTAATCTTTGTAAATGGAAATGATTGTTTTAAAGCAAACTAGCCCTTGGTGCACTTAAATAATTAAAATGTCAGATCGGAAATATAGATAAAAATTAAAGATCGTTTCCTGCTCTGAAGCAGTAACAAGCACACTGACCAAAATGGAAAACATCTGGACATTAGGATCGGTGACATCATGTTAGATCAATCCATAGGATTTCTGATAAGAGGCTATAAAAGTATAAAAGGCAAAATAATAGCAGTTGTATAAATTCTGACTATTAATCTAAATATGAACTGTAGCTGTATTGCAGACTCTATGATGTAGAAGTCTGCAATAGATTTAATTTCCTGTTATATACCAGCTCAGGCAGCCTCCAAACTAATGAGTACTGAATGGCAGCAAACAACTGATCGGTCTTCCCAGAAATATTAAATGGACTTCGGTTGGATAAGTGTGATGCATCATGGACAAGACAGACTTCAGACCTCTCATGGAAAGTATGAACTCTTTTATCTAATAGGAACTTCTACAAACTTGCAATTAGTTAAAACCTCATTAATAAGTATGAATTCTTATCTGACTTAAAGATTTCTAAATCAATTATGTTTGCTAATCATTTCCATTTTTATTTATTTTTGAATTTATTAACTAAATTTTTAAAATGTATTAAATTTAAGTTGGGTGTAGATTTGTTAAGTTTGGGGTTAGGTTAAGGGGTTTAATTTCAGGCTATTTGTTTCATAGTTTGGTTGATGCCTATGGAGGGATATAACGGTGTTTATATCAATGTAATGTGAAGCAATGCATGACCCCAAAGAAGCAGTCATCGCATTGCAATGGACGCAGACATATTTCCTGTGACATTTCGCTCTATGGATAGGAACTATAAGTCGGCAATAGTTCCACTCTCCGATCCATATGTAGCATTTCTCTTTAATATTTTATATACGATTCTTTCGCCAGACAGATGCACATTCCTATATTGGGCGAGGATCATTTTCTTTAAATAATATCACGCTGCAGACGCACATTCCTGCCAGCGTGGTTTTATGCTAACATCTTCATATTGCATAGGTTGCGTCTGTATATCAGGAAGCGAGCGTTGGTTTGGCTACAAATTTTTAGCCTGAGTTTGGATATTTTGAAAATTTTTAATCATGTAATCTATGTGGCTTATCTATACTCAACATTCTAAATTAAAAATATATAAAATGTCCATCTGTGCGGACTTACTAAAATAACAATTTAAATTTAAAATAAATAATAAAATCTAAATTTATTCCTCAAATTTAAATATGTGCATCAATAAATGTTTTTTGTGTGATATTACTGGCAGTGGCTTATTTTATTATTTTATTTTAAATCTTTCTTTATTGAAATGTTTTAAATAAGTATTTATTATAAATCTTTGCGTCTACTTGAGCTAGTGGCATGGGCTAACGGTCAATATAATAAAAAGTTGGATCGTTAACAATGTATATCTGCCTACACTATAAATATTCTAGGTTCAAATGGCCTAGTGGTGCCCTGTACGGCAGATACGGTAAGAGTCAATCCTCCCCGACCGTTAAAACACTGTTTTTCTTAATAGTATTAGCATTACTACTTTATATTAACACATATCTCAGTCCTCACTAATTGATGATTAATTCCTGATTAAATCTATTAAAAAACATTATAATCTTGAAATATATATTTTCTACTAGTCAAAATATAAACTGATTCTGCTATTATTTCATAAAGGTGTTACCATGTCTATTTCCATTTAGCATTTTCTCAAAGAAAAAAATCTATAATATACAGTTTTTCTGCAAACTCCAATGTATCCCTTCTCATTTTTGTCACAATAATCAAATTATCTGATAATACTTAACTTTAGTTTACCAATTCTAGCATTAAAAGTCTCCCATGATTTTTTAAAATATTTGTTGGTTTGATCAAAAGCTTTTTGTACATTCCTGTAAAAATACTCTATTTTTTAATTACAATGATCTACATTTGGTACCTTCCGTCAATTTGAATAACTAAGCTTGCCATTATCTGATAATTCATAAATCTCCACAACGTTGTTCTTCCACTTTTTATTTATAATGAATCTCATTCCACTTGTACTTCCAATATTTATGCTTCGTAGTAAAGTTCATTTAAATTTTTTAAATCAATTCTCTCATCACTTTTCTTCTAACTTCACAAAGTCTACTAATGCTGCATTTAGTATTAGATATTTATTTCAGTTCATGCAATCTTCCTTCACTTAAATATGATCTGAAGCTGTAAATATCTAAATAAAAAATCATCATTTAAATGAGTCTGATTCCACAACTAGTGGACTGTTAGCAATTTTTTCAACCACTAATCATTGACTTGACTGATGTTTCTTGCTTTCTGGGAAAAAGAGCCATTAACTGTCATAATTGTAAATATATATTTTCTAAAAATCATTCACATACACATTCAGCCCATTTTCAAGAAAACTCAACTGATATTTCAATAAAGAACTGGCTGGCAACTGAAAAGAAAGACCATGATGGAGAGGACATTAGGAATTTTGCCCTGCTCAGTTCCTTTAATGCCTCAAAGAGGAATCAAAAGATCTTCTCTCAGTTACCAGCAAACGTTTTTTTTTTATAGGCAAACAAAAATTATGTACAAAATAAAAAATTATTAGAAAAATAGTAGTAAAAATGAAAAAAGCATAAGGTTTGTGTGATAAAAACAATAAGAACTCATCTATATTAATAGAATAAAAAGTAAGATTGATAAGAATTAACTAAGCTGTGGAATAATAAAAGAAAATTATAAAATATATAAATACAGATTTGAAATCACAAAAAGTGATGCACAATCCTCAATCACAAAAAGAACTAATATGGAAAAATTACAATTTAAACTTCACAAGCAATTTCTAATGTCAACCTTTCCCAAATTATTTTATTTACTAAACAACCAATTCTTTGTATAGTAGTATTACACTCATGAAATTACAATTGGTATGAGTCAGTTCAAAGAATATTAAATTCTTAAATTTCTACTGTTTCCTTTGACAATTCCAAATTGATATTTCATTTTTTTGTTTTTTTTAACTTGCCACAAAAGATTTAATGTCTATAGTTTTCTAACATTACATTTCTATTTCATAGTAACATAAACAGTCTGAGATGGGTTAAATTATTAGCAATGATAATATTTCCAGGAACTTTGGGATCAGCACTGCTGTGACATAATCGTCCAGCCATAATTATTCTAATTTTGTGAATTATTCTAACATTTTAAGTTTATTATTTGTTTAAAGATTAGAAAACTTTATATTTAAAAAATGAGTTTTTGAATTCAACTAAAATTTTAAAAAATTATTATGAATATGAACTTTATATTTAAAAAATTTGAATTCAAGTTAATTTTAAAAAAGTATTACGAATATGATATAAATAAAACATTTTTTGGATAAAAAAATTAGTAAACAAAAGCAATTTTTGACATTTAGTTTATTTAATTCAAAGCTTTTATTTATATCATAATCATAATGATTTTTTAAAATTAACTTGAATTCAAAAACTCATTTTTTAAATATAACATTTGCTAAATCTAAAGTGATACTTCACAAGCAATGAAAATATATTCACAAAGTTAGAATAATTATGGCCAAACGATTACATCATAGCAGCATTAATCCCAAAGTGTCCATTCTCAATAAATATCAATCCACTACAGCTGGAATAGGGGACCTTTTTTCTGTAAAGGCCATTTGGATATTTATAATATTATTCATGGCCCATACAAAATCATCGACTTAAAAATTAGTCTGCTGTATTTGATCAAAAATTTAACCAATTTGTTTCTGTATTAAAGGTGGGCAAGCTTTCCAATTACCATGACAATTACAACTTTTTTTTTAAAACAAGTGTCATAATTTTTTAATGAATTAAAAATAAAGTAACTTAATCACTATTAATGAGTGTCCTGCATTTAATGACAATTTTTTCAATTAACCTTGTACCTATCTTCTTAACATATTTACATTCTCCAATTTCTTTTTATATTCCGGATAGGTTAATTCTACAGCAGTTAGAGTGCAGTCTTTTATAAACTCCTTTAAAAAATTGCTTCAAATTTTCTGTTTTTTTTTTTAAAAAAAAAAATCACTTTCATAAAATTTTTTGATTTGTTTATACTAAAATTTTTATAAAATGTTGTCACCTACTTTATGAAGCTCCTTTTCAAGTTTACTATTTTAACATTTCTCTCTGCTTCAATTTTATTGTAATCAGAATTGTGCCTCCTAATAATGTGTACTTTATTAACTGCAATATCGATTCAAATCTTTCTTAAAAAAATATGCATTAATCCATTTCTTTTGAGATGGCGATTTTCTAGGTCAATTTTTCTTAGCTTAAAAAATGTAACCATTCTAATAAAAAAAATTAAATGCAAAATAATAATAAAATGAAGTAAAATTCTAATATTATTATTGCTAGATATACATTCATCTGCGAAAATCACTACAAAACAAAACAAATGCTTTCAGCATCTTAGATTAAATCTGTAATCATAAACTATTATAAAGGTTGGAGAAAAAGATGTAGTTGAGAAAATAAATATTTTATTTAACCCTTAATTCAATATTTTCACTATGTGCACGTGTTTAAATAGAAATTCTATATACAAATTCATTTTATATATGTTTGTGAAAATGACTTTGGGGCCAGATTGAGCAGTAGAGGATTAGCTTTCCCATTTCAACAATACAGTATGCTGATCCCTTCAACTTTAATCAAGTCTCCCCCCCCTCCCAATTTATCTATAGTTGCTCTTCTCCACATTAGTTCAGCAAAATGACTTTTTATCTTACTTCATTTATTTCTTATATGGTCTTTTACTTATCTTTTATAATCTCTTGGGATCCAGTTTAAGATTTCACAAATTCACCTAGTCATTTCCTTTAGCAACATGTCCAACTTTATGCCATTTAAGCCTCTGACCTCAAATAATGTTAGTAATACAAATTTCTTCTCTTGCCCATGCATTTTACTTTTTATTCCTCTTTGTTATTCCTAAGACATATCTTTCCATACTGGCTTTTCCAATGAAATGTCCACGACTCAAATTTATAAAAAAACACTGCTAAAACATTTTTATTCAAAACCTCTCTTTTCAAACTCATAATCATATTTCCTTTTAATATTAAGTTATTTTTACAAAAGTATTAAATCCAAATTTAATTCTATAACTAATGTGTTATGTTTCCAACTATACTAATAATCTGAACAAGTTATTTATAATTATTAAGTTTTAATTCACTACTATCAATCTTTAATGTCTTCATTGAAAATCCACTAACTACTTACTACTTTAGTATTTTTTGCCATTTATCTTTAGTCTTACATTATTAATTTCATCTGATAACTCTTGCCATAATTCCTGAAGATCTGAAGCATCATTTATGAAAATAACCAAATCACACCAAAATCTAGATGTTTTAAGTAATTTCTATTTATTTTAATTTCCACAATCCACAAAATATTTCTTATAAAAGTGTTTATACAAAATTTAAAACAAATGAAATCAACCAGTGGTAAACTTTTAGCAATATTATCTTAAAATCCCCATGTACATTAAATATCGCTGTTGTATTTGATAATTCAAAACTTTAATCATAACTGAAATACTTGTACACTCACGTGCTTTTCATAATCTATTAATTCAAATAAAATGACAATTTAATCTCAATAGTCTTTTTTATATCTTCTCTTAAAATTTGGAAATGATTTTCTGCATGTTTATAATCATTTTAAAATCCAACTTTTTGTTTAGTTTTGATTCAAAACTTCTCCATAAAGAAATTATAATAATCTTAATAAAGATTTCATACAGAATTAGCAAAAAAATTTATATCTGTAATTTTTAATATTTTCCTTTTCATCTTTCTAAAATATCTATTTTTCCAATTTACCTGTTATATTTTATACTTTAAATATCCAGTTTATAGCTTTGCCAACATTTATTTCACCTATTACTTTTAAAACAATTCCATTCTTTATAGAGTTAATTATATTTCTAAGTTCTTCAATTATAATACTTAAAATTTTAAATGATGTTGTTACAACTATACACTAGTATTAATGCTTAAGAAAAAACTTTAGATTATCTTCTTTTAAACATTTCTGAAATGCTTAGTTATATTATCATCATAGATTTCTCATTGATGAATACACAAAATTTTTAGTAAATTTTACCAAAAGAATTTTTTTTTTCCCAAAATTTTCTTAGACATCACATAAAATTAATCCAATCAAAAGACTAAAAACACAAGCAAAAAACTACTGAAATTTCCATTGTTCTTTCATTTAGAATTATATTCATATTAATTATTATCATATGATCTGCTTTGTTTAGTGCTGAGTATCAGAATCTTAACAAAAAGTCCTCAATCAATTCCAATTTTACAATTTCTGGCACTCAAACTTCCTTATCAGCTTCCAACCAATAAAGCCATTCAATTATTTAATGACTTTTTCCATTTAATAAGAATCTTTCATATTTTAAATGAAGTTATTATAGACAATTAAAACAAAGATCCATCTGACAAATGCCAAGGTTAACTTTTACAAATTTGTTAAAATAATGAAGATAAATAAAATGTGCTTTTCAAATCAAAAATTAACTACACAATATCTATAAAAAATACTCTCAGACATGGAAACAATTGTAAATTAGTGGTGCTATTACAAATATGAAAATTACACAAAATATACTCAGATAAATGAATAAAAAACCAAGATAAACATAATATTAAATATGGCATTCTATTTCAAAGAAAAGCAGTTTTACTGGAATAATACATCATATTATATAAAATCGGGGATAGAGGGGGGGAAAAACAATATGCAACATTTTAATGTAATAGAAAGATTCATTAAAGTTCAAATATAACGAATAAATTAATTATCTTTATCTAATGAGTTAACAAGCTTTTCAAAATATCCCCAACCCCAGACCAGTTTCTGCTTCTGGCTTCCTCAGTGAAGTGCTAGGATATTGAAGCATTAGATTTAAAATACCAAGTCAAGTCTAGCACTTTATTAAAACAGACAAAACTCACTATATATATTGCCACACACAGCAAGCTATGGTAATCAATGGATGCCAGAAGGCTTATGCATAAAATCCCCATCTAGTGCCTACTCATCCAATATCCCCAGACTAATATCTGGCTTATGGCCTTCATCAGTGAGGAGCCTTGGATCTGAGAGCACTGCATCTAGATCTTAGGATCTAAGGCAACCCTCCAGCAACCACCTTTTATCTCCATTTAACTACAAAACTATGAGTCTTAAACTGAAAACACCTTAATGTTTTCAATCCAAGCCCATTAGCTTATATAGTCATATGGGTCTGAACCCAGTTCCGTATAGGATAGTGGTGGCTATGGTTATTAAAAAACCAGACACCAAAATGTATGGGTACTGAACTGGGTTCAGACCCATATGACTATATAAGCTAATGGGTTTGGATTGAAAACATTAAGGTGTTTTCAGTTTAAGACTCATAGTTTTGTAGTTAAATGGAGATAAAAGGTGGTTCCTGGAGAGTTACATTAGATCCTAAGATCTAGATGCAGTGCTCTCAGATCCAAGGATCCTCACTGACGAAGGCCATAAGCCAGAAACTAGTCAGGGGATATTGGATGAGTAGGCACTAGATGGGGATTTTATGCACAAGTCTTCTGGCATCCATTGATTACTCTAGCTTCCTGTGTGTGGCAATATATATAGTGAGTTTTGCCTGTTTTAACAACAGTTATACACAAGCATAAGAGGAGGTGGTCATGTGATGTTTATTGGCTTAAAATCAATCCAGCACTTTATATAATGGTTAACTATTAAGTAGAAAATCTGAAATTTTCAGACATCCATATGTCTGCAAATCCAGCTAACATAAATAGCCATATGGGACTGGACTAGGTTCAGATACACCATAATAGTTTTAGCAATATAAAATCGCCAAAGCAAAACTGGTCTGGGGTTGGGGATATTCTGAAAAGCTTGTTAAGAGCTATTGGCAAGCTCATTAGATAATATTTGTAATACAAGCTTGTTAAATTAGGTCATGTGATATATGGCTTGATTTCTTTCCAATTAATTATTCATTATGTAATAGATAGTTTTTAATTTTTTTAAATAAAAAATTACATCTAAATTTATATAAATTTTAAAATGATAAAAATCTTTAACAGCTTATTAAATTTATTTAAATTTTATAAATAAAATTTTGCTTTTAATTTAAAGATTAATTTTACTTTTCAAATATAAAATAATAATTAAAAAAAACATATATTCAATTTTACAAAAGAAAATTTATGTTAAAAATAAACTGCTATTAAAAATTATTCAAACATATTCACACACATATTATGTTAAGCAAATTGCCAGCTTACACAATAATGTATACTTCAGAAATGCAGAACAATCTGTAAATTCAAATTAAAATTAACAACATTAACAAATTTCATTTACATTAATTTTGAAATAAAATTATGAGAAAGCTATATATGAAACTATTTTAATTAACAGAAATAGTATATATTATTCTAACAAAAAATAAATAAATTAAAAAAATTATATGCACATAATTGCCTAAATGTCCAAACAAAAATACAGGCATATATTATAAAATACTTTAAAAATTATAAAAATAAACAAAAATATGTTTAAATTATAAAAATAAAAAAATATGGATGCAACTATTGACCTTATTTTCTATAATTTGTTACACATTATTATTAAATTTCAAACTTAGTTTTCTTAACTAGTAATATCTATGAAAACGTTTTAGAAGCAATTTACTTGATATCATCTGCAATTAACTGATAATTGACCACTATTAGAAACTGGCATATTTCCAATTTTAAAAAAATAGACATTTATTTCTAAACACATTCCTATAGTCACTCAGGGATAGGTAAGGATCTGTAAACACACACACAATTATCAAATGAACAAAATTCTCTATCTTTAGCTCAAAATAATATAACAAATAAAACAATAGAATGCCAAATTAAAACATGAAGTGGATATCACTAGAGATGATCTATCACTTAAATTTCATTCATGTAGAATTTTTATTAACATTTAAAGTACAATGCATTTTAAATGTCAAATTCCATTAAAATAGTGTGAAAAATTGTTGCACACAAATCAATCTGATGCAAGCTGTGAAGAAAATTATGCTCAAGACATAAAACATAATGGTCACATCATCTGTCAATAAAAAAAAAAATACTATATCTATATTCTTTACTAAGAAAATAGTAAATTGAAACAAAATTTTCAATATTTAATGAATGCAACAGTAGAGTCAGTCACTATATAAAAAGATCACAAAAGGCATTGAATTAAAATGAGATTAGTAAAATGATAGAAAAAATATTAAAATATAAATATTGAAGTATGTAGAAGTCTATACAAAAATTTAACAGTAAAAAATGAAATGGAAGACAATGACTAATTATACATGAATAATTAGAAAAAAGGTGCAATCAATAAAGATGGAATAGTTTGGATGGAAAAAGCAGGAAATTGGAAAAAATACCAATAAAACTTTGTGTAGCAAGCCTAATGACAAATGTTATGCATCAATTGTTAATTTAAAAAAGAACCAGACACATAAAAGCAAAATAAGATGTAATAAAAAAACAAGTTGTAGAAGTCATAGATGAGCTGGATACTGAAAAACCATATACAACATTGATATAACAAATAAAATATTATAGTCATTGCGAAAAAAGTTTGAAAATATTTAGATAAAAGTTGAATTGTAATTTATTAGTTATGAAAGTGACCACTGTATTTTATTTTAGAAGAGTAAATCGAATAAAATGTAAAAATTTTAAAACTATCTAGCATGAAGTTGAAATGTTGCTAAGAATGATTGAATAAGCATTATCTAACAGATTAGACATACTTTTATTTAAAGAATAGCTCAAATTTTTAAAAAAACAAATAAAGAAATTAAGATCATTTTCAAGAATTTTGAAAAAGTATTTGATAAAACAATTTGAGTATTTGATAGAGCAAATTTGATTATTTTATTAGATATTTTGAAAAATTATAAAATAAAGAAACATCTATTAAAAAATTCAGTAATAAAAATTTTAGATATGAAATAGTAGATTCTTGTGAAATTAATAAAAACAAAAGGCAAAAGCCCAAGATGAAACAATTAGTGCTTTAAATGGCTAAGTGGTAATGTAAACTGAAAGGAAATAAATCTGAAATTGCAATGACTTGAATTAACAGATTTTTCTAAAAAAAATTTCTTTCTTTTTGTAGTTCATTGAAACTGGAACTGAATTTCAGTTTGGAATATATGGAATAATATCTGAAACTATTATAAAAATAGAAAAAACAGCTATAGCTTTTGAAAATAGAGGAAAAGTAGATGAAAAGATTATTTAATAAAGAAATTAAGTAGAACTGAGTCACATACAAGCTTTGACTTATAATACCTAAATAAAGCTTTACATGATTCTAAGCTTCATAATAGTTTAAAGAATTATCATTAGTTAGTATTAAGTCAAATAAATTTAAGAGTTCAAATTGCCTACAATTAGTTTAAAATACGATCAAATGATGAATTGGTTTCAGAACTATAAGGCTTTTCAAGCAAGTTCGTTTGTGTGCAAAATATTATGACACTCAAAATCCCATGTTATTAGCTGAATTAATAACAAAAGTAAAAACTAACACTTGAAAAATCAATGTAATAGTACTTCCTGCATGAACATGGCTAATTAATCAAAAACTATCAATAAAAATCTTTAGTATTATCACATAATGTTTATTACTAAATGTTGGTATATGGGAAAGGGAAAAAGTAAAGATATTAAACTTTTATTTATATTTAATTTACAAACAAAAAACTAATCTTAAATACATATATATAGCTATGAATAGTATTATATTTTATTGCAATCTATATTTTTTCCTTCTCAAAAAATATATATATACACTTTCAAATTTAATATTAAGTTTATGCACTCAGTGACAAATTAAGTAAAATAGTTTCATCCAAAGAATGAAAGATAAACATGATTCAGACCCTATAGAGATATGGCAACTCTCTTCAGTGGTTATGGTGCATCACACATTATAATTGTCTTTTTATTATCAGTGAATCCACATTCATCTATCTAACTCACATCTGTCTGTGACTATTCCCTCCCAGTTAAATATAATTAGATACCCATCTTCCAATATCTATGTTAGCGATTGGTTGAAGAAACAAAAAAATTTCTAAGGCTCCCCATGAATTAGAAATCCTATAGCAAGCAAAAGTTCTAAACCACGAATGTCCAGTCCATGGCACCCTGCATGCAGCCCAGAGTGATAATGAATGCGGACCAACATAAAATCATCGATCTACTTAAACATTATGAAATTTTTTTGTAATTACATGTTGTGATGTGACTAAAATAAATGTGTGGACGCTTTTGCTATTTGTATGCAAGTGTGGCTTCACTTTATGGCAATGTGCAGCTTCCAATGAGATAACTTCCAAACACAATTAATAGAATTGACATCAGACTTTATAAGAGCTAGTGGTGACTTTGCAAAGCAATGATTATTAATAATATTTTGATCCTGCCACTGCATCATTAGAAGTTGAAATTATTTATAAGTAAGGTAAGCATTATTTGATTGAGTACAATGGACTTCATATGTACTCTGTGTATTATGGCTAGTGATCAGCCAATGAATAAGCATTATCTTGTTTTTCGGCTCATCAGATCATTTTGATAGGGCTGAAAAATCATTGATCATTAGCTGCACCCTTCCTCTCATGTGATAGGGGATGCATAACTATCCCTGCAAGATCAGTCCTCCTCTGCATCACCCTGCATTAGCAAGAGAAGGGTGTGAAAGATCCAAACATTGCTTTTTAATTTTCTGTCAATTTTCATAACGAAAGTAAATAAATCCTTTATCTATTATTAATTATTTTAATCCTAGCATAACTTTTCAAAAGAACCCTCCCCCCCAAAAAAAAATATAGATAAAGGAAGATCGTTCATTGAAAAGAGGACAGGTGATTACTTTTTTTATCAAGACATTCAGTTAAATTAGTAAGGAATTTGTGCAAGTTTCCAAAGTTTAATTTGAGAAAACATTATATGCAAAACATGATGCCAAATTCAATGAATATGAAGAATTATTTTATAAAGACCAAATAGTGTAAAAAAATATTTGTGATAGCATAATTAATAGCAAATAGATCAAAACCCTTTACTCATAGTGAGTTTAAGCAATGTATGAAAAGCATGGCAGATATAATTTTCCCTAAAAAAAAAAAATACATCTTAAATCAGTTTGTTTCAACAGTCTGTAGCCAGGCAAATTTAAGAAATTGGAAAATTTATCGAAAATGTTTTGAGAATAAAGTTGCTAATTTTAAATTTGATGCTTTGGTGATGGATGATAGCACAGATGCTATAGATACAACTCACCTTTCATTTTTTCTAGATATATTGATGACAAATATAATATCTCTGAAAAAATGGCCTTTTTAGTGCCATTAAAAGACACAAATCAAACAACTTATAAGAAGCAGTAAAAATTATGCTGAAGTGTCCATTGTCAACATATCTTGTACAATTACTGATGGAGCTCAAACAATTGTAAATAAAAAAAGAGGGAATTATAAAATTAACACATCATTATGCAAATTCTTCCCAAAACTCATGTTTTAATGAAGTATCATTGCATAGTACCAAGAAAAATTATGTGCAAAAGCTTTCAAAATGGAAAAGGTCATGCAAATGATTATCTAAACTGTAAATTTCACAAGAACCAAGGGACTGACTGAACTATCACCAATTCTATGAATTCTTTCTAAGTCCACATCATTTAATTTTCAGAAGATCGTTAAGTCAAGGTCAAATGTTGCTAAGATTTTATGATATGCTACAAATCAATTTATTTATGGTATCAAAAGCAAATTTATATTTGAACTTGACAATGAAAACTAGCTTACAAATTTAGCATTTTTGGGGGGATTTAATCACTCATTTAAATGAGTTAAATATTCATCTTCAAGGTGAAAACCAACTTACCAATACAATATTTTGAACTATAACAGCTTTCCAAATAAAACTGAAATTGTGGCAAAGACAAATTTAAAGCAAAAAATTTTATTCATTTCGACACATCAGTTAAACATAGTTCCAGGAATATATAGCCTTGCTTTTTAACTTGGTATGAGAATTTGAAAACAAATTTCAAGATTTCTCAGAAAATAACCAATATTATGCTAGATTTGCTGTTCCATTTTTAGTCAATGTAAATATGTTGCCTGAAAATATTCAAATGGAGTGCATAGAGTTACAATTTGACATTCAACTTGAAGAAAAATTTGATTGTATCTCTTTACTGTACTTTTATAGTTTCTATTTTCCCAAAAACAAATATTTCTTGCTTCACAATCATATCTTACTCACGTCATCACTTTTAGCTGCACCTACATTATGCAAGCAAATATTTTAAAGAGTGAAATACATTAAGAATAAAATTAAGATTAAAATGTCTGTATCTTGGAAACTCATTGAAAATTGGAACTATTTCCATTCAAATCAGTTTCATAAATACAATGTCAAATACAAGTTTTATTTTGCTTTCTTTTTTTTCACTTTTGTAATAAAATATATATATAAGAAAACCATCAATAGCTTATTATTTAGATATAACCATTTTTTATATTAGTGATCGCAAATTTGGACCTGTTTGATGATTTTAAACAATTCTCCAAATGGGTCATTCCATAATTAGGATTATTATGTGAGGACTTCTTTGCTTATGGGTGATGATAGAGCTCATGGACCTGTTTTGTTCGTTTGTTTATCAGCTTTCAGTGTGTGGCCCAAAATAACTCTTTCTTCTTCAAATGTAGTCCAGATATGTCAAAAGATTGGACACCCTTGTTCTAAACATTGTCATGATAACCTGTAATATTTGACTGCTTAACCGTAAATACATTATATAATTTATCTAAGTCAGGCAAATTAAGTTAAAAGGAGTATAATGCATCATCCATAAATAAGGTATCTATAGTCAGCTGATAGACTTTTTTTTAACCAAATCACAATCAAAACCAGCAGTACAAAATAAAAAGATTTAAAAAAAATACGCACACAATAAGAGTACATAATGACACTATCCAATGATTGAGATATTTATAAGATTAAGTTTCATAAGAACATAAGCCATTAAAACATCACATGATCAACATTTCTTATGCTTACACAAGCTGTTACGGCAGTAGCAACTTTCGTAGTGCCACCCAATGCAAATCATAGTAATCAATGGATACTAGATGATTTGTGCATCAAAATCCCTATCTAATGCCTACTTACCAATATCCCAAGACTAGTTTATGGCCTTCATCATTCAGAAGCCTTGGATCAGAGATCACTACACTTAAATCTTTAAATTTACTATAATCCTACAGCAGTCATCTTTTATCTTTTTAATTAACTATAAAGTAATGAGTCCAAAATAAACAATCTAGCATTCTATGATTACTATGGCTTGCGCTGCATTGGGTGGCACTACTGTATGAAGAGAATTACAATTATTTCAACAGCTTGTGTAAGCATAATAATGGGTAATAATGTGATGTTTAGTGGTTTAATACCAATCTTGGCCAAGGGATGACAGTAATTATGGTTATTAAAAAAAACCAAAGATACCGAACTGGGTTCAGATCCAAAAACATTATTGTTTTTTTCATTTTTAAAGTCACAGCTTTATAGTTAACTAAAAAGATATAAAAGGTGGCTACTGGAGGATTGCATTAGATTCAAAGATCTAGATGCAGTACTCTCAGATCCAAGGCTCCTCATTGATGAAGGCTACAAGTTAGAAACTTATCTGGAGATTTTGATGCAAAAACCTTCTAGCATCCATTGATTACTATGGCTACAGCTTTAAAAAAGTAAGCATAAACAGAATGATTTTATAGTCAATCAACTATAATGCAAAAAGTAATTTAATTTACTGCAATATATATATCTTCAGGAAGATATTTCTTAAAATCATCAGAGATCCATTAATCCTGCAAGACCGAGCTTGAATAAAAATTAGCCAATGACAGTTTGTATTTTCATTAATTCCATATTTAATTTTAAAAAATCATGTGAACAATATATATTAAATAATTTTAATTAACATACATGATGAAATAAATGAGATGGGAAATTAAGTTGGACTATGTAAAAACATCAACTTTCAATAGGTTCTTGGTATATAGCAAAAATAAAGATTCACAGAAGTGAAAAATGATAAAACAAAATACTGTACTTTTTTTTTTGAGACAACCAAATATGCTGCAAACTGTCAATTAGCTGACAGCCTAAAAACATAATTAAGAATTAATATTTTAAAACGTTAAAAAAGTCTTTTATTAATATTTCCTAAAAATATAATTAAATATGAAGTTTTATTGAAAGACATATAACCAAATCAAAGCTGTCATTGTGCAATTCCTATAAAAACATCCATGAGATAATAACATAATGCTTGGCAAATAGACAGTTAGATGAAGAGAATAACAGTAACAAGATGAATGGATTTATTTTATCATACCAATAAATATAATGTTGAGAAGTTAAAAATCACAAATAGATGACAAATCATTCTGTAGAAGTAGCATTTATTATTATAAAAAGTTTTCCTCAATTTAGTGGTTTCTAATCTGATTTTTTTTAAAAAATTATTAAATGCCTGGGTCCTCAATATTTCTATCAAAAAAAACTTAGGATTGTTAATTAACTGATGCAATTTTTTTAGCAAAATATATATATAAGTGCCTGAAGTTAACTATAATTGCATTTAAATAAATAGTTGTTTATATAATATCAAACTCATAATACAATATTCAGAATCATAAATTGTAGTTCAAGTCAATATTTAATTTCACTGCTCCAGATTTTATTCAATGCCTACATTATGACTTTTAAAATTGAAGAGAAATATAACTATTAAATTAAATTTCTAAGTGCTAAAATTTTCAAATTTCTAAATCTTTAAATCTTTTTTATTTAAAATACACAGACATATCATTATCATACTCTCAGTATAATTTTTTTTTACATAGTTCAACACTAAAATTCTATTCCTTTTTGCATTTTCTTGTTTGAAATGGCATAGCATTTTCTTGCTATATATTATCTATTAACATCATTCAATATATGCCAATCATTTCATAAAAGCTAAATATATAATTCTATCTTTAATATTCTTATTCACTGTCCAATTATATACACCTCTTCAGACTAATTTCATTTCATTTCTTGCTATTATTCAACAGAATTCAGATCCATATAGTAAAACATCTTTGATCAATTATTATCATATAAACTATATTTATTATTTTATTTATCTAAATTATTACTTGTTAATTTTTAATCTTATGTTTACTTTTTGATTAGGATGATAATAATATATTGATTGTCAGTGCCTTTATAATTAAATAATTCTTCTGAATATTTGCAGATGTTACAAGTTATTTCTTTTTGATTACCTTCACAAAAATTAAGGAATTGTTTCCACAATATAATTCCTTAAATTTTATTATTAAATCATAATTCTTGTACTTCTGCATCAAATCAACATCACATTATTTACATCATGTTTATTATTAGCTATCATAAACTTATATGTAAATTATAACTCATGCTAATTTTTTAAAATATTTACCTATAAAATATCATTTTTGTTAAATTTAAAATCTACAATATACTGCTGAAAATAAATTCATATAAAAAAAAAAAATCTAACTACATCATCATTTTGTGTTGGTTTCCATTTTGCTTTGATGTTCAAAAGAATCATAATAGCTTTAATATAAATTGAAACTATTAGTATGTTTCACACATGCAAAAAATAAAAAAAAAAACAATAATTATTTCATATTAAATTACCTTTTTTAAAAAATCAAAACTGCTTGAAATTTCTGCGAAAAAAAAAAAAATTCAGAATACCAAAAATTTTTACAAAAAAAAAAAAGGTATTATTTTGCACTGCAAAAATGGAAATACATCATTAAGGTTTTCAAAATATTAAGATACTAGAATAATTTCCAATTGTTTCCACCTGATTATAGTAAATAATTGCATAGTTATTTCAAAATACTTTCAAGCAAAAAACTGTATAAATTAGAACTTCTATTCTTGCTAATATCAATACACATAATTAATGAATTTAACATGGTTCAAATAAATCCCTTTATAATGAATATTTCAAAAATTTCCGTGAATAAAGGTCCATGTTTATACAAAATAATTACATTTAATATTCTTCTATTAAAGTATGTAACACTATATTCCTATAGCTATCAACCAAAAATCTTTCTTTAATCTATATAAAGATGTAAAACTTTCAAGAGACATTTCAAAAAGCTTGATTACAATATCCTTATGTATTAAAGTCTATATATTTCCTGTTTTAAAAAATAGCAAATAATCTTTACAAACAAATTAAAAAATAATTAACATATTCAGAATTCTAAAATTATGCAAGAGAATGCTTTAAAAAAAATTTTTTTAATACCGATACATACATCTAAAAGATATAAAGGTCTTATTAAAATTTATAATGTAATCTAAATATTAAAATCAAAAAGTAACCTTCATGCAATAGGAAACTACATTGTTAATTTCATAATATAACTTTAAGAAGTGAATTTAACATTTATATTACCATAATAATATTCTATTTATAGATAGATAAATAGTAGGTGATTTTGGAAAATAGTACGTTTGAGGGTGATTTTTGCCTGAAAAGAACATAGGCTTCTGAAAGAGTGTTTGTAATATTCTCACTTCAGGCTAGAAGTAATGTTTTTATACTGTTAATCTCAATGTATTGTATGAAAAATGAATAGGAAGACTATGAACTTATAATGAGAAAAATTATAAGTGATGAATATTTGTTTTTCATTAAAGATGATCAATGTAGATGATCTATTTTTGTTAAAAGCAAGACAATAATTAATAATTTACTATTATAAAGTGAGAGCAGAAGTTTTCTGGAAGGAAAAAAGTCCATATAAGAAGTATAGTTGATATGTTTATAACCAATAAACATCACATGATCACCATTTCTTATGCTTGCTCTTAACTATTAAAACAGGCAATACGTATAGAGTTTTGCCTGTTTTGATATGTTTATATATATATTTATGTTTATATATTTGGGTAATTTTTATAGTCCCACCCTAATATATTTTCAACACTCGCTCCCAAGTCATACATAGAAGTCTTCTCCCAAATAAAATAACTACTATCATACTTTTCATGTTGTTTTCTGAGATGTCCTTTCATTTTTAAACTAACATTATAGAAATCTCAATCAGTTTTTAAAGAAATTTAACAAAAATCAGACCAAATTCTAACGCCATTAGACATACATCCAGGCATTTGGAATCTAGTTTTATTACTAAAATCAAAGTATTTGCTAGACCTGACTTTATGAACTAGATACTTTTGTTTTTATTTTTTTTTACATTTATATCACTAAATATTTTAAAAAATTATTTAATAACCTAAATAATTTTTATTACTATATATTTTATTGATTTGTAATAATGACTGTATTCATCAAGAATGTATTAGATCATGTAAATTAACAAATTATCAATGTAATATTTCTGTGATATTAAAACTCGTGATATCCGATATTATAATTAACAGTAATAAATAAAAATGTGTTAAAAAGAGAAGCTACAATCTACTAGGAATTACCTATCTTTTAAAATTTAAAAACAAAATCCATATCCTCATGTTTTCTTTTAGAATTTATAACTACAGTATTTTATCATTTTAATATAACAATGTCTAATTTTATTCATTTATTAACTAGCAAAACGCTAAGTACAAAAACGTTATTTATAGGCTTTCTTTAAATGCATGTTAAGGGGATATGGCATCACTCTTATAAAACTTTAGACTTATCTCTGCTTCCGTATACTTAGTACAAAACAAGAAAAATTATAATCAGCACAAATATTAAATTACCTGACAGTTGTCAACCTTACGTTTTTCCTCACAATAATTCACAGGCGCAAGACCAGGTAAATAAAACGCATTACATACACATAAAACAGAAATTAAAATAAAATTACAATCATACATTGCGATGTTTCTGTTATCTATGAATAATTTTCGTTTCTATATTTTAAGTACAATTTTCTGCCTCAGATTTCATAGGCAGCAAATGACAGCAGTCATATTACACATTTATTTTATGAAAAGAAAATGGCTACCACAATAAACTTACACGTCACCACGAGGATTATGGGATGTAATTCTAATTTAAAACAATATTAACATTATTTTAAAAATATTATTAATGAAGCTTTATAGTTAAAATTGCCAAAAAAATAGTAGCAATAATATTAGTAATATTTTGAATTAGAATTATATACATTTTATAAATATCAAATTAGTACTATGTTACCCTTTAATCAGGGGATTAATTATTAAACTTTAATTAAAATTCAAAGAAAATGTCCCCAGGTTTTTTTTTTTAATTTTCGCAAAGCAAGGTTTAGTTATTTGTAAAGCTACTATACTTAAATATACAAAAAAATTTCTTGGAATAATTTTAATTCAATCGGGCTTTATTACAATTTTAATAGTAATTACTTTGCTGGACCTACAAAATAAAAGGAGATCAAAAACCAATATAACTAAAAAAGTCATGGACTAATGAACTTCGCCAAAAGTCAGATCCCATGCCCCATAAACATACGCTTATGATCCGTAGTATTATTGCCGCTGTCTTTTCGTCATTAACTGCCGTTCGTAAAGAAATATGGTCATTCTAAATTAAAAAAAAAAAAAAAACACTTTAAGGCAAATTTGATATATAAACAAACTGCTATTTGCTTATGTATTGTAGATTTTATTATGCGTTAGAATAAAAATATACATATCTTTGTAAATATTACTGTCAAAAAAATTATTGTGTGCTTAGAAAGCAACACATGTAATGTACATATAACTAGGTTTTATATGTAACGCTGAGAACGTATAGCAATATTTATGAAATAATTTTTAAATTCTCATAAGAATCTTTTACTAATTAGGCTTTCTGCAGACATTTTAATAAACTTGCAAATAATGATCTCTCATGTCGATGTAATCCATTAATGAACTGTAAAATAAATCCCACTGTTATTTGGTCTCCGAGATCTTTTAAGGGTAGTAGATCAATATGTAAAAAAACTATACAGAAATAGAATATGCATATTATATAGAAGATAAATTGTAAATGGATACAAATAGAGGATTTACTGAAAATACATTTTTTTAATAAAATTCGTAAATATTTAATTAAAACCACCAATTAGAAATATAAAATTATTTAATGCAAGCCTAGAATTGAATCATATGGTTATATACTAACATTTCTCAGAAGTGATATCCTAATTTTGGGAATAAGACTATATCTTTCAACTTAACAAAGGAGTGATGATAGCCAATTAGTCCTGGAATAGCACCCTATAATCCAGAGATTCTTATCTCTAAAGATTAGAAAGCAAATGTAGGGAAAAACATGTAGATCACCCTGGTCTTATTATGACTTTAATAAACTTTGTGTTTAATTTATTAATGTTATTGATTTATATGTTTTTTTTATGAATAATAGATGTATTAAATTAATCCTGTATATATAATGTATGTGAATCAACCAATTTTATAAATGCTTGTAAATCCTAATGCATATGCTATGAAGTTTAAATATTATTTATTTATTTGCATTCCTAAATATTGATTGGTTGATTAAATACTATCACTAAATTAATCTAAATGATGATTATGTAGCCCCTTGATTATTAGTTATTTTTTAAATGTGATATTTGTTCAATCCATAAATAGTTACCAACAAGTATAAAATAATTTCAGTCGAGTTAGTGGGCGTAATACTTAAGTAAGACATATCTTTGCTGGTGAATTTTTGCCATGCTGCGCACATAATACAAAATTAATCTATGAACCATCACATGCTAATTCTTTTAGTTATGTATTTGGTATCTTGCAATGCTGTCTTTTACCTTCTACAGCTAACTTTTCTGGAAAACTTCAGTACCTTGCCCAACTTTGTATTTTCAGCATTTTTTTTCTAATGAAAGCAATCAACATTTTATCTTTTTAAAAGTATTTGTAAGC
This sequence comes from Epiperipatus broadwayi, assembly GCA_028023455.1. Lineage (NCBI taxonomy): Eukaryota > Metazoa > Onychophora > Udeonychophora > Euonychophora > Peripatidae > Epiperipatus > Epiperipatus broadwayi. Next base: position 14,548,238 of record JAQFVV010000013.1, read on the forward strand.
TAATCCTTACAATATAAATGGAATTTTACCTCTCCTATAAAAATCATGTTCAAATTCATTGTAAGAAAGTCTCCTATTATTTATTCACTTCATATACACAATCCAATGAAGATGCACCCTTACAATAGTGGATTCAATTCTATCACATTTAGTGAGCTGAAAAATATGTCGGCTAATATTCTAATGTTGCCATTATATTTCAGAATAAAATTATTTCAGTGCCTTTACATTATATTAATAAGGAATCAATGTCTCACCTTTATACAATGAATATGACATAATAACTATCCTATATATAAGTCAATGTAATTGTAATTGTGTCATTATGATTGAATATGCTGTTTAAATTTGTTAAATGTAAACAATATATTGGAATCTGCATTGATTTCAAGTTGCCTTTCTAATTAAGAACTACCAAGTTATTTAGAATGATTCATATTCTGAAACAAATAATCCAAACTAAAACTTGCTGAAGATCGCCCTTCCCCAAAATCACTCACTTATAAACTATCTGACTTTTTGAATCATTAATTATTAAATCAATGTTTTTATATATTATACTCAAAACAAAGAATATTTTATATATTATTTTCTAAATTGAAAAGATTAGTATGATCTTCAATAAAAATTCATCTAATATAAAATCATATGATAACTGCTTCATGAAGCAGTCCATGTTAAAGAACATTTTAGTAAATCTGAAAAGAAAGAATTAGTACCTTTATGCTAAACACTTAAATGTGTTTTGGCCATCAGTAATAATTCTTTCCATAATTATATGGAAGTTGTATAATAAGACTAAATATCAGTGTCAGTAATTTATACGGGATCATAAACCTATTGATTTTGGTATGTACTTATTCTTAACTGGAAATATTAACTAAAGCCTTGAATGTATTTTTGCTATAATGATTAACAATGGTATTCCATGATAATTAATGCAATTATTTTTAGCTCCTTTGTGAATATAAACTGGAACTATAAAAGTAACCTTAAAATCAAGTAGCACAACTTTTATAAATTCATATATTCCCAAAAAATTCCAATAGTTTTGAAGGTAATTCATAATCAACAAGTATAACTTTAAATCTTATTCAAGGAATGTTATACTTTATTAAGTTTGATGCCAATTGAATTGATCTTGTGTGTATATGTATATAAATAGAAATGAGATTATATTCATGTAAAATTTTTGATGTCAAGAAATTCATCTACTATTAATTGACAATCCCTGAGACAACGAGTTTTTTTCCCTTAATATATAATAGCTCTTTTGTTGGAGTTTTTTTTGTTGAAGCAAAAGGAGGTCCAAAGGATCTCTTTTAAATCCAAGTTGTTGAATGGGTTTAAATCCAGAAAGCTATTTTTATAGATATGAGAATGTAAATGAATAACATCTTTCTTGACATTCTGCAAATAATATTTTTAACTTCTTCAGACACTTGTACATCTTGAATTAAATATTTCCAAGGATTGTTATTATAATAAAGAATAGGAATGAGATTATATCCATGTAAACAGATATGTTTTAGCTTTTGATATTGCCAAGAAACTCATCTACTACTAATTGACTATCCCTGAGGCTAAACAAGTTTCTCATTAACCTATAATAGTTTCTTTATTGGGTTAATGAGAAAACTTGTTTAGCCCCAGGAATTGTCAATTAATAGTAGTTGATAGTTTCTTGATAATATCGAAAGCTAAAAGTTATCTCTGTTTACATGGATATAATCTCATTTCTCTTTTATAATAACAATCCATGGAAATATTTAATTCAATATATATGTATACATCAATTTTTGGAATAAGAATAAAAGATGAGACTATTACTGAAAAGAGAGATGATACCATGAAAAGTGTAGAAGATTTCTTTAAATAATTATATAGTAATAAAGAATAAGAGAACAAAGTATCCTTTACAGTTATTCACTTTTTGAATTTTAAAATGAAGAAATGCAATATACAATTCAATCTATGAAATGGGGAAAAGCTCAAGGAAATGAAAATTATTATAATTAATATCTTTTAAATGAACAAATTGAAAATTGTTAGCCGAGTGATATACTAAATGTCTAAATTATAAAGTTGTATCAGATAATTGGAAAAAAGATGATAAAAAAGTTATTTGAAATTACAGTCTTATCAGTTCTACACAAAATTTTTGGTACTGTCACACACACCGCTTGATGGCTTTGTTGTTATGCAAAAACAATAAAATATGAACACTCCCAGGCTGTACTTTTTTTGGATGTTCTTTATTTTTTTTTAAATTTTTTTTTCTTTCTTTTTTGAAATACATATTTAGTTTATTTGTCTTATAAAAAAAAAATCAAACACAGAATTTGTACTTTAAAAAGGTTTTTTTTAATTAACATCAACAAATTTACAAAAAAAAAAAAATCAAACACAGAATTTGTAGTTTTTAAAGGTCTTATTTAAAACTTATTATGCTTTTTTGGGGGGTTTTGATTTTTTTTAAAAAAAAAATAACATAAACAAATTTAAAACTTTTTACACCTTTTTTTTTAGTTCTGCTTTTTTTTTTTTTAAATAACATCAACAAAGTTAAAACTTATTCCGTTTTCTTCTTTTTTGGCTCTGTTTTTTTTTTTTTAAAAAAAAAATAAATTTAAAACTTATTGCACTTTCTAATCGAATCCATTCGATTGCATGAGCGGAACGAATATCGAAATTGACTTGTACATTTTCTGATAAAAAGCTTCATTGATGCTCCACACTCGCATGTCTTTGAATCTGGAAGCCCATTCATCCCCTACAAAAATGCCACAGCATACGCTTCTGTTGCCGGTAAATGCGAGAATCGAACCATGTCTTGGTTTTCCAGTGCCATTTAGTTTGTCTCATGTAGGTTATCGAGAATACGTTATTTTACACATTACCTAATTCCAAGTATGTTCAGACCTACCCTTTGACAAAGTTTTGCAGATTAAAACTTGACTACAGAAGTGTGTAAACCCTCCGATAATTATTGGTTGGTCAAATTGCGTGATTTCAATAAATAAAAATATAACAATTTATTTACAAATAACGATTTGTGAATACTTGTATCAACACACATTCTCAGACAACACCGTAAAAAAGTGTGCGAATTCATAGAAATAATTTAGTGCGTTGGGAGAATGTGTAATACAATGGAATTTGCAGAAAAAATTTAGTGCGATATGACCAGCTGCAAAAATATGGTCACCACGTAAATGGCATTTTTATGTGTTTTAGCACATAAATAACACCATCAAGTGGCATGTGTGTCTAATAAACCAGTACCAAATTTTTATCCAAATAATTACAATTATCTACAGCAGTGATGGTGGACCTACATCAAAAGCTCTCAATCCAGCACTTGGACATTTCCAAAAATGTATTCAAAATAACCCTATATAAAAGTTCTATTTAAAAACATGTAGTGCAAATATTGTATTAAAAGTTATCTAAAATAAAATATTAATTTTCTCAACTACATCTTTCTATCTAGTCTTTATAATAGTTTTAGTTCAGTCTATTACAAATGCAATATTCCAACAAATTATCTATTGTAACAAGTTGCCCCCTTTTCCATTTACATTTGATTAGAGTTACGCTATCTTTATTAAAAAAAATTCTTATATAACATTATTATATGATATTAATGACCTTAATGATTAATGCATAAACAACACATTTGATTTGCCGTGATGGATTTGTAGCAGCCATAGACTAGAGACAAGTTATTTTAAAACTTTGTCTCCCAAATAATAAAAAAAAGGACAAAATAACTGACATAATTATATAGGTATGAGAATACTTGGACTTAGTTTCTAGTACTCACTAATTAATATTTCCCTCAGCAATATATTTTTGGATGTGTCGGTGTTTTCTGACTCCACAGCCAATCCTATGCTTGCATAAGAATTATATTGAAGGGATTTAATGAGAAAAAAAATATTGAATTCCTTAATGCTTGGCCACTTGCTAGCTCATTTAGGTCAGGTAGTTCTTAGATTACTTTGGTGCAGCATGTATTAAATTGTTTAATAATGAAAACATTTTAATTAAATGAATAATTATGAAGTAACGAAAAAAAAAAGATAGTGCTCACTTGTTTAATGGAAATATAAGCATAATATATATCTTAACAGATTAAATTCTTATTGATTAAATAGAATAAATATTTTATCTTTACAATTATCTATAGGATTTAATAGAAATAATTACAGGCTATACTACAAAAAAATGTGGACATGTATACATTTGAAATAAAATATATTGTTACCTTTGGATCCCAGGGGAAATTAGATAGTCCATATTCACAAATAAAATAATGTTACTGAACAATGCGGTGGCCATAAAGAAAGTCTTTGTTTTAACTCCTGACGGAATGATAGTAAACCCAAATGTTTAATGTGGCAAAGGTATATGGATGTGGATTCTTGAAATTTGAACAATTAGGGGATCATGGAGCAGTGGGAATGAAAACCCAACCCATTTATCATTTTACCCCAACATTCTCATGTCAGCCGACCCTGAGCCTTGAATGTAATATACATTTATTATTGCCCAAATATAATATACTCTTATTATTTCACTAAATCGAACAGGCTGATACCATTTTGTCATGATAATTAATAAAACTTGTATATAAATATTTAGATTTTTGAATCACTTAATTGTTAGAAACACATTCTGATAGTATATATTTTTTATTTAAATATAATAGGAAAACTTCTTTATTTAGACTTCTTGTGATCATTTCCTGAGCCTCAAAATATATTACATATATACACCTGGGTCTCTTTTTACGCGGACTTATTTAACATGATTTTGAAGTTACGCGATCCGTGTTTCACCGGAAGTCGACCTCCGATAATGCGTTATTACTTTAAATAATAAATTTTGCGCACTTACGTTATATTGAAAGTAATAGCACATTATTGGAATTCTACTTTCATCTTAGTAATTTCAATATTTTCAGTGCTTTATAATAGTAAGATTTTATGCAATAATGAAATTAAAATCATGATTTCCACATTTTATGTATACACACATTAAAATTTACAAGATTATAATGTAAATTTGTTCAAACATTGTGCGTGTTAATTTTGCATTTTAAATCACATTCTGTTTTTGCTTTTTAAAAAAGAACGTAATCAATTATTAATCATTTAGTGTCCACAAGTTTATTTTTAAAAGGTCAGTAATAGCAGTGGGCACAATTAAAATCTGATTTTTAATTGTAATTAACAATTTAAAAATTACTTACGGGTGACTTGAAATTAATGTGATGTAAAACGAAATTTGATTTTTAAACGGAATTGAAAATTAAAGGCAAAAATAAGAATTTAATTTTTAGTTGTTAGTTTTAATTAAATTTTTCCCAGCAGTGGTCTTTTTATTATCATAAGTCTAAGTTCATAATCAATTAATAAAATCGTCGTCGTCAACAGAAAACCATTAACACAACATGAGAGTGAACTTGGTGCTAGTTGTATTTCCTCTTGTGAGAATAATTGCTGAGATATTCTTGACTTCATTTAAGGAGAAGCCAAATACATCACATCACATCACATGAGAATCTGATTTTTTACTAGTTTGCAAACGAATGTGTTTTTGGGCAAATAGCGATAATTAAAACGTGTATAACAAAATGTAAATTACTTTACTGTAAATTATGCATAAAAATATATTATTTTGAATAAAATTAAATATTATAGTTAAAAAAAGTTTGTCTTGTATCAATTTTTTTCAAATTTGAAATTTTTTATTAGTCATATTTTATTTCCTTATTTTTTTTTTTGCGTGAATTTTAAAAGTAATTTTACGTTGGTGCTTTGCTTTTACGCGAATTTTGAAAAATCACAGACTGCATCCCCCCTTTTTTAATGTAAGTTACGTCTATTTTTGCGCGATTTCGTTTGCGCATGTTTTCTGAGGAACTTATCTATCGTGTAAAACGAGACCCAGGTGTACTTAATTATTGCATAAAAGTGAACAGGTAGATATTCTTTTGTTATTATAATTAAATTTGTATGTAAATAAAAATGTTTCCATTTCACAATTATTTTTATTTAAATATTGTAATTTATATAAGAAAATAACACATTACTATTAATAATTTATTTAAAAATAAAACTTATTTTAAAAATATTGCCTCATAATTATGTTAATTGTGCCACTGATGAAATAATGTTTGTCAATGATATGTTACAAAACATAAATGTTATTTTCTCTTTAGAATAGTGGTAGAGTGACTGACTCTGGAATGAGGGATCCTAGGATCAATTCTCTTGGTTTCTTGTACAAAATTATTTTAATAAAAATCATATCTTTTTTTATTTCTTTTTTTCGTTGTCCTATATTTTATTTTTATGTTTAATAAATAGTTTTTTCTATTTTTAATAACGATATTTTTTATGCCATATTATTTTTTTTACATGTTTTACCATGTTTTGTTCTCTTGCAAAAAACTCATAATTGATTCATAACTCACACTATGGTTCAAATCTAAGGAAAACAGAATAAGTAAAAAACATAATTTTAAAAAAATATTATTGCACTTCAAAATATTTAATTCCTAACAAATTTTATGATAATATTATTTAAGGTAATTCTCTTGATTGCAATAAACCCTTTATATGATTGCACTATTGACAAAGTCAAAAATATCTTGTGGAACAAACCAAGTGGTTATTTTTTTTGCATAGTTATCTAATATAATCTATGAATAAACAAAATAAAATGCCAAATGTTTTAATGGCTTCTAAAAACTTATTGAATAAACAATTTAAATAAGAAAATTGAAAATTTCTTTTTTTAAATAAATCCTAGCTAAATTGTTAATTGTTGGACGATATAGTAAAAGGTGGCTGCTGGAGGGTTACATTAGATTCTAAGTTCTAGATGCAATGCTCTCCAATTCAAGGTTCCGCATAGATGAAAGCCACAAGCTAGAAACTAGTCTGGCGATGTTAGATGAATAGACACTAGATAGGAATTTTATGCATAAACCCTCCTGCATCCATTGATTATAAAGGCTTGCACTTGATATCACCATTGTATGGAGAGTTTGGTATTATTATTATATATAATGACTTGGTAGTTAATAAGTCTTAAAAATTAAATAATAAAATCATGTAAGTATTTTGTTTTTGAATAAAAACTTATGTTAATAAAAAACAAGTTATTTGTGAGAGGTTCTGAATTAAAAATAACTAATGTATTTTTAAAACAAAGAATTATTTTGGCAAGTTGTTAGTAATGGAATGAAAGAGTTATATCATCCATGTTATTTAAAATTGACTTAGTTTAGTGGTCTTAACAAAATATAAGTTATATCAATAAATAATGTAAGTATGAAATATTAAAATATCAGTCTATATGTAATAAATTATAGTTATTAATAGTAGAATATCATGCACATAAAAAATTAAATAATTATGTAAATATTTTCTTATCAAAGAAATATAACAAGGAAGTCTAAGAGTTACATCAGCTTTTATACCTATTATATTTCAGAAAGAAACAAGTCAGATTCTCTTTTCCTTTTACTATGAAGGAGAAAGCTCAGGGATGAAGAGACTCATACTCTGGCTTCAGATAATATTTTAAAGTAAAATAGAAGTAGAATTACTTAAATAATATCAGTGCTAGCCTGATAAAAGGAAGAGAGCAGTGCAATGTTTTTATGGTTGTGTGTGGTAGTGGTGATGGTCAAGGGGAGTTTCTTTTAAATATAATAAAAACATATTTAAAAAAGTTATCTTATTTGCGAATATTTTTTATATGTACTAGTAATTTCACAGAATTGTCTAAAAAAATAATATAAAAACTGTTCAAAGTAAAAATTTCAAATTTACTAAATAAATATCTTTGTTTTAAGGTATTATTTAGTTGTTTCAAAAATTATTTTTTTAAAACATTGCTTTATTTTAGCATGTATTTTAATCTCAAAGTTCCTTTTACAGAAATAAATGAATAAAACACTTTGTGTTTACCAAACACATTAAATAACTAAAGTCATATTTTTAGGGTTGTTTTTTTTTTGTAAAAGCAAAAGAGAAATAAGGGGCACTAAAATTTATCTTGCACAAAGGCTATTCTCCATGTGTGGCACTGGTAATTTTATCATTGTACCTCAGTACAATTTCGATCAGATAGCTGATGACAGCAAATTACATACAGTAGTATCTACAACTGACAATTCTTAAGTTATTTTTATACATGCCAAAGTCTGCCTCAAAACATGAAAAATTGTTAATGGAACAATTTTTACTGTGAAAAACTTTTTATATTTCCTTTAGTGTTTTTGTTTCTTAGTTTATTTTCTCTGAATTGTATGAATAAAACAACAAGCAAAAGAGAATCTTAAAATTGAATTACTGTTAATTTAAAAGATTGTAAAAAAAACAAACATAATAAATATAATCAAATTTATAAGCTTTTTGTGAATCACTAAATTTTTTTATAAATCACTGGTTGAGAAACTATGTTCTAAACATTTAAATACAACAGTCAAATTATCTTTATCTATTGGAGTGAAAATGGTAGGGTGATCTTTTTTAAAATTATGAAGTGCAACAAATTCTTTAGATAAATTAGTTTTTGGTATTTTCGTATTTTTTATATTAAATATAATGTATATATAAAACTGAACAAGCAGTAACTTATGTTTTCAATGAGTTATATAATGTAAGTAAACTTTCCAAAAGACAGATATCTTTTGGAGAATTTGTTTACATTATATAACTCATTGGAAACTTCAGTTACAAATAATCTGAGTTATTTATTATTTACATATATATATTGTAACGGTCACTGCCTGCGTCTCTATACGCATTGAGCATGACATGCATTTTCTAACATCGAGCAGCAATTAAGAAATATTCAAAGGCATCCAAAATATACATTACTATAATCATACCTTTAAAAGGTTCGTTTACTGCAACCTTTGCGAGCCACCTTAAGATAGAGATTACTCCCCTCCCCAAGGGATATGATCATGTAATTAATAAAGAGTTATAATCTCTTATATTTTCTTTTTTTATATATGTATAAAATCAATAGAAAAGTGAATGCCTAACAAATGATTCCCGATCCCGGTAAGTTTAATCCCTGACTAGCTCAATCAACTCATGATCTCGGGATGGTGGTTTGTTGCTTCGTTAACAGAAAAGGTCAAACAATAATATCATTATCAAATACACAGCACAACGCCGTACTTTAAAATTAGATGTTAAATTTATTAAACCCTCTATGATTATATAAATATTTACAGAATAAAGAAGAGAATAAACACACACATAAACGATATTAATTAAAATTCAAGTGTATAAATAAATTTTAAATAGTTTCATAAATGGGAAAGGAATGGTCTGAAATTCTCCTCTCTTACACTTTAAACCCAAAACTTGGAATAAATTACTTATATGAAAACAATGTGTATTAGCCATGGTACGCACGTGTTATAATAAAAAAAAAAAAGACTTAGCCACGAGTTAATGATATTTGAATCTTAAAAGTTCCATAATATGAGTCCTGCACATGGCGGACAATAATATTTATTTGGACCACTTTCTAACACACTTTTATTCCTTATGGAAACAATCCTGCACGTAGCGGATGGAATAAATTTACTAGGGGAACAACCTCATGCTCAACTACAATTTGAATCTTAAAAGTTCCATAATATGAGTCCTGCCCGTAGCGGACAATAATAATTATTTGGAACACTTTCTTACACACTTTTATTCCTTATGAAAACAATCCTGCATGTAGTGGATGGAATAAATTTATTATTATTTCAAGGTGAAACACGTACATCCAATGACCAAACCACCCAACTATTTTTATTTAACTATTTTGAAATATTGAAATATTTCATATTTACTTTCTCTTTTCTTTTATAATTTATTTAGATACTCCGATGAATTACGTGTACCTTTATGTTAAAATTACAAACGAAATATTTATAACTGAATTACGCAATTCATTGGTTCATTTAATAATAGCAATAGTAGTAAACTAACGAATTACTCGTAATAAGACACAAAAAATAGATATAAAAACATAAATATTACTTCCTGAAGGCTTCGTTCTTCTCCGGGCTAGGATTTTGAGGGTGATATATATCTGCTGTGCAGGTGATTACTTAATAGGGCTTCAATGGAGGTTGGCAAATTGTCCATAGCAGCTACACTTTAAGAAATAGAAAGTCACATCACTGGATGGCTATGTAGGTCTTCGAGCGGTGCGAATGTACCGAACTTGGTCTTCTACTCCATGTCCATTGCTGTATCACGAATAAATCTTGATTCCATTCCCTTAGTGATATAAAACATTAGCTTAAATTTCAATTGTATTTTTCTTTGCAGTCAATGAATATCATATTTCTTGGTCTGCACCTTTTAAAATATGTTCAGCTATTAATAACTCTTCAACTTGTTCAGCATTCCGAAAAATTATTTTTTTACATTCATAATTCTGCTTTTCTGTCCGTCCACTCTGAAAACTATACTGCTAACTACCAGAGAACGGGTAAGAGTGCCCGTGAGAGTGAACGAATATAACCCAGCTAACTAAATCAATTTCACCTGACCAGCCTTTATATATCCCCCCCATTACATGGTGTATTCTCTCATCCCCTCCACAAGTTATTGCTTTTACATTTCTGTTTTTAATTAAATTATTAATCCCTGATTTTAATTACTTAAGTCCAAACAAAAGATTTAATTTTAGCTATCTCTTTGGAAAAAATTTGTCTTATGATAACTTTATCTTTTAATTAATTTCAGAATTTCACAGACCATTTAAATTCCAATCCCTTGATTTCTTTAAACAATAAAATAAAATCACATTTATTTAATTAAATAATTTTGTGTAGGTGTCAAGCCGAATGACCACTGATACAATTTCTACATTTTTTTTCCCAAAAACATTATGCAATAAAAAAAAGAGGTCATTGGCTTGCCTGCGGTCATGAACATTAAGTTCTAAAAAAAATTTATAAAACTTAAACTGTATCCTTGTTGTCACATAAAAATTGTTTTTAAGTTTTCCCAAAAAGAATATTCAACAAGCAACAGAAAAAAAAATACAACATTTGAGAATCTAAAATAAAATCAAAAATCAAAATAAAACATGTTTACTGTTGGGTTATTTGCAAATACATTTCAGTTTCCCGCAATAATTTCTTTAATCCCCTACCATATTTATTCATATCATAAATGAAAAAATATATAGCATTTATTAACAGCAAAATACATATTTACATGTGGTGTCCACATTTGTTTATTTATAAGCATACTATCACCATTCATCCTATTTATTTACAATATATTGTGTGTGCAAGCAACAGAGAAAATATACCTGCACAGACCACTCCTTTTATTATAATATGTACATTTGTTTGGGCTGCAACTATGCTTGCAGCCATCTTTGTGGCAGTCATTTAAGACTGACTGTCACAATATATATATATATTGTAACCTGACTGGGGGTTTCTATTCCCTCTGATAGTTAATTTATTTCCTGATGAGCATATTGTAAGAAGAAAAGAATGACTGTGTTACCCAATGCTAACGTTATCCCACTTACAACAACATTTCCTTCTCATCAGAGGGTGTAGTATTAAAGAGACTGAAAACATCTAGATATTTATCTGGTTGGTTTACCAAACAGCAACCACTAGAGTTCCAGCTGACTACAACCTTATTCAACCAGATCAAGTTCCGCCAGACATAGTTCAGAAAATGAGATTCCACTGATTGATGAATGATGTGAAATAAAACTGTCCCATTGTTGATGATCATTGAGTGTCCATCATTTATATTCCATAATCCTGCTGCCAGTGTTCATATAGTAGAGACATTTAGATATCCGTATGTACATCACCGATACCTCCCTTATAATTTCTCAAGTTTAAATTCTGTGAATTTATATTCTCCTCATATGTGCACATTTGTAGACAAGTCTTGATTTATGTTTGGATTAATCCTTTTTATCTACAGAAATTTATATGAAGATTTGTAATCACAATAGATGCAATTAAAGAGCTTTTCTCCATTGTGAGTCATTTTGTATCGATTTAATTAAACAAGCTTTCACAGAAGTCTTGTACTTACAGAAGCTAAAATTGAAGAGATGTTTTCCAGTATGATATCTTTCATGTAATTTTAATGACTTCTTAACACACTTGGAACCTGCAGTTGAAAAGTTTTTTTTTAGTATAACTCATTTTATGCACTTTTAAAGAACCTTTGGCAAAATACTTGTAGTCACTAAAGCTTCACATGATCACCTTTTCTTATGCTTGCTCATAACTTATTAAAACAGGCAAAACTCTCCATACAGTAGTGACACTCAGTGCAAGGACCAGAGTACTCAATGGATATAAGAAGGCTTGTGCATAAAATTCCTATCTACTGCCTACTCATCCAGTATACCCAGACTAATTTTTGGCTTGTGGCTTTCATCAATGAGCCTTGGATCTGAGAGCTATGTACCTAGAACTTAGGATCTTATGCAACTCTCCAGCAGCCACCTTTTATCTCTACTTAACTACAAAACTATGAGCATAAAATTTAAAACAATCTAAGCTTATTAGTTTATAGGTCTGAACTCAGTTCAGTACCCATACATTTTGGTGTTTTTGGTTCTTTAATAACCATAGCCACCACTATCCTTTTGGTCAGGATTGGTATTAAACCACCAAACATCACATAATCAGCATTTCTTATGTTTGCTCATAAGTTATTAAAACAGGCAAAACTCTCCATACAGTAGTGTCAAGACTCCTTGCTGACAAAGGCCACAAGCCAGAAACTAGTCTGAGGATATTGGATGAGTAGGAACTAGATTTTCTGGCAGCCAGTGATTACTCTGGCTTGCAGTGAGTGGCACTACTGTATGGGGAGTTGCCTGTTTTAATAAATTATGAGCAAGCATAAGAAATGGTGATCATGTGATCTTTGGTTGTTTAATACCAATTTTGCCTAATAGGATCCATAGTGGCTATGGTTATTAAAGAACCAAAGACACCAAAATGTATGGCTACTGAACTGAGTTCAAATCTATATAAGCTAATGAGAAAAGGTCGCTGCTGAAGGATTGCATTAGATCCTAAGATCTAGGTGCAGTGCTCTCACATCCAAGGCTCATCTCTGATGAAGGCCACAAGCCAGAAACTAGTCTGGGGATATTGGATGAGTAGGCACTAGATAGGAATTTTATGCACAAGCCTTCTGGCATCCATTGATTACTCTGGCTTGCACTGAATGACACTACTGTATGGAGAGTTTTGCCTGTTTTAGTCACAAAAGCTACAGCTAAATGGTTTCTCTCTATTGTTAGTTTATTCATGTAGTTTTAAACTATTCATTTTTCCCATTCTGATTTAATGAGTTTGTAGTTTTCTATATTATTAAAAACATACATATATATGTCTTCAGAATGTTGGTTGTATTATGGGCATTAATTCAAATTTAAACTTTAGATAAATATACTTTTTAATTTCAAAATGCAGAAAAGAAAAACTATGATCTATCAGCTTCTGCAATCTCAGAAGTTTTGTAATTAAGAAAGAGAAAACTTGGTGACATATATTACAGTGTGGCCTCTTATATTTGAAATTGTAATCATAAAATCACAATGACCATATATTTGAAATTGTAATCATAAAATCACAATGACCATATATATTTGTAATTAGTTTGTCATATGATATTAATAATTTAAATGAGTATATGAAGAAATAAAAATGACTATTCAATCACACATTATACTAAAAAAAAATGGAAGTCTCATATTTAAAAAGAATTCATTAAAATATTTCAAAAAAACAATCAATGGTGGATCTGATATCATATTGATTTAAATCACCAAAAGAAAATCTCAAATTGTAAATAAGTATTTAGTAAGATAATACAATGCAGATATATATAACCAATTTGAAATGGTTTCTGTTCCTGAATGCACTCAACGCACGAAGAGTTTTAAAACAAAGTTTTTTAGATGAAATTTTAGTGCCAACTTAAATATAAATTCAGGTATGATATGTTTAGAATGTAACAAACAACTAACATTACTGATATACACTTTATTACAAAGCTTAACTTCAAATCAATATTATAAGTTTTATAATTTAAAATAAAAAATCAGTGAATTCATTATTGCGTTTCACCATTTCTATCAGCATATTTCAATTTACTTTTTTTTTCTTTTTAATTTTAATAACAATAATGATAATTATATTATTCTATAAGAAATTAGTTTGGTACATAATCTTTTATCATTTTGTTGAATTAATCATTTTAAATAACTACATTTTTTTTCCTCATGTGTCATAGCATCAGCCAGTAAGTGAACTTGCTAACCCGGAACAACTGCTTGTAAGACAGCTGTGCTAACCTCTCGACCACCAACATTTTATCTTTCCAAAAAAATTTTTTACAGCATTTTTGTAAATACTTTTAAATATTTCAAATGTTATCTAGAGTTTTCTTACCTTTAAATTTATCTGTTAGTAATTCCGCACTGTTAAATCTTTACATTAAAAAGAATTGTTCTTAGGGCTGAATGGTAGATATTTTCTTTGGTGGTCACTCAGGCATTATTTTTCAACTTCATGACTTCTTCATAGTGTGGGAAGGGAGAGCAAGCTATTCTTTTTAGCCAAACTTTCTAGCACTTTTCATGTTAATAATATGCTTCTTCATATTGCAGTTTTACAGTACTAACTGCTGCACTTCTTTGACTAATTGCTGGTCACAGTGACTCCAAACTTAGTCTGTTTATTTAAACTCTTTGTTGTGAACTGATTAAATACTGAACTAGTATTTACTGCAAAGCAGCTGTTACAATCAATTAATTGCAACTCCTGGAATTGATCAATTGCTCGCTCCAACTTCCTATGATCTTTTATCATCTTTTAAATCTCACCCACACTGACCAACATGTTTTTAAAAACATGTTGACTTCCCCTGCCTAAGGCAAAAAAGTGATGCTATCTTTTTTTAATAAACTATTTACACCATTTCTATTTTGTAATTTGTAAACATTCAGCGCTAACAAAAAAATATATTGGTAACATTTGAAACCACAGATTTTTAGTGATAAAAATTTGTTAATTAAATGTGTCAATTAATTTCTAATTGTACATTTTAAATATTGACTTTTCTTTTTCATTTTTTTTTCAGAGAACTAAATTTATACATTTTGTTTTTCTAATTGTGTTAGCTTTCTTTTTTTTAATCAAACCAGGCAGGGTAACTTCATGATATATGAAACACTGTGTCTGTTTCAATATATAATCATTAAAATCAGTCAATGCTTAGACAATATCAATAACAATCAACAATCTCAATGTTTCAATGCTTGCATATGTACATCTTTTTTGCCTATTTATACACCATCTACATTGCAATGAATCATATCTTTTTTCTTCTCTTTGTATCTTTGTCCAATGCAAACAAACTTAACTTTTTGAATGCCAAAGCAATTACAAACTAAAAAGAAAATTATATCACAAAGAGAGTATGTTATAATTTTAGAACAGCATTTAAACATTATGCAATGTGGTATAATAATTATAAGAAAGAAAGTCCATATAAATTCTAGAGCAGTGCTTCTCAACTCATTAATATAAAATCTCTCCCCTCACCCAAAAGTATTTTTAATAGAGAAATATGCTGTTACTAGACAATTTTGATTTATATTTAGTTTATTTAAATAATTTTCTTATTTATATTTTCATTATAATACCAAAAAATTAAAGAATTACAATATTAAAAGATCATGAATTATGAAACACAAACCTCATTAATAATAATTAGAACAAATATTGAATAATACACCAAAAGAGGCTCTAATAACAATTTAATGGATGTGTTTAATTATTGCTACACAAAAAATCAAGATCAGGTCAAATATATGACAGCAATTCTTGGATTTTTTCCCAATGCTCTGTTGATGAACAACATTTATGCTTATTTTTAATTAGTAATAATGATTAAAATGCAGTTCCACAAAGATATGAATGGACCCAGAATATTTGAGGCTGGATTTACCAATGAAGGATATTCTTTTCACCATTGAATCTAAAATCCCAATAAATCCTTATTGTAAAAGTTCAATTTAATGATTGAATTGGCTCTTAAGTCAATTAGTTCCTCTTAAGATGACCATAGGGGATTGCTAAAGTGTAGAGATGAAATCAATGGCATTCTTATCCAGTCATGTTTTCATTTAAATTAAAATATTTTTCAAAGAAATCATTGAATTTGTGATATAATTATTCTTTTACTTTCAGCTGATAATAAAATGTTATTTTCTTCAAGTAATTCATAGAGAAAAGCAAATAATTCTGCATTATTATCCCTAAAAGTTTTTAAACATGCTGAAACTTTATTTTGAAATGATTATAAATTTTGAATTTAGGATTAATATATTGACATTTTTTCCTTGCAGAGAAAGATTTATTTCATGTACTTTTTCAAAAAAAATAATCAGGTAAAAAAGAAACATCATCATCATCATCATCATCATCATCATCATCATCATCATCATCATCATAATAATAATAATAATAAAAAAGATGCTAATATGAAAAAGTTCATAATTCATTTTTTAATATTAAAATTATCTTCTGTGACACATAAAAGAGATTTATTACTGGAGTTCATATCTTAACACAAAATTCAAAATAAGATTTATTAGTAGTGTTACTGTTTATGCAGTTAACTACTGTAGAATCTTCTGATAACTCTTTACTAAGTGATTTTTTCATATGTTGAAATATGATATTTTCTCTATGGAAATGCAATGAACATGTCTTGTATTGAGACAAATCTTTTTTTAATTTTTGTATAAATTCTGAAATCCTGTTAGCTATGGCTGCAACTCCATCAGTTTAAACCCCAATCCACTTTTAACATTCAATGTTATTTACTGTAAAAAAATTATTCCACTTTCTAAATATATCTCTTCCTTTAATTGCACTGGGAAAATTTCTACAAAACACTAGATCTCATAAATTTGCAAAATATGAAAATATCTGACAACAATCATTAAATTGGCATCATTCGTATTATCGGTTCACTCAGCAAATTGTATGGCAAGTATAGTTTTTTGCTTGATTTGTGATAATAATGTAGACATGATTTTTCTTTTAATTGGATTATTGGATACATAATTTTTTTTTTTAAATTTGATATTTTGGAATCATCAATAGTTTTGCCCAAAGTGCGACATTTTATAATACAGATATATAAAAAAGAATACACCCTGAAAAAATTAATTTAGATATGGTTTTAATCAATGAATGGCCTGAATTAATAAGAAAAGAACTAGTAAAATTATTAATTTAAAGTAAATAACGATTGGAATTCAGTCAACCTTTAGACAATCCCAATATAAATAACCATCAACAATATCAAATTACTGTCAAGGCAACCTCCTTTTAAAAATAAAGGTGAAATATATATATATTAATACATACATAAATATATATGTTACATGAAACATTTAAAATAATATTCAGAATATATATTGTAACAGTTGCTGGGTTCAAACCCTGTTACAAAAGGAAAGAAAATTTAGATTTTAGACAATTTTTTATATTATTATTATTATGCTATAATTATTTTGGAAAAGTCGCACAGACAAACGCACATGTATTTGCTGGAATGAGGGATATAGGTATATATTTTAAGTGGCATACACGTATATAGGTAAATGTTTTTGTTGAATACAAGAAAAAAAAATTTAAAAGATTTTAAAGCGTGTAAAAAAAAAGTTTCTTTTACAATTATAACTTCCCGAATTAATTAGCCAAACATATCTCATTGTTCAAAAAAGAAAAACAGATCTAACTACTTGAAGGATATCTCTTTTTTTTTAATTAAACAGATTTTGTGGAAATAATTTTTTTAAGAGAAATGAATATGGAATGCCCATTATTTATTGAACACTTTTCAATTTCTTTTGTTTAATTAAAGTTGACGAAAAGATTTATAATTAAAAAGTTTCAAGAAATTAAAAAAAAAAGAATTAGATAAGTAAAAGTCAAGATTGCTAAGTAGTTTCTTATTTTGTTGGCATTTTATTAAAAAAAAATCTATTTTTGAAAACAAAGGAATACCAGAGATAAGGAGAAAGGAAACTCAGATTATTAATTAATTTTAAGAAAACGGACAGTTGACTTTTGCTGGTCTGACGGGGAAGAAGAGCAAGTGTTATAAAATATATTGAAGAAGTCTTAGCAAGAGAAAATTTTAATAAATTAGCTACAAAGCAGAAAGACGGGGAATAAACTGTGTGAACTGAAATAAACATAAAAGAGACCTCATGGATGGCATGGAGTAAAGTCACCATTGTGTCATGGTCTGTGTTAGGACTCCAGCTCTTTACCTAATGCCATATAAATATTTTTTTATTTTAAGTAACACTCCTATGCCATATAAATATGTACCACCGTCAACATCCCCAATTGCCCTTCAGAACTACCACTATTTGAATCTGGTGCAGATCATCCACCATTCTGGAATTTATCCAAAAGGAAAAAGGAACAGTAGAATAAATACGCCACTTTAGAAGGACTAAAGCATTGAAATATTAAGTGGAAGAGATGGACGCCATATTTTGCCTATGCTAAATTCCAGGATTAAATTATGAGTGCACTCAGAAACATATATGCAGGTTCTACAGACTCTGTAATACTGGTAAATATACACATATTATATCATTTTAATCCTTAAACCTAATCCAACTTAACTGTGCGATTATCTAGTAATATACATGTATTATTTAGTGTTTTTTGTTGTTTTTTCTTTTAATTGTAATTCATTAAAAGTATTTATCATATACATGAGTGTGCCATTTATTGTTTTTCTTAGAATAAATATTAGTGAATCTGAAAATAAACTGTTAATTTGTTTCAATACATGTTATATAATTCATATGTTCCAAAATCTGATACACGTGCATGCTGGTGTGCATCTAATAATAGGTTAAAGCAAAACAGGTTAGATAAAAAGGTGTGTGGGGATGTTAAGAGGTTTATTTTAGAGTGTAATGGGAATAAAATAGAAATTTAGAGAAAGATTCAATTTAAAAGTTCGTTCACCCTTCATTTCTTCTTCAGCGCAATGTGCTATCACACCCTGAGCATTAATACAGGCATCGAGTTAAATTGCTGAGTCAAACAAATATTTAATAGATCCTACAATTCTTGTTAAATAGCAAGATTGGTGCTTGGCAACAAACAAAAAAAAGATACATTGTCCATAAACGTAGAGATCTAATTAGAGGTAAAGTTAAAGCTGGGAGGGTTCGATACAATTACCTTATATATGTGTGTTTTGTAGTCAGCTTCTTCTCTAACCCTTTTTGAATGACCCAAAGTTCGGGAAAACTTCATCAGAGGGCAGAATGACTCAAATTTATGGGAAAACTTCACATGGGAAGGGCTATCAATAAGGCACAAATTCACCCTCAGGAAGAAAAAATAAATGTAAAATTTAGTTTGATAAGGATGAATGTTTGACGTCAGATGATTTAAAAGTTAAAAATAAAAATGTAAACATACATGACAAAGAGTCGCAAAACATTACAATGGACTCCCAACGATGGGGCTTTTGAAGAACAGAGATCGATATGGCGAATGCAGATGAAGGATATAGAGGGCGCATTAATCAAAAAGAGAAAACTTTTTTTTTAAAAAGAGAGGAAATATAGTGTTTTTTTAGGTATAAAATTCATTGCTGTTCAGTTAAATGTTTTTTTTTTTTTCTGGGAGAGAAAAATAATAAGAAATAGAATTTAATGGTAGATAGGCAAATAGGGCAAAAACAAAAAGGGGAAAAATAATAAATATTACGTGGAAAAATGGTCAGGGAGCTGGGACATTGAACCCAACATGTATTGTTAATCTCACTAGAAAATAATATAAAATCAAAATCAAATGAAAACCAGATCACAGGGTAATATGGATAAAGAAACGACAGATAAGGGAAAGGAAATGGAAACAAGATAGATATATATATATATGGAAAAGAACTATTTGTTTAATAAATAAAAGTAAAGATATTTTTAAAATAAATCAAAAGTCTGTTAGGAAATAAATGAAAAGTAAAATATAATTAAAGCATATTGTAATGTAAGAAGTTTTAGATTTATTTAAAAAGATAGTTTACCTATTCTTTTAACTAAAAGAAAAAAATTTCAAATGTTACAATGGATAATGAAAACAAAAGAAACTAAATTGTAACTTTAAATTATTATTGAAACTATTAAGAAAAAATTATGATTTAATCAGATATCCAAAATAATTTTCTAAATTATCTAGTCATGAGGTGATTATGTTTTCTTGGAGATCAGTAATATTTCCAACTGGTTAGGTAATCAATAATGTTAATTAATGTTGTAATTAAAAAGAAAAAAGGAGAGGGTTGATTAATCTAAAATAGAATTTAAAACTAATTAATAACATAATTGGTCTCAGACAATGATTTTGGCAAGGATATAAAAGCTACTAAATTTCCATTACATTTGGTCTGGTGTCTTTTCAGTTTTTATTGTTATTAAAAGTAGTGTGCTGTTAGTTGAAAAAAAGTAGTGTTATGTTACTCATTCTACTATTAGAAATATTCTGCCATTATTTTGAATGTGATTTAGTTGATTATTTTACTTTGGCTAGCTATACTAATTTTGCTAATTTCTTCATCAAGAAAAATTAGTTCATCCATCAGCTATGTATAGCTAATTATGCAGATGCCTTAACATCACTATGCAGTGCTAAGCTCTCACAGGCCTTTGGGATGTTCATTTGATTTTCAGCACTCAGTTCCTTTGCATTTAACGGCTTGGAAAATGTGACAAATATCCACAATATGTCATTTCTGATATGGTAACCATCATTATAGAAAACTATTTCCAAACAAAATCATTCAGATATATAATGCTTGGAAAAAAACTACAACCTGTTAAAAGAAACTAGGAATGCCAGCCATGAACTCAATCAACTCTCAAGAAAACAGGATCACTCCAGAGTAAAGACTATAGCAAAACCTAGATAAATATTGTAAACCTGTGCTTTGCATCTTATTTCTTGTACATGCTATAATAAAGTAATTTGCTATGTTTGTTAATATGTTTTTTTTAAAAAGTAAACAAATAATTTAAAGTAAAAGATAAGTGTTTTATTGTATGCAGATTACTTTATCAACCTGAATGCAAAATACATGCCATTATTATGTTTCTTATCTGTATAAATAATTAATAATTCTAATTATTTAAAATGTTTTGTTAAGATATCTTTCATTATAGTAAGACATGTACTTGTATAAAGTTAAAATGTAGCTAAAGGTTGTTTTAAAAGTTGTAAGAGTAAATAAATAATATTGAGTAAATTAATTATTCAAATTAAGTCTTCATTTAATTAAGTTATTAACTAAAATAAATATTTGAGTTTAAAACAATGTTTGTTAAACTAGATTTAAATAATAATAGGTTGCTTTACGAAATAAGTTAATATTTTAATTTCTAATTATTCATTTAAGATAGGTATTTTAATTTAATAAACTTTATTAAGAAGCTAAATTTAGATAAAATTTGTCCATATAGTTAAATAATAGATTTAGTTATTTAAATCAGCCTCAAATTAGTTAATAAAGTAGCTTTAAATTAAAGAAATAATTAACTTCCTGTCTACATGTGTGTGTAAATGTTTGTGCTTACATGTTTAACAATTACTTGGCTTTATTTGCCAAGATATTAATTTTAAGAGTTAAAATTTTAATAATAAATATTTTATCAATCATGCAAAATAAAGGGTTAACTTTAAAACTTAAAAGGTCCTTAAATAAACAAAAGGGGAAAAAGATATTTATTTTATTAAAGAAAAAGTGTAATCATTATTTAAATATCTTATTTATTATATAACTTTGTTAATTGATAAGTAATAAGATCATCTTCAACTCAAGACTGCTGAAACACATGGTTATTTTAAAATAATATAGGTTAATATAACATAATAATTCTTAGTTAATTACTGGAAATTAATTAACCTTTTGGTCACAGATGTCTCTTTTTGTGGGCATTGATTAAAGTTTTGAGTGATGGTTTAAACTAGTATAAAAACATCAGATTATCATTTCTTGGTATGCTTATGCTTGCTTACTTCTGTTTTGCTCTGGTTTGTGTTCAGTTTACCATCTATTCTGCTTACTGGTGCTTCAGACAAACTTCTGTGCAACATCAAGAATAGTAATATTTTTATATATCTTTATTTTATTTTAATCAAAGTTAAGATATTAATTTTATTAGTTTAAAACCTACAATGTTGTGCTTATCAGTTAAAGATATTCTTGTTTTATTCTATGCTGCAATTCAATTTAGAACTTTCTTAATTTTAATTTAAAAATGCCATAAAAGAATAATTTAGTTATAACAAGTAGATTTCTTCATTTTTGTTTAATTGTAAACTTTAAAATAAACCAGGTGATATGTTTCAAAATGATAATTCATCAATTTATGCTGAACATTATTCTAATTCATTTGATTATTATCCATTATTATTGTAAAAGAAGAAAACTTAAATTTAAAGCAAAGAGCTTATAATACTTAAACTTTAAAATATAAATAAACTGCTATGCTGATCTCTTTTATTATATGATTTGTTTGAAATAATTATATGTTATATTAACTCATAATGAATATAATACCATGTTTACTTTTTAAAAATTAATTATGTAGTTATTAAAAAAATAACTTATTGTCTTTAGCATAGGAGGATCTGCTATTAAATTATATTTGCTGTCTCCAAATTTGTGCTATTAAATAAAATATTCAAGAGAAAACCTGGAATTGATCAACTTCTTTGAATTTAAAAAAGAATATAATTTTAATATGCTTTGATCTCACTGAATTTTAATTATAAAAATGTTATATAAGGATGTGAATGAAAAAAGCCCTAAAATATATTTGTCTACTTAAAATACTTTGCGTTAATAATCCATAAGGATATTTGATATGCATTTGTGTGTTATTTGTGAACTATTCAGTTTATTAAAAAAATGTTTTCAAGGAAATATTGTTAAAATTCAAATACCTGGATATGACTTTTATTATTATTTTGTTAAATTAAATTTGCTGTTGTGTGTGCTTCTTTACAAAAAAAAAGTTATAGATATTTTGCTAATTCCACTTGTACTATGGATCTGGAAAATTTTCTATAAAATAAATAATACTATACTCTGACATCATTGAATGAATATTTTTCTAGCTAGCTGGTATATTGGCCAATTTCTTCAAATATTAATTAATTTCATGTTTAAATATAATTTAGGATTAAGAACTTTTAAATGCTTATATTATGTTTATCTGGAATTATATTTGCTGCTTTCAAAAATTTTATTCTTTCTTGGTGCGGATATTCCCTTATGAGGACAACCCATCAGAGAAGGACTTTGTGCCCTCAGCAGACTGCTCACAAGGGAAAATTTCCTTTAATGAACTAAAGTGTTTTACAAAAAGTAAAAGGAAATATACAATTTTTTTATTATTATTTTAATATTATTATGATATTCTTGTCATTATGTCATGTGTCAAGGTAATTTTATTGCTATTGTTATTTTAATGGGTTTATGCTAGAATGTGTTGGAATTTCCACAAATTCTCAGATAAAATTTTATATATTTCATTATGTGCTGGTTTATTAAACTTGACAATATTTTATCTATTACATTTATTTTCTCTTACAAGGTTTATGAGTATTTCAGTCACTCATTGGTTAAACAGTTTTAAAAGTGTGTATCACAAGTCTAGTCTATTGATAATTATTATCATAATATAATAGCTTGCCTATACATACCAAATTTAATTGCATATTTATCCGCTTCATATTACTTTACTTTATTTTGCATTATGTCCACTTTATTTATTAAAATTTTTATATTACATATTGTGTATATGCATGTATTTTGTTATCTATTGCCAAAATTTTATTGTGCTCTTATTTTTTAAATAATTTGATAGTTGTTTGACTAACTGCTATTGTTGGTTTCAGAGATTGCTTATTGTTTGGATAATTTTATGCATATATTAATTTAGTCATCTTATTACTTATTAGTGTTAAGTTGTTATCTTGCCACCATTTTGGTATGAGGTCTTTGCTTTTGGAAAATTAGGCCTATTTTATAATGATTTATTGTGCCTTGTGGGATGGAGAAGCTCTCTCCATGATTTATGTTTATTCCATGAGCTGATAGTTCTTTGTATTTTTGTAATAGTTATTGCTCCCATTATTATTAAGGGTCTTTCCACATTTCCCTGATGTGCTGTGACAAAATATAGGCATCCTCTTTTGAAACAGGCAAAAACTCTCTATCAAGTGATGTTTATTGAATTCCTCCTTTGCTTTAGATATAGATACATAGAAACCACCATTCTTATGAATATTTTATAGCTCTGCAGAGTCTATATTTTTTGCCTATCACTCATGATGAACTTTATATATATTTTCCACCACAATAGGTGAAGTTATCTTTGTATTAGAATTGACATGGCAATGATTAGGAAGTTTAAGAAGAGTTAGTTCTTCAGGTTGTGCATACAGTGCTTTGTGGTGCATAACAGTGTCTGTATTGTGTTGCTGTGTTGTTTAGTCAGCCACAAGTAAACCAACAATAATCATTTAATATTTAGTACATGGCATTTGGATAATATATACACTTTATATTTGCTATATACCCATCTGGATCATGTCCCTGATAGATTTGTAAGTTATTTAATATTTAAAATACTATTATTATTATTTACTTTTTTTATGTGTCATACCAACCCGCTAACCCGGACAACTTCCTGTAAGGCAGCTGTGCTGACCTCTCAACCACCAATGCTTGACTATTATTATTATTATTATTATTATTATTATTATTATTATTATTATTATTATTATTATTATTATTATTATTATTATTATTATTATTATTATTATTATTATTATTATTATTATTATTATTATTATTATTATTATTATTATTATTATTATTATTATTATTATTATTATTATTATGTGGACAGTAATTAAGTATGATTTATGTGCATGACTTCTGGTAAATGGCCCATGATTTAAAAATTTATGTAGTAGTTTTAAAACAGTGCTAGGCAATCTTAGTTAAGTTGTCTAAATCTTATAATTACTGATATTCTACCAGTCTGCTTATTCAAACCCAGCTAGTATATAATGCAATATTAATTTAGTTGCCTAGATTCCATAATTATTAATATTATATTAGTCTATTATTTATTTAAGCTCAGTTAATTTTAATCTGGCATAATTGTATGCTAATCTGCCTTTTAAGGTTAGATCAAATGTTACTTGGCAAAAGTGTGTATTTTCAATTGGATTATGGCTCACTTTAGTATAAGCTATAATTTTGGTATTATTTATTTCAATTTTTTTTTAATTGTTCGTGAGCTAATTTAAAATAAGAATTAATTTTATTGTTAAACCAATATTTCCATGTGGGAATCTTTGATGTATAACCAACAAAAAGATTTGTATTTGAACCTTAGTAAATCTGTTAATCAGGGTCTGGATGCACTTATGTGGCAATTGATTTTAACTATCTGTAACAGCGCTTATGATTGCAAATAATTCCAAATGTTTGATATAAATAAAAATTTTGTACATATTATTTTTATATTTAATCATTAATAAATTTAATTGTCATTTTAAAACTATTTAGTTTCTGTTTTCCATATGTCATTTGTCTTGGGTTCACTAAATTTTATGAGTCCATTAAAGGTATTAAGTTTACTATTTACAAAAATAACCAAATTTTGCACTTCCAAAACTTGACATTTCCAATAATAATCTTCACAGAATCTCCTCAATTCCAAAGATTGGAATTGCCTATGAGAGAAATTAAAAATTGAATATTTTAAGATAAAATCAGATTGATGTAATTATTTGTTGAAGATTATTCAAGCTACTTTCAGACTGCCCTCATTATTAATCATTTCTTTATAATTTAAAGATTTAATCATTGCACTTTATAATTTCGTTTGTGTTGTCCATGGAATAATAGAGACATAAAATATATCCTTTTCTTTCTATTGTTTTCGAGTGATATCCTGGATAAATAGCTCTGATTATTCTGAATTTAAGATATTTTATTATGCAATTATTTAGAAAGTTAGATGTTATCTTTGTGTAATTATTTCAATGTGACAAAATATTGGAAAGAGAAGTATATGCCTCTTACAGTCTCCCATGATATTAGTCATTTATTTGGCAACCAATGATTAAAGAAGAATTCCTGAAAAATATTTAGAACCCTGAGATTATCATTATTGTTATTATATTCATATTATTGAATAAGTCATTCATTTAAATTACATTATTGTTGTGGCAAAAAATACCTTAATTATTCGATGTACTATTAGAAAGTACTCTGCATTATATTTTTACTCTGCAAGAGTAGAGTATTTAAATTCATGCTTTTTTTATCCTATTCTGTGACAAATATTAAATATTGAAGTTGTTTCAGACGAAGATTGATATAAGATGTTTCTGTTGGTGCAAATAACTTATATACTCAGAGAATATATTTTGATGGAGAGGAATTTAGATTTTAAAAGTATTTTAAAAATAAGAGTGAAGTTTATTCCTTTTCTTAATTTAATTTGTAATTATTTAATATGTATTAAACATTGTTACAGTTGCTTTAAAATTTTCTCCTTTGCCTTGATAGATGTCTCTGAAGTATCCTTTCTTTTATTGTAACCGTCACTGAATTTAGTCCATGTCTCAGTCATAAGAGTCTCTAATTGTATTTATAGTATTAACCTAACCTGCCAATATTATAGAATCTACTACTAATGACTCTCTGATTGTCCCCCTCTAGGTTAATATATAATTCAAAGTCTAGACAGTAATTGATACAGGGGTAAGATTTTATTCTCTTTACAAACTTTTATAAAATTAAAAATAATAGAATTCTTACCACCTATTTCAAAATAGACTAAACTATAATAAGTAACTATGTAATTAGTGTAATTTAGTTTATTTTTATTTTGATTACTGTGCTAATGTTTTTTTTGTAAATTAGCATGTTGTTTTACATTATTAATTTGCTTTAATTTTCTCTCCATACCTCACCATACTGTAGAATTAAAATAATTTTGTGTCAATTATATATATGTGTTTAAATATGTTATGTCAGTCTCTTGCTTATTAGTGCTCTACATGGAATCAAGTACTTGAAGCATTTTAAAACCTTTTGTTGATATTCCAGATTTTAGTTGGATGGCACCCACGAATTTATGCTCAATATAAATAAAAGTATCCACGGGAGAGGTGTTTGCTTTTTGCAGTTATGGAGAAAGTGCAACAGTCTTGAAAAGTGGCCACAGATTGTATATTTATATACAATCTCAATCTGATCATTGATATGGTTAATCTGTAAAAATATTAACCATAATAATTTATCTGCTTATATAACAGAGCTATATGGATCAGTGGACAGAAAGCACTCAATAGACATAGTCAAAACAGAATTAATTAATAAACAATGCCCAGATGGTAAATTTAACTTTATTGTGGCCTTTTTGGAATGGATGAATGAAAATATTCACACTATTTTTGAAGGAAAATGGTATAAAATGAAGCAAGGATGGCCAATGGGCCTAGCCATTAGTGGCATAATGTCCAGCATCTTCTTAAACTACCATGAGAAACAAGTAATATTAATTATACAAGCAGATAACCCCACAATGATATATCTTAAATATGTGGATGATGTGTTTATTGCTGCTAAAAGGAGTACAATCTTAAACATCACCAAAGAATTACAGCTGATGTCTAAACTCACACTAAATACCACATGGAAAAATGATCAACACCATCTAAAATATCTGGACCTAGACATACAAAGAGAAGATAAACAATTAATGTACCGCATGACCATCAAACCCCTAAAAATTAGAGGATACATGCATCAGAGTGCAATAGTTCCCAACTCACATAAATATGCTGGACTGAATTCATTTCTACATAGAAATGATTACTTATGTAAATGTAATTCAGACAAAAGAGATAACATATTAAAATACATTAGAGAACTAATATCTGTTGGCTACAAATATAGACACATAACTAAAAAAATAGCACAGTTCCAAGCAAAAATAAACCAGCAAGGCAGAATCAGAGACAATAAACCATGAATAACTATACCATACATACCCAACATTGCCAAACATCTAACTAAAACATTATCAAAAGAATTTATTATTGGTTTCTGCACTTCAGCCAACACCAATAGACTAATAAACAATTCAAAAGATAAACTTGATCCCAAACTAACATCTCAAGTGGTATACCAGATACAATGCCCTCAGGCCAGATGCAGAGCCTCATATTATGGGGAAACAAAAACTACCATTACAAAAAGAGCATCCCAGCACATATATATGTATAAAAGGGCACTGAACAACAAGAAGTCTACATCAGCATTTGTGGAACATGAAAAAGCTACTGGACACAGATTTGAACCCACCAACCCCACAATAGTGTGCAAAGAGAGTAATGACCATAGGCACAAAATAAAGGAGGCATATTTCATAAATAATGACACCCAATCAATCAATAGAAAAGACACATGTTTTTCAATTTCAAAAAGATGGACAAACTAATTCAAACAATATTTTAAATAAAATACCAACACATCTAATTAACATAAATTTGAATACTCCCCCTCATCACTATCAACCGCACACAGCTATGATTATGAAGCCATAGAGCTTTGAAAGCGCTAAGCTTTAAATAGATTTAATAATATATAACTTCTTTAATGAACATTATAAGCGCATAATTATTGATAGGTTATGATTCTAAAATTTAAAATTCATAAATCAATGGTAACCAGTTATATAATTACTTTCCCAAATTGGGGTGAGAACATTTCAGCCATAAATGTCAATTTAAGTTGGGGACATTGAAGATATCTGTTATAATATATATATATATATATATATATACATATTATAACAGATTATTATTACTATATATATATATATATATATATATATATATATATAAAGTAATAATAAGGAAAAAAAATATAATAATTAATTAAATAAGTGCATCAGTGGGCAGATAGGAAAAGCAAATTTAAAAAGAGATGATGTGTAAATGTAGCAACAGACTTTGCTAAAGTTTTAGTGTTAGTAAGGTGTATTGAGAGGGTGAAGCTGATACTCTATTTAAAGGAAATAACAATGTTATAACAGAATGTATACAAATAATTATACTAATAGTAAGACAATGTAATTATAGTGACTAAACCAGGATAAAAGAAAATAGTGGCATAAAGTATGGTGATATGGATGAATTTGTACACAAAAGACAAATTAAATGGACTTGATAGTACTGGTACAAATAAATATAGCATAAATACTCAAATCATGAATAGTAATAAGAGATATTGATACTTTAGTTATGATTATTTGAATAAGGATAATGATGGAGGAAACAGTGGAAAGCAAAATGTAAAAATTAGTATAAAGTGTAATGATAGAGATGAACTGAACAAATATTTCATTAAAATTAAAATAGATGATAACACAAGACAGATTATGAAAATTAAAAGTGTTTTGCCTGTTAAGACCTACAAATGAAAAAATATAAGTAATACAAAAACATCAAAAATATTAAATCAATCCAAATATAAAGCAACTTATTTTCAAGTATAGATCACCTGAAGAAGTACCTTATCCAAAAACTAATTCTGACATAGGAAAAGAAATAGGAAAAGAAATTGGTAGAACCAAACAACATAAAGTGGAAACTCTATTTTAGAATGACAAGAATGACTGAAACACAGGCTTATTATATATCTTCATCAATATATGTTATATATAGGATATATGAGCCCAGACTTTCACACAACCCATCATTCTCCACTCTATCCCATAACACTGATGCACCTGAACACATATATATCAAAAAGATAAATAATCACCAATATATGTATTTCATGCTAAACCAGTAATCATCAGTTGGATTAGATTATCATCTCTACACATATATGCAATAAGTGCTCAGATATATATTAAAATAGCCCATCTTCATACTTTAATGGACAGGCTTCAATCCACTCCACACTCCATCTCTTCAACAATCCATCCAATTGAAAATGTGTTCAGGTGCATCAGGGTTATGACATAGAGTGGAGAGTGATGGGTCATGTGAAAGTCTGTGCTCATATATCCTAAATGACAAGAATAGTAGATTTTTTAGGTTGCTCAAATAAGAGCATCAGTAACACTAAATAAATACCTGTAGAGATG
Source organism: Epiperipatus broadwayi (assembly GCA_028023455.1). Taxonomy (NCBI): domain Eukaryota; kingdom Metazoa; phylum Onychophora; class Udeonychophora; order Euonychophora; family Peripatidae; genus Epiperipatus; species Epiperipatus broadwayi. The sequence continues at coordinate 14,578,577 of JAQFVV010000013.1, forward strand.
TAAAATTTAATCATTATATGATCCTGGATCTGTGTTAAGAATAAATGATTTTAGAAAATGCTGTATAAATAACAAAAGAAAATGAACTGCCTAAATAAATGCACTATTTAAAAAATATGGTACAAACACTAAAAGTGACAAATCTGAAAGGAATATAAAGATAATACCATCGTTCTTTATATTAAAAAATGGAAGTGTGACAGATTACTAATTTGTTGAAATAATAAAGTAGTTCAAATACCATAATTCTGGCTAAAAGATGACTTTAAAGTACAAATAAATGATTTTTTTTTCAGAAGCATAAAATGAAAAATGCTATTCAGAATAGAATTGTAAATTCTTGAGGAATGGAACCATGATATGTATTAGTGATTGTGAGATGTGCTAATATACCTCAGTTTATTTCCTATAAATAATAAAGATTGAAATGATATTAGAGGAATGTTTAAATCCAGAATGTTAAGTCTTTTTATAGTTAGTTATAAAATTAATGGAATAAAATAGTTGATTGTAATGTCTATCTCTACAATCATTTGGGAGCTGAGTGCAATTGGTGTATAATGCATTTTTCGAGTATATGTCTGTGCAGAATTGAGTTATTATATGTGTATGCTTACTGTATTATTTATACTCATATACTATTTATTATAGTTATGCAAAGAGAGATATCTACTCCTCTCTTTGATATAATTTCACTTGAGGATATTCTGATGCTATCTGTGTACCAGTTGAGTATTTCTGGTAATAATTTTAATTGAAGCTACACATGGAAAAATAGAAGTAATCTAATGAGCTTTTTTGAATGATAGAATTGAATGTTCATGTGAGTAGTGTAGCACTGATCCTCAATTCTGAAGCATGGCAGATTGCTTGTGATTAACCTAGTTGTGCATGCAACTTACCCACTGATCTGGGAATAAGTCATATTTGCAATAATGTGATCATCAATAATAACTTATTTATTTCTAATTGAATCTAAATGTTTTATGACAATAAATAAATATAATCAGCTATAGATAACCAAAGATATATAGAAGATATATATGGGAGTTATAGATGTCATGAAGAGAACCTGGTTAAAATTTAAATAATGAAATGTTTATCTTCATTTTATCATCTCTTTATTTTAAGGAAGTGGTATTGCAATATTGTGGACTTGGCCCACTCTAATCTAGTCGTATACTACAAGCTGCCACCATGAAATAAGCTCAAAATCGGAATTATTAAATATTCCTGAAATAAATTGAAAATTATGGAAATAATTTTTAAAAAAAATATTATAATAAAAGATTCTTTCAATTAATCTCATATATCTGTATCTATAATTTAAATTTATATTTAGATAATTAGTTAACTATGATAAAATAATTATTTATAAAGAGATTGGCAAAATTAGCAAAACTTTTCTTATTCTTAATATTCTTAATGTGTTAAGTTATAAAATATGATTATACATTTTATAATTATGATTAATAATTTAATTAAGATTTCAAAAAAGAAAAGTTCTTCATAAGGTTCAGTTATGCTTAAATTTAGTCAGAACTATAATTAAAAGAATTAAGAAAAAGAAAACTAAAAAAATGGCATTTAAGGAAAAACAGGTATAGGCTTTCTGAGAAGTTTTTTCCTTACTTAACAAAAAGTTAAAATAAAAAAAGAAAAGCATACACAATGTCTATGAAAAACCCAGCATTTACACTGGCAGCATTGTATAAATTTAAAAAATTCAATTCTAACAGAACAATCATTCTAGCGTGTTTTAAATCACTTATTCATTTCAATAAACTTTTTTTTTTTAAAGTGTCATAGCATCGGCCGGGAGTCAAACCCGCAATCCGGGCAACTGCCTGCAAGTGCAAAGCAGTCGTGCTGACCTCTCGACCACCAATGCAAGACTTTTATTTACTAAATACTATGATTATACAAATATCGTTATTGTTAAAGATGGAAGCCATGGGAATTCCTTTGATTATTGTTCCGTGGAAATGAGGAATGGTTGCACATCAAACAGGATCATTTTCAGTCTTAGCTTATTGATCAATTTGTTTCCAAAATTGTTTGAGTATGGGTAGTGGTGAGTTATCTCATTGTGAGTTGGACATTAACTTCTGTTTTTTGTGTGGAATTCTGGGAATGTCCAAAAGATTCCACATGTCTTCTACAATGCAGAGCAGTCTGATTGCCTCATCTCTTTGTTTAATCTTGTTGATCATATGTATGTAGACCTGTTTAGTGTCAGGAGTTGGGTATTCTAAGCTAATCTTGCAGCATGTTGTCCAGAGTGCAAATGTATAGAATATGGAGAGTCGTATCCATGCGACAGTTTTTGTAGCAATGCATTTCCAGATTGAGGTGATTGTTTGGAAGTTTATTTTGGAGCTGGTAAATATCAGTTCTCTGATGCTGATGAGATTTGGGCATCTATGTATTATATGGTCTATTGTTTCATTTTCTCTCATGCATAGTTGACAGAGCAGGTCGATGCTGAAGTAACCATTTTTGTATGTTAGAAACCAACTGATGGGTAACACATCTAGGTTTATTTTGATGGTGAAATGCAAGAAACTTCATCTTTTGAATTTGTTTACGAGATTTTTGTTTATTAAATTGAGCTTGCCATAAGGTAGTTGGATCTGTGGATGAATAATGTTGTAGGCATCCCAGTATTTAATTTTTCTGGTAGCCACAGCATTGTGAAGATTGTGAGGCTGCTTAATGAGGCTATCCAGTGTTGTGCTCTAGTCTGTCTTGGAGGGTGGCAATCGATCGGTGGATTGTATGATTAAATGTTTGCAATGTCCTCTGAGAGTCTACAGAGTATGTTATAGCATTTTTGAAAGTAGGTTATATCTATGGAGTATAAGGATAGGCCATTTAACTGACAGGAATGCTGCATTCTGGCAAGGCTAATGGCAACTATTTTTTCATGCCAAAAGAGCCTAGAGCAAAGTGAGTTGATCCTCCTCTCAAATTGTTTAGTTGGTTTGATGATCAGGATATAGTAGTTGATCTTGGGGAACAGGATCATATTTATTAAGGTTACCTTGCTGTGGAGTGGAAGGTAAACTTTGGACAGGAATGCTATTAGTTTGTTTGATTAATCAATTATGTTGTTTTGTACTTCCCTTGCCATTACTGAGGGGGCTTTGCAAAAAGGGAGTCCAAGGAAGTTCTGGGGCTCTCCGGAGAAGTGAGTAGAAATATTTTCCTGTGGCAATTCTCCAGGTTGAAGATTTTTCAAGGTTAAATTTCAGTTTGAATTCTGCTGTATAGTGATCCAAAATTGTGTTTAGTAGCCAAAGATATTTCTGTGAGGGAAGTATGACAAGGATGTCATCTATGAAGGTGAGAGCTCCTATCTCTCTGTTTAGGCTTGGGATAAAGACTCCAGGCAGGTGTTTTCCTATTTTTTTCAACAAAGAATTTATATATATATATTGTACCATTTTATTTATATATGGTACAAATATATTGGCATTTGGTAAAAGCTAAAAAAAAAAAAAGAGTAAACTTAATTTTTTTTTTGAGTATAATTTATTTTGTTTAAAAAAAACATACAATGAAAATTAAATTGTTCTTTCGCATTTTTTTTATGTAATTAGAAATAAAAGTTAAAATTGGAGAGAACAAAAGACACCCAGATTACTAATCCTGATAAAGTAAAAGAATTCAAAAAGTAAAAAGATAAGCTAAGAGAAATGTTATCTACATTACTATGGATTTTGGATAGTTATGCATTAATGTCTTCAAGATCATTAAGCAGTCTTATGGGGCCTTTTAGTTTAAGGGTATAGTTGTTTATGATAGCCTGTAGAACTTCAATGAATGTGAACCATGCCTGTTCTATTGGGAGAGTATGAATACTTATTTTGAAAAAGTAGATATATGATTCATAAATTATCACTTCTGATGCTGATAACTGGGTTACTATTACTTATTTGAAGAGAACAGAACAAACATAAATTGCTAAATATATCTGAATTATACCAATCAAAACTTGCAATGTTGCCTTTCCAACTCCAGAAAATCACCAAGAAGCTAATAATAAAGAACCTAATGAAATTAATTTTTTGCCTCTAAACTGTTTTTCAATCATCTTCCCTTATCTAGTTCACATAGACAAATAACCAGTTAAGTAAAACTTGGAAATAATCCTAAAATCAATCCACAGAGGCATTATAAAAATTAAGATCATAAATAGTTCACTGGTGGTAAGCTGACTAAATTCTTTTGAGCCAAACTGTGGTAGGAATTTATCAATTTAAGCATGTATAAGTATACAAAAAGGCCATATAGAATAGAGAGTGAAAACTAAATTTGATGCAGTGCTGTTATCACAAGAGGTACAAACTAACCCAAAAATTAATGACTCTAAGAAAATTGTAAATCATTGTCAAAATAAATTAAAGATAGGATTTGGTATATGATGATCAAAAATTATAACCAGGATGCTTTATATAAATTTTTGTATACAGAACTGAAGGTTTGATCATCACCATCAAAATACAATTTTAATCAAACTTATTTAATATTTGATTGAATGGTGAAATTCATTTTAAATTTAAATAATTCATATATAAACCAGGAGCATTTTTACTAATGTATCATTTAATTTAGTATAGTTTGAAAAAACGTAGATTGCAATTTTAATTATTAGATGTATTTTTTCAAAAAATTCACATTATCTTACTTTTAAATTCACAACACCCAATATCTTAATGATGACTAAGTATTACATGCATAGGCTTGTATGGATTATTATATAAAGGCACAAATCCGTATTTCAAGAAAAAAGGATCATATTTTTTTCACGTCTGCATTTTTTTCTCACCTGGTATTGAAATGATGTGGATAATTCTGCTGGTTTTGGTAAATTACAGGACATTATTTTTGCAACTTGAATTTTTTAGTGTCTTTATGGTCTTTGATTGACTGACCTCTACAAATGCATGATATTTTTATTAGCCACTTATACACCTCACAGATAAATTTTTAATGAAGAATTATTAAATGAACTAGTACCAGAAATACTTATTACAAAGATTAAACTAATAAACTACACAAGTAAGCATATATCACAGTATCTCTAGTATTAACATATATGAATTATAAAATAAACAGAGATTATTGGGTTAAACTACATAACATAATATATAAATTTTCATCGTGAAATTAAAAAAAATATCCATTTCAAGTGTATTTAGATGGTTGGCAATACGGAGTTTAATTTAAGATCCAAACATTAGATTGTATATTAGAAAACTATTCTAACCAAATGGATTTAACATGTTTCATTTACATTTAACACATGTATAGACTCATACACATTAGTTATAGAAATTTATTTGGGTTTGAATAAAAATACTCTTATTTTAATTTTAAATAAAAATGCTTTTATTTTGTTTATATGAATTTAATTATTTATTAAGATCAAAAAATTTAATTAAAACGTTTTCACAAAGTTAAAAAGAAAAAAAGTATAAAATATTAAATTAAGGTTTTACATAAAATAAATAGATAATCGGAGATAAAATTTATATTATATTGTTATATTATCAGAATTAATTACTTTTAAAATGATCTGTTTCTTTGATTTGTAATTAATCTTTGTTATACATTTTATTTTATTTCAATATTTTAATTTCTTTAATATATATATATATATATTTACAATAAGTCAGTTTAATTATGAGATTAAAAATTGTTTAGTAAAAGCTTGAATATAAATAGCAAGCAACATAACAACAGAAATTAGTTGCTCTTTCTTTTGTTTTGTCAATAGAGGATTTACTTTCCAATTAATGTATATCTGATAAAAGTATCTCTGACACCAAAAAACTTTTTATTCATTGTTAGTTTACAACTGTGAAATCCTTTTTAATTGTTTAGAACTACCATTTTTTCCTGAAAATAAAACCTAATCAAAAAATAATCCCTAACATGATTTTTCAAGATGATAGTATAAGCTCTATCCTAAATATAAGACCTAGTTAAGATTGTCAACCTGATGAACAGATTTATTTCACTCATAGATGTCTAAAAGTTTCAAATTTCTTCTTAATAGATGAGTATTAGATAAATGCTTGCTTAGAGTTAGAATTTTTGAATCTGGTGTTCTATCCTCACTGAAGAGAACCATAGCTCGAAACTGCTCTGGGGATGGAGACAATCATAGAAAAAGATTTGAATGCTTTATTTTATGGCATTTATCATATAAAATAAATAAATAAATAAAAAATAATAAGAATAAAATAAGTTTGTTTATTATATATACATATTACAACTAGCATAAGAAAAGAAAAAAAACATTTCAAATTAAAGTAATGAATGTATAAATAAATATAAATGTAGAATTTTGTATTTAAGTAAATATTACTCAAAATTATTTTGCAGTCAGACTCAGTAACTAATTATTTTAATAAACTTGCAAACACAATTTTACTTTTCATTTATTAATGTGCTTTCATTCAGTGCGTTATGAGAATTTCTCTTTCATCTGATGTCCAACTACATATATTGTAAATAAATCAACCTTTAAATATAAAGAGGCTAAAACTTATTACTAGTGGGTGGTCTTAGTTGATAAATCAATCAAGCCAGCTTAACGTTTCATATATTATTTTAAATTAAATATTTTTAATTTCAACAACACATAAATAACTTTTATCTCATATAATAAGTTCTATGATATGATTATAATCCTAAACATAATATATCCAACAGTAGTAAAAGTTACTTATGTGCTGTTGAAATTGGTAATATTAAATAAATGTAGATGTTTGTACTTAGATAAATGTAGATTTTTGTATTTTAATAAATATAGATTTTTATGCTTGAATATATGTATATGTTTATACATGAGAAATATAAAACAATCCTTGAAAATAAGCATTAAGCTGTCTTTTGGAACAAAAATTAATATAAGACCAGGTCTTATTTTCAGGGAAATATGGTAGCTTGACAGAATGTTAGCTCTTAAAGTAGCTAAATTAAGTTAGACATGTGCCAACATATAAAATTCCCTACAACTATCAACAATGAGTATTTCAAATATCTGGAAAACTATTCATGACCAAATAAATAGTTCAAACATATGTGGGAACCTGATTATAACTGAATGTTTAATTTCAGCAGTGGAAAAATCATGATCTTGCAATACCAACTTAAACTTTGAATTTCAGAACATAACTTTTTAAAATTAAATTTTAAAAATGTACATAAAAAAAATATTCTCATAATCACTAGTGGACTTTGCTGACTGCTGCATAAAGTTGAATCCAAGGTATGGTCGCTTATGAACTTGATTGAAATTCTAAAATAAACTTTCTTTTATCTATACATTTCTATTATTATCTATTTTACCATCAATTTCTTAATATATTTTTATTATTTATTTTTAAATTAATAAATATTGTGTAAATTAAAGTTAAGTATTTCTATTGTAATGTATAATTATAATTCTTGTTATAAAAGTTTTAAAAACAAAAAAAAGCAATTTGTGAAGGCTAAACTTGATATCTAATTGTTTATTTTAAATATTTAATCAGAATCAATAGTTTGATTTGCACAAAATCTCCTAATACTTATTTAAATCATTAGAGAGGAATCTCATTTATGTAAAACCATATAAAATAAATCAGAACAGATATGTCTTTAAAAATTATTATTCAAATTAATATCTCTAAATGTTATCAGATTTTAAATATTTTATTAGGATTAATTATTTAAATATTTTTTATAAAAGAAAAAGGAGGTGAGGTAAAGAATGTTAATAGATTTATAAACAGCCTGTTAAAGCTGACACTGGAATGTGCTTTTATTTTATTGATTTATTAAAGTAATCCTGGCTTATTAATAAAGTTTTAAACATATTTTAGTTTTATTATTTATATATATATGTTGAAATAAATGTTTTCATGGACTGTTATTATAATAAAGAATCAAAACAAAGAGATTATATTCATGTAAACAGAGATAATTTTTGCCTTTTGATATTGTCAGGAAACTAAATTATTACTAAATGACAATATCTCTCAGCTAAACAAGTTATTTTGTTTATTCTCAGAGAGATTGTTAATTACTGTAATTGATAGATTTCTGACAACATAAAGATCCACACATCTGTTCTTTATATTTTGGTGTAGAATTTTTCTAGAATTAATTATTAGCATGGCCATGTTTTAGATGTATTTCAAATATTTAAAAATTGATATTTTATTAAATTTTGTGATGATGAACCTCTAGCAACTTTAATGAATGCAAATAGCTAGGGGTATTTAAAACATGTAATATGGATCCATGTGCTTGATTTGAGTCTGTATAAGTATTGCCTACTAGATAAAATTCCAAATATATATATATATATATATATATATATATATATATATATATATATATATATATTGAACTTGGCTTTAACTGTTATAACCAACTGATTTATTAATTAAGTAACTGATATTATTAATTTACTATTGTTGGTCTGTGGTGATATTCAGAAAGATATTAGAAATATCATATAAATGCATATGTGATCTAAGATTTAGAATTATGCTCCATTAATTAAGATAATTTATATATAAACATATTAAATAGCTGTTAGTTAAATTATCCTAATTAGCTATAAAATGCACCAAAAAATCATTATAATATATGATTTTTAATATAACCTAATACATTTATAATAAATTTCTGTTATTTCCTTCATTTTTGTACAGTCTCTTTTATTTGTCATTATTGTTATTGTACCATCATATGCTATGACAACTGAATATGTCAAGGAGTCTCTAGATCACCATATCTTAGTGGAATATAAATTGTTAGTAGTGATTGATGGTTTTGTAGGAATATAAATTTCTAGTAGTGGTTGAGGGCTTTGTAGGAATTTATGATTAGATGTCCTCACTGGTAAATTATAAGATTTCTATATAAGTCTCAGTGTTTAAATACCCAATGAACGATGATGCTTTAATGTAAAAAAAAATGTAGATGGGAAAAGATAGTGCCACTTTCTATTAATGAATATTGGCCATACTTGTAGGCTCATGTGTGACTGTTAAAATATATATAATTAATTTATTATCTACTTCTAATTTAAAATTTTTAAATTTATTTTTGCGTTCCCCTCGATAAGATCTATAGCTCAATTTCAGAAGCTGTGCTACAGAGATATGGCTTTAAAGAAAAATGTTTTAAAAACAATTGGAAATCCAAGTTAGAAGCATAGATATGTTTACAAGGCAGGCGTGAGAAGCAAAATATACTTAGTATATAATGCAAAGGTCTATAGATAGTAAGGCTAAGAGAATTAGAAGTAAGAAGCTGGTAGATAACAATAAAAAAGAGGCAATATTTACTTTTTATAAGAGCAAATGATAGGAAATAATAAAAAGTTCCTGACAATGTTAACAGTAGAACTTGTCTTTGGGCATATGATTGATAATAATTATAAATAAAAAGATACTTTTAAAAATTAACTATTAAAAAATAATTTTATTTAGAATTTAATTTGTTTGTATATAGACAAAATTCAAATAATACTGAAAACTCTGGATTTTTTAATCATCAATTTTGTATATAGTTGCAATTAATTTCTTAATTATTAATATTTTTTATTTAATTCAACATGGCATATTAACGTTAATGAACAACTGATTAAAAATAATGGATAAATGAAAATTGGAGTCAATTTTGATAAATGACATTTATTACTATTTTATTTTGAGTACATTAGTGATCATTAGTGACGTAATAGTACGCTACGACGTCCAAACGATAGCGATTTTTCACTAATTTCCAACTAGACAACCATCTAAAAAAAAAAGAATAAGAGTAAAATCATAAAGCATAATATATATATATATTTATTTAGTTGTTAACAGAAAAAAAGCACTATATCACTCTTTTACTTGAATGATCAAATGTGAGATTGTTAAGTGATACATTGTATAAAAAGTTTTTTTTTTTTTTTAATTAATTTTTTTTTTTAAAAAATTACATAAAAGATAAGGATGAACCTTAGATTAGATGCTTCTATATATGAAATATCATTGCATCATACTAACATTCCTGTTGTTTTATATGAGCATCATGATGTATTTATCTGACTCAAATTATTTTTGAACTTAGATACTATATTATTACTGATCAATAATTGAATTAGTAACTATTTACAGAAAAAAAAATCTAAACTTTCTCAGGAAAATTCTATAATTATTTGAAGAAAAAATCCAATCATCAGAATAAATTTGAACCTTCAATCATAAGAATAGGAGGCAACACAGAGCTTTTTATATGTAATTTTATTTATTTAATTAATTTCAATTTTAAAAACCACCCATTGTTTGTTATGGGGACAATGTTTAGAAAAATCAAGCAATCCTCTAACACTAAAGTATCAGTCAGAGATTAATAGATCATTTAAATTTATCAGTTTTTTTTTTCATTGTCCTCTATTGGTAATTGATGTGGAAACTTTTTATTTCACAGAAAGGCACTATTATCTTGAAGCTAATTTCTCAGAGTATGTTTATATGGTACATGTTAATAAAATGAAGTTGAAAGTTAGAAGAGTTGCATTTATATAATTAGAGTAATTAAAGTTTTATTGCAATCATTTAATCACCTTTCAGAATATCTGACAAAAGATATCTTTCAAAATTTTAAATGATGTTTAGGATATAGATAAAACAATCTTAAATAGATGATTGTTGGCAAAAGCCTTACTAGCATTCTTCCAGTATAAAAACAATGAAAAAAATTTGGTGTGTTTTTGTTGTTGTAGCTATTGTTTTTTTCCTAATAATTAATTAATAATAAATGGCTACCTGAGATAGATTTAAATTGGTTATTCAAACAAATTCTAAATGATTTTGAAAACTATTATTAAAAATGAATTTGAGATGTGCTAAATTGGCTTTATTGCTTAAATTGTGATTTTAAATTAATATTACTTAATACTATCCTATATCTGGAAACCTGGATCCCTGAAATACATAATCAAATAAAAAAAATTCAATATACATATCTTTGCTACTTCATTTTATTTGTAAATTTCATATATCTTTAAAATATTAAAGATTTTAAGACTTCTCATTCGATAATTTAATATACAAAATTAACAAAATGTATGACACACTTGAATGAGAAGCTATAAAGATACACAGAAATTATTACACACTTAAATTTCTTGCATTCAGACAAGAATGTTAGACGCTGTTCCAATGTTTTGACTGAAATATGAATTTTTATCAACAAAGACTCACATTACGATTTGGCATTTCAGTCAAAACATTGGAACAGCGTCTAACATTCTTGTCTGAATGCAAGAAATTTAAGCATGTAATAATTTCTGTGTATCTTTATAGCTTCTCATTCAAGTGTGTCATATGCTTTGTTAATTTTGTATATTAAATTATCGAATGAGAAGTCTTACAATCTTTAATATTTTACAAATATGAATTTTTATCAACAAAGACTCACATTACGATTTGGCATTTCAGTCAAAACATTGGAACAGCATCTAACATTCTTGTCTGAATGCAAGAAATTTAAGCGTGTAATAATTTCTGTGTATCTTTATAGCTTCTCATTCAAGTGTGTCATATGCTTTGTTAATTTTGTATATATATATATATCTTTAAAACAATTGCATGCTGCTAAAAACATGTACTACATGTGAATAATAACTGTTAATTTTAATATATCATTGTACATACATTCATTCTACAAGTTGAATGAATAAATAATCATACTGTTTAATTGCTTGGGAGGTTGTATGACATTCATGCAACCTAGAGTCACATTAAGTTTTAACAATCCATTCAATTTGTTAGAATTAAATTCTTTATATGGCTCAGCTAAAAATCAGTTCTGAAATGTTTAGTTATTAGCCCACCAAACTGCTATTATACTAATCCACATAAGGCATTCATTTATTCTGTATGCTTATTTTTATACAGCCAAAATATAAAAAATTATTATATTTCTCATCCTTTATATGAGGTGTAACATTGACTTAAAGTCAACATAAGTATGACAATAATATTGGCATCAACAAGGACTATGAGCATTTCATCCTCAGATTTTCAATGAAATGGATAGCTGAAGAGTTGGAGAGTGGAGAAGATTAAAGCTTGTCCATTAAAATTTTTAAAACTTGCAATCTTAATATAAACTGAGCACTGATTTTATATATGGAAGATGGTGATCTGGACCAACTTATGAGTGATGGTTCAGCATGAAATACATATATTAGGAATTATTTATCTTTTTCACACGTAAGTGGTCATACATATCAATTGTATAAGATGGACTGGATAGATTTAAGGAGCTTAAAAGTCTGTATTCAATTTCCTTATATATTGTACCAGTTCATTCTAACCCTGTTAAGATTGACATGCACACATACTGAACATGAAAAATATGGTGATACCAGGATAAGGAGCAATGCCAATTTAATGATGAAGTATGTTCATAATTCATTTAATTGGATTGTTATAAAAAGAAATCAATTTTAAACCCTTTTATGATCAAAATCACATGGTCACAGGAATGAATATTGAAGTATTGGCTCCCACATATCTTTCAAAGATTGAATTTAAATACAACCGCTCACTCCAGAAAAAGAAAAAAAAAGAAATCCCCTCCTGAAAGGATATGCAAGACCAATGATTACATAAAATGGAAAAACTAATAAGAATAAATATCCAAATGACCAGAGATTTATATACCAATAAATTAGTATCTCATATGCTTAGTTCAGAATTCTCTTTATCTCAGTTAAAGAAGTATAGATCAAAAATCTCACTTAATTACACAACTCATTGTGTTGCTAGAGAAAAAGAACAAACAAAATATCAAAAGCAGTAATGCAGCTTTAAAGTCATTAAATAAATATTTATTTACTCCTATAACCCCTCACCATTTACAATTAAATATATAAAAAAGAAAAAATATATAAATAATAATAATAACCCCAAATGCATGAACATTGTAATATAACAGAGTTCTTTACATAAAAGAAATATTGTTTCGAAAATAGAAATCGTATCAGTTAGGGAGAGAGTGGTCTGAGAAATTATAACCCTGCACACTTTAGGTGTTATAATCTATCATACAATACAAACAATAACTACTACATTAAACATGATTTATATATATATATATGTGTGTGTTTGTGTGTGTGTGTGTGTGTGTGTGAAAACTATACATAGCATACCAATATCAATATTAAATTAATGAAATAAATGGTACCCTATAAAATCTTTAGGCTTCATCTGATTCTGGGCTCTTTAAGTAGATTATTCATTCATTCATCAGGGTAGTGGGAACTGCATTTAAACACAGCATTCATTCGGAGATCTTCATCAACATCTTGCTGTTAGATATGGGAGACCATATCTTGATGGCAGGAATGGAGCTGGATGAATGCACTGGATGGGGTTTCTACCCCATAACCACTTCACTGATGGATATATAAGTGTGCTTCTTTTTTAAGTTTAATCCAATTTATTCTCAGCTATGACAGTATTAATCAAATGCTTATTTCCATGGGTCACTGTGATAACTCAAGCAGAATATTCCAATTGTCTGTATATATATACTTCCTTCCTTTCTTTTTCATTGTGGGGAATTAGATCCTCATTGACTTGTTGTTTGATGCTAGCCTAGATAAACTATATCTTGAGTGGTTGGTGATCATTCATTATTTGATGCCTATGCTATGGCATAGCTATCTTTCTGCTATGCAAGTTCTTCCACCCTGGTATCTACACTAGTAGTATGATTTTTTTAGACTCCATTGTGTGCTATGTTTCAATTACTCTACTAAAAAAAAAAATCTATTTTCTGATATCGCTTTTTTCTCTTTTAACTTACTCCCAAAGTTTGCCACCCATTTTTATATCTATATGTAGTCTACATGTATATACTGCCATTTATTTCTCTCTCTAACAATTGTCTTATTTAACTTTTAACATTTGCTAAACTTTTTGTCCCCTCCCTCTTTTCTCTTTTTTGACTCAGATTTTGTGTTTTTTTTATTTCTTGATTACATATTTTTGGCCATTTTCTCTCTGTACCAGTTCATCCTAACTCTGTTAAGATTGACATGTGCACATACTGAACATGAAAAATATGATGGCACATCAGGATAAGGAGCAATGCCAATTTAATGATGGAATATGTCCATAATTCATTTAATTGAATTGTTATAAAAAGGAAATCAACCCAAGCTGGTCAATTTTAAACCCTTTTATGATCAAAATTGCACTGTGATAGGAACAGATAAAAAAGTATTGGCTCCCACATACCTTTTAAAGATTGAATTTAAATACAATCCCTTGTGTCACTCCGAGAAAGAGAAAAAAAAAGAAATCTCCCAAAAGAATATGCAAGACCAATGATTACATAAAATGGAAAAACTAATAAGAGTAAATGTCTGAATGACCAGAGATTTATATACTAATAAATTAGTATCCCGTATGCTTAACTCAGCATTTTCTTTACTTTAGTTAAATAAATATGGATCAAAAACTCGTTTAATTACATAACTCATTGTGTTGTTAGAAAAAAAGAACAAACAAAATATCAAAAGCAGTAATGCAGCTTTAAAGTCGTTAAATAAATATTTATTTACTCCTATAACTCCTCACTATTTACAATTAAATATAGAAAAGAAAATATATATATATAATAATAATAACCCCAAATGCATGAATATTGTAATATAATAAAGTTCTTTACATAAAAGAAGTATTGGTTTTGAAAATAGAAACTGTATCAGTTGGGGAGAGAGTCATCTGAAAAATTATAACCCTGCACATTAATATTTTAGGTGTTATAATCTATCATATAATACAAACAATAACTACTACATTAAACATGATTTATATTATATATATATATATTGTAGCAGTCAAGTTTGTACATTCGCGTAACAGAATTCAGAATCCAAGCAAAAGAGACGGAAGCTGACCAGATTATGACTGTGACATCCTAAGTCCAACCACACTTCAACTCGTAAGCCAGGATTCCAAGACTCAACACCCTGCGAATGACCACCTTGAAATTACACATAGTATACCTCTTTCCACATGGCCGATATAGGTCACGGAGACGCAATAAGACTCTGATAATTAAAAGAAAGGTTCTTAATTGCCTAAAATATATCACTCAATTTAACTTAATGCATAGTTTTCATATATATAGACTATAAATAATAATTAGAATTGGACAGAGAACGAAATACATTAAACTAATTAGACATTTATTTACAATTCTTCTATCCATATTTCATTTATTTACAATAGCATTTCAGCATAGAATATACACAAACATTGGGTAATTCAAAATAGCTTTATATAAATAATCATTAAATTTTCATAGATGGGTTTGACATGTGCCAATCTTATGAATTACTTTACAATTAATACATAATCAATCACTACGTTATGTCTATAAATCTCGATAAACCAATCTTATTAAATTTGTGGCTGTTATATAAATAATTATATTGAACTTTGATTATGAATTCATTTACTAAAATATACAATATGACTTAATAACGAGTGCATAAACCAGCTCAAGTAACAATCGATCGAATATGGCTTTCAAGAGAAAATTTCAGAATGCTGAAAGCATTATGTTAAGGTGGGAGAGTTGGCTGAAATAAGATTTTACCAATGCGCTATGGCACAGGTAAACAATAATAGGTAAAGTCGCTCTGCGGATGGATGAAATAACTTCAGGGTTCGCCGGTACCCTGTAACCGATTGCAATGCTGCGTAAAAAGAACATTGTGTTCAGGAAAGGTAGGATCTTATGTGCTAACCTGGCCTTGGCTCAGGCTTCACTACTGCTCTACCCTGTAAAAGAAGATGTGCTGACAACACCGTGGCTCCATCTTGATGTACGTATCATACGTATAGCAGCAAAACGAGAATAATTTTATAAAATAATATATCACATCCGCCAAGCAAAGAATAGTATATTTCATACTATGAAATACGAGACAATAGCATATTAGCTCTATCAAATTGGGACCAACTCTTGTGTAGCCTCATAATAAATGTCTATGCTACTAAAGGGAATATTAACACATCTGTACTTTGACATGCTCAATCTATAAGGTTACTTATAGATAATAAATACTTTAAGGAGGGGAAGTATATTTCTATGGACTTAAGAACTTAAATGACAAATATACTTATACATACGATCAAGGCTAAATTTAATTCTTAATAAAACTATAAAGTTAAGTTTTTAAATGGTTGATTTTAAAAGAGCCACATTCACCTATTAAATCATTTAAATAATAAAAAAAATAGGATTTCGAAACAGCGCAGAAAGTTGATGCTATAAACAAATTACGCGAAGATTTTCAAATAATATCTTCTTAAAAATATGAAATTAAGTGCCCATTGTTTCGAAATATTGGCATATAAAATATAATAAGCATTTAAAATAAGCAAAGAAATATAGACACAACCGCAGTGATATAACTTTAAATTAGACACTTATAATTTACTTTAAATGAAAGGAAAATATAAAAATAGTCAGATTATTTAAACTTTAACATTAAATTTTGATAGCAATTGACATATTTAAAATATTAAATGGATTTGAGTTTTGGTTACATTTAGTTTTATAATTATTTTAAAAGAGAGTTAGCTAACTTATATAGATATATTTACACATTTTCACAGAGCTCTGCGGTTTAAAAAATAAAATGGTACCGGTATTATTTATCTGGACTGCAAGTTCTTGGCTGTTGGTTTGGTGAGTTTGACTGGGTGGCTGGTGGCATCATCTTTCCATTATGTTAGGCTTGTCTTTTCTATCAGCATGATGGTGGTTCAGGCATTGCAATAAAAGAAACCCCCATTCTCCATGCAGAGTCACACAAACAAAATGCCCGCTTTTAGCCGGACATATTAAATATTAACAATCGTGAAGACTGGCTGCAATTCTCTCTAAAAATATGGCTGTCCTTCCCTTGTTAAAAATACAGAGTATTTATATCTTTTCCTTATCGGAATCTATCGCCTCAAGACTCACTAAATGCAAAAATTTAATTAAATATTTTTCAATTTATAATCCAGATTTTGACAGTCTTAGATAACTTATGTTAGAAACATTCCATAAGCTATTATTATAATTAAGATTTTTCATTGCAAACAACTGTCCAATTTAGATTTTAAAATAACTTAATCTTATCAAAGGAGATTTGGTACTCATCTTTTAGCTAAAGGCACCACTCTATGTCGCGGTTTTCATGCCAAAACACATTAAAATGCTGTTTCCGTGGCTGACATGTTCAAAGCCACATTTTCAATAGTACAACTTTTTTGTTGTGCTACAGAATGCAGGCCGCTATGTCGCATTGCAGTACAGCATGTATGTTGCATGGAAGCAAATACATTTTCCAAATTCGCACAATTTATAAAGTAATTACGGCTTGATGAGAGAGTTTGTATTTGAATTGTATTGAAATGCTGTTTGCATTGGATTTTTTTTTATTTTAAACTATTGAAATGTTCAGATTTTTTAAAACAATAATTATAAGACTTTTTACAACGTAGTATATTGAACTTTTATTTGGGAAAATGTTAAATATCTTTTTTTTTATTGAGTTGCAATTAGGTAACATACTGTTATTAACATTCCACGAGACAAAGAAGATTCTACCGTCTGTATATTTTTGAAGTAAAAAAGAGCGGTACGAAAAAAATATCCAGTAAGAAAAGTTCAAATATACATGTTTTTTTGTAAATTTAATAAAAAGCAAATATTATAAACATGTTTAATAAGTAAAAAAGACATTTGTATGTGTTTGTTGTTGTTTAAAAAAGTTTGAGTTTCTTTCTTCTGTCCGAGTATGGTTATGATTTTGAATTTTTTTATTTTAGCAGTACAAACAAACAGAACACTAACTCTAAAACTAACCCTAACCCTAAAACTAACCCTAAACTAACCCTAAAACTAACCCTAAATCTAACCGTAACAACTTTTACTTTTATTACGATTATTATTTTTTAGTTAAACAACAACAAAAAAAGTCGTAACACAAGTAAAAAAATATCCGATAGAAAATTGATAAAAAAAAAAGCCGTAACACAAATAAAAAAATATCCGATAGAAAATTTATAAAAAAGAAGCCGTAACACAATTTAAAAAGTATACGATATAAAAAACACGAATCAAATTATAATTTGTTGATTTTATTTTACATTTATTATTATCATTTAAATTGTATAAGTTAATAAAAAATAATATTTAAAAAAGACGATTTTGTTTTGTTTTTATTTTCACATTACAAAAAAGCACAGAAAAATTATTAAAATCAACGGCCCATGAATGTTCATATTTTATAGTTTTAGCGTGAAAACTGCACCATCCTATGGCGACTTTATCTATAATACAAGGACCAAGATTTTAATTAGTAAATTTTGAACTAGTTTTACTTTTTACGAATTCCAGATGTGGTCGTTAATGACACTTGTTTACAACCAGAAATCTTTTTAATTACTTGACCAGCTTTTATTTTTAATCTTACATATAATAGAAACTCTTTTTATTTAAAAATAACCTTTTAACATTTTTTTTAAATGCAAACCTTTTTACATATTTATTTAAAATAATTTACAAACATATTTTGATATAGCTTTTAAATATATTTTCGAGAAACTTTTCCCTGAAATATATTTAAAACAAGAAATCTTTTAACAAATTTTAAAGAAACATTTAATATTATTTTTAGGTAATGGCTTTTACATATTTTAAAATCATGTCTTTCTTCTATATAGCACAGATTATATATCCACATATGAAATTACAATATTAAACAACAAAATTAATAATTTACTCTTAACTTAAATAATATAACGAACATTTTTAGAAATATTAAGTAAATTTAGTACGCTATAATTTTCCTAATCCTATCTAATTATAGTGTTGGTTCACACGTAAATATATAATACTGTTTAGACAGACATGAGCGAATTTTAAATTTATTAACATTTAAATAGGTTCGAACTTAGCACAGATGAGTGTGTCATTAGGTTTGATGGTGAAACGATAGGGGCTTGGAAAGTTATCATTTCAATATATATATATGAAAACTATATATAACATACCAATATCAATATTAAATTACTGACTCTAGGCTCTTTAAGTAGACTATTCATCTATTTATCAGGTTGGCAGGCTACTTCATTCGAACACAGCACTCATTTGGTGATCTTCATCAACATCTTGCTGTTAGATATGAGAGTCTACACCTTGACAGCAGGAGCAGAACTGTATGGGCATGTTGGATGGGGTTCTTACCCCATAACCACTTTGCTGATAGATATATAAGTGTGCTTCATCTTCAAATTTAATTCAATTTATTCTCAGCTATGACAGTATTAATCAAGTACTTATGTCCATGTACCACTGTGATAACTTGAGGAGAATACTACAATCAGCTGTTTACATATATACTTTCTTCCTTTTTTTTTCATTGTGGGGAATTAGATCTTCATCGACTTTTTGTTTGATACTAGCCTAGATAAACTGTATCTCAAGTGGTTGGTGATCATTCACTATCTGATGCCTATGCTATGGCATAGCTATCTTTCTGCTATGCGAGTTCTTCAACCCTGGTCTCCACACTAGTAGTATGATTTTTTTTAGACTCCATGAACTCTCAGGTAAGAAACAATTGCGACCAGCACTAGTAATAATTTTCTAGTGAAAAATCATCTGGAATACTTGGCTCATCAAAAAGTCAAAACCAACAAAAAATTGACTTACTGAACGATTACCCCAAGCACCTGGTGGATAGCTTATATAGCCCACTCATTACATACCCAATCTAGTTACTCTCTAAGAATCATTTAATTAGCTAATTTCACATTTCTTTCTTAGGCAATGCATATAACATTTCTATGGTATCGCCTAATTGATCTGTTAGGAATTTTACTTCTAATTAATATTCTGAATTCACACAGATCACTATCTGATAAGTATTGATTCAAAATTTCAACATATAAAAAAAACATTTTCTTACAATCTGATTATATGAATTTGCAATTAAAATACATTTTGTTAAATAATCTAGATATCTCTCTCCACAAGCATTAGCATACTGTTTCTCCAAATTCTTTTGTTTAACAAAATTAATTTAGAATAAAAAGCAAAATTGCTTAACAAGACAAAAAAATGCCTTTAGGCTTTTTTTCTGGTAGGAAAATCCCCCCCCCCCCCCGCTTTACTCAAAGCATTTATAGAGAAAAATAACCAATAAAACTAATTTCAGATTATAAACATGTTATATGCTTATTATTCGTCTAATTATAACTCGTAGCATTAACTATTTAGCTTTATTTGTGTGTGTGTGTGTATAATATATACACAGACCCCTCTCACTTATTTTACAACACATTTAATATTATAATTATCTAGATAATATATACACCCGCTTAATGATTTCATTACATATTTTAAGCCATAGTTTCTCTATTACCATCTTGTACTTGACCACTCAAAGTGTGCCTGGCACAATATATGTATTGAGAATTTAATGGATTAATTTAAAATTATGTAGGATGAAGTTTTTATTTTAGTTAAGATGATATATAATTAAAATCAAAAGTTATTTTGCATTAATTATCTGTTATCAAAGAAAAACTATGTAAATTTATTTATAATAAAATAATTTAATATATCCAACACACAGTTCTTCTTTTCAAAATAGTTCATATATATCTAATATAGAAATAAAACAAACTAACTCCTTCTTTTTAAAACTTGATTTATTATGACTATAATCATGAAAAAGGAATCCGACGTTTCGACTATTTTTTATAGTCTTTTTCAAGGCACACTAAAATAAAATATATATACACAATAAATATCACATATTCCAAAAAAAAAAAATTAAATTAATTAAAAATTACAAAATATAAAATATATCCATAACCAAAATTTTCTTTTTTTTTACCTTATCTCACTCCCTTACCTATTACAATAGGAATTAGTTGTGATTGTAATAGGTAAGGGGAGTGAGATAAGGTAAAAAAAAGAAAATTTTGGTTATGGATATATTTTATATTTTGTAATTTTTAATTAATTTAATTTTTTTTTTTGGAATATGTGATATTTATTGTGTATATATATTTTATTTTAGTGTGCCTTGAAAAAGACTATAAAAAATAGTCGAAACGTCGGATTCCTTTTTCATGATTATAGTCAGAATAAATCAAGTTTTAAAAAGAAGGAGTTAGTTTGTTTTATTTCTATATTAAATTTATTTATGTTAACTATAAAGTTGAATTTATGTAAAGATGTAGATTAGCTTTTTGTAAATATTGCAATTAGTCTTAAAAATAAAATTTATCATATTTTGATAATTAAAATTCTATAAGAACTGTATATAAATTGAAAAAAATAAAATTAGCTCTTTCTTTCTTATTTTCTTCAACTTTATATGCTGGTGTCATCCATCCATTGAAGTGAAATTGCTGACTGATATGACAAGATTAAAATGTCTAGTGTATTTAGGAAGTTTTCCTATGACAGACTACTTCATCCCAAATCTTACCTGAGTTAATGGTTGACCCAGTAGCTTCAGGTCTATGAAATATATGTACCAAACCAGAATTAATGGAAACCCTGGTCATGACAAATAAATCTGAAATACAGAAACCTGATTGTGACTTTAACAACCAACCATGGTAAATCAAAATTTGCTGGAACCCAAGTTAGAAGTTGCAATTGTACAGTATACTTGTCCAAATATGAGCTCAAAAGGCTCACACTTGAGAGAAATAAAATAATACTACAATTATAATTAGTTCTGGAAATCAGCAAAGCAGTGAACTGTTTTATCTGGGGAAATTAAAGTTGACTAGAAAGTCATTTGAATTTATAAACTTTTTTCTTTTTTAGGATTTCAATGAACTTTTCACACCTAAAAACTTTCATACAATATTAATAACATTTATGTTCTTTATTACTTTTATAATGCTTCATATAATTACAACCCACTGACAGTTTTGATTGCCCCAGAAATCTTCTTCAGAACTTCTACTTACATTTTTAAATCTTATTTCCAATATTCTTTATTTTTTTATGAAGTATTATAACTTTATCTTTCTTATTGCGTTGCCAAATCCATATAATATTAATATCATTTTTATTTTTTATTAATTTTACAATGCTTCATATAATTACAACCCACTAATGATTTTGATTGTCCCAGCAATCTTCTTCAGAACTTCTATTTATATTTTCAAATATTATTTCCAGTATTCTTTATATTTTCATTTTATCAGATATTATGTTGGCTTAGAAAAAAGAAAATTAAAACAGTTTAATCTTTTGTGTTTTTTAATGTATTTTATTTTTTTATGTTTATTATATATTTAGTTTTTTAATTAGTTTTTTTTTTTTAAATTCTCTATTAACAATAGTTATTTACATCTCTATTTAAATATATATATATATATTACAAATTTTGACATGAGAGCGAGTTATGGGAATATGGTTTTCAACCCAGAAGTCACTCATTGTTAGATTTTAATCTTTGTTTTATTTCATAAGTTAAAGCATGATTCAAATTAAAGGGGTATTAAATTTATTATTCGTATCAAAAAGTGGAAAAAACTGTATATCATGTTGGTTGCTTGTTGAAATTATATTTTGGCTGTGATTGTTGTATAAACATAGTAGAGTTTGATAGTTAAAGACTACTAATCATAAATTCATTTTGCTATTATACGTGGCTTATATGTATAAAATCTATTTAAAGATTTGGAACGCATTTGAAAAAATTACACGCATTATAGATTTGATTATATAGATAACTTATGAAGATTCTTAATTACACGCGTGCACATTCTTATGTTTATAAAATTTGATGTGATTAGTATATGTGTGAATGATATAATAATGCATGTAAGAATATAAAATACATGTTAACATTGCTAGTTTTAGGTCTTTGTGTTGTATTTTCCTTAAATGATGATGATCGCCCAACATGATAACTATGCATATTATGACTGTTTAGATAAGAAACTCACATAGTATTCATTATAAACCTGATGGATACAATCATGTTGAATTTTGATTATGGGATTGCCATTCGAAATATTTACACACATCCACAGTGTAGTTTTAATAAGTACGATCACCAGCATTAAGAAGAATTAAATCAAGTGTTGGGAATATCATGAAATTTTTTTTGCTTTACCTTATAAATATATGCATGTCAAATCATTAAATAAAAGGGTTATTTGTCAAATACATTCATAATGTATTTATATGTCCTATAAAATAATCAGAATATAAACTAATAATTTATTTTTAATCTATTGAGTCCAGAATTTGCCCCTTTGTTACAAAATTTAGGTTACTACTATGTGTAATAGTCAATGCCACATTTCAAAGAGTTCAGTGATTCTCCATGGATTAATGGATGTAATAAATAGAATGTAATAAATATTGATAATGGTTACTGAGTCTGCAGAATTTGTGGTTATATATCTGCAGAGTTTTGGTTATATATCTTCAGGAGTAAATTTTAAATTTCCTACAGGATCAGTGTTAGTGGTGTAACTAGAAAAATTGGGCCAGAAGACAGAAATTTTGGATTTTTCAAAATAATTTTACAATTTCTTATATCATATAACAATGACAGTTTATGAGATATAGTTAGTAATTGTTTTCATGTGAATATATTTTAATTGTCTTGTTATACATTTTCAAGTTTATGGGCCTACAGGCATTGCCTTTCTTTGTTACTTGTTAGTTACACCTCTGATCAATGTATGAAGGTCTAGTTAGACCTGATTCTGTTGGGTAACACCACTTTCTAAAATAAATAGGACATTCTAAATGGTAAATCTAGTGATGCTCTCTGGTAATGGGTTTTGTCTAGCCTTCAAGTCAATTTTGATCATTATATAATATATATATATCAATTGTTTTTGGTTTCCCAAAATGGGAAATATGTATACCAATCCTGTGAGAAAAATAAAATAAAATTTTGAAATTTGATATGACTTTATCCTGAGAACAAAATATATATTAGTTTTGGCATGGTTGTGCTACTTTGAAATATTTGTTGTTACAATTTAAAAGAAAAATCATAATAAAGAGACAAGATAATTAGTAGTTTAAAAGTTGGCACAAAGTAACAACATAAATAAAAATAAAAATGGAGATATTACAAAAAATAACAATGATACTCTTGGAGGTCAAATATATGCCTAGGGAGAATTCATTTGTGAAAATCAAAACATAAATAAATTTTTATTTTATAATGGACATACCTTAGGGAGATGAGGCAACTATTGCAGATACAGAAAGGTCAACAAGAAATGATAGAAGATATTAAAATATGGTGAAAAGATAATAAAAGTGATACAAACAAATTTTGGAAAGGTCAATAAGAAATAATAGAGAATTTTGTTTGAATAATTAAAAATAATGAAAATGATATGTTGCCATTGAAAAACAGGAACAAAACAATAACAGAATAATTAATGATGAAGATAATAAAAAAAATGTAAGTAACAAACAAATAAGAATTTTAGTATAACTGAAGAGACAGAAATAGATATGTCAGATGGAATACCAGATGTTCATAAAACCATATACAGAAGAGGAAATTTTGGAAAATGAAGTAATGGAAGCTTTTACAATGGAAAGTTTATTAAAGCCTGAAGTAGAAAATCAACATAATGAAAGTGATGAAGGTAATTAAAAACATTTTGAACTCAAAGCTTTATAGGTAGCTAACAAGGTAAAAGGTGGCTGCTGGAAGAATGCATTAGATCCTGAGATCTAGGTGCAGTGCTCTCAGATCCAAGGCTTCTCACTGATAAAAACCACAAGCTAGAAACTAGTCTGGGAATATTGGATGAGTAGGCACTAGATAAGGATTTTATGCATAAACTTTCTTGCATCCATTGATTACTCTGGTTTGCACTGAGTGATGCTACTGTATGAAAAGTTTTGCCTCTGTATAGGATTTAATAAATGATGTTACAAAATGATCAGTTTAATGCAATATTATCATCACAAGAGACAAGAAAAAAGTGTCCAAGTACATCATTTAAATATGAAGATACAAATGAAGAAATAGTTGGCATGGAAAAATGACCTTGGTAGATATGATAAAAATGTTGATTCCAAAATAGTAGTTAAAAAAATAGAAATATGAGTCAATTCACAATGATGATGAATGTGATTATAACGGACATGATCAGTATATGAACTATCAAGTATTAATTACAGAATGCAGATTTATACAAGCATCAATAGATAATGCATATATTTGTAATATATAAAATCCTAGATAATAAATATAATTAGTACTCACTAGTAATTGATATTGTCTATGCCTGCAGATCATGGAAGTAAGAGGTAGTGAGGCCAAATATTAATAGGTAATCAAAATGTTTAATGATTAAGACAAAGAAACTGGTAGATTGTAGAGATCAAATATAAATAATAAATGATAAAATATAATATCACCAATAACTAATTATCAAGAATCAACAGTTATCTTTTTTGGCAATTTAAAAGAGACATTCTATAAAATCTTGGGCTAAACATTATTCAGACAATGTTAAAATTGGGCATAGTATTATAAAAAAAACAATAATTAATGTTTTTGTTGCATGTATGAATATAAATGCTATAAAAGAAATCATATATCAAAAAATGCCGAAATTATTATATCAATGCTGATTACTATCAATGCTCAGAATATCAGATATTATGAGGTCTCAGTGATTTGGTAGTCATTATAAAACATAAAATGATTGGACTTTAAAAGGTGATCATTATTACCTTAGTGTCATTCAAATAATTTTAATGAGAATCATGTTGATGACCACATACAGATCCTATAACATTTGTTTAAAACTAATTTTGGGATTGTAAGGATTCTGGTAAGATAAATGAGAGAAAATATACAATACTTAACTATGATAGTATTAAACAATTTCATTAGAAAAATTTGAAATAATGATTGATAATTTTATTGATTAGAAATAATATTAATAATCACCATCATAATAAAATTGTAATTTAAAAAAAATTAAGTGGTAATAAAGATCATATGCATAAGCACATAGGCATGAATGATAATGCAAAATGTTTCAATCATTAATAAACCAATAAATATTATTTCCATACATAAGTGATGAAATTTTAAATATATACATAATATCAGAACACACACATTTGCTTGTTCTATTACAAAATTAATATTTAAAATCTTAATATTATTTTTTTCAGGCTTTTATTCTTATCTTTCATTGGTCAGTCACTTTTTTCTTCATTAGTTGGATTATTTATTAAATTCTTTCAAATATTGTTTACTTTTAAAATAAATTAGGACAGTATAGGTTAACTAAATGTGTTTTGTTTTGGGCAGTGAATTAAAATAGATTTTTGTTAATACTAAGTTAGTATTTAAAATAAGACATCAATATTAATACATCTTTTATTCATAAGCCAATTTTTTAATTTTGTGTTTCATATATATGTAAAACAAATATCAATAGCCATATGAAGGCTATATAATCAATTAATATCTATATTTGTATGCAACAAGTTTTTCCATATATACTTCTATATATGGTTATCACAGCTCAATGTATATCACTGAATTTATCCATGGATTATTTTTTTATATAGATTGTTGATATTACATGTCCTGATTTAACAAATACACAAGATAAATGCTAGCAATCCTTTTTATATGATTTTCAAACTTCAGCTATGTCTACTTCACACATATTAGGCTATGAAGCATAAAAGTCATCCCATTTCTCTAGAAATTCAAACTTGACCAATACAGAAACTTAGCGGCAATTTCCCTTTCTTTGCAGCTGGTTTTCTATCCACATTAATCTCAAATAAATTGAACCACCCTATATAGTAGATATAATGCAATATATAAACAAGGGAATTAAAATAACTCATTTTCTTTTTGATTAAGAAAAATAAAATAAAAATTAAATTACTATTCTGATTTTTAATTTACATTTAGCAAAAACAAATGTTTTAATTTGAAAATTCTTTCATAATATTTTAAGTAAAGATTTGAATTATCTCTATAATTAATGTGCATTACAAAGAAAAAAAACTTTTTTGTTTTAGACAGAAGTGACTTCTTTATTATACTCAAAAATTAGATTATTGTCAAAATCAGAATTAAGTCAAATAATATAATATTTCTGTAGTGTAATTTTCACTACATCCCCCACAATGTGTTAAAAGTGAATATAAACTAGTCTCTACCTTGTGTAAGAGTTGTAATGAGAATTAGACTACAGAAATATTATTCATTATTTGATAATCTGTAGTCTAATGAATGATTAATAAAAATTATTAATATAAATTGATTAATATATTTGTATTAAATAGTAACATTTTTATTATACTGTTAGAATTGCCCAACTCACAGGAAAATCATTCGAGGGCAATCCACATATGCATTCCATATTCTGATGTCACAGAATACCAACATTTTCCTTTACAACCCACTAAAGTCAGGCAGAAAACAAGAGACTCTTAACTATTTATCTAAGTTATTGATTGCAAATAAAGATGCCAAATTGCCAAAAATAATGAGACAACACTATTTATTCACACATGCACAATACAACACACACTGGCAGACTCTAGTTAATTAATTTATACATTAACCTACACAAATAAAGCATGATAAACAGAGCAACCAAAATGCAAAAAATATTGTTTATAAACAACAATATGCCAAGCGCTTTCAGTACTCTATACCAGAATCATGGTGACATATTGGAACTGAACCATTCAGTTTCAATATGTCACCATGATTCTGGTATACAGTACCGAAAGTGCTTGGCAAATTGTTGTTTATAAACAATGTTTTTTGTATTTTGGTTGCTGTTTATCATGCTTTATTCGTGTAGATCTGACAGAGTTTTTATATTATTTATACATTAACCTATAGTGATCAAATCTTTCTAATTTTATTTGTATTATTTTAATTTAAATTACACAGATATAATATACAGTATGTTTAAATGTTTGAAATAATTGATGTTTGACAGTCACTATTTTAGAATACTAATAATGTTAATTATTTGAAAAGATTCCAATCTACTGCACAGACTCCTAACTGTTCTCAACTATCATCAATGCTGTTCTAATGCTAACTGATACAAAGTTATAAATTAAGACTGATCTTATTACTTGATTGTTGTGATCAATTACAGGTTATGATATTAGTATGCAATAAGTAATAAAATAATTGTAAAATATAGAAAATTGCATCTGTACTATAATGGCATCTATATAAGATCAAATACATGTGGTAATTGTAAATTGTACGAGTTGAAAAATCCACCACCTAAATGCAAGTCGGATCCAAACTCAGCTGAATCAAACTGAATTCAAACCCAACTCAACAGCTCAGATTAGTAGAAATATAAATTGATGGCACAGTGCTATGTGCCAAGAAACTAGCTCAATGGTTGGTGAGGATCAGAGACCCCTGAACTGACATTAATATCTGATAATAAACTGAATAAAAATAAATTTAAATCGAATCATATGTATATGCTTGGGTTGCCAACACAGACAACGAGCATTAACATTAAAATAATTATGAAAGAATTAAGAACTAAGAAACCAAGTGTGTTTAGAAAATATTTAATAATAATAATTTGTTTGGTTTGAATTTTAAATAAAGATTACGTTAATTAATTCTAGTCCTTAAACAAAATTTATAATTATAATAAGAGTAGCGGTCCTCATTATATGCCAATAAATATTACGCAATATTTGAAAGTCTATGTCTAGGCCCCCAACAAGGAATAAAAGGCAGATAAAGGTATTCATTAGTAAAGGAAATTTTTACTCTAATTTTATACGAAAGAATGTACTATTTATTTTCACATTCGCAATTCATTCATGAAGAGCAAGATACGTATTTTAGGGCATAACTTTGATCTTTATTAGAGAACTTATTTTGAGATATAACGGAGAATTTGTTGGACTTTAATTTAAATCACTTCATCACGAATTACGAGCATCAGAGTGGGCTTTACTGGAACAGAGAGGCATGAGCTATAAAATGAAATTGAAAGACGATAGCTGGTCGATAATCTAAGTGGCTTGCATATGACAAGTCTTATGCCATTTGACTAATAGGAACAGGAGAGGAAGTGCTTTCTTCCTTGATAATTGAAAATAACAGAAATATTATCACCGACCAGCCTGACGGAGCGGAAGATTGCCCTACGTCAGCAATGTTTGAAGATGATGACTTGATAGTCATCATTTGAAAAATAAAACCCAATTATAGAATGCTTTACATGATGACTTGATCAATTTAATCAAAGTCAAATGAGCTTTTAACTAAAATTATTTAAAGTATTTGTAAATCATATTAATTGTGCCCCAATCATCGTGCTCTTCCTGAATCTAAATAGCAAGTAATTGAAATTTGAATTAGAATATATTTGATTCCTTTATCGGCCCTTTTGCAAAAATATTTTAACATTATATATATGAATAAATACATATTGGTAAACATGAGAAAATAACTGGGGCATAGATTAGAAATGGAGCTAATAATTTATTATTAGCCAATTATAAAAATAACACACATTTAATAATTTCTTTCAACTCGATGAGAACTGTATAAATCTAGTTCTAATGGGCGAGAATTAACTATTAGAATTAAGTTTATATTACTTGTATAAGGCAAAGAAAATGAAGGAGATCATCGAGTCGAAGGATTATTGGCATATCATTAAAAATAACAACATTAATAAATTTACTCAATAAATATACATAATAAAATAAATGAACCACCACGTAAGAAAGGAAAGTTAAAGACTAGAAGTTGAGAGAATTATGATATAATAGCATAAATAAAAGTAAGTTTACACAAAGATTATTACACAGAGATTATGACATTTATAGAATGAAAAGAACTCTTAAAGGGAGTGTAAAGTAAAGTTTGGAACTGGCCAGAAAGTTTAAGGTTCATTATGGAAAGATATTACCCATTTCTTCTGGGCTGGATCCTTAGGTTACACGTCCGAGTTGGTAAAAACATAGGCACGCATTTAGTTGATTACTTGATCAGCATTTTATTTGATTTTGGCAGCATGATTTGTCTGTAAAAGATTCAGCAGCTCCATTGAAGATTTTCAGGGGACTTCAGGAACCGATAGCCAGATTCCTGACATTTAGCCCCTTACCATGATCGAAACACTATTTAAAATGCACAGAGTTTACTGCACTTCTCTACAACAAAGATGGCTTTCCAAACTTTTCAGAGCTATATATACTGTCCTCTGATGCCTTCAGTCTAGCGCTTCTTTCATTATCAATGTTTTTAGATTTACTGGTTGTTTTTAGATACACTCCCTCGATAAGGCTTTCAAACTCATTAACTTGAATTCATTTTCTAATTAGAAAATGAATTCTTAAAATCAGAAAATGTTTTTAATTAGGAAAGCCTTATCTTTTTTTCTAATTAATAAAACTTTAACTGTTGTTTTTGGAAAAGGAAAATCTGAAAGCTTATCGAAAGAATGTAGCTTTTAATCAATAAAATTTTAACAAATTATTTAAAAAATAAAATCAAACATTCCTGACACAATGAAACTTTTAAACAATTATATATAGTTAAATATTTACAAATATATACGCACAATCCATGCAGTTATAATATATAAATTCATGAATAATTCTATCATGAATTTATTAATAGCATTGATTAATTTTAAACTGAAACTAGTTAATTTTAATACACATTTGAAATAAGTTATTCTTTATTGAAATTAGCGTGGATTGAACGTATAAAGCCCCATTGCATAGAAAATTCAAGGTTAGTACTAGGGTTTGAAGTGGGCTTATGGCTAGATGTCATGAAGCTAGGATTGAACTCAGATCTGACTGCTTCAATATCTATGATAAAAATTAACCATCCACCATGTATATAGCATACAGTGACTGGCAGTCGCATATGTATCACTATGATATGTATGAAGAATATGGATGGCATATAGTAGGACTTGATCATCTACCATACATCACCATTTAAATAAGATAAGAATTGTAAGGATCAGTGATTACAAATGATGTTACAATCGTTTAATACTAGTTTGTTAAAAAAGAATGAGAATCATATGTAACTCATAATCCAAATTGATGGATACTAGCTATACATCCTTATCAATAATAATAATTTGACTACATGACTAGTTACCTAAAACTGCCATCTATTTAACAGAACTTCAATCTAGTTTGTCTATGCAGCAGGCTTTCCTCCCATTCATAATTTTAAACATTTGCTGATTTAATATGCTATTATTAACTAAATAAAGTGGATATAACTGATTAACATACCATTATTTAGTAGCATAGCAAGAGATCAAAGAGATCATGATTATAAGCCAACTGTCTTTATAGAATATTTTTTATATATTTATCACCAACTAGATAGTGGTAGAAAAATAGAACAAACTATTATCTCTTATATTCCTGCTCATAAACAGATTCATTACATATCTAATATATTTTATTAAATTGGAGACAATAATTAAATTGAGTTTAAGTTTTATACTTATTCTTTCAGTTGTATTGGTTCATGTTCAGTTCTTAGATATTGGCAGAGTTGATTCTTTGTCATAGCTATGTTGGAAGGTTTTAAGTCACAGTTTATATTTGATTAGAGGGATTCAACAGTGATTTCCTCTTGGTTTAATAGTGAGTTTTTCTGTTAGCACTGGAAATAAGACTTAAGTAAAATGGATGTATAGTGGACACACATTTGGTTGGTTTTTTCTCTTGTTGACAGCTTCTTTCTCAGAACTTGGTGATGGATTTTTTAGCCTGCCCCCTGCTAGCTAGACAGAACAAGGCAGATAATTATTTCTCTACCCCTGTATGGTAGATGT
Organism: Epiperipatus broadwayi; assembly: GCA_028023455.1. Classification (NCBI taxonomy): domain Eukaryota; kingdom Metazoa; phylum Onychophora; class Udeonychophora; order Euonychophora; family Peripatidae; genus Epiperipatus; species Epiperipatus broadwayi. The sequence goes on from JAQFVV010000013.1 coordinate 14,610,532, forward strand.
GCTGAAACTTGTAGATTAATAATTATTTGACTAAGAGACTAACAGCATATAACAAATCGTAGAAGCAGGCAAGAATTAATAATTTATGCAGAATAATACATACAAAATAATGACAGAAAGATAAAAGATTATTTTTTTAAGAAAGTGATTTTCCCAAACTATTTATGCAATTATAAGCTATCTTATCAGTAAAACTCAAATCTATCTCTTGGAGTCTGGAGCTTCTGATTTATTGGCCATAGATAACTCCATTACTTGCGCTGAGGTTCAAGTTTATTTCTCCAACATCCTATTTGCAAGCTCTTATTTTTAAGTAGGAATAATAGCCATTTGAATTAAATTATTTTAATTATTTATCTTCTTAAAGTTAATCTAGTAATCGGTTTACAAGCATTTCAATTACTTTTTTTTTAAAAAACTACTTTTAGCTAAATTTAGAATCTATTATCTTTTTACAAACTTTAGAAAATATTTTGTTTTTAACACAAATTAACTTTATAATTAATTATACCATATTCATTTATCTGTGTATTTATAATAGATATTTAATTTTTAATTATAAAAATTTATTAAAATTTTTAAACTTAAATTTTGTTAGTAATTTTTAACATTCGAACATGAAGTGTATATGTAAGTGCATATATATATATAGCTTCATTATGTCAAATGGGACATTATTGGACTTTGTGAAGTTAGAAGAAAAGGAGAAGAAACAATTGATTTAAAAAAGTGGACATATATTCTATTATAAAGGCACACATATTGGAAATACAAGTGGAGTAGGATTCATTATAAATAAAAAGTGGAAGAACAATTTTGTGGTGATTGATGGTGTATCGGACAGAGTGGCAAGATTAGTTATACAACTTAATATCAGATACCAAATGCAGATAATTCAGGTTTATGCCCCAACAAGTTCTCATAGTGATGAAGTAGTAGAAGATTTTTATATGGATGTACAAAAGGCTTTTGATCAGAGTAAACAACATTTTAAAATTGTTATGGGAGACTTTAATGCTAGAATTGGTAGACAAATGAAAGATGAAATTGCTGTAGGTAATTTTGGTTATGGTAATAGAAATGAGAGAGGACATAGACTTGTGGAGTTTGCAGAAAAAGAAAAAATTTATATTATGAATTCATTTTTTGAGAAAAATGTTAAAAGGAAATGGACATGGAAGCATCCAAATGAAGGTACAGCAGAATTGGATTATATTTTGACTAACAGAAAATACATATTTCAAGATTGTAATGTTCTTAATAAATTTAACACAGGAAGTGATCATCGATTAGAAAGGTGTAAGTTACGTGTTAATGTAAAACTAGAGAGACAAAAATTATTAAGAAAAACAATATTTGCAGTTGATATTCCTAATCTTCAGAAACATTCTAATGAATTTAAATTAGAACTTACAAATAGGTTTCAAGTGTTAGGAGATTTTGAACATAATTCAGATTTGAATGAAATTAATATGAAAATAACTGATACACTTTTACAAACTGCAACAAACATAGCTGGTAGAAAAAAGCAGCAATTGACTAATCAAATTTTTACTGAGACTAGAGAATTTATGAAGAAAAGAAGGAAAATGAAGATATACAAAAATGATGTATTAAAAAGGATTGAATATCTCGAATTTTGTAAAATGGTATGGAAAAGAGTTGAAAATGATATAAGAAAGTATAACTGTGAAATAGCAAGGAAAGCTGTAGAAGAAAATAAAAGTCTCAAAAATGTTAAACAACATTTTGGTATTGGTAGGAAATTTATATCTGCAATAAGAAAAAAAGGTGAAATTATTACTAAAAAGAGAGATGACATCTTGAAATTGGTAGAAGATTTTTATCAAGAATTATATAGTAATAAAGAACAAGTACCTCCTATATCTATTACATCTTCCGAATTGCCCAGAATTTTAAATGAAGAAGTGAGACATGCAATTAAGTGTATGAAGAAAGGAAAGGCTCCAGGAAATGATAGAATTATAATTGATATATTAAAAGAAGCAGGTGAAGAAATAGAAACAATTTAGCAAAGTTATATACCAAATATCTAAATGATAAAGATGTACCGGAAGATTGGAAGAATGCAGTAATAATATTAATACTTAAAAAAGGTGATAAGGAAGATATTAGAAATTACAGACCTATCAGCCTTTTATCAGTTTTATATAAAAATTTTACCAAGATAATTACAACTTGTCTACAGAGAACTTTGGATTTCCACCAACCAAGAGAACAAGCTGGATTTAAAAGTGGTTTTAGTACAATAGATCATATCCAGGTATTGAGAGAAGTCATAGAAAGGACAAATGAATATGAGTTGTCATTATGTTTTGGATTTGTAGATTATGAAAAGGCATTCGATTCTATACACATTTCTTCAGTGATTAAAGCATTGGATCATCAAGGTATAGATCCAGGATATTGTCATATTTTAAAGAATATTTATAAAAATGCAACAGCAACAATTAGATTACATAATGATACTGGAAAAATCAACATTGAGAAAGGTGTAAGACAAGGTGACTCCATATCTCCAAAACTCTTTACAGCAGTGCTGCAAGAAGTATTTTGTGGATTAAAATGGGAAACTAAAGGAGTGAAAGTAAATGGAGAGTATTTAAGTCATTTAGATTTCGCAGATGATGTAGTTGTTTTTGCAAATAATGCTTCAGAGCTGCAGGAAATGTTGCAGGAGTTAGCAGATGAAAGTAGAAAAGTAGGGCTAAAGATGAATGTTAAAAAGACTAAAGTAATGTTTAATCGATTTGCTCAAAATATGAAAATAAAGATTGATTATGAAGAATTAGAAGAAGTTAACAGTTACAAATACCTTGATCAGATTATTAATACAGATGGAAAAATAATGGAGGAAATTAATCATAGAATTAAACTTGGTTGGAGTGATGGTTTTTAACAAATGTGTTTTACCAGTTCTTACTTATGGATCTGAGACTTGGACACTTAATAGAAGAGCAATACAAAAACTTCAGACCACTCAAAGGAGTATGAATAGATGTATGTTGTGAGTAACAAGAAGAGATCGAAAACACAATGTATGGGTAAGACAACAAACATGTGTTACTGACCTTATTGAAAAAATTAAAAGATTGAAATGGAGTTGGGCTGGACATATTGCTAGAAGAGATGATAATAGATGGACAATTGAAATTTTAAACTGGATTCCAAGAGATTGTAAAAGACCCAGAAAGAGACCACATGTGAGATGGATGGATGAAATAAGAAAATGTGCAGGGGCGTTGTGGAGAAGAGAAGCTAAAGATCGGAGAAGATGGATTAAACTTGGAGAGACCTTCATCCTGCAGTGGATTGATAATGGTTGATGATGATGTCATTTTAAAGAACTTGTAATACATTAAATATATTAAGAAATATTATTACTGAATCAATATTTCAGTTATTCCAGATTATTCTAAATAATTCTAAATGTAAATTTTGTATGTGTTCATTTCTATTTTTTTTAAGCTTAATATATATATATATACATACATATACTGTCATGGGTGCCATTAGACCAATCTGTCTCAATATATCATTTTTAAAAAGTTAATTCTATGCACTTTTTATCTAAGAAAGTGCTATTTATTTAGTAAAACATTTATTTTCTGAATATTCATCATCATCATCATTATCAACCATTATCAATCCACTGCAGGATGAAGGTCTCTCCAAGTTTAATCCATCTTCTCTGATCTTTAGCTTCTCTTCTCCACATCACCCCTGCACACTTTCTTATTTCATCCATCCATCTCACATGTGGTCTCTTTCCGGGTCTTTTAGAATTTCTTGGAATCCAGTTTAAAATTTCAATTGTCCATCTATTATCATCTCTTCTAACAATATGTCCAGCCCAACTCCACTTCAATCTTTTAATTTTTTCAATGAGGTCAGTAACACCTGTTTGTTCTCTTACCCATACATTGCGTTTACGATCTCTTCTTGTTACTCCCAACATACATCTCTCCATACTTCTTTGAGTGGTCTGAAGTCTCTGAATTGCTCTTCTATTAAGTGTCCAAGTCTCAGATCCATAAGTAAGAACTGGTAAAACACATTTGTTAAAAACCTTCCTTTTCAAACATATAGGCATGTTTCCTTTTAGTATCAAGTTATTTCTACCAAAAGCACTCCAACCAAGTTTAATTCTATGATTAATTTCCTCCATTATGTTTCCATCTGTATTAATAATCTGACCAAGGTATTTGTAACTGTTAACTTCTTCTAATTCATCATAATCAATCTTTATTTTCATATTTAGAGCAAATTGATTAAACATTACTTTAGTCTTTTTAACATTTATCTTTAGTCCTACTTTCCTACTTTCATCTGATAATTCCTGAAACATTTCCTGAAGATCTGAAGCATTATTTGCAAAAACAACTACATCATCTGCGAAATCTAAATGACTTAAATAATCACCATTTACTTTCACTCCTTTAGTTTCCCATTTTAATCCACAAAATACTTCATGCAGCACTGCTGTAAAAAGTTTTGGAGATATGGAGTCACCTTGTCTTACACCTTTCTCAATGTTGACTTTCCTAGTGTCATTATGTAATCTAATTGTTGCTGTTGCATTTTTATAAATATTCTTTAAAATATGACAATATCCTGGATCTATACCTTGATGATCTAATGCTTTAATCACTGAAGAAATGTTTATAGAATCAAATGCCTTTTCATAATCTACAAATCCTAAGCATAATGGCAACTCATATTCATTTGTCCTTTCTATAACTTCTCTCAATACCTGGATATGATCTACTGTACTAAAACCACTTTTAAATCCAGCTTGTTCTCTTGGTTGGTGGAAATCCAAAGTTCTCTGTAGACGAGAAGTAATTATCTTGGTAAAAATTTTATATAAAACTGATAAAAGGCTGATAGGTCTGTAATTTCTAATATCTTCTTTATCACCTTTTTTAAACATTAATATTATTACTGCATTCTTCCAATCATCCGGTACATCTTTATCATTTAGACATTTGGTAAATAACTTTGCTAAAATTTTTTCTATTTCTTCACCTGCTTCTTTTAATATATCAATTATAATTCCATCATTACCTGGAGCCTTTCCTTTCTTCATACCTTTAACTGCATGTCTCACTTCTTCATTTAAAATTCTGGGCAATTTGGAAGATGTAATAGATATAGGAGATACTTGTTCTTTATTACTATATAATTCTTGCTAAAAATCTTCTACCAATTTCATGATGTCATCTCTCCTTTTAGTAATAATTCCATCTTTTTTTCTTATTGCAGATATAAATTTCCTACCAATACCAAAATGTTGTTTTACATTCTTAAGACTTTTATTTTTTTCTATAGTTTTCCTTGCTAGTTCACAGTTATACTTTCTTATATCATTTTCAACTCTTTTCCGCACCATTTTACAAAATTCGAGATATTCAATTCTTTTTAATGCATCATTTTTGTATATCTTCATATTCCTTCTTTTCTTCATAAATTCCCTAGTCTCAGTAGAAATTTTATTGGTCAATTGCTGTTTCTTTCTACCAGTTACCTTTGTTGCAGTTTTCAAAAGTGTATCAGTTATTTTCATATTAATTTCATTCAAATCTGAATCATGTTCAAAATCTACTAATACTTGAAACCGATTTGTAAGTTCTAATTTAAATTCATTAGAATGTTTCTGAAGATTAGGAATATCAACTGTAAATATTGTTTTTCTTAATAATTTTTGTCTCTCTAGTTTTACATTAACACGTATCTTACACCTTACTAATCGATGATCACTTCCTGTGTTAAATTTATTAAGAACATTACAATCTTAAAATATGTATTTCCTGTTAGTCAAAATATAATCCAATTCTGCTGTACCTTCATTTGGATGCTTCCATGTCCATTTCCTTTTAACATTTTTCTCAAAAAAAGAATTCATAATATAAAGTTTTTCTTTTTCTGCAAACTCCACAAGTCTATGTCCTCTCTCATTTCTATTACCATAACCAAAATTACCCACAGCACTTTCATCTTTCATTTTTTTTACCAATTCTAGCATTAAAGTCTCCCATAACAATTTTAAAATGGTGTTTACTCTGATCAAAAGCCTTTTGTACATCCATATAAAAATCTTCTACTACTTCATCACTATGAGAACTTGTTGGGGCATAAACCTGAATTATCTGCATTTGGTATCTGCTATTAAGTTGTATAACTAATCTTGCCACTCTGTCCGATACACCATCAATCTCCACAATATTGTTCTTCCACTTTTTATTTATAATGAATCCTACTCCACTTGTATTTCCAATATTTGTGCCTTTATAATAGAGTATATGTCCACTTTTTAAATCAATTGTCTCTTCACCTTTTCTTCTAACTTCACAAAGTCCAATAATGTCCCACTTAATATAAGAAAGTTCTTCTTCTAATTCTTGCAATCTTCCTTCACTTGAAAGTGATCTGCAGTTGTAAGTACCTAAATAAAAAGTCGTCATCAAATGGCAGCCTGGGTCCGCAATCAGGGGATTCTTAGCACCCTCCGCCTTCGGCCACCAACTGCTGCCTTGGTTGGTGACTTTACAGCCTCCTGGGAATAAGGGCCATGCTTTATTTTTGTCTTTCATAATTGTATATATGTATTGGGAAAATAGTTATCATTTACACAAACATTCATTCTGCCTTATCAGGCACTGAGAAGAAAGACCATGTTGTTTATTGATCTTAAACTCAGAGGTAAAAAGCCAATAAACTCACCACGCTGGCTAATGCGTGTTGGTGAGCAGCCCATCCATGTTCGTATACTATATGAATAATCACATAGTAATAACAGCTGCAACGACAAGAACGTATGGAGTGGACATTAGGAATTTGCCCTGCTCGGTTCCTTTAAGGCCTCCAAGAGGAATCAAAGGGTCTCCTTTCAGTTAATAGCAAAACTCCTTTCTGCAGCATCTGAATATTAGTATTGTTTATATGTGTGTGTGTGTGTGTGTGCAAATTTAATAAAACAAGACAATCTCCAAGAGCTAAGAATAATCATGCTAATGTGTCAACAAATGTAAAGAATAAAAGGATGATTCATCCTTAACTTCAATTTTGATGATGTTAAAAATAAAGTCTCTCACTTCTAAAGACTTTATAATGTAATCATAAAGTTTGTCTTATAATTAAAAGTTTCATTATGTTATGTCTCAGAACAATCAATCTCTACACCTTCGAACAGACATATGTTTATGCAATTTTTTACCTGGTAAAACAATGGCAACTTGGATTATGATTTACGACATAAATAATACAAACATTTATAAGAATATTAATATTACAAATACATACCAAATTATATACAACTTAAATTACATACTAACCTGAAGGCATATAGAAATCGCAGTGAAAGTTGATGCAACCTTTTCAAGTCTCTAGACTTGTTTTTGGTACTTTCATAGGCAAGTCTCGCCACTGTAGAAGCTATCTAAGACAACCCACTATGACATCCACCATGTGGTGTGGCAAATTCATATGCACAAACATACCTTCCATGAACAAATCTCTTTTGGTTTCTTCTCTAGACAGTATGTTCACTTTTAATTATTATAGTTCCTTTTGTTATTCATTGATCCATTCAGATCCAGCTGACATTGTTTAATTTTTTTTTTCTCTGTAGATGAAACTGGCATAATTAAAATCTACATTTTAACTGTTATTCATTAATTAGTTTTAGTTAGATTTTGATGGAATTCCATTAATGAATTTCTTTGGAGATTTTAAAAAATTTAATTAAAGTTGATTCCTCAGGTTATAATTAATATTTTTGTAAAACTGAATTCTTTTGTTAAACTGATTCGATAAGTTTTAATTTTACTTATTTTATACTAAATAACTTCACTGTGAGTAAGTATTTCAACATACATGCATATATATATATATATATATATTATAACGGAAATGGTTATTCGTACGGTTGATTAATTATTTGTACTTTCAACTATATTTATTTCGATTATTTTATTCTACATTATACTTATTTATTATATCCATTTATTCTTTTCATAACTTTTATTTCTATCCATTTATTGTTTACAACTTAGATTCTTTATTATCTTATTTATTATTTTAACCAACGCCGTTACAATACAAGCAGAGAGCTAATACAGATACAAATTTAACTTCATATCTATATCCTTGACTGAACCCTTAGGCAATACATACATATTATCTTGGCATTATTTTTCCCAGCCAAGAACTCTCGGCTGCTGAACAGAGCAAACTATTTCAAAGAAACTTAACGAATGTCCAGCGCTTGCTATTTATTTTTTAGAATTGGGATTTTGCATGAACAAGCAGCACATGAATATCTTAAACAAATCTGTATGCCCCTTTAATCACTACTTACAGTTCCCCCCCTGTCATAGCTTGGTGATAGGAGAATAAAGCAAGGATGCGAAATTTAATGACAAATATGTTTAATAATAATATTCACACTTTATATAAAAAAAATTACATTATAATAATAATAAACACACACTTATAAAATACATGGCTATAATAAACATATGAAAATAGATCAGATATTAAAGTTCTTAAAGTCCTGTTGATAGAGTTCTATTTTATCAAATCATTAATTTTATATCTAGTTATGAATAGTAAACAAATGAAATGCATGCATGCTTTTACCTAGGCTTTGTTGTAATTGTCCCTTGGGTATTTCTTCCGAGCGCTCTTGATTAACCTCCTCAGTTTGTGGGGTTATTTTCATTCCAGTTTTGCTTGTTGATTCCTTAGGTTCTCCATTGACTTCCTCAGTTTGTGGGGTTTTTTTCATCCAGTTTTCTGGTTGATTCTTTAGGTCGAGTTTCAATTGACAGCTACAGAAGCAGAGGTCCCTCTAGCAGGTCAGGCAAAGATCTTACATTGCGAGTCAGTGATGAGACGGCTTGAATCCGAACCCATGTCCCTTTAACGCCACTAGCCACGCACTTCTTTCATTTTCTTTGAGCTGTTGCTTCTTCAAAGTCTCTACTAGCAATGCCAGACAAAAATTGTAATTTTCTTAATCTCATTCTTTTGTTCATTGTTTTTAAAATTTTTTAATTAAGACTTAGATTTCCAACCAATTCTTATCATTATGTTTCTTTATTTAATTAGTGGCTGGAATGTAAGTCCCAATCAATTTAACAGATCAGGCAAAGATCTTCCGTTGATAACATTTCTTTGTCCATGGAATTTAATTTGTCCAACAGACTTTCACACCTACGGCCATATTGTTTTTCCTTTTATATATCACATATTACATTTTATTTAAATTTACAATTCATTCATTTTTTTTCACATTTGTTTTTTACATTTTATTTTAATTTGTTATTATATAGTTTTTTTTTTTTAATGAGAGAGAAGACACGCATTTCTTTATGCATCCTTTTCCCCTCTCCCACAATAAACAAAATAACTTTCCAGCATTTGACTTACAAGAGAGAAAGAGACGCATTTCTTTATTTATGCACCCCCCTCCCCTTTTCTTACTATTACAAAATCCACAGTAATTTTGACATTAGAATTTCAATTTTTTCTTTTCCTTCCTTTTTTTTTAAAAAAAAAATTATTAGCTAATTTATTCCACCTTTATTACTTTCTAATTTTATTAATAAATATATATGTGTGTCGACGACTTTACGTGGTCGTCACAATATATATATATCATTCAAATGTTTATAACTATTTTTCTAGTTTTTAATGTGTATTTTAATATACACATACAAATATAACAGACTTCCCTTAACTTCAGAGATTTAGATTTCCTCTGAAGTCAGAATAAATCATAAAAGTAACTAGCTTTTTTTCTTTTTTTTTTTTGTCCCATCAGGAAATGGATGTAATCTATGTCAGCTTTTTTATGGTAGTATCTTCTGGTATACATTTTTGCATTTTCTCATTAGGCTGGATCACCTGGAGTTTTAGTTTAGGTTTCATAGTTTGATCTTCTAGGTCAGAGTTGGTTTCTTAAAATATTAGTGATAGTAAATCTTCACTTTTATCTTTTTTGCAATTGATTTATGTATGTGTTTACATAATACTCTGCCTTCATTTATACAAATAATTACAACTTGTTTCAGCAATTGTCATTTTACTATTGCTTTTGTCCAAAATTTATTTAGGCTATTTGGTCCATATTCGTTTACCTGGTGATTACTTATATACAGTACATTTTGTTTATCATAATCATCACTAGATATTACATTTGGTAACTTGGTATGCAGCATGTAATTGGGTGATTTCCTGATTTAGCAGTTGAAATTGACTGTGGATATAGGAATGCAATATAAACTGCTTCCTATATTTTTTATTAATAATTTAAAATTTTGGACAGCTTTTTCTGCCAATCCATTTGATTGAGGGTGGTATGGAGGCATATATACTCTTCAAACTTGTCTGATGTAAATCCACTTTCTTTGTCAAAAGCTAAAATTTTAGGAAGGTCATGATGTGAAATTTTTTTTACATAATTTTTTTATGATCTCATCAAAACTAGTGTTGCTAATTAATCTATATTCAGCCTACCCTGAATATGAATTGACACAAAAAATAAAGGTCCATTAAATAAGCCAGCATGACCTACATAAATATGTCGCCATGCTCTTAATGCTTTAGGCTATGCCTCAAAATTTTTAGATGGCAGTCTAGCACATAATTAACAATTACTTCAATTTTTAGCAAAATATTTGATAGCCCAATTAATGTTCAACCATTATATGTAGATCCAAGTTAAATATTTGGCCCTGACTATGCCTGGGTGACCATTTAATAATTGTAAAATGAAATCTCTATCTTTAACTGTAATTACTATGATTTCTCATCAGAATAGAGCCTTTGCAAACTGATAATTTATCATGGGCATTCTATAATTCTTTATAAAAAATTTGTGAACATTTATTAGGCCAAACTGTTTAGATTTGGCTTATAATCCACTGGTAACCATCATCTTTTTCTGCTCCAGCAATTATTGTTTTACGGTAAAGAACTTATGGGTAAAAGAAGATCTATATAATTAATTTCAATTTTTTTCCATCACTGTCTCATCTGACAAACAGGGTAGAGTGTCAGCATGTTCAATTTGCTTTCCCTTTCTATATTTTAATGTATAATTCTGAAGCAATGGATCCGGAAATCTGATCCATGCTTCACAGCCTTCTATAAACTTAACTAATATTGTAGACCTGAATTAAGTTTATAGTCCAGCATCAGCAGGGTTTTGCATTAAAGCTAAAATTAATACGTTCATTTTGTTTACTTAACGGTATTTAAATTTGTATTTGCGTTAAAATATTTCTTTTAAAATAAATTCTGTTAAGATTAAATTGCTATTAAAATTTACTTTTAAAACTTATTAATTAAACATATATAAACGTCAAGCATATATATATATGATTTAATGCAAAATTCTGTTGAAATAAAATGTTATTTTGTTAAAAGAAATAATAAGAGATTTTTCTTTTAAAATTTGTTAAAATATTGCGTATGATTTTATTTTAAGATAAGCCTGCCAACATTTCTAAAGGAATGGTATGTTTCAATTAGTTAGCCCATTCAAGGCAAATTAAAGATGGCCTTTTTAATTAATACAAATTCAAAAGTTAAATACAGAAATCTAGAATAAGAAATTAACAGTTTATTTTTAGAAAAAGTTACCTTGAAACAAAAGAGTCTAGGGGGCTTATCAAGATTTAAAATCATACGCAAAACAATAGAAGGGTAGCTCCTGAAAAGGTATAAAAAGAAGAGGATAACAAAAGACTGGGTTATGATTATCATCATTATGATTCGCTTCTTCATCAGACTTGGTTAAAATCAGTCAAATGTGTTCTTGAAATTATTATTCAGATTTTGCCTTTAAATTTTGTTCTTGAAGAAACTCTGTTGAAATTTACCGAGCTTCATTCTTATTATTATTCAGAGATTGACTCTGAAAGCATTGTAAAACCTATTTTGAAGAGTTCCAGTGATTTATTCTTACTGATCTGATTCCAACATGCGACCAGTTAAAAGTTATACTAATTTGATGGACACGACCATGTTTGGCAGCTATGCACAACAGCTTTGCCTGCTGCCAGGGTCCTAAAACCATCAAAATGCCATAACCTGTCCAACAAAGAGAAACCTGAACTGTGAGCCATGTCTGTGCACTTCACAATAAAATGCTGCATAATTTCCATTTCCTTGTCCGGACAAATCCCCATGTATTTAATCAAGCCATCACATCGAGGGAACTGGATTCAAAGAACAAGGACTGGTAACTGTATGAACCTTCTCATGAACTATTACTTACCTTTTTTTTCTAAATACCTTTTGCTACTTATGTTTTTAATTTTTATTTATAATGTAACTGTTGTTCTTATTATACTAATATTAGATTTATCTTACTTTTATTGTTTGATCATTTACTTATACTAAAATTTTTCCCCTTCGCTATTCCTCATTTTAAAAAGCGTATAAATGTTTTCTTGTTTTTTTTATTTGCGGTTAAATTTTTTTTTTTTTTCATTTACAACTTACCACTTTAAAATGATATATGTCATCTAAATAAAAGTTAAGTTTCCTTTTGTCTGCCAGCCAGGTCTCCTCGATAGTGCCAACTTTGTTTGCATTCATTCCACACTGAAATAAGAGTTACTTTTAAGAAATCTTTGAAATATTTTAAAATTGTTTCTAAAGCACAAAGCAACTAGAAAATGCTTTGTGAGAGAGTTATTTTAATTTGGCTTTGTAGGGGACACGAGTTGGTAATTTAATTTCATTTAAATTGAGAGAGTACAGACTGCAAAAATGTTATGTAATTGCCCTCCGCCTTATTGTAAAGTTATATATATATATATATATATAATCAATTGGGGAATAGTGGAGATAATTAAAACCTTTCAAATATTTAAAGTTATGTTTTATTAAAATATATTATTTAATCTAAAAAGTTTATCTTCTAATTTTATTTCAATTTCTGATTAGCTTAACCTTTGTTTTACTTATTCAATGATCCAAGCACGCACAAATACATATTTCATCTTATATTTTTATGCACATTTAACTTAGTTAGTCCTGTAAGTGTTCTCATCCATGTCTCTCCCTGATGCTGAGCTTTGAGCTGGGTGAGAAAATAATTTATGTGTATCTCAGATATGTTGTTGTTTCATAGTTAGACTCAAGAATAGGCGAATAGGGCAGAGGCCATCATATTCTTGATTTAATATCTCATGTATGGGTGGCCTTGAGGTACTTTCACCTAGTATTCGAACTGGGTTAAACCAACATACATCATCTGACCGGTACAATTCTAACCAGATATTATGTTTAGCCATCTTGTCATGTGAAGGCTAAAGATGTTTGAGAACTTTTTAGCTTAAAAAACTTTCCAATAAAGGTTTATGATCAGTTACAATTGACAATCTGAGTCCATAACAGATCTTAATGAAATTTTATAGTATAACTTGCTTGTCTAACTGAATATAATTTTTTTAACTTTGGGCAAGGTGCACAAAGTAGAGGCAATAAGTCATTCACTCATATGTACTGCATAACATATCACTGCATCATCTCCAAATTCAGTTGCATTTGCTGTAAGTATAATTTCCAAATCGCTATATAATGAATAAGTAATTCATTTGAAGTGAGAGTGATTTGGTGCACAAAAATGCTTGCTCTTACATCAAGTCCCAGTTCCATTTCTGGATCTTTCTTAGTAAATCATATAAGAAACTGGCTACATAAGCTTTATCCTTCAAAAAATTCTCAAAAAGCAGACCAAGAAAATCTGTAATTGTTTTATGTTATTTGGAATCAGGTATTCAGTTACATGCAGATATATCCTTATTTGAAATTATGCTCTCTAAAAATATAATTTCTGTCGCCTTTCAATTATATTTTTAAATGTTTAATTTTGCTCCAAATTCATAGTGTTTTTCATGTTATATATATATATATATGATATCTCAGCTCATTTTTTATTATAATGGTAATTATAATTTTTTCAAAAAATGGTATAACCCCCTCAAATCTATTAAGAGGGTCTCAAGTTTTGATTGAAAAATACTAGATGCAGACGTTATCTGAAACAGAAATCATTTGCTCTTAAATAACCTGAGTGGTTAGTGTTAATATTTCTGAAGTTTATTTGTCACTGGTATCTAGTGGAATGCTGAGTTAAGACATAATTTTGTAAAAAAAATTATATTTCTGCAATGAAGCAATGATTTCTCTAGAATTAGGGGCATGGTATGCATGTTTATTAATAGCTTTATTTATCAATACTCAGTAATCACTGCACAAACGAATTTGATCATTAGATTAAGTAATGGTTACTAATGATGTCACCCATTCAAAGTTTTCTATAGATTGTAATATGCCGTTTTTAACTAATTTGTTAATTTTCTTCTCAACTTTTTCTTTCTAAGTTAACCGGATCTTATTTGGTTTGAAAATTATATGTGCCACCTTTCTAGATAAGAGGCACTTTTTATTTTTCTCAATTTCCCATTAAACAATTTAAGAAATTTTCCCTCATTTCCTTTTTGATTTCAGAGACAATATGAGATGTTGATACACATACAGCTTAATCAATGAATTAAAACTCTTAGCCAATGAACAGAGTCAATAACAGAATATAAATAAGATAGAAGGAGGGACAGTTCACAAACTAATGACAATAAAAATTGAACCATGATAGCAATGACAAGAATATCACACCTCCATACCTATGTAATTAGCAAAGAAAATCTCAAAGTTAAAACAAATATGTAAAAATCATAATGCTACTGTAATAACAAAGGCTTATGTAACCTTTATTGGCAATAAAGTACATTACTGAAACATAAATTCAATGACCAGTTTTTAAACCCGTCCTGCAAAATCAAGGCAAATGTAAAGTTTCACTATCTATTTTACTAATAGGAGCTTTAACTAATCCTTTATTGCTAATTGTATTTCCATTTACATCTAGTTTTCTTAATTGTTGATGGCTTTTTACAACTAGAATTTATAGAAGTCCATTCACATACTGAAATCAAAAATGAATTGCTTCCATTATCAACCTCCATAGACGGGTTTGCTCCATCAGTATTTGACATATTTTTTATACTAACTAACTAATTTCCATTTTATATTTAAAACCCTTTTACAGCTGTTACACATCAGTCTGACATCTTTTTTTGTTACAGAGTTTGCAATGTTCATTTTTGAGGAAATATATGCTGGTTTTATGGTCAGCTTTTCCACAACAAAAACAAATAAAGAAGGTTTTATTACTATTATTATCTTTTAAATTTCTAAATAACTTTCTTTCAGGTTTATATATCTTACAAACATCAGTTGATGATCCAATGCTTTAATCACTGAAGAAAAGTTTATAAAATCAAATGCTTTTTCATAATCCACAAAATTCATATTCATTGGTCCTTTATATCTTCTCTCAATTCTTTGATGTGATTCTATTTTAAAATCTTGAGTGTTCTTTTGATTCTTTAAAATCCAAAATTCTCTGTAGAAGTGTTGCAATAATCTTAGTAAAATGTTTACATAGAATTGATAAAAGACTAATAAGTATGTAATTTCTAACTAAATATTAAAAGTACTATTGCATTATTGTTTAGACATTTGGTTTATAACTTTGCCAACACATTTCTTATTTTTGTTGATTATAATTCCAATATTATTTGGAGCTTTTCCCTTTTTCACTGATATAATTGCATAGTTCACTTTTTCATATAAAATACTAGGCAATTTAGAAGATGTAGCAATTGTAAGGAATACTTTGTTTTCATATTCTTTATTGCTATATAATTCTTCATAAAAAATTTTCACACGTATCATAATGTCATCTCTCTTTTTTTTGTAATAGTTCCATCTTTTCTTCTTATTGCAAAAATAAGTTTTTTACCAAATTCCAAAATGTTGTTTTACCCTATTGACAGTTTTATTTTCTTCAATAGGTTTTCTTGCTAATTCACAATTATATTTTTTATAACATTTTTAACTCTTTTTCATATCACTTTACAAAACTCTAGATATTCAATTCTTCTTAATGGATCATTTAATATATAGTTATATTTCTTCTTGCCTTCATATATTGTCTTGTCTCAGTAAAAAATTTATTGGTAAATTACTGTATTTTTATACCAGCTATTTTTATTGCACTTTTAATATTGTATTTTTCTATTGATTTCAGTCAAAACTGAATCATATTCAAAATGTGTTAATATTTTAAAACAATTTGCAAATTCTAATTTATATTGAATTACATTAAATATATTAAATACTAAATATGCTGAGCCTAAAATATGTATGTAAACCTCTGAGAGTTAAGAATGTTCGTGCTCATGTGTCATCAGAAGTAAAGAAAAAAGGGCTGTCCATTGTCAACTTCAGTTTTGCTATTATCTAAGCCAACATTTGTTGATAATGTTGGAAATAAATTATTTGTAATATTTAATTATTACTTCAGAGTCATATGCATCATATTTAATGTATGGCTATTAAAAAATTTAAGTGCTTCATTTACATCATCATCAAATGTTTACATAAAAACAACCAAACTGAAGTTGAGGATGGGCTGCTCTTTTTTGTTTACATTTGGTAATACATGAGCATAAACACTCTTAGTTCTCAGAGATTGTCTGCTTCCAGTTAATTTATTTATATACTTTAAGCTAAGCGTGTTTATATATATATATATATACACACCTGGGTCTCGTTTTACGCAATAGATAAGTTCCTCAGAAAACACGCACAAACGAAATCACACAAAAATAGACATAACTTACATTGAAAAAGGGGGGATGCGGTCTGGGTTTTTTCAAAATTCACATAAAAGCAAAGCACCAATGTAAAATTACTTTAAAATTCGCGCAAAAAAAAAATAAGAAAATAAAATATGACTAATAAAAAATTGATACAAGACAAACTTTTTTTAACTATAATATTTAATTTTATTCAAAATAATATATTTTTATGCATAATTTACAGTACAGTAATTTACATTTTTTTATACACGTTTTAATTATTATAGCTATTTGCCGAAAAACACATTCATTTGCAAACTGGTAAAAAAATCAGATTCTTCACAAGAGCCTTTGTTTACAACAATTATGTGCTAGTATGAGATGGTGATCATGTGATGTTTAGTGGTTCACACTCATGTTGTGTCAATGGTTTTCTGGTGACAACATAATTAGTAATTAATCTTTGAGACGATGATTTTATTAATTGTTTATGAAACTAACAACTAAAAATTAAATTCTTATTTTTGTCTTTAATTTTTTAATTTTCAATTCCATTTAAAAATCAAATTTCACATTAATTTCAAGTCACTGTAAGTAATTTTTAAATTGTTAATTTTTAATTCTCAAATTTAATTGTGCCCACTGCTATTACTCACCTTTTAAAAATAAACTTGCTGACACTAAATGATTAATAATTGATTACATTCTTTTTTAAAAAGCAAAAACAGAATGTGATTTAAAATGCAAAATTAACATGCACAATGTTTGAACAAATTTACATTATAATCTTGTAAAATTTAATGTGTGTATACATAAAATGTGGAAATCATGATTTTAATTTCATTACTGCATAAAATCTTACTATTATAAAGCACTGAAAATACTGAAATTACTAAGATGAAAGTCGAATTCCAATAATGTGCTATTACTTTCAATATAACGTAAGTGTGCAAAATTTATTATTTAAAGTAATAACGCATTATCGGAGTTCGACTTCCGGTGAAACATAAATCGCGTAACTTCAAAATCATGTTAAATAAGTCTGCTTAAAAAGAGACCCAGGTGTATATATATATATAAGTAATTTTAAATATTAACTACTTAATACTTACACTCCTTTGGCTACAATTTCTCCCTTCTTTTTATGAATGAATGCTCCACGTGCATACGCCATCTCTTTTTGTCCAATTACTTCTATTACTTTAGATAAAAGTTTGGCTTTTCCAAAATATTTGTTTTTATGAACTATTTCTTCAATTGCTATAATAAATAACAACAATATATAATAACATTGAATTTCAAAAATGTTACACTTTTCACTTTTCAGCAAAAAAACTTTTTTTTTTGCAGTTATATGATGAAATTAAAAAATTTTGGGTGGCAACCCTGTGTATTTTTTTTTTCATTTAAATTGTCAATGTTTTGATGAAATTCCATCATTATTGTAAAGACAAAAATTATAATGAAGAACTGTTATCTAATGAAAAGTCTTCTCTGAGAGAAATTGTAATTTTTATAGTCATTCTTTCCCCAATTGGGATTGATAATGTTTATGAAGATTTGCAGAATTATGTAATATACTCTTGATGAAAATGAAGGTGATTTCATCAAAATGTCAGCAATTTAAATAAACATACATAGTATAATCCAAAAAAGATTTTAATTTTTTATATATATATCATCAAAAATGGAAAGAAATCATATCCATTGTGTTGTTTTTTCCCATATATTTAAATAAATTACATAATATAATATAAAATATTATATAACAGTAATAATTGTATATATATATATATATATATATATATATATATATATATATAATACAAACAAACTTTTTTCATCAAATATTTTTTTTTTGCCCTTATCAATGTGATTGAAACTATTTTAAAACTTCAATCTATATTACATTTGTAATAGTTTATATTTTAAATACAATAATGAATATTGAAATAGACATAAAAGATGGATAATGGGTTGTGCAATTAGTAAGATAATATCATTAATATTTATAATAAATTAGACAATAATATAATTAAAAAAGAATAATAAATCAAGAAATAATACATTATTCTAAATATTTTGATATTTTAGTAATTGGTTTAATAAACTAGTTATAAATAATATTTCTAATAAATTTAATAATTATATATATATATATATATATATATATAATATTTTATATATATATATATATATATATATACGCTATATATATATAAAATATTAAATTTATAAAAATGGAGTCTGATGTTAAAATAAAGAATTTATATGTAGAGATTAATATAAATAATCATAGCAAAATTATATTGAAATATTTTATTAAAGAAAATAAATTTAGAAAAATAATTCTATAGATTCACAACAAACTTGAATTCAAAAAATGGCAGTTATTAAAAATTTTAAATATAAAAATGATAAATATAATACAGATAAAAATATAGCTGCTTTACAAAAAGAACAATTTTTTGAATTATACAAAAATTATGGATATAACTCTAAGAGTATTAAAAATATATTTTTTAATTATAAACCACCTAATTTAAATAAAAATAATATTTCTCTTATAAATAATAGTAATAAGTCTAACAAAAAATGGATAAAATTTTTATACTTTCCTAAAATTTATAATACATTAATAAAAAATAAAAAGCTTGTAGATGCAAACATAAGCATAGGATGTTCAAATAGTAAAAATCTAGCAAATATATGAAATATAAAAAGAAATTGTATATAAAATTGTGGAAATTTATTGGCATGCAAAGAAAGAATTAGAAAAAAGAGCAAAACATAATAATGCAATTAATATAATCTGCATTATATATTTATTATTTAAAATATGAAATAAAGTAGATTGTGTAAAAAATATAAAAAACTTTAAACTGTATTAAATAATCTAATAGAAAAAAAATATATGAAAGTAATTATATTAACTACAACAATCCTAACTCTATGAATATATATAAAACATCTATTAATTTAACTAATAATTGGCTAATGAAAAATTGTATAGCAGACATTTATATATATGTTTTCCCTCAACACATATTGTATTTTTGTTATAATTGATTCTAGTTCTTTTTATGTATAACAAAGATAGATGTCACTATGTATGCAATGTAAATTGATGTTTTAAAATAGTTTTTATCACACTGATAAGGGCAAAAAATATATATGTGCCAATAAAACCTCTTTTGTATTACTTTTATATGTACATAATTATGACTGCTATATAATGATATTTTATATTATATTATGCAATATATATATATATAAATGAATGTCTTATTCATTTCACACTGTCAATCATGACATCTTCCATATAATTGTGCCTTGATTCAAAATTGTGAGGATAGCTAAATATAGCAATTCAGCATTGGTGGTCGAGAGGTCAGCACGACTGCCTTGCATTTGCAGGCAGTTGCCCAGGTTGCAGGTTCGCATCCTGGCCGATGCTATGACACTTAAAAAAAATGATATTGAAGATAATACCTATTAAGGTATATTCAGATGTTAAAATTCTTATATGTCATATTATAAAAAAAAAAAAATTTAAATTAAGAGAAATTGTTTAATAAATTGATAAATTATATGAATTATATTAAAACTTTCTTTTATCAAAAAATGTGTGGAATGTATTACAAAACAACTCAGTTAAGAAATAGATTTTAAATAATTAAATTTTTTTAAAAAGTAAGCATGTTTTCATATGAATTTTGAAAACAATAGTAAAATTCAGACAATTTAATAATTAGAGTGTTTTTCAAGTTTCAATCAATTAAATAATGAAAGCATTTTTAAATTTTGTATAATTAAAATAAAATAAGGTCATAAAAATTTCAACACTAAGATATATTAACCTGTAAAAAACAAGATCAAGGTGTTGAAAAACAGGTAAACCCTACATATGGGCAGTTTTTCTTGAAAGCAAAAATCTGAAATCTCACTTTATTCAAGCTATATTAAACCTTTAACATGATGACTGAGAAGAAAAGAGGACAAACTTCTGAATACTGAAATATCCCCTGGATTGCTGACAGACTTAATCAAGCTATATAACCTAAGAAATTTCTAATAAAATAAAAAAATTATGCTTAAGATCAAATTTCAAGGATGTGAAATTGTTAAAGGAGATTATAGCAACTTATAAATAGAATCAATTAATACAGATCATTGTGAGAGAAATATTAGATTAAACAGAACTTTTCTTTGTAAGTTAAAACAATTGTTTAGATTGTTATCCTAATTTTAAGCTGTCAAATAATTAAAGAAAAAAGTAAAAGTTTTAGTTGTATTTTAAGGCAACTGAAATTAAAAAAAGCAGAGGGAGATTTGTATTTTAAAAAATCTATCTTGCTTAAATATGTTATGATTTGGTAACAGTTTAATAAAAAGTTTTCTTTAATGTAAAATCAAAAATATAATATTCACTTTAAAACAAAGGTGCATGTTCATAAAGTATTTAAAGTATACAAGTGTTAAAAAGAAAGACAAATGTAATATAATTATTGGTATTTTGTATTAATTTGTTTTCAAATTTAATCAAGTCCATTTATACATGAATTAGCCCTTCTTTTGACTACTGTGAGTTAAATTTTATGTATGCTAGAACTTATTATGAAAAAGCAATTATTAGATTACTGTTAAATAGTTATTCTACACAATATCTATCTGGTGGATTTATTCTTAGTTTTGTTTGATAAATTTGGGTCCAGATCCAAAGAACTACCACAATTAATTATGTAGTATTATTAGTAAATCAGTATCAGATTCAAAGAACCACTTCACATCATTAGTTTGTGTTTTGTTAAATTAGGATTTGAACCTAAACTGGCCAATCTCTATAGTTATCATTGTAAGAATGGTGTACTGATTAAAATTATTTCATATTAGATATATGTGTGTAACTATGATAATGGTATTATATTTGGAATGGTCTGCCATATATGGGATTATATCAAGGGTGTTTTAAAAATCAGGAGTTCACTCTGTAGCAACTGTGTTCAATCATTAAAAAAAGTTGTAGGTATAAGATTTAAATGAAGGGTTAATATTTTAAAGTAATCACAATAAGCCATGGGCACTTTATAAATAACTCTTATTTTCTACTCTGGATGTGAACTAAAAAAAAAAAAGAAAGAAAAGAAAAAAAAAGAGATTGGAGAAATGATTTTATTGAAGGTGAAAAAGAAAATTATATTTGTCTGACAATTATAATATTTTGTCATAAACTATTGTTTTGTTATTGGTTTAAATAGTGTGTTTAAATTTTATATGTAATATGATTTGATCTGCATATATATTCCATGTCCATTTCATTGAGAGTAGCCAATGTTTTTAGGGTCTCGCACAATATTGCAAATAATGGCAATGTAGTGCTCATCATTATCATATTGAAGAAAATATTTTCAAAACTTATTTAAATTTATATGTATAAAAAAATATATGTGCTAGTCTAATTTGCGATGTTTAATGTCAGGTAGCAACCTAATCCATTATATAAATGTAAATAATTTAAACATATATAAGGTGAACATTATAATATATATTGTAATGGTATATAAGGTGTGTGAGTGCAAAGGTGTGTTTTATTCAATGAAGGTTTTTTATGCCCAACAGATTTGGAATCCAAAATGTAATGATATGTGATATAAGCCCTAAAGTTAATGTGTAATGAGCTAGATGTTTGAAATAACATCTTATTAAATCAGATTCAAGATGTGTACAAAAGAATAGGTTTAAAATTACACTCTCTTTCAACATTTCAAATAGCCTACTCTCAGGGACTGCACATAAAATACCTCATGAGACATGATTTATCTGCTAAATATAAAATGGAATATTTTATTGAATCTATTTTATATTTTCCAATGACTAACTATAGATAATTAAGGTAACATATCTAAATTTACTATGTGAGACAATGTAGCTACTTATTAGTGTCTATGCAGGCAATTGTTAGCATTCAGATGTTCTCAGGGAAAATAATTAAGTTAACAACACTCAATGGCACAACGACCCTGTGTACTAATAAGTGACTGGAAAAAAATTGAATTGCAAAGTTATTTTAAGTCAAACAAGTGGAATATCTTTTATGTATGATTAAATATTTTCCTTCCCCTTTTTTTTTGAATGGCAATAATAATAATAATAATAATAATAATAATAATAATAATAATAATAATAATAATAATAATAATAATAATAATAATAATAATAATAATAATAATAATAATAATAATAATAATAATAATAATAATAATAATAATAATAATAATAATAATAATAATAATAATAATAATAATAATAATAATAATAATAATAATAATAATAATAATAATAATAATAATAATAATAATAATAATAATAATAATAATAATAATAATAATAATAATAATAATAATAATAATAATAATGATGATGATGATGATGATGATGATGATGATTATAAAAATAGTATAACAAAATACAACATCTGTTAAATATTTTTCACTTGACTTCAAAGTCATTCATATTCCTAACATTTGTTAAGCCGATCTATTGTGATAAATTTATGTTAGAATGAAGACCACTGTTCTTTAAAATTAAATAAATGCAATAATATAATGAAAATAGTAATAATAGTATTCTATCAAAATCAGACAATTTAAAAGAATAGATCTGGTTTAAGGACAAGGTCAGATTAACTTTATAACCAAAAGTATTGATATTCTCCTCACACTATGCAAAACACATTTCTCTTTTTTTAAAATATAAGCATAGGTATTCTAAGTTATTCTCTCTTTTGAAATGTTAAGAACTAACTTCTCAAATTAATCCCTTGCAAGATCCTCAGTTATGGTCTATGAGATTAATATATTCAATTACATTACACTCAATTCTGAGAGTCTATTGATAGGTCATCATCAAATTACAGGTATCCTAATATTTTTAAAGAAAGTACTCATGAATGATAAAGGATTCTGAATTATATATATATATAACTACAAATACATCATGTAAAAAGTATTAATGGAATAATTCACCCCTTCAAACATATCTTTAGATTAAATAAACATATCTCACATTCAAATTATAAGTTATTTATCAAAGAAATTAACTGAATACTTCAATGATAATGTTAACATGTCTATATGCATATATAAGCAATCTTTGCAAAGACAGATGTTAATAAATCAATGCTCAGCATTTATTAAATACTATATGTATACCAGATGTACATTAAATGTATTTGTTAAACAAAAAATAACAAATAATATCTAATGTAGTATTGTTTTATTATGATACATCAAAGTTAAAATAAAAGTGTGCACTTTAATAAATAAAAAAATTATAATGAGATTGATTACCATTTAGTCTTTTTTAATATATTTCCTTTTCAAAATTGACAGTTGTCTGAAGCATTAATATTTATCCTTGCATAAATTTCATTAACATATCAGATATTTAAAACCATTTAAAGTTGACTTTCTTTAAATATCTTTTTAACCTACTTAAGCCAAGATGAATCAATGGAAGATGACATAATTATTTCAGATGTTTTTAGATAATTCTTAAATTGATTTCCAGGATATGAATAGCAACTTATTTTCATAGTGATTTCTCTTTAAAAATATGCCTGTTGATGACTTCTCTTTCTTCATATTGGTAGTAATTATTGAAGAGAACTAAGCAGGAGGAATCAAACTCCCCAGATAGCTACTTTTTCCTCTATTCAGTTATTCTTTAATGTAATCAAATCCATATAAAATTTTGCAATTATGTAGGTAAAAAATTAAAAGAATTGACAAAAGACAATTGTCAATATAGTATGGCATCTAGCCTACACTTTCATGAGACACCGAGTTAAGCTCTATTGTTAGCATAACAATTAATTTTCAAAAAAAAATCTTAATATTTTACAATGGTTAAAATATATTACATATATATGTTCTATGTAAACATATCAATTAATGATATACAAAATAAACAAATACATTTGTAAATCACAAATTCTTTTTTTTAACAAAGATTATATTTTTTCCACATTTTCATACATTATAATAATTAATATTTTTAAAATAGTTCACATAGTTTCTTTATTCACTCTATATTATCATTACTATTGTCAAATTTTAAAATTATAAATAGGCATATATATATATAGATAAATTATAAGTTTTTGGGATATACCGTGTCTTATTTTCCATTGAGCACCGATATTTCGACGGAATAGCAACCGCCATTTTCAAGGTTAACTTTTGAAAGAAAAACAATTAGATATTAACAAATAACGTGACTGTGTGCGAGATGAGAAATGAGATTCCAGTTCAGCATTCACAATATGAGGCTTATCAAAATATTTATTTTCCTCAGTATTTTTACCTGTTAATTTTAAGTTAATATTAGATAAAAAGAGAGGTTTCCACATAGCTGGAATACATTGTGCTTCATCAGTTCTATTTAAACCAGTAGGTCTCTTTAATATTTCAATTGACTCTCTCATGGTTCTTAAATCATATCTTTCCAAATTAGCAAGTAGTTTTGTATTGTCAAAATTAGGTTTGTGACCAGTTTCTAAATAATGGGAAGTAAAAACTGATGTGCTAATTTTTTGTTGAAAAGCATTTTTATGTTCATTAATTCTGACATTAATTCGTCTATTAGACTGACCCACGTAGCCTCTTGAGCACTGGAAACACAGAATTTCATAAACTCCTTGGTGTTCCAAAAGTATTCTGTCTTTAGGTTTATACAAAAAAATCACCAATTTTTTTGCCAGTAGAAAAAGTGGTCTTTATATTAAAACAAGATAGTCTTCTACTGATTTTATCAGTAACCCCCCTAATGTAAGGCAAAATTACTCTATTAAAAGAGGAATTATCAATTCTATCCTCTTTTTTCTTTTTAGTATTAATGTTATATAAAGCCTTACATAAGATGTTTTTATTATGATTATTAGAAAGCAGAATACTTTTTGTAAGTTTTATTTCTTGAGAAAGATGTTCTTTATCAGATAAATTATAAGCTCTAGTGAAAAGATTTTTAGCTACAGAAAAAATTTGTGCAGGATGATGATGAGAATTAAAATTAAGATATTTGTTTGTATGAGTGGATTTTCTGTAAACTGATATTGACAATGCCATAGTAAATTTTATATTTGGATGCCAGTTATTTATAAAAGCAAGAAAAGAATTTAAAGAATCAATTCCATGAGGCCATATGACAAAAGTATCATCCACATATCTAAGCCAAATAGAAGGTTTTAATACTTGACTTTCAAAATTGTCCATGAAAAGATCAGCAATGACAGGTGACAGTGGGGATCCCATAGGACTTTTTATGGGATCCCACTGTCACCTGTTATTGCTGATCTTTTCATGGACAATTTTGAAAGTCAAGTATTATGTGCAGCTACTAAAAAACCTTCTACTTGGCTTAGATATGTGGATGATACTTTTGTCATATGGTAAAGGACTTTCTATGGGATCCCCACTGTCACCTGTCATTGCTGATCTTTTCATGGACAATTTTGAAAGTCAAGTATTATATGCAGCTACTAAAAAACCTTCTATTTGGCTTAGATATGTGGATGATACTTTTGTCATATGGCCTCATGGAATTGATTCTTTAAATTCTTTTCTTGCTTTTATGAATAATTGGCATCCAAATATTAAATTTACTATGGAAGTGGAAAATAACAGATCACTTTCTTTTCTGGATGTTTTAATTGCAAGAAAATGTAATGAAACATTGTCAATATCAGTTTACAGAAAATCCACTCATACAAACAGATATTTTTTCTGTAGCTAAAAATCTTTTCACTAGAGCTTATAATTTATGTGATAAAGAACATCTTTCTCAAGAAATAAAACTTACAAAAAGTATTCTGCTTTCTAATAATTATAATAAAACCATCATATGTAAGGCTTTATATAACATTAATAATAAAAAGAAAAAAGAGGATAGAATTGATAATTCCTCTTTTAATAGAGTAATTTTGCCTTACATTAGGGGGGGTTACTGATAAAATCAGTAGACTATCTTGTTTTAATATAAAGACCACTTTTTCTACTGGAAAAAAAATTGGTGATTTTTTGTATAAACCTAAAGACAGAATACTTTTGGATTACCAAGGAGTTTATGAAATTCCGTGTTTCCAGTGCTCAAGAGGCTATGTGGGTCAGTCTAATAGATGAATTAATGTCAGAATTAAGGAACATAAAAATGCTTTTCAACAAAAAATTAGCACATCAGTTTTTACTTCCCATTATTTAAAAACTGGTCACAAACCTAATTTTGACAATACAAAACTACTTGCTAATTTGGAAAGATATGATTTAAGAACCATGAGAGAGTCAATTGAGATATTAAAGAGACCTACTGGTTTAAATAGAACTGATGAAGCACAATGTATTCCAGCTATGTGGAAACCTCTCTTTTTATCCATATTAACTTAAAATTAGCAGGTAAAAATACTAAGGAAAATAAACATTTTGATAAGCCTCATATTGTGAATGCTGAACTGGAATCTCATTTCTCATCTCACACACAGTCACGTTATTTGTAAGATCTAACGGTTTTTCTTTCAAAAGTTAACCTTGAAAATGGCGGTTGCTATTCCGTCGAAATATCAGTGCTCAATGGAAAATAAGACACGGTATATCCCAAAAAACTTATAATTTATCTACATCATATAACCGTGAAAACATTAAGTATAATATATATATATATATCACAAAAGAAGGTGAATAAACAAGAAAAACAATACCAATAACAAAAAATACATTAATATCAAACAAAGATAATAAACAAAGAGAAAAAAAATTTCTGCAATATTTTCTTGCCACAAGCTTTAAAAAAAAATCACTATGTTTTATAAATTGTCAAATCTATATGTAAATTATGTATGTATGCTTCAAAATAATAAAACATGTATTAACCTTCACCAATAAACATTTCAAATCTTATACAATAGAATACCTTTGTGTTTAAAAAGGAAGGTTTTTTAATACTTGTGTTTTACCAGTTTTTACTTATGGATTTGAGACTTGGACACTTAATAGAAAAACAATACAGAGACTTTAGACCACTTGTATTGTTTTTCTATTAAGTGTCCAAGTCTCAAATCCATAAGTAAAAACTGGTAAAACACATGTATTAAAAACCTTCCTTTTTAAACACAAAGGTATATTTCCTTTTAGTATCAACTTATTTCTACCAAAAGCACTCCAAGTTTAATTCTATCATTAATTTCCCTCATTATGTTTCCATCTGTATTAATAATATTATAATCAATGTTAAGGATGAATCCTTACAACTTTTACAATATATATATATATATATATATATATATATATATATATATATTTATATATATATATATATATATATATATATATATATGTAAGTGTAAATCTGAATGCAATTTCTGAAATCTCTCACATGTGGCCTTTCTTTTTTTTATTGAAAATTGCAATCAAATCTTATTACCATCCATGTGGAAAATATGGGTAATTGAACAACAATTGATGTGGGGTAACAGCATATAAGTCGTAATTGCGCACACACTATGATATCCATTTTAAAACATATCAAAATTATAAATTGTTAGTTATTTTGTTTGGATCTATTTACAAATATATTACCGTCGTAATATATTTTGATTTAAAATAAAATTCATTTAGTAAATATTAATTTAGTAGATAGATTCAAATATTACAATTTAAAATAAAATAATTTTCGTTTTATTTAATAAAAATCATCCCAAATATTTCTGTTAAAATAAATGAGGGACAATAGTTTAATTATATAAGTTTATCTAAAAACAGCAGCTGTCCACTTAAGTTTTCTTTAATTAGTAGCAGTAATTTTAATTAAATCTAGTTTGTAATTCGAATGTCGACGGGGAAGTTAACAAAAGAAATTAATTAATGTTGAATTCCTTTAGACATTCGGATAGATTTAATTACAGCAGATAAGTCCAATAATTTTGTACGCCCCAGGACAAATCTATTGTTAAATTTTACTATAAAAAGGATGTTTTTCTTTTGTTCTCCATTCTAAGCTATTCTAAGCTCTTAAAGGTTTCTAAGCTTTTAAAGAATTCTGAGTTGTCTAAAGGTTTCTGAGTTGTTCTAAAATTCTAATAATTTGCTAACCTTGACATGTCCGAGTAGAGGCGTTTAAGATGGCTATGTCCCCTTGGAATAGCCAGCCGCTGCTCCATACCATCAAAAATTTATCACACGGATCCCGGAACTGCTGCTGCCGCTGCCAAATATGAACATTCCAGATTTTGCTGCTGAATTATAAAACCTGCCAAACATCTACCTGCAAATGCTTCTCCAGAGGTAACCTAAATTAACCCAAGAGCTCTTGTGATCACTAACTAACATGCTATAGCTATTTAACATTGTTTTCTTATATTTCACAACTTCATTATGTATTTCTTTCATGTATTTAAATATACTCAACATTTTGCTCTATCCTTGGGTTAATATTTTCTATTTATAAAGCTTTCTTTTATTTTATTATGATAATGTGTCAGAATCGTCTTTGACCGAGTGAATTATTCCCTCTATTGAAAATAAGACGCCGCTATTAAGGCATAATTTTAAATTTATAATTTTTCAATTTTATTGTCTTGCAAATCACTCGTTCGAGGGCGATTCTTTTCTTTAATGTAACATAATCACATAGTTTAAAATCTACGTGTTATTGATTTTAATCTAATATAAGAGTATGTGCGAAGTCAATGATTAAATGTGTCCCCAAATGCATGATTGCATATATAAATCTATACTTACTTTTCAAACCCGCAAGCATGCATTTTCTTATTTTAATTACCGTGTTCTACTTTAATTATAAAGTTCATCATTGATATCGAGAATGTGCGGACCCTTTTAAATGAATTTCAGGGAACTTGAGTGGGCATTTCTATTAATCCAAGTAAAACCCATTTAGTATGTTTTTATATACACTAGTCTCGTATTGCTGGTACATGAATTGGTTGTTGAGACCACTTTGTTTTTATTTTCCAAGGATTCTTTACACGGCAAAGTCCGTTCTTTCGCTTATTGCAAGTTTCCAGGCAGAGGGTGTTCACAAATGACACCCCTGGGAATTAAACGCAATCGTTACACAGTCGCTAAGTTTCGGCTGTTTCGTCAAAATACTTTCCTATGGGTTAGTGGCGAGATGCCCTCCGTAATTATTCCGGATCTTCATATTGTTTCATTTTATATTTATTTTACAAAGCATCCGTGACTTAAACGAGTCACACCCTCCAACTTTATAAATTCACTATCAGCAATACTGACCTCCCAATATAAATCTATTATTATTCTCAAATAAATGCTTTGATCCCATTCCCACGTTTGCTTAGTAAGCTTTAGTCCGTTACTATTCTCGAAATCAATAAATATTTTAGAACATTTAATTTCAAATATTGTCTTAAACTTGTCTATTTACTCAAAGCACCTCGCACATGTTCCTATCTTGTCAAGCACATTATCGTAACGCTATTAGCTCGAGGAATAGAATATCACTCTGTTTTAAAACCTTTTTGTCATTACTAAAATATAAATGCCAACAATTATTTAACACGCGTCCCTGTCTCATATAAGCAGACAGTGGCGTTTTATATATTTATATAAATAAATTGTGTGAAATTATTTAAAACTAAATTTTATCTCTTATTTTATTTGATTCCTATCACTGTCTCGGTCTATATATATATATTTTCTGCATTTCTTTTATAAATCCATAGACGTTAATTAGCCACCCAAACTTATCTTAGTATAGAGTCTTTTGTTTCTCCCTGACCACCAGGCACCGGTAAAAGGTTATACTAGTTGTAGCATCAGATGCGTTATCACGTAGGTGGCACTGTGAAATTTGGACTTTAGATTCAAACTTAGTATATCTAGAAGGCAACCCCTCCTAGAATGTTCAGTTTCGTGTCTGGGGTTTGAATTATGCAGTGTGTTAGCGAGATAGACGATTCTGACCGTTACAATATAAAATATGGGAAAATTTCCTGTCCTAAAAAATTATTTCACATTATTACCATATGATCATAAAATAAATACCTACAATAAAATTAGAATAACAATACACTTTTTTATATCAATACATATTTGATTAATCTTTGCAATAATTGCAAGAAATCAAGTCATACATCCCACGATTTAATTTAATAAGATTGTACTACAAATGTTATATAATGGGCATACTAATAGCTCTTAACAAGCTTTTCTGAATATCCTATCCTCAGACTGGATTCTAGCTCTGCCTGCTGTCAGTCAATGTCCTGTGAATGTCATAGCATTTCACTGATAACAGCCAGAGCTAGAAATAAGTCTGAGGATAGGAATATTCAGAGAAGTTTGGAAAAAGCTATTAGCATGCTCATTATATAACATTGATTAATCTTTTGACTCTAGATGTGAATTTTATGAACAATCATTATTTAATATATCTAAATCAGACTCATAATATTAAACACATGCTATGTAAAGAAGAATCAATTTTGTTCACATTTATAATTTTTACACATCTTTAAAACATACAGATATTAACTATGTAATTAATAATAACAAAGTAAGAGTATATGAAATTATGTGGCAAAGTTCTGCATTCTCTTGCAGACATGATTTAAAATTGATAAATGCTACTATACCTAAAAAAAACCAACAATTTTATACTATTTACATTTTATACATGCGATTGTCAAACATGCATTTAATGTTGTGAAGTTGTTTTGGAATGATTATTAAATTATGATTGAGTTTTATCAAATTTAGACCATAGAATAAAAAGATTAGCCAAATGTTTAATTATATAAAAAATTATATTGCTATTTTAACATGGCTATAGGTGTTCAAATCTTTAGCACACATACAGTAATAAGGTTTATGTGAAATATATTTAGGGTTTTTTTTACACTGAATTGCATTTACCTCTGTTAAATTATGCTTTCAAGTAAGCTGATTACCCACATGATTGCATATAATTTAACAAATGCACATCAGTATTAAATATACATATTAAAACTATGCTTTTATTGGAAAAATCATACATGATTATTTTCAAGAAATATCAATTGGTTAATAAATGAAGGTTTTGCCATATTTATTACAGTAATTCCTGATAAAGTTTTTTTTTTTCATATCTCCTCAACATTTTTTTTTACTACTCCACATTCTATTGGTTTAATCTAGTAGTAGAAGGGCAGACTCAATTGATAAAGTATATGGATAACAAACAGCTCTATCATTTTTAATGATCAAATATCATGATATTTATGACCTTATGAATGACAACTCGTATGATTGCTTTTTTAAAGCATTCAATCATTTTCACATGTGGATTTTCTAGATACTTTAAAATATTTTGTGTCCAATTTAGAATTTCAATTGTCTATTATTCTTATTTCTTCCAAATTTAATTTCTTAATTCTACTCATGATGTCAATAATATATGTTCTTTTTCTTATTCATACATTCTAATTTTTATTTTTTTGTAATACTAATATATATATATATATATCTTCATCAATCAATATTTGGTGTGACTCACATTTATAAATAAATTCCTTCATTAAAACTTTTTTTCAAGCACATTGGTATATTTGTATATAATAGTTCTTTTAAAATCGCTCCATTCAAATTTTACATTTTCATTGACAATAATACTTTTTAAATATTCCTAGAACATTATTCTAGTTTTACTTCTTTGCTTTTTTTATACCGTTTGCAAATTTATTGCTACTCTAAAGCATTATTTACCAAAATAATGCTAACATTTACAAGTCCAGATGGCTTAAATAATCATATTTATTTTAATTCTTTTTTGTTTCTGTTTAATTCATAAAATACTTTCTGTAAAACAGTTTTAAATAATTTGAGAAATGGATTACTCTACCATCCCCCTTATCAATATTAATTTTTTTGGGATCATTTTGACTACTGCATTTTGGTAAATTATTTTTTTAATTTGACATGATTTTTGATTTTTGACATGGTATTTTGTAACATTAATCACAGCAAAAATATTTATGGAGACCAATAAATTTTCGTAGTATATTAAAAGATGACTGCTATTTGTAATTCTCTTTACGACTTTTTTAAAAAAAATTAAATGTAGTAAAATGAATTATAACTAGTTCTGAATACAACTTGTTACTTTGGTTAGTTTGAGGCCAAGTATTTTCTATGCATGTACTTTCTAAATATCTTATATTGTATATAAGTGTTAGAAGACTGATAGATCTGTAATTACTAATATTTTTTAAAGCTTTCATATATCATTAATTATTCTTTCATTTATTTGGTATATTCTAATCATTTACATATTTTGTGTATAATTTTTTTACTCGGCTTTTTTTTTAAAGGTTCATAATAATTTTACAATTTCCTGAGTTTTTCTGTTTTTTTGTAGATTTAAATGCATGTCTTCCTTTTTTTTCTTTTTTTTTTTAGTGTAGAGACATTTCATTTAATTTTGTTATTATTATGTGGGCTAATTTATTTACATAATTTTTATTAATGTTTTAATACAAGCATAATTTATATATATATACACTTGGAGTTTAGATATAATTATAGGGGATTTGAATATGGACTTTCAAGCTTTTTCAGCTATCCACTCTATCTCATAGGACTGTTTTTATAGTAGTTTCGTCACATTTCACAAAGTCATTTATTTCTGTCTTCATCCAATAATACCATTTTTTCATCTTATTCTCATTCAATTTTTTTTCTAAAACTTTTTAATATTTCACTTTTTCTTTGTGCCACTATTAACTGTTATTTTACAAAATTCAAAATATTCAGTTCTACTAAATGATTTAGTTTTAAATATTTTGATATTTTATTTTTCCTGCACATATCTTCTACCTCAATAAAAACTGTTGAAATATTTCTCTCTCTTTTTAAATTTTTTATAGTTATTTTAGTTTAAAGTTATTATACTTTTATTGATCTCCTTCAAAGTATAATTCATTTTTCAAGTCTTTTTTAACAATTTAAAATTATATGTAAGCTCTAGATTGAGACATATTAATTATATAAAAAAAAATTTGTGTGTGTCAAAGCATCGTCCGGGAAACAAATCCGCAAACCCGGGACAACTGCTTGTAAGGCAGCTGTGCTGACCACTCGGCCACCAACGCTTAACAACATATTAAGTATATAAGTTTTTCTCTCCAGCTTTGCAACACTATATTTGTTTTACTAAACTATGATCATTTTTTAAAATATTAATTTATCCTTTTTTAAATCATAATATAATATAAATTTATTATATTGTCTTAAGAACATTATCTAATTCCAGCTTGGTTAGCTTTTCAAGAGCTAACCGTTTATTCTACACTATTTCTGCCACCTATTGTAAGATTGAATAATCAATAAAAGCTAGATATAGTTATCATTAAATCTTTAGTGTTGCACTGTCAATATCTCCTCACTAGTTTCAGATTTATGGTCTTTGTTAATGAAGAGTTTGTAAAACTGGATATAATGCCTTTTATATTTTGGATCTAATGCATGAATGTATCTAGGGTGCTTCTGGATGAAAAGTACATTAGAATCAAAAAATCAGTGGTATGATAGATTGAGATTCTCATTGATAAAGGCTTTAAACCGGAAACTACTTTGATGATGTGAAGAAGATTGTATTGGATAGTGATTTAATAGCTCTGACTGCTTAATCAAGCGTCAAATAAATGGCAGTACTGAAATAGTATAAATAAAAGCCTATTATATATTTGTTTAGATGTCTTTGATTTTCTTTTTCTTACAAAAAGAATTTATAATATACAAAGTCCCCCATCCCCTGTTAATGGTTCAAGCTCTTTTTATTTTTATCTTTCAATTTCCAAACTCTTTTAATTCCTATATTAAAATGGAGTTTGGGTTGATTGAAGTTAACTGTACAAAATTCATCTAATTCTGAATCATAATGATAATTTGTTAGAACATAAGCTTGAATTATCTACATTGTTAATTTTCTATTAAATTGAGTAATATCGCTATTCAAACTGATTTATAATCAAACCCCCAATGTTATTTTTCCACATTTTATATATAATGAATTCTACTTTACTAAAATTGTAATATTTATGTCTTCATATGGGGAAAAATTGTTTTTTGATGATGATCCTATATTTGCCCAACTATAGCTGAATATCACTTTTAAAAAAAAAGGTTTGTAGGAATCAGAAAAATGCCAACAACAATACCACTTGATTTTTTTTTTCGTACGTTTAATAATAAGTTTCCAAAAGCAGAATAAATAAACATTAACCTTCGTAGTCAGACTTTGAGAAACTAAAAGAAAAGATGAAAAAAAAAATTTTAATAATCTTGCATTGGTGGTCGAGAGGTCAGCGCGACTGCCTTGCACTTGCAGGCAGTTGCCCGGGTTGCGGGTTCGCGTCCCGGCCGATGCTATGACACTTAAAAAAAAAAAAAATTTAATGCTGGTCATATATATATACGCTGGTGTGTGTATATTCAACCCTCATGTCTTATTTTTATATTAACGCTATTAAATATTTAAAATTATGGATTGCCTTTGAGCACATTCTGCTACACTGCATTGATTCTTTTGAATTTTCTTTTTGTTGCGAATCTTTTATCAACATTCAACTTCTATTGATGATTCAGAGTTTAGGCACATTGTCAAGTCAATCACAATATTTAAAGCTACATTTCAAAACTTTTATGTATTCATTACGATTGTTAGTGAATCGTAAAAATCTCAAAAATCAAATGCAATTCAAGGCGAGTAATAAAAGTTCTATATTATTCTTTTTAAAAATCACTTAAATATTCCAAAAACGAATGGAATTCATAAAATATTTAATAGTTAATAAAATAAAAACGGTTTCAATTTATTTTTTGTGGAAGTGTATAATAAATATGTTGACCTAGATATTCTTAGTATTTATAATTTATAACTAACAAACCGATGTAAATAATGACTAAAGGAAATGTAAACGAATAGACCTGTAATCTAATGTAATCTGTAGAATCTGTATTCCAATAAATATTTCCATAATAAAAAAAACGTTGTTTGAAAATTAGCCATTTTGCTAACTTTTTTTTTTTTCCAATTTAAAGTTATAAAGCATAGAAAAATAAAGATCAAAGTAATTGCACAAATTTCGTTGTAATTTTAATAGGATCTTTGGAGAAGTTTCAAATTATATTGCGCTTGCTTCAAAACTTTTGGATATTAGTTCAAATGGATCCCTGAAAAAGTGGTATCTGATTTCAAGAATGTTTCTATTATTTTAATATATTAAAGTATAGAAAAATTGTAATAATTCCTCGCTGAATATCATTGTTCTCAACTATAGCAAAAGTACAAGTAAGAATCGTATTGCTAGGTTATTCTTAGTCGTAGATGAGATGTTTACTGGAAACTGGAGGTTTACATAATCAAATAGTAATATAAATATGTTTTTGCCAGACGATTATCATGGCCATGAAAGTAATTTATGTATTGCTTTTATTAACTTTGAAAATGGCTGATTCTTATGACTATATATAATTGTATAAAAGAAATTGTTATTACGAATGATAGAAAATATAAGATTTTTGTCAAACATTGGTGGTCGAGAGGTCAGCGACAGCTGCTTTACAAGCAGTTGTCCCGGGTTCGCTTCCCGGCTGATGCTATGACACATGAGAAAAATATGTATATAAGATCTTAAAAAAGAAGTGCGTGTTAATTAGGGATAGATAATGAATTCAATTTTGTTTTCATTTTTGGAACAAGTGTCTTTGAATTGTTGTAGGTTAATGAAATTTTTAATTTAAATCAATTACAAGCAAAAATATTTTATTGGCTTTTAGATACGAATAATGATGGCATTTTTGACAATTCAGATCATATTTAGAAAGTTCCAAATCTTTTAAACGCAATTTATGAAAATGAACAAGTAATTTATTTTTAAAATTTTAGCAGCCAGTGATAAAATAAAAATTTTCATCAACTTTTTATTTGAATGTTTGTCAACTTATGACTGTATTCTAGTTTGAATCCCTTGGGAGATTTTTCGATAGAAAAGAAGCTTAGATATTTAAGTGAAAGACAGACTTTTGTTATATTGCTATTGTATTTGACATGTTAAAATATGCAGTATTTCATCATAGTTTTATAACTACTGAATCTAAAGGAATTGCATATAGGGATATTCTTTTGTCAAATTAATTATATGCAATGAAACATGGCCTCATTGATGTAAGCATAAAAGTACAGAAAAAGATCACTTAAAAATCCTCTATTATTTTAAAAATAAAATTGTTAGATCATAAACCCCATAATGTTTTCATAGCTTAAGTCATGAATGGACACCATATAGTATAGAGCTGTGTATTCCCAGACTGCATATGTTCTAGCTTTATCTTCATAATTGTGGATTAGGATTTAAAACTGAAATTAATGCACTTACATATCTAGCAACTAGCTTTTACTTTTTTAGATAACTCAATCTAGGTTTGAATAAAAAAATACAATATTTTGAATTCAAGTAAATTCTCTTGCATAATTATATAAATCTGACATCAGATCAATTTTTATATATTTTTAGATACTTCAGTTTTATGACAACTGTAGGTCACTTCTATCCTTTGCCTAGTGAGCTTAATATTAATAATAATATCACGTGACTTTATCACATGCTTTTTTATATGATTCCAAAGCCAGTTTATTTCACTCTACTCTAAAGTCATCTATGGTAAGTTCTGAGTAATTAATGGGCACATATCAAACTTCAATATTTTCAGCTTTGAATCACAATCATCTCTGACAAAGACAAAAATCCAGAATCATTCTGTGAATGTGATAGCACTATATCATCCTTATGATCACTTATTATTCAAGAATATAGTAGAAAATTTTAGGATATGATGAAAACAATAATTCTAGGGCATATAGTATTGAATAAAAATGTATAAATGCACTCTTCCATTGAATTGGACATTTTTCTAAAATAAGTATTTTATGATGATTGCAATTTTTGTGAAAGACATATTAAATATGACTAAAGATGAATATAACTGAAGTCTACAGTTTAAAAAAGTTATTTTTTTTTTAAGAAAAAACATTCCTAAAAAATAAGTTAAAGAACAGTATCATGAGGTCTCATAAGTAGGTGAGAGGATCATAACATAATATATGTGGCCACAACTGTAATTCAAAAATTATTTTGTAGTCATTACAAAATTTATCGAACTACATGCAATTTTATTTTGGAATTAGAAAGACCATACATATTTACAACTTCTTAATATTTTGCTGTTGTTGATAATGATGGTGATAGTTTAATGTAACTTTCATAATACGATTTGTTAGCATATAATCTGTCTCTAATTTTAATGTAATCTTTGTTTACTTTGGATATATTTACATTGTTTAAGAAAACAAGTTATATACACCTACTACTTCCTCTGACAAAGTCACTTATAACTCCTATTTAATGTGAATTTGAAATTAGTAATTTATTTTACATTGTACTACTCATGATCTAAGTGTTTTGGTATAAAAAGATGATAATTAGATGATAATTCCAAATATATTTTCATGATAGTTTTTTTGTTTGGATTTTTTTCATGCAGAATAGTTTTGAACTAGTACCATTTATTAATTTCTATTTATACCTTTAGAGTATTTGACAAGTTTCTGTCATTATCTAGTTAACTAAAGATAAATTGTACTTTATGGATAGACATAGCATATACAGAATGTTTTACTGATATTGCTCAATGACCAGAAATTAAACTGAAAATCTGTTGTTTGGCATAACTATCTGCTATCAATTCATACCTCATGCTTATAAATATGGTTTAAAAATATAATAATGTAAAAAGATTAATGTGTTTCTCACAAAAAATGACCGATTATCATTGTAACTTTAAAAATTAATGCATGATAGTGATTTCTTCCTATTTCTTGATATTTCTGTATTTTGCTTTTTTCAGAAAGTTACTTTGCAAATATATTTTTATGATCTCTGATGAACTTTAATTTTCATTGGCTTAAATGGGCAATTATTTGGATTTTAAAAAACTCCAGAATAACAAAAAAAAAAATTCTAAACAAAATATTAAAAAAAATTTAAAAACTGGTTGAATATTTTGATTTCCTCCCTCTAATATCACTTTCTATAGTAGAGCAATGCACTTGTTAAATGTATACGTAATACTTTAGCTAAAATCTGTGAGTGTGAAATTTTTTTATAATTTGGACAGCAGTTTATTTCTAAAGTATATAAGAATAGATAATCAAAATATATTAGAGAGTAATCAATAGTTTCCCAGACTAATTTTTGCCGTTGGTCTTCTGCAATGTAAAGTACTATTTTTTTTCTGTAGTTATCTAGAACATATCTTTTACTTTATTATTCTATTTAATCTAATATTTTAAGTATTTAAACACCTTAAAGTGTTAATTTCAAGCACATTTTTTTATTTACTTGTAAGGATAAAATGCTAATTTAACAATTATAGATACTGTAGTGAATCTATAGATATCAGAGAGCAATCACAAACTAAAAAAGCTTGCAATCAATGTA
Source organism: Epiperipatus broadwayi (assembly GCA_028023455.1). Lineage (NCBI taxonomy): Eukaryota > Metazoa > Onychophora > Udeonychophora > Euonychophora > Peripatidae > Epiperipatus > Epiperipatus broadwayi. The sequence continues at coordinate 14,649,841 of JAQFVV010000013.1, forward strand.
ATATCAAAATAGCTTTCCAAAGTATAATACACTATGAAAAATCTTAACCTCTATAAAATCTAAATGTGAAATTCTCAAAAACTTAAATTGCTTGTATGGAATACTATGCTAATGTAGAAAGACATATATTGGTAAAATCAACTGTCTCAAATGAAAAATAAATAAAAGAGCACAAAGAAATAATTAGAGAAGAAAAACAGATATATGTGAAATAACAGGTAATGTATGTGCCAATAAATATTGGGAAAGGACAAAAATATTGAAAATAAATAAAGAGAAGAACTTTTTGTAAAAAAAAAAATGCTCACACAACAATGGTAAACAATCTCATAAGTCACTTTAGTGTTATAAATTCATAATAGTTGAAAACACATTAATTTTGCTTTTAAGGAAAAAATAGATAAATCAAGAGATTCCTCATAAATAAGTATATTAAATTTCTACTATCTTAGGTTAGATTATCATTATAAATCCACAAATCTAAAAGTTACCAATTTGAGTCTCATGCTAATATTATTACTTGCCAGGCCAGCAAAGTTTCAAAAGGACAGAAGAATAATATCACTTAAAATGTTGAATTATATACCTAACCTGTGAATTATTACAATATTGTGGATGACCATGAAGAATTCTCACTATAATACCATTTGATATAAATTCATACTGATATTTTTATAAAATGTACATTTTTAAAATAAAAAAAACATTTTTCTTGATTTCATTATTGATTCAAGCTTTTGAAAGTGAAGACAATAGAGAGATATTGATCTATAACTTTCAATAGGGCTAGATACTCCTTTTTTGAAAATGGATTTAATACTTAATTTTAAGAATTTTGGGAAAATACATCAATATAATGAAAAATTAAAAATATTAACACTGGAAATGATAAGATTCTATTCTTTTTCAACATTCGATCATCTTAACAGTTTGCAAATTATATATGACCAAATGTATTTCTAAATCTATAATATCTGATCATAAAAATGATGAGTTTATACCTATATATTTTTACATTAACATCAGATGAAAATTCAAAATATATATTAAGGAATGCAAAATGTTTATTGAATTAATTAGTAACTTTAAATTTATTTTAATTTATGATAAGCAGTTATTATTAACTACTATTTTCATCACATGATCACAACTTACACATTGCTGTTCAATAATGTACTATTTTTCTTTCACTGTCACTATGCCATTTAAAGTAAATCTTATAAACTAATGTGTGCCAGATGATAATACTGTTTATACAATATTCCCAGTTTCGTTTTTAGAGTATGACTTACATTAGTGAAAAGCTTTGAATCTTGGAACATCTGGACCTTTAGCATCTAATGCACTTTTTTTCTAGCAGACATCTTTTATTTCTTTATTTTACTATCAAGTTATAAATAGCTCCAACTATATTCCAGTACATTAACCAATCAATATGCCACTTTAATATTGAAAATTATCACCTACTTTAATGACTTCCTGCTAATACCTAAGAGTAAAAAGTAATTTTTAGAGATCACTATGGAGTTTTTCAATAAATTTAAAAAAGCATGTATTAAAGTGATTCTTAACAAGCATGTATTCAATGTCAAGGAAACAATTTCTTGGTGATAAGATGACAATACGTTGTATATTTTTCACCAAAAGCAAAGCAAACAGTATGGTCTCCATGAATAAAGAAGAAATTACAAGCTTTCTGGGATTCATTGAATTACTAAGAACGTTCCATTCAGAACAAGACTAAAATTGCTGAACCATTATATTAGTTACTTTTATTTTGAAAAAAAAAACCTGAATAGAAATGGAATGATAAACAAAAGTAAGTTATCACCAAATTGAAAAAATAAATGACAATTGAAATGAGTTAGTCCATTGCAATCCCAAGGTAGAACTGCTATTTGCGATTTTTTACTTTTCAGTTTAAGACCAGTTTTTTTCATTATAATGAAGATGGGCATGACTTTTGATTTTGAACTTTGATCACAGCTAAAAGAAATTGCTCTGGCATTGGATTTGGATTTCAAAAAAATTTCTTCAGTACATTTATAGAAGATTGTTTGTAATACAAATCAACCACAAATTGATTCTAGACATTTTCTAAAAATAGTTTTCCTTTGATCATCTCACCTTATCCATTAGAAATAAAATTATTCAATCTCAGACTAATGCTTGCAATAAACAACATAGGTAATAATGATAAATATTGCAATGTAAAGTAAATAGTTTTATGCTAATAGTATCTACAGAAGACTTGGAAATTAGATACTGTGATCACCAGAAGATATTAGCACCTTCTACTAGTAAAGAAAGTTATCAATTATAAGTTTATTTCTGCTGACATAGTAAATCTACTCAATCAGTCAATGAATATTAATAGCCAATTAGAAGATGTCCCAGACAAGAATGAAGAAAATGCTGGTTTGTCCAAAAAACGTAAAGAAAAAATGTTAAAACTCCTAACAAAAGAAGCAGTGAAAAACTCCAGACTCTACCAAGGCAATTATTAGATTACATGCTATCAATGCTGTTACCCCCTCCCCATATTTTTAGTGAGGGGAAGAGGAAGGAATTCGTTTAAATTGCCTAGTTTTAATGCACATGTCTAGTCGAATTGAATGAAAGACAATAAAAGTTATTGGTTTATTATTTATTGTGACAACCAATTACAAAGGCGTACTAATTAAATAACCAATAATAAAAGATCGTAATTAGTTTTAAAGTTTCTCAGCATTCATGACAAATAAAAAATAATACTTCTCAACGGAAATTATTCTTTGTTTGCAATGCATTCTGAAAGAGTTATGATTCTCAAATGTAATAATTATTTAACTCTTCTTGACATCCAAAGCCGGTGACTTGATATATAGTGATAATTTAGTGTAAGTGATAAAAGGCAACTATTGTGCGTGTTAAATAGCAAATATATAGATGGAGATAAAAACTTACATGTTAACTTTTGAAGAGTTCACTATAGCATTCACCTCGGGTTTGTCTTAAATTTAAATGAATTCACGAATGTTATTAAGAATTATATTATTATAATAACAATGAATTGAATAAAAGATTTAAAACATAATAACATATTTGTTTATATAATACACATCAAGGACTTATTTAAAATTAATTCTCTTTAGATTATTTTCTGCTCTTGATTAAAAAAACAAATTTGAAGAATTATTTATCATGTTAGTAATAGAAGTTTGTAGATCTCAATCCTAAATTTGAAAATGAAAGTTTCAGTTTTGAAAAAACAAATCCTAAATAAATCAAATTTAATAATCATTATATCTCCAGAATTTGTTCCCACATTGGAAGCAAATGTTCTGCATAAATATTAATTTCATACATTTTTTTTCCTGCTAATGAAATTAAATTTTTCTAAGAATAATATTATATTTAAGACAGCTATTATTTAGAAATAGTATTAATTCTTCAAAGTAATCTGTAAGCGTCTAATATTAATCATAACAACGTTAAATTCTCTAATCTAATCTCTGAATATATCAGTCCTATAGACTAAATCTATGGAAAATGACTGTTTTATATATATACTAACTCCCCCCCCCCAACATATACTAACCCATTTTTAACATATGTCATACTACGATTTATATAGTTTTCTGACGATACTTTGCTAATGCATAAAGGTGTTCATCAATATAAATTCTAGATTGATCATCATTATTTAATAGTTTAAGATGCTAATTTGTAAATCAATTACATAAAAATTATTTAGGTGATGTACAAGATTTAAATCTTGCAGTAACTGAACTCTGTATGACACTTAACTAAATACAATATATAGTATTCAAATCTTTTAAATCTTCCTCCAACTGAAAAATTTGTCGTAATTTATATAATATTTCTGATAAATTTTAGTTGAGTTTTTCAGGAACTTTTGTGTTTTAATTTCATAATTGTAATAATAACAACAATTCAATGTTTATCAATGTGAAAACATATATTATAAATAAATAAAAGTTTATACTTAATAGTAATTGCCGTTCAATAACTGCCAAATTACTTTTTTGAAATACTTTATTATTATTATTATTATTATTATTATTATTATTATTATTATTATTATTATTATTATTATTATTATTATTATTATTATTATTATTATTATTATTATTATTATTATTATTATTATTATTATTATTATTATTATTATTATTATTATTATTATTGTTGTTGTTGTTGTTGTTGTTGTTGTTGTTGTTAATAATAATAATAATAATAATAATAATAATATGATAGTTATGTCATTAATAATAATAATATCCGATTTATCATTTATTTTAATACTTGAATCAAAATAAATAATATTGTGTATCAGATTAAAATTTGAAACTGGATATTTTTATTTAGTTGTATATCTATTTTATTACTTAAAAAGGTACTAACTAAAAATTAGTAAGAAATTTTTAAAAATTATTAGTTATAACATATGATCAATATTCAGTAAAAAGTTTTTCTAGGGATCATTTAATTTAGCATATTAGCATTTTATTTGTTATAATGTATGACAGTAAAGATAAAGCTTTTGCTTATTTTTATAGTAAATAACGTGCCAATAATCTTGATTAATGATTAATATAATGTAAAATATCTACAAGCATCGTACTTGAGTGGATATTAGTTGAATATAATAAGAATGTGGATTGTATAAATGTAATAATAGTGACTAACAAGTACATAATATGTAAATCATCTTTATGGCATATTTGTCTTATAATGAATGCTAGTATAGATAATAAAAAAAAATTTTTAGTTATACGTGACTATCTTTTTGATACTGATTTTCTTTTTTTATTGTTAGAATTTTGAAGTGAAAAAATGTTTATTTATAATTTCATTTTTACATTATAAATTTGATTTAAAATATAAATGATAAGAGATGTTCTATTTTTGAAAATTTTGTAATCTTTCTGCATGATTTTAATATGGCTTTTAAATCTAAAAAAAAAATCCAATGATTTTGGACTTAAAAGTCAATACTTTTATTATCACTTATTTGCCTATAGTTTTAGCTCATCTACAATAAAAATTAATATAAGTATTGAATTCTAGTATGAAAGAATGGATCATTTTAAAATTTTGACTTACAGTTTTAAAATTGTAATATTAACATGAAGTTACATTTTGGAATATATTATACTTTTTATTATAATATAATAATATTTGTGAACTTGCATATATCACTTAATGTGAATCTTTCAGTAATAATTTTATTAAAGATTTGTTATTTAATAATGTAATAAGGAGATATATTAAAATAATTTAATGGTTATTTAATATTCATATTTCATGTTCTATCTAAATTAATTATGAATTATATGTACATTAAAAATATTGTACAGACTGATCTAAAATTATACAAGTTATTGACTGCATATATATATATCTTCTGTTTCTGTACAATAACAAGTACCTTCTTTGGAGTGTCTTCTTTCTCAAATCATAGGAATGCGTGTGAGATTTAAAATCTTTATTTTTATCTTTTTTCTTCTTCTCATATTTAAATTCTATTGGTTGAGAAGTTTTAAAAATTAATTTGTCTTTCAATACCTTCTTCCAAATGTTGTTGATTTTCTTTAATTCACTTGTTATTGTATTGAAATGTCAGCTATTTAACTATTTTACTACACAGAATATCCCAAAAACAATTATAATATGAAGTCATTATTTATCCATGAAAATATTAAAATGAACATTATTAATATTTACAGGAAAGATTTGTTTACAGAATAGATGTATTTTGAAAGAATGTTGTGAAGAAAATTAGAGCTATTTATGATCTTCAATTTTTAATCAATTGTAAAAGAAATGGATTTTTTCCTAGAAGTTGTTGGAAAAAGCTATTGGAAGACAAACTAATTTTTAAAACTTCTCAACCAATAGATTTTAAATATGAGGAGAAAGAAAAAGATAAAAACAATGATTTTAAATCTCATGCATTTCTATGATTTGAGAAAGAGGATGCTCTGAAGAAGATACTTGTTATTGTACTGAAACATCAGCTATTTTACTACATGGAATATCCTAAGAATAATTATAATATGAAGTCATCATTTATCAGTGAAAATATTAGAATTAACATATATATATATTATGAACATAATTTATAAATTTTTTGAATATTTTTTATTACTATTTAAGTGCCAAGTTTTAAAATATTGAATTCAAGACACATTATAAAAAGATTTTATCTCTATCATTATACAAAATTTAATATCTTATAATAGAATTATTAATTTCAAAAGTCAATGTCTTAGTAGCTTATATATATATATATAAAATTAATTTTTTGATAGGTTTTGTTATGTAAATATTAATATTTTTAATGGGATTTCTTGTGAATTTTACCAATAAATTGCAGCTATGATATAACCAAATGAAGTATCAATTAAAAACAACCACTGCAAAGTGAAGCCATACGATGTAGTAACAATATTTGTCTGAACTATTTTAAACCAAAATTAAACACATTTTAGTTTACTCAGTTGACAATCCAATATAATATACATATTTATATATGTGTATATTAAATGTGCATTTATAATAATATTATATTTTTCTTACCCATTTTATTGATAAATGAATCTTTATAGGATAATTAATAATGATTTATGTATATAATTTTAAAATGTTGTTTGAAAAATACTCTGTAATAATGTACACAATTAAATAGAATATATAAGTATCCATCATTTCAATATAATACTTATTGTAAAGGCTAAAGTAAAATCAAAAATATTTAGTTAAAACTAGCATGCAATGCTACTATGTGGTTATGAAGCATCTTTGCTCAAGGTAGATTTTAATCCCTCCCCCCTCCCATTCTATGAAATAAAATTTGTAAATTAAAAGATGTTTTTCCCCAGCACTTTCACAAGAAAAACTTGAAAATATGGCTTTAGTCATTTAAAGTGTTTACCAAATACTTTATGTGATTTATTCATTTATTTCTATAAAATAAATGTGTAGATTAAAGCACATGCAAAAATAAAACATTAATGTTTAAAAAAATAATGGAAATAGTTGATTAGACACACATGCTGCTTGATGGCATTGTTGCTATGCAAAAACTATAAAAGATGAACATTCCCAGGCCATATTTTTTGGGGGATTTTTTTTCTTTTTTCTTCTAAAAAGAAATCAAACACAGAATTTTTAATTTTTAATTTATTTTTTTTATTGACTTCAACAAATTTATAAAAATAAAAATCAAACACAGAATTTTTACTTTTTGAATGTCTTTTTTTATTAACATCAACAAATTTTCAACTTGGTTTTTTTTTTTTTTAAAAAAAAAAAATAAAATCAATTAATCTCAAACTTAGTCTGCTTTTTTTATTAACTTCAAAAAATTTTCCAATTATTACCGTTGTTTTTTTTTTTTTTTTTTTGGGGGGGGGGGTTGTTTTTTTTTTTTTTTTTTACAAAAAAATGAAATCAATAAATCTAAAACTTTGTATACTTTTTTTTTTGTTTCGCAACTTATTACTTTTTTTTTTTGAGTTTTGCTTTTTTTTTTTAAAAAAAAAAAAAACAACAACATCAACAAATTTAAAAGTTATTAAGCTTGTTTTTGGGGTTCTTTTTTTTTTTAATTTTAAAATAACAGTAACAAATTTAAAACTTATTAGGCTATTTTTGGGGGTTGTGCATTTTTTTAAAAAAAATTACATCAACAAATTTAAACCTTATTACGGTTTCTTTTTTTTTGCTATACACATCAACAAATTAAAAAAAATCAGCTGTTCATGGCTCCACTAATATATCAGATGTATAGCTTGAACAAATGGTATTATGGACCCATCAAACCAAGTTACCTTCTGTTGTCGGTAAATGAGAGAATGGAACAACGTCTGGGTTTACCTGTGCCATGTTGTTGGTCTCATTGAGTTTATGGAGAATACATCACTTGACGCATTACCTACTTCAAACTATGTTCAAACATACCCTTTGACAAGGTTTTGCACCTTAAAAGTTGACTACATAAGTGTGTAAACCCTATGATAATTATTGATTAGTTTAATTGTGTGATTTCAATAAAACCATAAAAATCCTTTACAATTAAAGATTTTTATATAATTGAAAGACACACACCCTCACATGAGACCATGAATAAGTGTGAAGTGGATGAATTTGCATAAATAATTTGGTGTGATGCAACAACATGGCCTGACATGTGTAGTACAACAGAACCATTGTATACATGTAATGCACAGCAGTGTATAAAAGGCATTTTTATGTGTTTTAGCACATAAATCATTCCATAATAATCAGCCACATAAATGGCATATTTATATGTTTTAGCACATAAACTATGCCATCAAGCAGCACGAGTATCTAATCAACAAATATCAAAATAATTTTTGAAACATTAATTAAATAATACATTAAAACAAAATATTTATTTAATAAATTTGAAATTTTTAATTTTGTCTTTCACAAGCTTTTGGATTATTTTTTTAAACAATCCTGCAAAATTGCTAGTAGAGATCGGAAACATCAGTGAAAAAGATAATTTTTTTTTAATTATCTAAACGTTTTTATCATATTTTTAAAAAATCCTCCAACACACAGCCATAAAAACATTGCTCTACTCCCCTCCCCTTTCTGGGCCAGATCTGATATATAAGTAATTCTATTTCTAATTTACTTAACTTTAAAATATTATCTGCATCTAGTATATGATTCTCTGGAATGCTTCATCTGTGAGCTTTGTACGCACAGAGAAAAGAGAGTTTGGATTGTCTCTATCTAAAGTATAATAGATGCAAAAGCTGATGTAATTACTTAGATTTCTTTACTAATATTTAGAACTTTAACTAGCATGTCAATAATTCATTAAAAATAATTAACAAAGTTAATGTTCTTCAATAATAAAATATTTATACTATTATTTGATTTTCTATTTGAGTGTTATTCCATTATTAATAACTATAATTTACTATTATTTATGGTCTGATATTTTAAATTTTCGTACTTACATTGTTTATTGATAATATTTTGTTTAAATCGCATGTCTTCTCAGACCACTGTTTTAACAGCTATTGGCTGTCTAAAAGCAATTGTAAGGCGCATGTGGAAGAATAGCAACCTTCCAGTCATTACTAATTGTTTATTGATGTAACTTTTATATTTCATTAAGATCACTAACCTAGGTCAACTTTAAATAATATGAAAGATTTAATTCTTTCATTCCATTAGCACCTGCTTGCTAAAATAGTTCTTTTGTTTTAAAAATACATTAGTTACTTTTAATTCAGAATCTCTTATAAATAACTTATTTATGTTTTCTTTTAACAAAACAGTTTTCATTCAATAATAAAATATTTATACTTTTTTATCATTTAATTTTTTAATGCTTATTAATAACTAAATTGTACTATATATATTATAATTCATTATATAGTTTGACAATTAGAGATATAGCCAGGATTTATTTAACAGAGGAAATTTTAAATTTTCTTAATTAGACTGTTTATTCAATAAATTTTCAAAAAAACATTAAAACACCTTACCCTTTATTTTGCTTATTTATAGGTTATGTTGGATAACTATTTTAAAAATCAAATACTTGGTTTGTTTCACTAGATACATTTTTTAGATTTTGTCAATAATGCAATCTGCATTAAATAATATTGTTATCATGAAATTTGTTAAGAATTAAATACTTTGATGTGCAATAATATTTATTTTTAAAAAATATGTTTTTTACTCATTATGTTTTTCTTAGATTTGAACTGTAGTGTGAATTATGGATCAATTAAGAGTTTTTAACTTGAAAACAAAGCTGAATCCCATTCAAGGAAAAATCGGTCAATTTTTTTAATGAGAAAAATTTAAAAAGACAAATTGAAAATATTTGAAAGGCTACAATATAATAATAAAGTTGTATTAGTAAAAAAAAAAAAAAATAGAACTTAACCGGAATGAATGACAGAGCAGCAAACCCAAGAAATTAAAAAGTGCTATATTATGCAATGTTAATAAATAAAGAATTTACTTCTATATAATAATTAAGGTAAGTAAATATTACAGATTCTTAATTATAAGAAATAGTATAGGAGTCTAAATAAGTTGCTGAATGCTTATATAAGGCTATAATCTCAGTGCTGAAGAAAAAATAGAGTATTAGAAAATTAATACAAAAAAAAATATTTGTATTTTATAAAACAAAAAAAATAAATAAAAATATGAAATTTTTATAATAAAACTAGAGGAAGCTTATTGCTATGCAATGCAATGACAGAATTTAAACTATAAATATAATTTATATAAAAATAGAAGAGAGAACATTAAACATTTATTTTTTGGTATATAATGTTGTAAAAAGTTTAGGTTAAATTATATAAAGAATTAAAGAATGATAAAAAAAATAAAGACTGTGAAAGAGAGATTCCTCGTTTATTTGTTTGGTATTTGATGAGGGGAATATGATGGGTAGTGAATCTAATGAAACACGATTTCATAAGAATGCAATAGGGAAAAAAATACGCCAATCCTGAAAGAGTAATCTGATGATTTTAGAACGGAGTAATACAATAACCTAATATTGCATTACTCAAAAATTAATACAATATATTTAAAAAAATTAAGGAGATGGTTTTTGGTAGATTATGGTGAAGCTGAAGTTTCTATGCATAGACCATATACCTAGAAATTCTATTAGTCAACATAACATTAAATGTACATCTAATGCCCTTTAATATCGATTTTTTTTTTATTTATATGAAACTTATAATTTTTTTTATCTCTTTATCAATATCTATTAAAAGTAAATTAGAATAATAACTTGTTTAAAGAATTTACTAAAAAAAAACCCATTGTTTATAATATAAATGAAATCAAATATGAGATTTGAGAATATATATATATATCGATACAGGCACCATTTAAAAGCCAGTAAATTATATATATATATATGGTATTAATTTGACATCAAAAGACATTGAATGACAACGTAATAGTTTATTGTTCAAAGATATTTTGTTGTTTTGCCATATTTCAATTAACAGAAACTTTTTAGAAATTAATAAATCTGTTTTTCATTAAAAACTCAATAAAGAAAGACCAGAATTGAAAATGACTTGGGAAAATCGAATTTTCACATGATATAAATATATAATCTAGTTGGAATGCAAATACTTTTTAAGTCTACTGTTTAACGTCAATAATCTATTGATTAGATTAAATTAAATTTTCATTTAATATAACTTACCATTTCGTCCTATTACTGGTGGATATGGGGCTTTCATATATCTTGCACCTTTAGTAAACAAATTCAGAAAATCTTCAATGTTTTCATCATTAAAATATTTGACGTAATCTTGACATCCCTCTTTAATTTTATCTTTCCATTCTAAAACAGGGAATTTATATTTATTTTAAAGAATCCAATTAAAAATAACTTAACATAAAATATCTATAATAAAGTTTTTCTTCTTATGAAATGAACTTTTTTTTATAATTTAATTAAAAATAACATTAAAAACTTTATTAAATATTTTTAATGAATGAAAAAAATTCTACGAGTTAGAAAAGTTGAACATAAGTCACAGCAATGTCAGTAAGAGTAAAAAGACTTTTTATTAATGATGGAGGCCTACTATTTCACAATAATTACCCTAACACTCAAATTATATTATTATAGCTGGGGGGAGGGGCGGTTACAATCAAAATCAATACTCATCTGATTAATCTATATTGTCTTAGAGTTAACTTTTCACGCCAGTAATAAAGATTTAAATAAACTATATGAGTCAGCTCTCTAAAAATTCCAAGCCTATTAGAATTTTTTTTATTTATCTAAGAAGTCATGGGCCACCAAGCTAGATTTGAATCTGGATTAGAAACATAACATAAAGTATGATATTTGATCTAGTAAAGGCAAGTTTTTGGGAGAGAACTAAAGATTGATGACCAAAGACAAAAGTTGAACTAGCTATAAAGATAACCATATTTCATGTAGTGATAGAGTTATCATTTAAAAAGGCAACAAAAGTATATAAAATTTAGAGACATAACAGTAAATTTTACTGTTTTGGAAGACAACAGTTAATTGACCATTATAAATTAAAGTATTTATACAAGACACTTAACAGACAAGGAGAGTTATATTATTTGATAAAAGCTAAATCAATCCTGATAAAAAATTATCACTGAATATATATATATATATAATATAGTATTTCTGCAAACTAGGGTTTTCAGTTTCTATTATCAAAAAGTACTGACTTTTTTCGTAATGTTAATTATTATTAAGCTTCCAATGTATTTACCTTACAGGTTTTCTTCAGGTGTTTAATATATATGCATATTGAAATTATATATATATAAACTTAAAAATTAAACAAAAAAAAAATAGAATAAATTAAAACAATGAGAATAATATAATTAAATTTTTATTAATACTTCTACAAACACCTTCATATCCATCTCATAATTTTTATATATTATAAATATTTATTTATTTTCTACTATTATTGTTATAGTAAAAAAAAAAAATCAATGTTTTTTTTTAAAACGGCAACAGAATGTGTACACACAGAAATAATACTACATTACATTTATACCATTAAAAGAGAATCAAATTAATAATTTATATGAAAGAAATAGAAATGTATCAAATAAATTATTGATATATATGATTTGAAAATTGAATTTACCTAAACATTGAACAATCGTTTATAGTCGTATTGAGTTCTCAAAAATCAAGTCATAATATATATAAAAATTACTCGATTTAAATATATCAACACATACATACAATCACAAGTATAGCATATATATATATTGACTTATTTTAAAATTTGGAGATTTAATAATTTATGGCATTATTTTAACAAAGTTCTAAGTGTATATAAATATATAACTCTATAGATCATTTCATAGGTATATAATAGTTTTTTATCCAGTGATGAAAATTTATTGTATTTTTTTATATTCAGCATATCTAAACTAAATTGGCAAATTAAGAATACCCCTGTACATTTTATTCTTAACTATGACTAGTTAGCATTTATTCAACCAGTGGTGGATAATTAACAAGAGTTAGTTATGAGGGGCTAACTAAAAAAAAATATCTTAAAGGTCATGTGCACAAAACTAATGCACTTTTCACTATCATGACTAGACTCCTTTAAATAGTTAAAAGTAAAAACTATAAATGTTGACCTCTAAATTTTGCTTGTTCTTTATTAATGTTTAAAAATAATATAATTGTAAAAAATTTTACAGATGAAAAAAATATTATAAAATCTATTGAATTCATTTTAAATTTACACTTACCTTCTGAAGAATCATCGTCTTCAGCATATACCAAAGATGTTAAAATTAAAATCCACCACTTCGAATACATTGAAATCTTTAAAATTAAATAAAAGTTATATGAATGTAACTGTAAAGTGTTATATATATGTAACTTATATAGAAGAAAACTAATCTTCACACATGGCTATAAACTAATATTTATTGACAGTGCTGGAAATAGAGTTGTGTTCGTATATATATAAAAGAAAAAGAGAAAAAAGAAAGTTTGAAAGTCAGATAGAGATAACTAAAAATAGAAAAATGGAGAGATAAATAGAGATATTGTAATTATCAAAAAACAAAAATACAAATATAGACAATAATAAAAAGAGAATAGTATTAGTAAATTTATTCATTGTTTTGTAATAAACTTACATAATATATCAATTTTGCTCAGATTTCAATAGTAAAATAATATTATTTTATTACTGAAGATGACCAAATTACTTTTTATATATAAATCGCTCATGTTATTTATTCATAAAAGATTCTTTAGAGTCAATAATCTTCTTTTTAGTTATTTAGACACATATATATTATAGGCAAAGTAAGTAATTAGATAATTATTAAATTAATAATATTACCTAAGGATGCTAATTGTTGTTCGGTGTTAATTCCTGAAATCTTGAATAAATATTTCATAAATTATTTTTAATCATATAATTATAAAATTAAATTATTACCATTTACGTTATAATATAGTATATAATAGGTATTTTCACTTACACTTTTTATTTCATTAAGTTTACTAATTACCATAATTAAAAAATTTCTTACTTATATAAATCATAAATTCATCTATAAGTACGAAATAAAAAGACTGAAAACTAAAGTTACAATAATACTAATAAAAATTCAAATAATTATTACAATAAAACGGAACTATAAATTAGTTTTATAAATCAAATTAAAATTTATAGAATTCATTCACTCAGTAATTAATCGTAAAGCCTTCCATCATAATGCTGTTAAATTTGATGTTTACTTAATAAAAGTATAAAGGGCATAATAAATGAGTGAAATGTTGGAAACAAAGATATTTGATGTTTTAATAATAATGTTTTTGATGTAGAAAGCAATAAATGAAGGTTTTTAAAAAGAATAATGTCTGGAACTTTATTATTTAATTTTTATTATTTAATTTTTTTAGCCATCAGCTAAACACCTACCAGAACTTGAAAAAATCCTTAAAAAGTTTTCATCAGAATACAAATTAAATTTTAATCTAGAGAAACCTGCAGTTTGAACACTTCATTCAGGAGAAAATGTCGCTGCATGTTTCTCATCAAAACCTCAACCTTTTTTTAGGTATACCACTGTACCTTTCACCAAACAAAATGAAGAAAATGTTAGGAGACAAACTGATTATATCAACAAAAAAAATAATAGATTCTCTAAAAAGCATTTACTTATCTTTATATAAATCAAATTTTAAGCGTAAACAGATAATATTGTAATAACGTGAAAGCTAAACACTTTCAAACAGATACGCTTTAAACATGTTTACATGAAAGCCAATCAGATGGAATAATTCAATCATGTGGGACTCTCAATTCTAAAACACAAGCCATAGTTCTGGCTTGTGTTTTAGAATTGAGAGTCCCACATGATTGAATTATTCCATCTGATTGGCTTTCATGTAAGCATGTTTAAAGCGTATCTGTTTGAAAGTGTTTAGCTTTCACGTTATTATTATCTTTATATATTAAAGTTCTCTTACTAAATTCTCTTGTTTTCCCAGAATTAATTATTATTTACCGATTTTAAACCCTACTAAAAAATTCACTTCGCAAATTAACTCACTGTGCTCTGGACTCCTTTGGGAAAAAAAAGTGGTCTGTATCAGTATGTGTAAAATGCAAAATCCAAAAATACTTAATGGTCTAGGTTTACATTCAATTAATATATTACTAATTAAAAATATACTTAATTTATTCTACTACATCAAGATTGAATTTAATTACCAAAACATTATTGACACAATCATTCCCACAGAGAGGCCTCTCCCGAATATTAAAAAAAATTAGCTACAACTTCTTATCTCACTTATTGATAAACAAATGGATTTAAATGAATTTTTTTTTTTAATAATAAACACATATATTGGGACACGTTTAAAATGATAAATCCTCAGCTGATATGCCCTACTAGGTTCTTTTGAAGTGACTAATAACAATCTTTTTAATAAAATGAGAAAATGGTATTTAATGCCTAAATATATTGATTTTATCATTAAAATAAATCTATCTTCACTTCCTACCAAAGATTTCCTTGTCTCAAATAGAGGATTTAAAAGGATTGATTCTTTATGTATTTTGTGTAAAAAAGATAGTGAAACATTTGATCATATTCTTGTTTCTTGCTCTGGACTAAGAGAAGCAAAATATATAATTCAAAATTATTTTAATAATCACAATCCAGAACTCATATTATTCATAATATTAAAATGGGTAATTTCTACAACATCAGAAGATGCATATTTATTAACCACGTAATATGGTTACTTAGATGTCATATAGTTATAATCAATTCTCCATTGGACTTACAAATTTTTATTAAAAATACATTTAATTCTATTCGAAAAAAAGATAAGCTTCTTGCACCCAAAGAAATCTACCTATCCACATGGACTGGATCACAACATTATGGTTTTTAGTATAAGAAATTCTTACTATTAAAAATATAAATCAATTTATACTAAATTTTTTTTGTTGTCTAAAGAAATTCATTTGTAACACTTTATATAAAATAAAAATATTTAAAAAAAACTATTATATTTAGTGCAAATTTTTCTTTTCTAATTTTCTTTTTTCTATTTCATTATTATTTTTTGTTATTTCAATCTTTGTAATATCTTATTATTGTTTTTAACACTATTCTATCTGGTATTCATTGATTATTCCATTTTAGAGAGATGGCTCGAAAACTGGATAAAGAGGACTGCACTGTGATTTATAGAGTAGTTGAATATAAAATGCTTTACGAATTTCAAAATTAATATTTGCGAAGTATTGTTAAAACTTGTTTAAAAAACGAAGCCCTCAATAAAAGGGGAGCAACGATAGGCCAGCATTATGCCTTAATAGATATTCTCTATTGGCTAGAGATTTAATCGATTTTGAATTTAAAAAAACATACACACTTTAAAATGGCATTGTTAATCTAACAAAATATTAAACTTAGTGCAAAAATAAATGCATCTAAAATAATTGTTATGAAAATAGATGACGAAAATAAAAGATTAAGATTATGAACGGACATTATATTATATAGAAAAATAATCATCCCTATCAGAAAATGGTTAACTGTTTATAAAAATAGCAATAAAAAATATTAGCAAAATAATGATGAAAATAGAACCATTTAATGATAAGTAGAGTTAACAAAAATCAAATATTTATTGCTTGGGATTTATCTGAAAGTTTATGAAGATGATGTTTTACTTATAAAGTATGTTCTACTATTTCCATAATCTAATATTAATTGTCAAATGTCTTAAAAAATTCAAACTTTAGTTAAACTTTTCAAATACATTCAACTGTTCACACAAGTTAATATATAATGCGATATTTTAAATGGTATGATTCTATTTTCTTTTTTAGATGTTGTTGACCTGCCCATTAACAGTACTAGCGTGGGAATCGAACTTGGATATTTGGATTCATGAATATTGAATTTTAAGCCTTTGACAGGATAGCTAAGTTGGTTGCTGTATAACTTTAAAATTCAAAATTCATGAATCTAGAGTCCAGGTTTGAATCTCATGTTGGTACAATCACTCCCCTGGTCAGTAATACTTAAAGAAGAAAGTAGGATAAAACTCTTCTAAATGTTGTGTTATATACTAATCTGTGTGCTATTACTAATTCTTGCATGCATTTGAAAAGCTTAAATGAAGTTTGAATTTTTCCAAAGACATTGAATGATTAATATTAAATTATGAAAATAGTCTAACATATAATTTATTATTTGGGAGTTCATAAAAGTTTGAGCACTGAAGGTGACAAAAGTAGAGATGTGGTCCATGAATCTTGAGCTTCACCGTAAGCTAATCTATTGCGGGATAGAACAGAGATTATTATGCTACATTTAAAATAAAGCTTGTTGGGTGTTGTTAGAAGGTAATTTTGTATGGAACTAAGGATAAATATCTAGATAGCTGGGAAGAAAGGCTTTAGAGAAATGAATTTAAAGACCAATGAGAATTATAATTTAGAAAGATCTGTAATAAATTTAACAGAATTAAAAAAATTGGTGAGTAGTGAGCTAGTATGTAGCTAAAGAGAAGCCTTGAGTTTTGAGAGTTGATGTGTTAAATATACTAAGCACTTTTGAAAGTTTGTATTTTCATAGTCATAGTTGTGATAAAACAGTTTTATCAGTGCTTAGTGTCTCTTTAATACATCAACTCTAAAGCTTAAACTTCTCTTTAGCTGCTATTAGCGTATCACTCAACCACTTATTTTGATTAAAGCAAATATAATCATAAACTCTTACTATCAGAATTAAAAAAGTAAAAAGATAATTTAAAATAAGAGAAAGAAATGAAGGTCTTTTGGTTATTCAAAATCAATGGCAAAGGCAATGTAAATTGTTGAATTATGAAGAGAATGAGGAAATTTAAAAAAATAAGAAAAGATAAAATTGATATGTGTTTAAAGTTAGAAAAAGAATTGTGAAGGATATATTAGAAGAATTGTAACATTAAGTTTCTTGAGTTACATCGAGTAATTCGACAACAAGGTTTTACAAAAGCGAGATTAGTAGTTTGCCATTCTTGCCAGGATATATAAGTTAGTTTAAATTATTTGCACCGGAATTAAAGATTGAAAATAATTACAATAATTAAATTTTACACTATTTTTTTAAATTTCTATAAACTTTATTAATCTATTTTTTATTTTCTGCAAATATTTAATTTAACATTATGCCATTTTAAATAATATGCAGACAAATACATCCGTTCTAAAGATTTTTTCTTAACCCATTTATATATCTTTACTAATAATTCTGCACACCTTTAGATGCATTCCCATTTATTTTTTGTTATTATTAGCAACAATATTATTGCTCATTTTGTTGAGTTTTATTTCATTATCTAAAATTATTGCCATTTTATCACAAATCTAATCTGAAGACTACTTTCTTCCTTATTAATTCTGTTAAAGACATTTGTTATTTAAAAAAAAAATTACATAAAATAGAAATTAAAACATATTTCCGTTTTACACTTTTGATGTGATGTGATGTAATATGGCTACTCCTTTATCGAAGTCAGGAATCTTTCAGCCGCTATGCCCAGGAAAGCCTGTTAGCCATCTTACTTTCCTGTCCACCACTCTAAGTTTTTTCCATATTCTCATTTCCATAACATCATCTTTGTCCACTTCATGGCCTTTATATCTAGATTCCCCGTATCTTTTTCTAAAGCCAGCATAAAGACCAAGAATATACTTTCTGTATAATCACTTTGTTTATATTTATTCTCTCACTTCATCATTACCCTTGCTACTTGCAAGCATTTACATTCAATTAGCAACTGCCTAATATTTTCCATGCCTTCTTTACATAACTTGCAGATTAAGTCATTAACATTTCTCCATTTATGTGTATATTCTCTTGTTGTTAACGATCGTGTTCGAACCTTAAACAATAGCCTACTTTACTTGCTATTATTGTAAATTCACACAATATTCTGTTTACTTATATATATATATTTAAACTCTTTTTACTCTTCATACTAGTTTTCTACCTCTCCAACTCCCTATTTTTTATTAATGCATCTATTCTATCCCATTCTTTGCCACTAACAACACACAACAATCCATCTAACACAATCATCCCACCTTTTGTACAAGTGTACTAACAGAAAATCTTATCCAAGTCTTCTGCATACTGTACTATCTTTCTCATCCATCTTTTTACCTGTCCTTTACTCATAAACTAATTAAATACTATTTTGACTATTTTCTTACTATCCATAAATTGCAATCTACCGAACATTTTCATTTTGCTTTTTGCATCTCTCATAGAAAAACTTGCCATTCCATTCCTCCTTTGCCCCCCCCCTCACTAACACATAATGTAATATTACCATAAGTTAAACCTACTACTGCCACTACCATACAATTCTTGCTACATATATAAAAACTGTTAATTTCTTTACCAATTGCTTTCTTTTTTTTTGCTTCATTTATCTTTTTTTCCCCGTCCATCCAAGCAATTCCTCTGATTACTTAACATAATTCCAAAATAATTTTATACTTATTCACTATATTTAATTTTATATCCTCCAATAAAAATTCTTTCTCTTCTCTTTTGCCACCATTTATCACCATTACTTTTGATTTTTCTTCACCAAATTTCATCCCCATCTCTTTACTTACCCTTGCGCAGTCTTCAGCACAAGTTCCATATCTTCTCTACTTTCTGCCACAGTGCACAAGAAAATATAACCGGCAAATAGAGGATCTGGTAATGAATACATTTCCTTGTTGTCCATTAATGGCATCTCTACTCCTCTTTCTAGTCTTTCTATTGTCTTCTCTATGTCTCTCAAATATAATAAAATCAAAATATGTGACATAGGGCATATTCACCTTAGTTCCATTCCATTTTTAACTCTAACTGATTCTATATTTCCTAATTGATACATATAGCAATTATTTTCATACAATCTCTTAATAAGATCCACTAAAGCTCCATTCATTCCCAGATATACTAAACTTACCAATAATCTATTTCTCTTTCCTCTATCATGTGTTTTCTCCACATCTATAAAGACTATATATAACTGCCTACCTCTATTTCTACTCATATCTATAAGTTGTGTGACTACAAATAAACTATTTCCTATATGCCTATTCATTCTAAAACCTTTTTGTTTTTCTTCCACTATTATTATTTTTTTCCATCCATTTTGTCATCCTTTCATCCACCACATATGCAAAAACTTTATATAACATCTATATTACCACTACCAGTATATAATTGTTTATCTTTCTATGTTTCTTACCCTTTTTTTAAAATAATAACCTCACTTCTGTATTATTCTAGCCATCTGGAAATTATGTCTTCTGTGTCATCTTATTAAAACATGATAATAGATTTAATTTTGCCCTATTTCCCAAATTCATCACCATCTCTGCTGTTCATCCAGCTAAGCTTCTTGCCTTTCCACTTTTCAACTTCTTTCCTGCCTCATTCAATTCATTTTCTGTAAACTAATATTTCCATTACTATGTGCTTTTATGTTTGTTATCACTCTCTCTTTCACGTTAACATCTTTTCTATATCCATTATATAATTATTTAAGATTGTCTTTAATTCTTCTCTAGATCTATACTTTTTCTCCTCAGCACATAGGAATACTATTTCTCTCTCCCCTTCATTTATTCTTTTAATATATTTTCAAAAATGTTTACTCCCATCTCTTTCAATTTTATTAATATTTTCCAATAATTTATTATTTAATTTCACTCTCTCTATATATTTATCTATTTTAGCCAACTTCTTTTTATTTAAGTAGTTCTTCAATTTAATTTTAATATCTTTTTGACTTTCTTTGTTTTTAATACCTCATTTATATTCTCTGTACGCTTTCTTCCTCTCTTTTACACTTTACTGATTCTCACTTTTATAGTTTTATTCTTCTGAATATTCTCACCTAAAACCCTATTTGCCCCTTTTTCTACTTTACCATAGCAGTTTCTATATTCATCCAAAACAAACTCTTTCATAATTTCTTCTATTTTTTTATTTTATATTCTTCTAACCTATTTTTTCATTCACTCTCCATTTACTTTCACCATTCTGTCTACTTTTATTATTATTTTCCATCACATTACTAACCATTTCTATTATAATGAAATTGTGATCAATATTACACATTCTCTCTTCATTATCAAATACTTTAATTTTTCATACTTTATTCATTCCCTTTTTATCTACTGATATATAATATATTGTGTGAAATTTATTATTTCTAGAACATGTGTATTGTCCTTCATAAATATTTGACAAATTTTCAATGCTCAAATTTACTCTCTGACAAAGAAATTTTCAAAAATTGTTCATTCTTGTTATTCAAGTCATCAATTTCTTCAATATCCCATTCATATCTCCTATAACCATTATTTCCCCCCTTTTTTTTGAAACTTTACATATCCTTAAATAGACATTCATATATGTTACTGTTCTACTTCATTAGAGTTAGACTATCTCCAGTGACTATATACCCTATAACCATTATTCAGTCATGTCTTCATAACCTAATCTCAAACCATAAATGTTCTTGACACTTAACAGTATTTAAATATTTACAGTATTTAAATATTTTTTGACATAACTCCTACACTACCATCCTTTTTTTCTTTTTCTTTTCTTTTTACAGCCTACCATACCAAATTTTTCTTCTCTTAGATGTGTTTCCACTACTGCTAATATCTCAAGCTTTGATCTTAACTGCTTCATTTAATTCCAACCACTTTTTGTCTCCTACCATGTTGCATATTCAAATATCCAATTTTAACAATTTCTTTTTTTCTTATTACCCTTTTACAAATTTTTTTATTCTTTTTCTTCTCTATTATATTTGTAAGTGGTTTGTTTTCATTAGTCTTACAGAACTATCCCCTCTCCACATCTACCTTTGGACAGGACTAGTTTAAAATCAGAAAATATCATATGATTCTCACTTAAATAATATTTTGCAGGAGCAAAATCTATTTATATTTCTACAGTTCTATCATCTAAAATAATTTTGAATCATTAATAGATGATAGATGGCAGTACTTATTAAATCCTTATCATATGAGTTATTGGTTTTTATGCTGGGTTTGAGAAAAAATAAAGGGATTTAGATATGAAGGCCATGGAGTTGACAAAGATTATGTTGTGGAAATGGAATGGAGCAGATTATGGGAAAACTTAGAGTGAAAAATGGAAAGGGAAGGAAAGTGACTAACAGGTTTCTCTGGACATAGTTGCTGAGAGATTTATGACTCTGTATAAGGTGAAGTCACAGTGCATCACATCACATGTAGATTTTCCTCCTGAAAGTATTATATAAGATGCAGTCATGGCGTTTTTGGATTTATGCTTTTTTTATACATCTTTTTTTTAAATGCATTGTTTAATTTTACAAAAATGTTTTTGTTTAGTATAGTAATTCTATAATTGTCTTTTGTTTACAATTTTATAGTATTTCATATATAATTAAACCTATCTTATATCACTATTATAAATTGTATTTGTAAATATAAATAATCGATATCAAATATAGAAAGTAAACAGATCTACAGACTAGTTTCTATCTACTAGCTATCCTCAGAATATAGTACTTTTTATTCCAGTATTATATAACTTAAAATGTTATCTCTCAAAGGTTTTGAACTCAAGCCTATTTAATATTGATTATAAATTAATAATTGTATTTTAATAACTTTATTTTCAAGCTAATTGATGACCGTCTTTGAATCCTTGGAAAAAATATGATGTACACCCAACAAAAAAACACTCAGATTTTAGCATATACAACACTATTATCAGATATTACTTGCATAAATGACTCACAAGTAAAGATATGAGAGGACTTAATTATGGCTGTCAAATATAACTTTTCTAATCTTTTTTGGAAAGCATTCATTATCATTACTAATTATTTTTCAAGTACATTAGTCAGAAAAACTTGTTTAAAATCTTTATAGGCATTCCTTTAACCTTTAGATATTTATAAAAGTAATTTTTTTCTTAAATTAGCAATAATCTTGTTTTTTATTGCTTCTCCATTGAATGCCCAGAGACATTTTATTCTTAATATTACTAATAAATCATATAACTCTCCTATATACTTACTCATATCTTTTTATTCTAAAATCATTTTCTATAGAATTGAGTAATTAGCAAAACCATATATTTAGTAATATAATTTTATTTCTAAACTAGTTTATAATGAAAGGCAAAAACCTGGAACCAGATTAGGGATAAGAAAATAGTATTATAACAATTGATATCCATTGCTTACTTATGTTTACAATAGATGGCTCTTTGAGAGTGGTGAAGAGAATATTTTTCTCAATTTATCTGCTTTTAAGAATATACCCTGAATCTATTTCTATTTTATTTCATAATTTCTTTGATAAATAATATCTCTTATAACTTTCAGATGACTTCAATAAAGTAATTTCTATTCTTTAACTCACTTTTCCCATTTAAATTTTAACTCAAAGCGTTCAATTTTTTTTACAAACCTTTTACTTAAAGCTTTTTACTATAAAGTTCTTTTTTAAGAAATTATTCTAATTGTTGTAAGATAAAAATTTATCACTGTGTTGTTTTTCTTCAATAAATATCATATTTAAAAAATACACTAGTTACTTATTACAGAAACAAATTACATTACAGATATTATCTATTTTTTAAGTTAAAGAACCTGATGTTGGATTAATTTTTTAGTCATGCTATAATTTTGGACTCTAATCCAGATGATTTTTTTTAATAATGCTGCAATATTTTTTCAGATAGTTAATTCATAGCATATCCAGACAAACATTAAAATATTGGTCAATTTAAAAATATCTGTCGACTTTTAGCCAAAGAATAAAAATAGCCAGTTAATCCATATTGATCAGATTAATTTTGAAGCACTGGGTAATGCAGTCTTTTTATTAGTTGTGAAAATGTTTTACTTTTAAACTACGAGTCTCAAATGTTTTTTTCATCTTCATTTTTTCAACTTATATTTTCTACAATCTTTAAAAATGCGATTAGAATTTTATCAACTTTCTGATAATTGATGAGTTTCTGTGTTCTTTATTTTAAATATAGTAAGAAATGTTCTCTTCTTTATTGTCAATTTATTTTAATTAGATCTCAATTTTTTCGTTATTAAAGTTTTATTTTAAAATTCTTTGTAAATTTTTAACATCTTTGTAATATTTTTCTAATAAGTTCCGTTTTTCCGTCCAACATATGTTTGATTTAAACTCCATTAAAAATTATATTGATTGGATCACTAAAATTATCATAGAGTATAACTTCGATTTTATAACTCAGGAAAAAAAAATCTGAAGCGCTGGTAGAAGACATGATAATTGGATTAGAGATGAGGGATTATAGTAATTATACATTGGCGTACTTCCACCATCTAATATTAAATACTGAATGGTCAATCACTTTAAATAGAATTAAGGTATAATTGTTTAAATACTTTAGGGGGATTTGTTTTTTCCTTGATTTTGTTTTCTGTGACTTTTTTGACGTCATTTAAATTTAATAGCGGTTTGTTTCAGTTTAAAAATAAAATCGGCATTTCAAATTAAAATAAATTAAAAGGAATATCATCTTTTTCTCTCCGTTGTAAAGTCAAAATGTAAGCACTGAGTAAAATTAACAGAACCTAGATGATAATAAAGTCATTCTTAAAATAACTTGTCTTTAAAAGCAATTTATTTTCAGGTAGAAGACTATATTGTTTTACCTTCATTCTGCTATGTAAGTGAATAGCTTAAAATCTTAACCCAACATAGGATTTCAAACTTAGTACACCTTTTTATATAGCAATCCAATTCGGATATTAATGATCTCAGAAATTAATTTTATACAGTTTTAGCTTTTGACCAAAAGATAATACAAACGAATTCTAATTAAATGAAAGCTAGAAAAGTTGTATAATGTTTAATAGTTGGGAACAGATTTGAAAAGTGTAGTCAAGAGCAGAAAATGAAAAATTTGAAAACTAATAGATTTTAGAATTGATTTTCAAATTAAAGGAAAAAAAATTTCTATTGAATGTAAGTATCTGTCTACTTTATCACTTTCATGCTTAAATATAAAGAAGCTGTTAAGCATTGGTGGTCGAGAGATCAGCGACAGCTGCTTTACAAGCAGTTGTCTCAGGTTAGTGGGTTCGCTTTCCGGCTGATGCTATGACACATGAGAAATATAAAGAAGCTTCTGAGAAACTGATTTAAATAATATAAAAGTGGAAGATATTTATATTTAGAAAATAATGCTTTCATCAATGGAAAAACCTATAAAAACTTTTCTGAAACTACAGAATTTATAAAAAATTATATTAATGTCCAGTCTTCAAGCAGGAAATTTTATAAAAATAATAAAAGTTTTCAAAAAAATAACAGTGTTGATAGCAAAGAAGGGAAGAAAAGTAAAAATGGTAAATCTCAAAATTTGTTTTCACTGCTGCGAAATAAAGTCAGTTAACTCTAAAATAATCAACATAATTCTCTGTTCAACACCATTATGACAAAAATATTATTCTGAAGGCTA
Source organism: Epiperipatus broadwayi (assembly GCA_028023455.1). Lineage (NCBI taxonomy): Eukaryota > Metazoa > Onychophora > Udeonychophora > Euonychophora > Peripatidae > Epiperipatus > Epiperipatus broadwayi. The sequence goes on from JAQFVV010000013.1 coordinate 14,675,455, forward strand.
TAAAAAAGTAATAAACATGTTTTTGAAAAAATAAATAGTAAAAAAAACCGGTTGTTTTCTCATCCTTGGTGTTCACCTTAAGATGTCGCTACTTCTAGGTAAATTCCTAGAAATATACAGTTTCACTGGCCTTCACCCAACCAAAGAGGAATTTTTCTACATTATAAATGCAGAAAAGTCCTCACGTTATGTTGGATGGAGGAGGCGGCAACAGAAGCCAACACAAAGAGACTTCTTTCAATGATAAAACACAGAAAGAGTTCCCGATGGCTGCCGGTTATGGCTTTTTTTCTATGCTAAAAGCAAAAACAAAGAAATGCCTGGGATTGGCTGCTGTAGTAGTCGATTTTGTTCATCATTTTCTAGTAATAGTAGAATATCTATTTTCTCTGTAGTTTCGCGTGAGAGTGTGTGTATTTGAAGCAGTCGTAGTTTTTTTAAATTTGATAAGACGTCTATTTTTTTAATGTATTGTAACTTACTTTACTGTTGTAAGTTTAGTAATAATGTCCTGAAGATTCCATTACGAAATGGTAACCCTCAAAAATTGCTTTTAAGGGTGCAAAAAGGAAAAAAACTTAAAGGATCACGCGAAAAGTACCGTTTTCACGAGAATTCGTCCGTGACCAGTTACTTTTGCTATATATATATATACGCACAAGCAAAAACAATCCACTGTCTAATTATTAGGAATTACTTGTCCAAAAAATAAAATTAGTTGGGTATTATTTTTTTTTTGTTTTGTTACATTTATTATTTCAAAATAAGATTAGTTTTTATATCTACACACTAACAAAAACAACCCAGTTCCTGATTAATTACTGTCTTTAAAAAAAAAAGGCAAATTCAATGGGGTTTGATTTTTTTCAATGGAGTCTTTGAATTACGGTTTGTTTGTTTTTATATATACACAAGATTTACCAAAAAAAAAAAAAAAGAAACCCACTTTCTAATTAATTACGGTCAAAAGAAACACAAATTAGTCGGCTATCATTTTTAAATTTAGTATTTCAATAACGGTACCCTTTTTATATAGACAGACTTAACAAAAACAACCCACTTTCTGATTCATTACTGTCCCCCCCCCCAAAAAAAAAGGAAATTAGTCGGGTATCATTTTTCAATCGAGTCTTTTAATGACGGTACTTACTAATAGTAGTCGGGTATCAATTCTAAATTGTAGTATATAAATTACGTTACTTTTGATAGATTTAGAATTATGTCTTGCTTTTTTAATAAAATGATTGATTTACTCTTGACCAAAAATACCGTAACTTTAAAAAAAAAGACACACGTAAAATCAAATAAAAAATGAGAAAAAGCCCGTAACTTTAAAGACACACACACACACAAACTCAAAAACAATCTAAGATTAATAAACATTGACTTATTACGTCTTGCTTTTGAATCAAATTATTGATTTATTCTTGCAAAAAAAATAACGTAACTTTAAAAAGACATACCTAAAGTCCAAAAAAAAAAAATTTGAAAAAGCTCCGTAACTTTAAAGACACACACAGAAACTCAAAAACAAGATAAGATTAATAAACATTTACTTATTATGTCTTGCTTTTAAATAAAATTATTGATTTACTCTTGCAAAAAAAAAAAGACCATAACTTTAAAAAGACACACGTAAAGTCAAAAAAAAAAAATTAGAAAAACACCCTAACTTTAAAGACACACACACACAACTCAAAAACAAAATAAGATTAATAAACATTTACGAAAATGAAAAAAACTAACATCATATAATAGTATTAGTTATTAGAATATTTTATTACAAATCTAAGAAATCAGATCTTTTTAGATCAAATCGATCATTTAGGTCCGGCCTGGAATCGTTATATGTACATGTTTTTGATTAGCATCAACGCCATCTTAAGGCGAACACCAAGGATGAGAATACAACCAAAAAACCGAATTAGATAGTGATGATCTCTAATTTTCACTTTAGATTCAGTCACTGTAAGTATTGTTTGATCTGTGACTCTAGTATCTAGCAGCACCTGCACTGTTCTGTGTTAAGTTGCTAGCTAATTAATATTTATTAGTAACAAGACACCATACCCTGCATCTATGTGGTCAATGTCTTTTATTCTTAATATATAATTTATAAGATCCCTTAAATATTTCACATGTCTTAAGATTTGAATCTAGTAGAAATGCAAATATTCATTAAAAATAAATATGATTTAGATAAGTCATATGATATTTAAGAGCAAATATTGTAAAATATAAATCAAACAATACTTTATTTGGTAACAGAAATACATTTTATATCTATCAACTTTTGAGTCATTTTTATAAACATAAGTAATCTATATTTACAAAATGATAGTACCAAGCTATTTTCACACTTAGTTTCAGCTACAGGATTTCTTCAATCAATTCCTATTGTATTATTTAATGTTTTAATTTTTAACATTTTATAATTTTGAACTCAAAAACACTTTTTTCTAGCTATATAAGTGTGACACTTGATCAGTAATTGTACATGTTAATGACCTTAGTTATAAAATAATTTTTGAAATCTATGATTCAGAGATGCTATATATATTGTAAAGGATGGAAAGATTCACCCTTTCCATTAAAGTGCCATTTATGTTTTTTAAAAAAAATTATTTTTTTTAAATTTAGCTTTGATGTAGGAATTTTTATATAGGTAGCTGTTGTTGTTAGTTGTTGTTATCTTAGTTAGTTCATTTTTATTTTGTTATATGCATTTGTTTGTATTTGTGGAATTTAAATGGTAATGATCATATATAAATTCATATATATATATATATATGTGTGTGTGTGTGTATGTATGTAGATATTATATAAATATTAGCATATAAATTGCTGAATATATTTAGATTGTATTTTTATTTGGCAATTGTTTAGGATGTAATTTTATTGCTTATTTATTTATTTATTTTTGTAAACTGCAAAACTGATTTTCTATGTAATAATAGTGAATCAAACAATATAAAATGAGTAAAACTTTCATATGTTCCTAAAATTTATCATACATTTTTAAAAAAATAAAAATTATATAGATAAAAATATTGAAATAGGATGGTCGAATAGTAAAAATCTTAATATATTAGTAGGGAATTATAAAATAAAAGCTGATATAAAATACAAAAAAGATATAGTATATAAAATTGCTTGTGGGGTTTGCAGTATGGTTTATTATGGACATACAGTGAAACAATTAGAAGAAAGGACTAAAGAAGACTAATAATGCTATTAATAGGAGAGATGACAGATTTGCATTATATGTTCACTACTTAAAATATGGACATAGAATAGTTTGGATTAAGAATATAAGCCCATTAAATTATATTAAACAAATTAATAGAAGGAAGATATATGAAACTAATTACATTAATTATAACAGAAATAATTGTATGAACATTTATAAAATATCAATTAATTTAACTAATAATTGGACAATGAAAAATGAATGGAGCATTATATAATGTATGTTATTATAAAGATACTAAAGCATAATTATAGGTTGTGTTAATTTTATATAGAGCCAGTAGATGTTGCTATATACGCAATATAGGTTGTTTTTTGTAGTTAACCAAGACATACTGAAAAGGACAAAAATTAAAAATTGTTGAAAAGAGCTTTTTTATGTTATGATTATATGATTATATTACAGCTATTGTCATATATTATTTTGTTGTTATATAAAAATAGTTTATTCTATATCATATCTAGGATTTATTTTTAATTTGCAAAAACATTGTAAAGGATATGGTTTCTTATATTTTAGATGGCATTAAAAATTTTATATTGTGGATTCAGGCTGCCATAAGATGATGACCTCTTATTTATTATTTACAACTGTTTAAGTGAAACATAATTTGGAAAAAGAATTATCATATTAAATGGGATATTGTTGAACTTCTTGAAGTTAAAAGAAAAGATGAAAAGACAATTGATTTACAAATGAGCACATACATTATTATAATAACACAAGTATTGGAAGCATAAATGGAGTGGAATTTATAATAAATAAAAAATGAAAGAACAATATTGTAGACATATATATCATATCAGACAGAGTTATAAGATTAATTATTCAACTTAATGGAAAATACCAAATATGGATAATTCAAGTTTATATCCCAACAAGTTTCATTGTTATGAAAAAAAGGAGAATTTTTATTTAAAAGTACAAAATGCTTTTGATCACATCAAACAATATTTTGAAAGTATCATAGAAAACTTTAACTCAAATATGAAAAGGCTATGAGTAAACTTGTCTATAGTGTCAGAAATAAGAGAACATATAAGCTTGTTGTGGTTGCAAGAAAAAATATATATTATAAATTCTTTCTTTAACAAAAATGCTAACAGAAATATGCAGAAACATCCAAATAGAGACATTGCGGAATTAGATTAGAATTTAACTAACAGAAAATATGTTATTCAGAATAGTAATATTTTCAATATATTCAACATGGGAAATGATTATTGTTTAGTGAGATTAAAATATGTGTTAATGTAAATCTAGAGAGATAAAAAGTATCAGAATACCACTATTGATGCTTGATATTTATACTCATAAGAAACTACAATGAATATAAGGAAGAACTTGTTAAAAGTTTTAAAATAATGACAGATTTCAAAGATGATTTAAACTTAACTGAGATTAATAAGACGCTAGCTGATATGGAGATATAAAAAAGCAGCAAATCATCAGTAAATTTTCAACTAAGACGAGATTGTATAAAGTAAAGAAGGTATATGAAAACTGAAAATATTTTATAATGATCTATTAAAAAGTGAATATCTAGAGTTATGTTAAATATTAAAATGAAAAGTAGAAGAATTATATGAAGAAAATATAACTGTGAATTGGTAAAGGAAGTATAGAAAGAATAAAAGTTTTAAAAATATATAAACAGTATTTTGTTAGGAAAAAAGTTTTGTCAACAATAAGAAGAAAATATGAAACTCTTAATAAAAAGAGAAAAGATAAATAACATCATGAAATGTGTGGAAGAATTCTATAAATAATAATAATAATAATAATAATAATAATAATAATAATAATAATAATAATAATAATAATAATAATAATAATAATAATAATAATAATAATAATAATAATAATAATAATAATAATAATAATAATAATAATAATAATAATAATAATAATAATAATAATAATAATAATAATAATAATAATAATAATAAATCTTCAACAATTATTGTCTTTTCTAAATTACCAAATATTTTAATTAAAGAGGTGAGACATGCAATGGATTCAATTATTTAATTGTTGTTTTTTTTTAAAAAAAAAAACAGCACAGAAATATAATTTTAATACAAATTGAGGAAATTGTTACAACTTTTTTAACACAAAAAAATGTGTGTAAAAAGCAATAAAGCACATAGAAACGTGGCTAAAATGATTATTGGATATCTAAAAATTATTACTGAGGTAAAGAAATCGTAAAATTATTTGCAAAATTATATACCAAATGTCTACATGATAAAGATGCTCTAATTATTTTTTTTAAAAAATATGCAGTTGTTATACTGATTTTTGATAAAGAAGATAGAAATTACAGATGTATCAGCTTTCTATCAGTTCTATATAAAATCTTTACCAAGTTAATTACAATTTGCCTACGGTGAACTTTTGACTCAAACCAATTAAAAGAACAAACTGGATTTTAAAATGTTATTAGCACAAAGGATCGTACGCAAGTACTGAGAGAAGTTATAAAAAGATCCCAAAATGTGAGTTGTTCATTATGGTTTGAATTATGAGATTATGAAAAGGTATTTGATTCTATAAATATTTTCACAGCAATTAAAGCTTTGGACCACCAAAATGTAAATTTAGAATGGTGCCATATTTTAAGAAATATTTATAAATCACAACTGCAGTGATTAGATTACAGATGGATAAGAATGTATATCAGGGTGATTCCATATCTACAAAACCATTTACAGTAGTTTTACAAAAAACATTTTGTGGATTAAAATGAGAAACTAAAAAAATAAAAATACATAGAGTTTATTTCAGCCATCTAGATTTTGCAGATGTTATAGTTGTTTTTGCAAAGTAGTACTAAAAATAGATGTTAAAAATATTAAAATAATGATCAATGGATTTTCACAGAAGAATATATTAAATAATGGTAAACATGAATTAGAAGAAGTTAACTTCAAATATCTTGATCAGATTATTAATATAGATGAAAAACATAATGGATAAAGTTAATCATAAAATTAAACTTGGATGGAATACTTTTGATAGAAATAACTTTGTACTAAAAGGAAATGTGCCTATGTATTGAAAAAAAAAAATTAATAGATGTGTTTTGCCATTTCTTACTTGTGGAACTGAGGCTTGGAACTTCAACACAGATGAGTAACAATGAGATTTTAGACTACTCAATGAAGTATTGGGGGGGGGAGGTATGTAGAGAGTAACAAGAAGATATTGAAAGCAAAGTATTTGGAAGAGAAAACAAACAGATATTATTAACATCATTGAAAAAATTAAAAGACTGAAATGGATCTGGCTGGGCATATTTTTAGAAGCGATAATAATATTTTGGATAGTTGAAATCTTAAAATGGATTCCAATTAATAGTACAAAACCTAAAAAGAGAACATGTGAGATGGATAGATGAAATAAAGTAGTTTGAGGGCATGATGTGGAGAAGAGAGGTTAAAGATCGAAAAAAATGGATTAAACTTGGAGAAATCTTTATTCTACAATAGAATGATAATAGTTGAAAATAATAATGATGATGATTTTCTAAATACAGATTTAGAGATTTATCTAGGGATAAAAGTATTAAGAATGTAGCTGCTTTTATCACTTGACACTTCTGACTCAGTGGCAAAAAGACATTTTGATATTGGCAAGAAAAACAGCATGCCATTAGTAGTTATTTTTTTGAAAGGTTTATTTCATAATTTATCTGGTGGATTTTAAAATCCTGCTACTGAAATTCTATGTCATTGATTTTAATCTGGCTGTAAATCATTAAACTTTGTAATATCTTTTTTTTCCATGATTAAAAATATTTAGAATGGGTTTTTTTAACCAGTCAATCTAATCTGTAAAACTATAAGAATATTTACCTCTACAGTACTAGATTCACAGAATATCCTGTGTAATGTAAGATCTATTTCACACTAAGTCGCATTAAAAAAAAAAGATAGGTAATTTTCTTATTAAAGATTAAAAACAGTATTATTATAAGATTTTTTTGTTTTAAAGTCACTATAGTGTCATTTTTATGATAAGATACCAATTTTCTGATATAAATTATTACTTAGTATAACAAGTTATTGGAAAATTTTTTTGAGCCTCCTTGATATTTAAAACTTGAAAGATTAACCTATTTTAGAATTAGCTGTTGTACTAACCATCGTACCATAAAAACTTGATACTGAACTTTGCAAATGCCAGTCTATTAAAAGGTTTAATCTTTTAATAATAGCACTACTGGTCATTGCCATAAATTTGTTTGCTTGTCTTGAATCTATATAATTTTTAGACTTGTTTAACTTAATAAACTCTTTTAATAATTAGATTATTACTGTTTTAATTTTGCTCATTGTTTTTTTTATTTTTTATCTTTTTTTCCTTAATTGGGAAATAAACTAAAATTTTTGCTTAGTTTTTAACTATTCTAAAATACATTCATATTTGGAAGTTATAGCAATAATTTGCCTATTTTAATAATTTGGATTTTTCTTAAAGATGTATGCTACATTACCTATGAAAGCAGATGAAATAACTTAGTATTATAGTATGACTATTTTTCAGAATTAATTTGGCATTGCTTATCACACTTTCTACATAATATATTTTAAAAACTAAAACTTTAAATCAGAAATCAAATTAAAACTTTATTAGAGAACATTTTATATAGTGACAGTCCTTTATATATGTGTGTGTAACTGAGTTTTAAAAGTAATAAAAGAATTGTGCTAAAGGCAATATCAAGAGATCATAAAAATAAAAGTTTAGATGTATTTTGCATATTACCATTATCTCCATAATCTGCACTTCTCAGTATTGCTATGAATATGAGGCAACCTGCCTCAAAAGCGCTAAGCATTTAATATTTGTGCATTCGTTATAGCTTCCCTTTCAAGCACTACACACACTTTTAATTTTATTTATTGTATATTACTCTAAATTAATAAATAATTTTAACATGATAAAGTAAAATGTATTGTTGAATATATCTGGAATGTATTTTTTGGTAAATATATATCAATTTTAACTAATTCAAAAGGAAAGAATATGTATACAGTTTTGTATAAAGATAAGGCAGATATGTGAACTAATTAAAATGTTTGAAAAATATAAAAACAATTATGAAAAATTATTTATAAAAAACAAATGTGTTTACCAAACAATTTATAAAAAATCCAAACAAATATAATTAGTTCAGTTACAATTAAACCTTAAAGAATAAAAAAACATAGAAAGTCTAGATAGAATTTCAGAAGTAAAAAGGGTAATATCATGTCTAATGTCCAAATTTTTTTTTAAAACATAATAATGTCATCATTTATTTTGAATATATTGTCATATCAAATTTAAGCTCAGCTAAAGAAATGATAAGATTTTGGTCTAACTGCTTATGCATTCATTCTTAAAGTATAGTCTCTTATTATCATGATTTTGTTAATGATTAATCTTTTTACATCAGAAAGAAGTCCTTAAAGCTTCATTGCTTAATTAGTCAAAGTTATTATGAATTAGAAAATTAATAAAGTCTTTGCTGGCATGTAATTTTTAAAAAATTGACATTAAATGTTACAAACATCTACAATGATGAATAGATTTTATTAATGAATATTTGTTTTATTCAGGTAAATTTGTTTTAATAGTATTTATAATTATCAATTTATTTAAATCTAGCAATATAAAATTAATATTTAAATAAATAATATTTAATTTTTCATAATTATTTTACAATTTTAGTATTTCTATTGTTGCAACATTCATGAATTTAACATATATACATATACAGACTAAACTAATAATTTGTTTAAAAAAATATTTTATTAAGTGTTATTATTATTAAATGCTTTTATTTAAATTACAATACCTGTTTGTTTGTATTTGTAAACTATTGTAATCACTTTTATTATTTAAGTTAGAATAAAATTTAATAGATTTAAATTTAGTAGAATTGATTTAAATTAGGGTAAGTAACTGAGTTTTTTAGATCTCAATCAGTGGGTAAAGAAATTTTGAATATTTTGTTATCAAACTTATAATTCATTTTTAGAACTTTGATATGTTTTAAGTAAGGTTTGTGAGAAGGTAGTATAAAGATTTTTTGGTTTCAATTTAAAGTTCTACTAACATTTTAAAATCAAAGTTTAATATATTTAAATTCAATATGATTTGCTGAAATTTTGTACATTTTTTTAAATCACTGCCAAAGTGATAGGCTACTATAATATTTTAGATGTGTGATTTAATTTCTTGCATATTGTACACTGGGCAGGAAAATTTTTAATATTTTGATATAAAATTTAAAAATTGTTTTTAGAACTTCAATATGCTTTAAGTAATATGCACAATTTTCATGATTTTAATTGAAAGCTCCATTTAAGTTAGAATAAAGAAAAGTTTACAATATAGATAAGTATATTTTTTTAAAAAATTTTAAAGAAAATTAAAAAAGTCAAACAATAAAATAATGTCTTCATATTTTAAGATAATTAATGCTTTATTATACACTTATATAATTATGCCCACATTTTAAATATCATAGCTACATTGAGAAGTAAATATATTAACTTATTGCAAAAATATTTAGTGATATATATAAACTATAAGTGCCAAATTCATTTAAAGTAAAATCATACATATTAAATAAAGTTCATTTACAATATAGTTTTGGTAAGTATTTTTTTTTTTAAAATTATTTTCAATCAAAAGCAAATATGTCAAGTACTTTTCACTTAAAAGGATATTTTCATACTTGTAATTACTTAATGATTTATTATACACATATATTATTATTTTCACATACTAAATATGATATATACATAAAGATACACATATTAATTTGTAGCAGAAATATTTAGTAATATAGATTGTACCGAAGTACATTGATATTTAATTGATTTTATGAGTCCCATGTTTTAAAATATAAAAATTTAAAATTGAGAGAATAAAATGTAAAAACTAAAGAGCAGGGGGGGAGGGGGAATTTGTTATTAAATAAAAATAAACTGTGAACGCTGTTTAAAATAATAAGAAAAATAAACTGTAAATGCTTTTTAAATTAATAAGATTTTTTTTGTTTAAAAGAGGAAAAAAGTCTTGTAATAAAAAAATGATTTAATATTCTTTAAATGAACTTATAATAAAATAATAAAGAGATTTTGTTTTATCTTATAATAAAATAATTAAATATATGTGTCTATGTGTATGTGATTTTTAATAAAAAATAGACGCAAAAGCTGATTTTATTTCACGAGACTAAAGATGCTGCTGCTAATAAAGTTTTCCATTGTTTAAAACAGTATAAATAGCTCAACATTTTGTTATTCTGGGTCTGACTTTCTCATTTTAATAAAATATTTTTTGAAGTAATGTCTCAAAAAAATGTTGCATTGTTAAAACCAACGTAGTATGCAGTCGACCGAAGCCACTCTATGCATCTAAGATATGCAATTAATTTGGAACATGATCATGTTTATATAGACTAAACAAACAACAGAGTGTGTGTATGTCAAACCAGCCATGAAAATCATACTATGTCACAGGATTTATGGAGGAGTCATTTACCAGTCATCAATAAGTTAGAAAATATTCCCATTATGCTGGTTCCATTGTATTAAAAATCCTAGGTAATTATTAACTTTGATATCTTAACATTCCCGATTTCTTTTTAAAATAAAAATAGACTTTATTAGAAAGAACTTTGAACTTTATGAATTAATCTTATAAATAAAACTTTAAACTTCAAAAGATAATATGTGTAATAATAAAATAAATAAAATCAGCTTCTATTATTAAATAATATTTTTGAAACAATTGCATGCATGTATGTGTGATTTGATTTTTTTTAAAAAAAAAAGAAATAAAATATAATGTAATGTGTGTACTTTATTTGCTAAAGTAATATATTAAAATGCTTTATTTTAATCTTTAAAAAAGAAGTGTGTGTGTTTCATTATAAGATAAAACGATTAAGTTATTTTAAATAATAAAAAAAAAAAACACTTAAATTATTTTTCTTAAAATATTTATGTTTATTTTGATACGTGCGGGTAAGTATATATATTTATATTTCTAATAAAAGTAGGAGGGAAAAAATCTAATTATTAATAATAGTATTTCAGGAATAGATTCGCTAATTTAAAGATATAAATGTTTTGGCATTCAGTATAATATTATTATTATTGGTTTTAAAGGATTGAAGTATTTATTTTAGTTTTAAAAAGTAGTAGTAGCTTCGAAGGGGCATTTAAGATACCTTTTGTTTGTTTATGAGTGGGTGGTTGGAAACCGATTGAGCTAATGGGATTTCAGGTACCAAGTTATGCTGATTAGATAGACATGCTAATTCTAATGTAATTAGCTGGTACCTAAGGGATTTTCTTTCTTCTTTTAAAAATAAAATAAAGTGTTTATTTGGTCAGTATATTTTGATAGTCGAGCATTGGGTGTTATTAGTAGTTCACTATTAATGATAGTTGACACTTTACCTGAAAACCAACCACTTTCTGGAAGGGAAGTTTAGGAGAACAAAGTAAATAAAATATTGATATTTTTTTTTGTCGATAGTTGTTGTTTCCCGTATTTAAGTAGAAATTTTAGATGGAGTTGAGAGGTGGTTGGTTCAATATATATAAATGTTTTTGTTATTATATGATGTAAATAAAGTAGTTTTTGGGTTAAACCATGTGTTCATTTTAATTACCTTCCAGTGTTTTGATGAAATAACATCCACCATTATTTGAGATCTAATGGTTTTTCTTTGAAAAGTTAACCTTAACAATGGCAGATGTTATTTCATTGGAACATTAGGAAATAATCAAAAATAATACATTGTTTAAACCAAAACCAACTTTATATATGTATCAACTATAAGAATCAAGTTGACTTCAAGTATAATATAGTTTTACATTTTCTTTTACTGTGCCAATATTAAAAAGTTAAAAATAGAGATATTTTAATGCTTTTATTTATCATACACTAAAAAGCAAAAAAATAATTGTCTCTTCAATCATAATTGGGGGTTTTATATTTAATTTGAAATAAAAGCATACAGGATCCAGAAATTAATGCTTTTATTTTTTGTGCACCAAAAAACAAAAAAATAATTGATTTTTCAAATGCAATTGAGATTTTTAGATTTAATTTGAGGCTTTTATTTCAAACTAAATCTAAAAATTTCAATTGCACTTGAAGAATTAATTATTTTTTTGTTTTTTGGTGCACAATAAATAAAAGCATTTAATATAAAAATATTTGTTATCTCTATTTATTTTTTTTAATGTTTTTTAAACCTTTATAAATAGCTAAAAGCATTTTATGGGTATACTGTTTTCAAAAACAATTACTTCAAGATGTTTGGAAATAAGTTTGCTCATATTTATTAAATAAAGGAGAGAATCATAAAAGGAAAAAAAATATTATTAACACATTCAGAATTATTGTGATAATTTAAAATATGCAGTCATATATTTTAAAAGTATTACTTATATTTATTGTATTTATGTTTATTAATACATTAGATTTGAAGAATTTCAGATTTCATTGTTAGTTTATTAACTTGTAAAATATATCTTAGTATCTGTGTTTTTTGTTATTCCAAACTATTTCTAGTCATATAGAAGAAACTCATAATATTAAGAGAGTTTAATGAAAGCATAGTATCGTCTTTAGTTTATTCAAGAAGTGACATATATTATTTTTATATCTTATATAAATTGTGTGATATTCTTATAATCTTGCATTGCTAAAAATTTTATAGATGTATAATGCAAATCAAGCACATACTATAGATTTATAATTATTTTCTATTTAATTATAATAATCTAGATAGTTGTATAAAGCATTCTTTTATTTTTGTATAAAAACATCCTATTCTTTGATTTTATTTAGATTATTGAAATCAATATATTTTGAATGATCACACATCATCATTACAGATAAGACCATCATCTTCAGTTTATTTCCTCCTCATCAGATACTTATCAAATAGTACACCAAAGTCTGTAATTATTGATATATTTAACATCTTATTGTCAGATTATTAGAGGGAATGTGTCTCATTTATTAGAATAGCATCACCCTTTGGACTATCTATTTAATGGTATATATATATATATATATGTGTGTGTGTATATGTATATATATATATATATATGTGTGTGTGTGTGTGTGTGTGTGTGTGTGTGTGTAATGTCTTGAGGTTAACTTTTTCCAACTATCTTTGCAATGACTTAATCTCAAAACCTTATATAAGTATTTAGAATTAATAATAATATTACAAATCGATGTCTGTATTTCTTCAAAATAATATACGTAAACTTATAAATAAATATTAGAAAATACAGTAATTATTTTTTTTAAAAAAGAACAAAAAATATACACGTCACTTAGGAGCGCTTTCGATATACTATGTCTTATTTCAATAAAGGAAAACTGAACAAAAGAGCTATTATAAGTTAATGGGAAAAACTTGTTTAGTCTCAGGAGAATTGTCAATTAATAATATTTTTTTTTTTAAGTGTCATAGCATCGGCCGGGACGCGAACCCGCAACCCGGGCAACTGCCTGCAAATGCAAGGCAGTCGCGCTGACCTCTCGACCACCAATACAAGTAATAATTGAAGGCAAAAGTTATCTCTGTTTACAGGACTATAATCTCTTTATTTTTATTCTTTATATATATTGAGAAACTTACTTGTCAGAAGATTGCTCAACATATAAAAGATCCTTGGAGAATAGTGTCAGAGGTTAAAAAGTTTTTAGGTAGCTGAAAAGTCTTTAGCAAAATTGATAATTTATTTTGCTGTTATTGGTTTAAAAATTCGGTCAGATAGTCATATAATATTGATAATATATCAAAGGAGCATCCAACTATTATTTCCTAAATATATATCAAATAAGAAAAATCATTAACATTTGCCAATTGTCAGATGATTAGTGTAATAAAATTAATCCTTTTCTGGATAGTTTTTCATCAATATATCAGATGATTGGTATAATGAGAAGCATCACATCTTCTCCTCCACTTCTTCTCATCAATGCTTCAGGAAGTCTAGCATGATGAAAAAAACATCTTTTTCTCTATTCATCATCAATACACTTCAGATAATTAGTTTGATGAGAATCATCATTTCCATTCGCTTTTCATCATCAATGTGTCAGAAGACTATGAGAAGCATAGTTTTAAGTATTCTTCATCAACATGTCAAATTGCTAATCTGGTGTGTTTTTTTTTTTCATTTTCTTCATCATTTTATCATATGAAAACATGATGAGAAACAACTCTCCTTCATATTTTTTTATCTATGATGACATATACTGGAATAGCATTTGGCCTGCAGTGAAGTATTTGAGATTGTTTAACTTTTTAATCACATATTGTTTTATCATTATAGTGTATAGTATATGTAATATTTCACTTAAGGAGATGGATCCCTATGTTGTTATGGTGAACTATTAATGTGCAATGAGGGTTTATACTCTTTTGTTTTATGATTATAACCCTTTTTAATAACTCATGGATAAATTGAACTCATCAAGAATAGTTTTTAAATTATAGCTCTTTTTTTTTAAATGGTTTAGTATTCTCCAGAACAATTTAGTTCAAAAAACACTATTAATAACCAGGCTACTGCTGATCTTGCTCTTATCTTTATTATATATTTTTGAGAGACTTATTAGAAACTTTACACCAATCACCAAACTACTCAACTACTATCTCAACTATTTAAATGTTACTAGATTTTGTTATATGTCAGGGTTTGTTAGAAAAAACATAAAACATATAATTATCCAATATTTATTTTATTAATATTTAAATAAAAAATAACTGACAATTTCTATTAACAAAATGATTTTTTATATTTAAAAAATTCAATTTATTAAATTAAAACTGAAACCAACATTTATAATAATTCTTTAATAGCATTTAAGAAAGTTCGTAGGAAAATGCGAGATAAAGTTTATAATCATCATCTTCTTTCCTCCAAACATCTAAAAACCTATAGAAAAAAAATCACTAGATTATTGTAATACACATTAATACATATATGCAATTTTAACACATACGTACACGCATGCGCACACACATAATTAACAATCATAAAAATTATATTTAAATAATTATAAGATCTTAAGAACACCTTCGCAATCGCATCTTAAATATTGAATAGCAATATAAAAAAAAGATCAATTCCTTACATTACATTTATATGTTTTACATCGAATGTATTTTAATCAAGTATTCTGATTTCTATTAACAGATGTTTTGTAATCTATTTATTTTATATGTAAATCTATAAACACATTCGATTGCAATTACTAGTTTCATAGTACCGAACTTACTTTACGCAAATCAAAGACAAATTCTGGTCTAATTTCCATGCTCTCAAATTTTAATAAATATTGTAAATATAAGATTAAATATGAAAATAATAACTACCTATATAAAAATTATATTTAATTACCAAAGCAATTTCAGAGATCTCTCAAAGTGCATATCTTAAATATTAACAATGCTATTAAATATAAAAATAGAGATAAATCTCTTATATTAATTATATATGTTTTAGATGAAACACATCTTTATCAGATGTTATAGAGATTTGAATAACTGTCAACCATGCTAGACTAACAACAGTGGCAACATGCTCTGTTGTACAATGAGGCAAAGCACATGGGAGTAAATTAACAGGGTGGCCAATATATACTAATTTTCATTTGTATCCATTTAAAAATATTTCAATGTTCTCTAATCTACATTACTAATATTTATTAATTTTATAAAATATTCTCACTATCTATCATGAATTTCATCTTTCATTACATTCATATTGGATCGTAGCTTGAACTTTCTATCGATATTTATATCATTATTTAGTCTGACCGCTAAATGTAAAGGTGTTTCTTGTATTATACTTTTCGCATTAATATAAACATTACAAACATATATATCTCATTAACATTGATAAACAAAATAGTGACATTTTCTAATTTGATTCTTCTAATATTTTTAAGATTTATATTTAAAATAAATTGTTTTTAAAATATTTTAATTTGTAATTTTTTTTTTCAAATTTTGAAAATGTCTGACTGAAAAACCAAATCATT
This sequence comes from Epiperipatus broadwayi, assembly GCA_028023455.1. Taxonomy (NCBI): domain Eukaryota; kingdom Metazoa; phylum Onychophora; class Udeonychophora; order Euonychophora; family Peripatidae; genus Epiperipatus; species Epiperipatus broadwayi. Next base: position 14,691,791 of record JAQFVV010000013.1, read on the forward strand.
ATCAGGTGTTCAATTATAGCATTTTTAACATCACAAACTTGAACAACAAAAATAATTTGCAGGATCTTTAAATATTTTTTTATGATTGATAAAAACATCCAAAGCAATAATAAAGAATCAAGTGATAGTATATATATATATATATATATATATATATATACATATATATATATATATATATATATATATATATATATATATATATGCTGATGAACCTATTCCTTTGACTTTTCATATATATTTAACACAATTTTGAGAGAAAAGAGACATTGGCCAATGTATTAGTTTTACAGAATACAAAATTACTGGTAACTAAGTGCAATTTCTGTTGATATCAAATGATGCTGATGAGTGGCCAGAAAAACTGTGTATTAAAGGTATTCAGTTTCTTACTGAAAATTATCCAAAACAAACAAGCAACATGATATCACCAAATTTCCATGAGATATTTGCAACAGAAAACTTTCTCAGCTCTATTATTATAGAAGATTAAGTAACAGAGAAACAGTACCACCAGTAGCTTTTATATTCAGAGTCATTAAAATCCGTTTCGCACGGTGTTGAAAGTACAAAGAAAAAATAAATAAAGACCATATTGTCGGGTATAAAAGGATTGAATGATTGGAGGCATTTATTACTATTTATTAAAAGACAAATACAGCACCAACTGCATTAAAAATGTGAGAACAATTTTTGGAAGATTTGAATGGTTTGAAAAATAAAACAATAGATGCAACCCAACAAAGATTAAATGGATGTTGAACACAGTACTAACACTCCAGTATAGAGTGAATAATATTAATAATAAAATATCTGTGTTGACATTGTCTGATATTTAAATAATCTTCACAATGTTTTTTCAATACAGAAAAAAACAATGAAAAACTTTTACAATTTAGTGCAGATGGTTTCAAAATTCGATGATATGGTAAAACATTTAACAGTCTAATTATAAAAACTTCCATAGCTATATTGGATAACAGACAACATGAAATTATTTTACTAGTGTCAAATAAAATAGAAACTAAAATTCTTGAAATGATATAAGAATCAAAAAAAATTTCTATAATTTTAGACTGTACTTTGATATTTCTCATGATGAACAAAGAACCATTCGTTTTGTGTTTTGCCTGATCTCGAATACAAATGTACAAGAATTTTATGACTATTTTTTAAGAATTTGATGAATGAAAACTAGTCATAAAAGATTTAAGAAGACAAGTATTTGATAAAGGTGCAATATGTGTGGGGAAAAAAGACCTTCAGAAAAAATATTGGATTTAAATTCAAGAACTTTTTTGTATCTTGTTCAGCTCATAACATCATTTCAATGGTAAATGACTCTCTTTTGAAGTGGTAAAAAAATTAAATCTCATCCTGCAATTATATGTGATTTTCCTCTGCACTGAATTATAGATGGAACAGTTTTAAAAAATTATTAAAATTGACTTTCAACTCATTATCAGAAATGCTATGAGAATGCCAAATAGAAGCTATACTTCCTCTCAAAACTCAAATTGGTGAAATTTATGATACACTGATAGAATTAAGTGAGGATAAAGCAAGGGACATGGAGACCAGAACGATCGCAAATTTACCTGGTGAACAAATAAAATCATTTCAATTGTTATATTCCCTTATAATTTGGCACAATATATTAAATCGGATTAATATATTAAAAAAAAAATTGTTACAAAAATCAAAAGAACCCATTCTATCTGTTTTGGAAAAATTAGAGCAAGTACAAAAATATTTTTTGGGAATTACGATTTGATGACAATTTCAATCGCGTTATTCATGAAGCAAGCAAATGGCTATGCTAATAAATATGGATACAAAATTCCCTAAAACAGGGATGTCTAGGATTTTAAAAAAGGAAATGTATGTTTGATTACGAAAATATTGATGAAAGTATTGACAGACCCAGAAAAAAGTTGTAATTTTTTTCTTTTATTGATACAACAATTAATTAATTGCAAGACAGATTTGAAATGTTCAAAAAACATACAGAAACATTCCAAATTTTGTGTAACATCGGAAGTATACAAAATATCAATAATCAAAAATTGAAGAAACATTGTGCAGATTTACAGTTAAAACTTTCAGATCCAGTTGACCAGATGTTTGATATAAATGGAAAGGAATTATTTGAGAACTAAGAGTGGTGGAAGTATATTTGAAACTTGAAATAAAACCTAGTGATGTTTTAGAATATATTTACGAAAATAATATATTTTCCACCTGTACAAATATTGTAACTGTGCTACATATTTTTTTGACTCTATCTGTATCCGTGACTAATGACGAACGCTCATTTTCAAAATTAAAAATTATTTACGATCTACGCCAACATTACAAAGAGACTATCGATGTTGGTGATAATTTCAATTGAGCATCAAGTAAGTGATTCACTCGATTTAGGAACATTTATAAATATAAAAAAATTGCATTTCTAAAAGCAAGACAGAAAACAATTTGAATGTGTGTGTATTTATCCTAATTAATTAACTAGTTTAAAATTGTAATAAATTATCTTCAAGTATTTTGTTTTAAATATTTTCATTTTTAAATGTTGTGAAAATATAAAAGATTATAAATATATTTTATTATTTTCTAATCTAAATTATAGAAATATAACAAATAAATTATGAGAAATTATCAACTAGTACATAACTAAATAGATGTAAATTTTGATGTTTTATTTAAGAAAATTTTATTATTATAATTGTGTAAACAATGATATTAATTTGAGAATGGCATATTTTATTTTTGCATGCATGCGGCCATGACCCTAGGAACGGTTCTCACTAACAATCATATCTTTTTATATTAACAGATGTTTTATTTTATAGTATAAATCGGTAATCACATGATTGTATTCTAACCAACATCGTGGAATTATGCACAAGCTATGGCAATGTGGATAATTTATTGTCTTATTTTCAGCCTTACACATTTTATAACATATGAAATACATATGTAATTAACAATTACATAAAACGTAATTAGCAGCAGGAATATCATTCATGTGCAGTGCATATTTTATATACTAACAGCAGTTGTTCAATGTAAAAAATAAAAGCAGATGGTCTTTTTTTATTACATTGAATAGCAATTATAAACATTTTATAACTTGCATATAATTTCTGTCCTTATGAACACATATTCAATCTCATATTTCTATTTTTCAAAATTTTTGAGGTTAGAAATGAGATCAAAATTTGTTTCTGCCTTACATATCATGAGCGCAGTATTATATTGCTAATTTGAATAAAGTATTTAATTGTATTCCTGTGTTGACATATTCACTCTGTAAAATGAATAATTCAGAAATAGTTAATATAGGAAGTTGTGATTATAGTGTGTAGGTAACAAGGAATTGACTTTTATTTCAAATTAAGTATAAAATTCAAATTTGTGGTTGAAGAAACAATTATTTTGTATGTTTTTAGTACAAAGTAAATAAATAAAAGCATTGATTATAAAATATTTTTTATATCTATAAGTTTAGTAATCTTGTAAACAAACAAATTAAATATCTGTTATATATGAATTTAGTGCTGCTTAAGTTAACCTTATGTAATTGATAAAATAAATTGTAATTAATTCTGGGTTTTTAAATCAGATTCTAAGTGAATTTAGTGAGTTTTCATGTTCATTATTTCTCATTTAAATTAAACATTTTTTAATATTATTATCTAGTTGACCATCTGTAAAAAGCTTAGAAAATGAATAAAAAATATTACATAAATGTTTTTGGCATTGGAAGTGTAGAGTTAATGTAACTGATATTTAGAAGTTGTGAGATTATTTCTCTAATTAATATTATTTATTATTTAAGACTGTTAATTTAACTTTATTATATATGTTTAATTTAAACTATACATTATTATCATTAACAATGTTAGATCAATATTAATAATAAATCACTACCAATTGGTTTCTTTGCTAAAGGAGTCTATTCTTAGCAGGAATAGCAATATCAAGTTAGCTTTAGGCTTTTATATAAGCACACACATGCATAGGCAGAGTTATGTGTATTTAAAATAAAATTAAAAAAAAGATTTTTTAAAAATAATGTTTTTATATAAATAGCTGACTAAAAAGTACAAAATAAAATAATCCTCTCTTGGTTAATTTACCATTCTTGAAAAATATCAGACATCTTAAGAATCTAGACTTGTTATAAAACAATTAGAAATTGCAAGAATAATGTCATTTCATAAAAGCATTTGAGGTGTTTTTCATTTTTATAATTTATTTAAACCTCAAATGCTTTTATAAAATGATAATATTCCTGCAATTTCCAATTGTTTTACAGCAAGTCTTAAGATCTCCAATATTTTTTAAGAATGGTAAAATAATCTAAAATGGATAATTTTATTACTTTGTACTTTTCAGTCAGATATTTACATAAAAAAGTTATTTTTTAAAAAAAAATCTTTCTTTACATCTTTTTTATTTTATTTTTTATTATTTTTAAAAATGGTTAAAACAACAAAAAAATCTGACAAAAATTATAATTTAACAATAAGATGTGAAAATAAAAAAATATGCCCTCCAAAAAATGAATTCTAAATTTAAATATTACGTAATTTTCTACTATATAAAAGTATGTATGTTTTGTCTTTTTAATTAATTAATTTAAGTAAATAAATCAATATTAATAAAATTTTATTCTACAAATGCAATATTTCCACTGACTCAGTTGCTAAGGAGTTTTCTTTGGAAGTATAAGGATGTGAGTTCAAGTTCTAAAAACAGGGACAAATTTTTTGTTGTTGTTAATTCAAAAAAGGGACATATTGACAGAAACACAGGGCAGGTTAATATAAAAGCATTCTTCCAAAATGTGAGCTTGTGGTTAAGACCTGTAGAGGTCCATACTATCGTATTTTTATGGGCACATTCTTGAGGTTACAGTCTTAGTAAATATTAATAGATTTTATTGTAACATTGATTTAGTTTTAAAAAAATGTTTATTTAAGTTAAATAATTTGTGTAAAAAAGTTATTTTATAGATAGAAAATAAAATAATTTTCTTTTTATTTAAACAAAGTTTAATTAATTGTATCTAAATAAAACTAGAAAAATTAAAATAAAAAAAACAGGTTAAATTTTAAAAAAAATTTTTTTTTTTTTTTTATCTTAACTCTTCAAAATAGATTTCCTTATTTTAGACAGTGATTAGGCTCTGTTCTGTATTTCTTAACAAACATATTTTAAAATTTTGATTAAAATATTAAGAGATTAGGATAAAAATAAATTACAGAGCTTGTCTTAATTACATTATTAAAAATAATATCATATTTTGAAAAGAAATAACGAGTATAAATAGTAGAGCCTCCAAAATCATCTTATTTTTTCTTGCTCTGCTCATCAGTTCATCAATTTGGATTGCAATTGCTTCTGAAGCAATACATTTCAAAAAATCTTTCTTGGCAGTTGAAGCAACTACTATCCATTGCTAAATTACACATGAAAAAGTGAAGTGAAGCAATTCCCATGGTGTGCTAAGTTTCATAAGAATTTATTTCTGAATATAAACTCCACAATTGGAATGTCTATCTCTATAGATTTAATTAAATCCAATTTCATGCCAACCAACTACATATATAAAACATTATGTCTATATTGGATGTACTTCTGAACAGTGAAATTTGATATATATATATATCATTTAAAAACCGATTGGGACTAATTTGATATATATATATATCATTTAAAAACCGATTGGGACTACCTATTTGGAGAAATCATATCTTTCATTAATAAACTTCAAAATAGTTCTCTACAATCTCAAAGTTTAAAACATATGTGAAACAAATTTACCATAACTTCATGGAGACACAGCTATTATAAAGGACTTCAAATATTTTTAAATTTACAAACATTAATAAACTTAATAAACTGAAATAGACTCTCATATCCAAACAAGCCATTCGAACTATTATGTTATGCTAGTTAATTTACTTTCTCAATTTAGTATATTTATTTTATTATATCAATGTAACTTATTTGCAATATACTTATGTTTTATAATAGTTCATTTAGTTTTAAGGGTAAAATTTACATGTATATACATCATTGTATGCCTTTGAATGTTTAAAACTAAAAGAGGAGCAAAGGATTTATAAGGAATTCTATTATTGTTTAAGATAACAGATAAATCATAAATTAATTTTATTTTCACAAATCTTCCTTTTAAAGATTTAGTTTTTCTTTTAAATAAGAAAGATTTAGTTTTTTAAAAATAATCAACATTTATGTTAATACAAAAAAAAATCCAAATCTCTGAAGTTATCTAAATTTCAAAATCATTTGAATAATACTTTTATAAAATTAAGGGAAATATGGTCTAACACTGATGTACGCTTTCATATATATGTATATAGTTCCAGTATGTTGCATATTATTTTATTCAAAACTTTAGGCAGATTGCAATTTTATATCACATACGCCAGGTGAAGTTAAAGAGTCGGTTATATATATACATTTACAGTGAAATCCCATATATATTTATCCACCATATCTATAATTATATATTATTGCATACTTCCTCACATGCATATAATTTCTGCATTTGAGTTTTTGATTTTGCATACTAATTACTCGTGTTATGATTTTAATTTGTATTCCAGGTTTGTAGAGGTCAATTATGCTATTGTACTTTTAGTTATATGATGTTGATTGTTGTCACGGGATTGAATGTATATTTATAGAATGTTAATGTTGAAAATGCTTTATGTTATGAATATTTAAATTTAATTACAATCTGCTTCATTATAGTTTATTTATCTAAAGGTTATAGCAAAAGATATACTAAGCATATCCTAACTCAGCAAATACAAATTCAATACACTAATCATTTAAACGTTGTCATTATTTATTATACAGTGGGATAGACAACAGCCTTCAGAAATTATCAGAGACTAATTAATAGTAAACGGTTTTGTAATTATTATTCAGAAAAATCTACCAGGTATTAGGTTATAGATAAGTCAATAAAAGGGAAATTTAAAAATGATTGTATAATAAATAAATTTATGTAAAGTCACTTTGTTTATTTAATAGATTTTAATCTTTAGCATTCATTTACCGCTGTCTGCTCTTGCCAACTGATGTCTTTTAAAAATCTGCGTGCTCCAGCATTAATTTCATATATATATATGGTCCCCAGCAGTATATGATCAAATACTGTCTCTCCTAAGAAGACATTCTAGACTATAAATCTAGTGGTATTTTTAGGTGCTGGATCCAATCACTAGCATGGTCGATTTGATACCTAAGTTTAAAGGTTAGTTATTATTTAACAAGCCTTTTTAACAATAGCTCATTAATTAATAAGGCAGAGTTGCCCAATATTCATTTTTATATAATAAACTTTGCATAAATAAATGCCATACAACCACGGCATGAACAGTGGAGATATAGAACAGCAGCAACATGAAGGTTTATGGATCATAATAAGATCACGGTCATGAAAGAAGGCAAAGGAAACAGATTCATGATTATGAATACAGGGGACTACATAAACAAAATTCAGCAACAAATAGATAACTTAAATTTATAAAAGTCCCAGAGATCAACTTTATATTGAATAAAGATAAGTTTGTCTCAACTGCTCTCAGGCCTCACACATTAAAAGCGTTCTCTAAGGCTGAATAACTCCAAATGTACCTGTCCAGAACTACCCCTCCAAGAATGTTTTCAAATGCTAGAACCCATAAGGAAGATGTACCACTGAGACTGATGATCGACTTCGGTGGTGTTCATATTACAAGGCAGCAAAAACCATAAATACATGGATCACACAACCCACAGGCTCTGAGGATTATGCCATCAAGTCATGCTTCAACTTTGTAAATAGACTGAAGAATGTGGCTTCTGAGCAAAATACACAGATGACAGCTCTTGATGTTGCAGAATTGTATGGGTTTATTGACAGATCTAAATCCATAATAATAATAGTAAAAGAAGCACTCACCAGACATGGCATAAGTTAGGATCATATCCAATTTGTCATAGCCATGTTGAGCTTGATGAACAAAAACATGTACGCTGTGTTCAACCAAGAATGGTACCAAATGCTCAATGGGTGACCAATGGGTCTTCCAATAAGTGGAATCATTGCCAGCATTGTAATGAATGCATATGAACAAATTATCATTCCGAGATGTGTGGCCTGTGGTTTATTGCTATATACTAGATATGTGGATGAAATTTTTATAGCTGCACCTAAAGAAATAATAGAAGACATTAAGACAGACCTCACAATAGCATCAGGTCTACACATAAACACAGGTCAAAATGAAGTGATGATGGATGCCCATCCCTTCTGTTATAGAATGACCATAAAACCAATCTATGTTAGGGGTCACTTACACCACTCATTGAATACTCAATATACATATAAAATGGCTGGTCTGAAATCTTTTTTATACAGAAATGCAAATCTGTGCAGCTTTGAAGCTGATAAAAGAAAAAATATTGAGATGTAAAGAAATGAAAAGAGCAATCGATAATATTATTAGAAATTTTAAAAACTGTCCCATTCAAGAACATAAACCCCATATCTTACTGCCATATATCAAAAATATATATCAAAAATATACATAAAGATTTATATACAATCTTTAGTAATGATTTTATTTTGTGTTACTGCTTTCCCCCCAATTTCAACAGATGTGTAAACAATACTAAAGATTATATTCCCCCAATATAAGCCCAACATGCCATTTACAAGATTACATGTAGTAACAATAATTGCCTGGTGGCATATTATGGTGAGACTAGGGCATCCATTCATACAAGACTTGCACAACATGTATATGCATACAATAAGGCTCTATCTGATCCATCCCATGCAGCCATTTTTGGGCAGCACACAGCTTCTACAGGACACTAATGTCGGCCAGACAAGTCTCACATGGTGTGCAGAGAGCAGTATGAGTTGTGAAGGACAGTTAAAGAGGTATGTTATATCATCTCTGACATCCATGCCATTAATAAAAAAGAAACATTTTATGCCATCTCCAGGAAGTGGCAAATCTAGATTAATAAAAATTTAGCTCACCCTAATTTGCATATTTTAATCCAGCTACTTCTTGAAAATGAAGGCTCAGACCTTTGAAAGCTCTTGAATAAATTGCTAAAATTTGTCATTTGTTGAGACGGTGATTATATATATTATAGTTAATTTATACATGTGTATTTATATTAACACAAATATAGATTTTACAAATAAATATCCAAATATGTAATAAACAATTTCTCATTACATTGTAAATATATTAAATCAACATTGTGCCTTTTACCATATATATATATATATATATATGGTAAAAGGCATGATATATATATATATATATATATATATATATATCATAACAGGTTTGTTATATAGCACACAATAATATAGTGTGTGTGCACAAATATAAACAAAGTTGAAAGGAAAAGTAGAAATAAACACAGATATAAATTTGTAGATATTTTTCTACACTATCCTGGAATAATAAAGGGTTAAATAGCTTTGAATTTAAAATAGAATTTTATTATAAAATAAATATTTTTAAAATGATCTCAAATTATTATTCTGATTTTGAAATTTAAAAGCAAGCATGGTTTATTTTTGAAATCTTTTAATTAAAACTTGTATAAAATATCTTTTTTAATTAATGCTTGAATGCATTTCATTATCTAAGCAAAAATGTGTAGATCACATCTTTGGTAAAATTGTAAAGTTGCTTTCAAAAGTAGCTTTTAATTAAAAGGAATTGAAAGGATTAGTGATCTTTTTAAAAAGATAAGAAAAACATCTTTTAATTAAATGTGTTGTTATCACCTCAAACCAATTTTATAAAAGGGCTGATAAAAAAATCAGTTCAATCTGGATAGTAGTTTTTGTAAGAGCTGGCCAGCTGCAAAGTTGTCTTAATTTTTTTGTGAAGCAGTGTTCAAATTGGTTAGCTGCAAAGCCTGGATTGTATGTTTTGTAAGAGATGGCCAGAACAGTTTGGATAGTAAAAATTTTTGAGCAAGTGGTAGCAATTAGCTGACCAAAATAGATAGCTGCAGTTTGTTGTTGGCTGTATCAGAGAGTTAGCAGAATAGCTACCATGAACAGATGTAGCTGAAGGCAGGACAGTAGATTCAATAGCTGCCACTCTTCACAGGAGTTTGAAATCACATGGAGAAAAATAACCCATTTCTTTGTGTTGAAATTCATAGCCTTAAATGTTGAGAGGACAGTTCCTTGCCTGAAATCTATAAAACCAAGATAGATAGCTTACCAAAGCCCAATTCAAGACAGATTACCTGAAATTTATCAAATCCCAGACAGAAAGAAACTGATTCAATGCCAAGATTTAACTGATTATAACTCCCTGATTATGACTTTACTGAAATAGTCCCCATCAAGAGAAATGATCAGTTGATGAACAAGTAGTTATATGTATGCTGCTATGTCTATATCTAGAGAAGCACAGATAAGTGTATATATGATGAGTTGTATTTTTTTAATATTCCTTAAAAAACATTTTAACTTAGTAACTTAAAGTAAAACAAATAAGAAATTTGCTTGAGTCAAATGTCTAAAAGAGATATGATTTGCTATATATATTTTGTAAAGAAACTATTTTCATATTCTTTAGTGGGGGTGATATTTTAACAACTGATATATATATATATATAATGATATTGGGGGTGATATTTTAACAACTGATATATATATATATATAATGATATTAATTTAAAATTGTTTATTAAAGAAGAAGAAAAGTTTTAAATTTATATTTATAATTTTAAAAAAAAATCTTATAATTAAAAGTCAAGAAAAATTTTTCAAAATATTTTAGACTAGAAAAAAAAAGCATTTTAAATCAATCAACTGTCAAAAATTTGATAGTACTTATTTTAAAGAAAAAAAGACTATATTCAGCAAAGAGAATTAAATTGCAAAAATAATCTTTAATAATTCTATTATGATAAATACAAAGTTATGTAGATAATTTAATATACTGCACATCTGTGCAAATTATATATTTATGTGTTTCAGTAAACCTAGTATGTAAAATGTATATCATTTAACTGAAACTTCAATCATTTATTGTATTTTTATATAACTTAAGATTTTGATAATTATTTTGTAACAAGTCAAATATGTTCAGAAATTATATGCACACACATATATATGTATGTATATAGATCAATGCTTGTTAAATAAAACACATAAAAAAATTTAGTCATTTTAAAATTTTGTTAAATATCAATTAAAATGTTTTCATTGTATATTATAAAATATGCATCTATATATATGCATTTATAGAAACCTATTGAGAAGTAATGTAATCAATGTAATAACTTGATATTTCTATATTAATCTTGTAAATCACAATGTGATAACTTTTATTATTGTATATTGTTCAAAATCAGAAGCATGATTCTATAGATCTTAATATCATTTTTTATTGTTAATAAACTTGTATTCAATTATGAAAATTATTCCAGTGGTTCTAAATATATTTAGAATATCTGTTTTCATCACTATTACAATAATGAGTTTGTGTTCTTTTGAGCTAGATTCATGTATAACAGGCTGAATATATAAATGGGGATGTTTTAGTGCTTTCAGAGCATTCCAGTATGACATTGTCCTGGTTTTGGTGTGAGGATTATATTCTTCAAAGCTCCTGTACTACATTTAGTTTTAGTTTAGTCTTAGAAATTAAGTTTATAGTTGGCCAGGTACTAGATGGCCAGAGCATTGATGATGATCAGCATGTTGTAATACTTCAGCACTATTATTTAGATTTTTCTAGATTATGTATTATGATGGATTAGCACTTAAGTGATGCATCCAAGTAATGTTTAAATAATTGTCCAAGCTGGTAAAGGCTTAATAATTAGTCTGGTCTACAAAAGACCCATTTTCAATCCAGTCACCAAATTGGCTATTGATCTATATTTTTTATTATTCAAATCCAGCCACAAGATGAGCTGTTGATTTTATTGGATGTATTATTGATTATTCATGATGATGAATGGTTATTTCCTTTATGTATTGTATTACTAGTATTGATGTATTTTGATTTATCATTTGTGATGATGAATGGTTATTTATTTTGAGTATTACCCACACTTATTTTGACTTATTATAATGCTGGTTGAAATATTAATTATACTTTTAGTTGCTCTAAGGAGTATCTGGCTGGTCTCTCACAGAGATCTCTTGATCTCATGCTCTCTGTCCTAAATATATCTTACGTATATATTTATGATTATTAAACAATGCTTTGCCATCACCCCAGGTACAACATCTGATTCCATCACCCTGGATCAAATCCCATGGATGCCACCTTGTTATAATATATATATATATATATATATATATATATATATATATATAATCGTTAGAAACCAGTCAATACTTAGACACATCAAGAATTTCAAACTGTTGTCAATGCAACCTTCTTTTAACAATAGAGGTGGAATATCATCCATATTAATGGTCTTATATATTTACAAAGACACTAAAGATTGCAACTTGACCACAAAGATTGAAAAATATTGATAGGAAGAAATTTAAATAAACCTCCTTAATTAAACAGGTAAATATAATCTATTCTGAATATATATATATATATTGTAACGATCTGGAGAAAGCGACTTAACGTAAACTGCACTACAGGGCGCCATCTAGGCATTTGAACCTAGAAAAATTTATAAAGTAGGCAGATACGTCAGTCAAAAAAAAAAAAAATTTTTTTTTTTTAAATTTTGATTCCGGTCGTTAGCCCATGTCACTAGCTCAGTGGAATAGCAGAGATTTAATAAGATAATCTAAGAGTATATATATAAAAAAAGAATAAAATAAGCCACTGCCAGTAATTAACATACAAAAATTTATTTACGCACATATATATATAAGATTTAAAATTGTTTTAGTATCAGTTTACATTTTAACATTTAACATTATTTTTAACTTTACTTTAATTTACATTTAATTACTATTATATTATAATTTTACATTTTAATTAAGTTCGCACATATAAATTTATGAAAGCTTGTTTATAATGTTGAATATAGATCGGTTACATAGATTTCACGGTCAAAAACATTTCAAAAGAAACATAAACGATCAAAATACAAAATTATTGATTACTGACAATTGCGGAGGGAAATTTATATGTAACCCAATAGTATTCACCATAAGATACTTGCATTGTCACCAATAACTTAAAAGACATCCGAATAAATACATTTTAGATACTCACCGTAAGGTATCATTATTTATCGAATGTCTATATATTTTGATCAAATATGAAAACCCAAAACATACCTAACCGATAACCAATCCATGCAAGCGTCTATAAACAACTTAAATTTAATGCATTTTTATTTAGGGTCAAGTATGAATAGACCACATAGATTTGCATTTGAAAATAAAATATTCTATCCCTATTTAACCTTAGGCTAAAATTCGCAGTCAAACTGGCATCAATTCATCTGATACATCGATGTATTCAATGTAATACGGAATACGGCAGCACCAAAAAGATTAAGAGAAGATATTGACTTTCATTAGATAGGAATATTACTTCTATCCAACGAGAAGAACAATAAAAAAAAAAAACTCCATAGAAAGGAACTGCGCTCTGCGTCTTATAATTCCTTCCCTAGGCAAAACGGGAGAGTGCAGCGTATGAAGCGATTCTGCCAGTAGCGAATCTCCGACTACATTTACTAACTACATCAATATATCCAATCCATTGACCCAATCTAACAACGACACAAATAACCTAAGATTACCCTCCCCTAATATAACTTTACAAATCTATACAGCCATTCACGCCCGACTTAAGTTTAACATTTATATAATTAATTTAACGAAAAACAAAAAAATCATGATAAAAACTTAAAGAATAAAAAATAAATAAATGGAAATGATTTTACATAAATAAGAAAAAAAATACATAAAATAACACTATTAATAAAGAATTTAGTTTGGTCAGATAGGATCATATTGCAATCATTTAAATATAGCAAATTTTAATTTAATGTTCATTATTTATAAAGTTCTTACGGTTTAAAACAGTTCATCTTTATCCGTTGCTTGCCATGAATGTGAATTTCCACGCCGTCCTAAGATTGATATTCTGTTGGCCGATTTATTTATCCTTCTGGAGGTTTTTGTTTTAACTGGTCCTCAATGTAGAAAAACGATAGTTCATTTCTCTTTCTTTCCTAGCAAAACTGAAGGGATTGAATCGTGCGTCTGTTTCAATCCCTTCTTCACTTCCGCACTACCACATATCTCTCACATCGTAATTAATCATTCACTAATTAATAATTTCCAAACTTGTCCTTTTATATTACTTTGAAAGATTGACTTAACATTACGTCATCGATGTGTTGATCCTTTTCGTTGAGGTCCGATTTCCCAATGGATTTATTTCATTTGCTAAAAGTTTCTATTGTTTTCCTATCTGACCGATGTTTTTACATTTAAATGCCCAAGGCTGGTTTACATTTGACTAATTAAATTTATCATTTCCATTTCTGATTAATTAACCTGTTTTCCAAATCAAAGATATATTTAAAGATAAATTTAAAGATATAATTTTATCTCCAAATCTTTTTAAAATTTAGTTTTAAAATACTTTTTCTTTAATAATACAGTTTTATTTTAATAATATTTTTTTTTTTTATCTGTGCGATTTAATATATACGAGTTTAAGATGATATTTAATTTCAATTTTTAATTCTTAAAGAAAATTTTTAAATGCGAACTTTTTAATTTACTTTCATGTTTAATAAATATATATAAAAAAAAAAACAATGTAACGAATGCCTGTGCTCGTTACAATATATATTATAATTTGATGTCTGTACTTCTTCAAAGCAATATATGTAATTATATAATTGAATATTTATAAATACAGTAGAGATTGAAAATTGTTTTGATCATGCTGCAACTATAGATTAAAATAGAAAATATCTTAGATAACACTTTGAAATATAATTTCAGTAAATTATTCTTCAGCTCTTAATAGAATTATTTGATTTGTAGTAAACTGCCACAGTAACTATATTTCTCCTGCAGTGAATGATTTATTCGCATTGACATATTTGAACCTTTAGATATGTTTTGTGCATTAATAAACTATTGTAAATAGTCTTTGTTAAATAATACCACTAACTTATTCAGTCAAACTTTGATGTCAAATATATCATGCTAGTATTATTTAAATATGAACAATGATTCTATACTAATGGAATATTGGTCATTTCAAAATTAATTAGAAAAAAAATACTTGAAATCTATGGTCTATGAAAATTGATCGATCTTTTTATATGGCAATTTACAGAAAAAAAGCATTAAAGATTAAATATTATATATTTTAAATGCATTGATAAATTGTTTATTATATATTTGACTATTTATTATGCCAAATTCCTTATGATAAAAATGGGTGCTGTGTAACTCTGCTTTGAGGACTAATGAATCATTGTATTGTAAATAGACATTTAAAAACATTTTTATATTCAAAATTTGACAACAAATAGATTGTAATGAAAATATTTAATTAAGAATATCATTGCTATGCTAATAACATATCAGTAGCTACAAAAACAATTTAAAAAAGTGATTAATGCTTCAAACAATAGTTCTGCTGTGATTAATCTTTTTTTTTCCATCTTATGGAACGGTATGAAAGATGACCTACTGAAGATTTAATATTACATATTTAAATTTCACTGACAAAATAATATATATATATATATATATAAAGTGAACACTAATTTGTTTATATATATATTCAGCAACATACACACATATATAATAGTAAATAATGTTAAAATTTAATGTATGCTCTCTATAGAAATTTTTATAATTCTTTCGGATAGGAACGTTTGATGAAAAGAATTAATCATTATTTTCTCGATATGTGTTTCTGTTATAACTGATATCTTCAACGGCCTGAAAATTAGTTGACACCTTATCAAACGTAATAATGCAATCTACACTCTTGTAACTTAAAATTAGTTTGAACTGGTTCAAGCTGAATGTTGTGATAGTGCTCAATCAAAAATTGTGTTGCCAGATTTAAGGGTGTACTAACTGATTTCCAGACTTTCTGATGAGATTTGTTATAACAGAACTTATGTCCAGCAATCAATACTTCATTTTTGCTAACAATTCATTAACAAAGAAAAGACAGAAATACTAACCACTTCACAATCCCGGGGTGCGGGGAAGATATAACTACTACTAATAAAAGCAGTCAAAAAATATAATTTTATCAACGCATTAGATTATGATTTATTTATATAATATTTTTAATCAGGTGAAGGAAATGTTGTGAACTCAATTAACCTAAATAAACAAGTCTTACCTTAAAGTATTCTTTTCAACTTCAACAAGCACAGAGGTTAATATATATATATATATATTGGTTTATTATGACAATGAATAATAAAAAGTAGATAAATGCATAAATTATTCTTTATTCCACAGTTATAAAATAAAAGGCTACTTGTTTCCAAAGATGTTTGCTTTCTGCATTGATTGATATGCACATACCAAGTAGTGAGAGTCATATATCACAATAATGATAATGGCCAAGTGCATTTATATAATATTCAATGTCATACAGACAGTGACTAAGATAGATGATAATTTAAATATAATGCACAAATGATAAGTACTTTAAAATGTTATGTAAATGGGGAAAGGTATATACGAGCACAGAACTTTTCATGTTAGAAGGGAATTCATTACTGAAGGAGTTTGTTCTTTAGTAATAAACAAATTCATAAATTTTGTAAATGATTTATCTCATTGTTAATATTTCTAAAGTAATAAGAGTTCAAAGTATGATAACTGATGGTTAAATTAATACACAAGAGCCTATAACTGACATTACTGAAATATTTCATTGCTGAATTAATTCAGGATTCCTACTTTAAAAATAGTCTGATATACATATAGCTAATACAAAAAAAAAGCACCAATCACTATTAAATTTTAACTAAGACACAGAAATATATGAAGATTATTTGAATTGATCTGTTTAGCAGAATCCAATATCTAAAATTCAGTAGGATAGTAAGATAAATATAAAAAAAATATCACTATAAATTGGTAAGAAAAAATCCCAGATATATAAAAAGTATAATGCAATATTTAGATATTGGAAGGAAAGTTATTTCAATGATAAGAAGAAAAAAATAGTACTATTACTAAAAAAAAAAAAGTATGTGGAAATGTTCTTCAAAAAATTATATAATAATAATAATAATAATAATAAAAAGAAAACAAAGTAGTTTCTACATAATTAAAACAGGCAAAACTCTCTATACATATTGCCACTCACTGCAAGCCAAAGTAATCAATGGATGCCAGAAGGCTTCTCATAAAATCCCCATCTAGTACCTACTCTTCCAATATCCCCAGACTAGTTTCCGGCTTATGGCCTTCATCAGTGAGGAGCCTTGGATCTGAGAGCACTGCACCTAGATCTTAGGATCTAATGCACTCCTCCAGCAGCCACCTTTTATCTCTACTTAACTACAAAACTATGAGTCTTAAATTGAAAATGCCATAATATTTTCAATCCAAGCTCATTAGCTTATATAGTCATATAGATCTGAACTCAATTCAGTACCTATACATTTTGGTGACTTTTTCTTAATAACCATAGCCACCACTATCCTATTAGGAAGAATTGGTTTTAAGCCAATAAACATCACATGATCACTATTTCCTATGCTTGCTTGTAACTGTTATTAAACAGGCAAAACTCTCTATATGTATTGCCACTCAATGTAAGCCAGAGTAATCAATGGATGCCAAAAGGCTTGTGCATAAAATCCTCATCTAGTGCCTACTCATTCAATATCCCCAGACTAGATACTGGCTTGTGGCCTTCATCAGTGAGGAGCCTTGGATCTGAGAGTGCTACACCTAGATCTTAGGATCTAATACAACCCTCCAGCAACCACCTTTTATCTCTACTTAACTACAAAACTATTGAGTCTTAAATTGAAAACACTGTAATATTTTTAATCCAAGCTCATTAGCTTATATAGTCATATAGGTCTGAACTCAGTTCAGTACCTATACATTTTGGTGACTTTGGTTCTTTAATAATCATAGCCACCACTATCCTATTAGACATGATTGGTTTTAAGCCAATAAACATCACATGATCACTATTTCCTATATGATTATATGACCTATATAGTTAATAAACTTGGATTGAAAATATTATGGTGTTTTCAATTTAAGACTCATAGTTTTGTAGTTAAGTAGAGATAAAAGGTGGCTGCTGGAGGGTTGCATTAATCCTAAGATCTAGGTGCAGTGCTCTCAGATCCAAAGATCCTCATTGACAAAGGCCATAAGCCAGAAACTAGTCTGGGGATATTGGATGAGTAGGCACTAGATGGGAATTTTATGCACAAGCCTTCTGGCATCCATTGATTACTCTGGCGTGCATTGAGTGGCAATACATATAGAGAGTTTTGCCTGTTTTAATAACAGTTACAAGAAAGCATAGGAAATGGTGATCATGTGATGTTTATTAGTTTCTATATATATAGCAACAATTCTTAAAATGATAAGTTTTTGAAATAAAAAAAGTAGATCAGAAAATTACATCTATGAAGAATGGAAGGCTACAGAAGATGATAGAAATTTTAAAAGAAGGAGGTGAATAAATAAAAAAAATTGATGGCAAGGCTGAAGACCAAATGATTAAATGATGCATCAAATGAATTGAAAAATGCAGTCATGATACACTTAAAATAGGTAGAAAATAAAATATTAAAATTTGCAAATCTTTCAATTTTCTAACAGTTCTAGAAGAAAATTACCAAGATTATTATAACTCTTCTACAGAAAACTTTGAACTCAAACCAATCAAAAAAACTAGTTAGATTTCAAAGTGTTTTTTAACAGATAATCACAATCAAGTAAAAGTTATAGAAAAGTGAATTGCCGTTATGCTCTGAATTTGAAAGTTATAAAAAGCATTTGATTGAAGTTTTGAAACATCAAGATATAGATTAAAATATAACCAAATTTTGAAGAATATTTATTATAATACAGCAACAGTAAGTGGATTAGAAGGGGACACTGAGAAGATCAACATTGACAACGGTATAAATACGATTTTATATTTCCAATTTTTTTTTTAGTTATAAAAGTATTTTCTAATTTAAATGGGAAATTAAAAGAATTAAAATAAACCGAGATTATTTAAGTCATCAAGATTTTGAAAATGTAGTTGATTTTGCAAACAGTATTTCTTAGCTTCATAAAATGTTATTAGACAAAAGCAAGAAAATAGAACTAAAGATAAAAACTATGTTCAATGTTTTTTTCACAAAAGGAAGAAATAAAAATTACAAAATAATAAATTAGAAAAAATTAAAAATTATAAATGTGATGATCAGATTATTAATATAGGTGGAGCTTGGCTGAGATTAAACTTGAATGTGGAAAATTTTGATAGAAATAATAATTAAAAGAAAATATGTTTAAGTCTTTGAAAAGAAAGGTTTTTTAATAGATGTAAATCTGAGATTGAAGGTTGATAAACGGAGAGGTAAATATCAGAAGTGGCAAAAGATATTAAAACTAAAATATTTGAGTATGAAAACAAGCAGGTATCATTAAACATCATGGAAAAAATTAAGAGTTTTAAAAAGCTAGATATGCTGAAATTTTAAACTTGATTCGAAAAGATTGTAAAAAACTTACACACTGCTTTTTTCTGGAATAGATGAATGAAATAAAAAAGATTTGTGAAATAATGTGGAGATAAGCTATGGTTCAGAGAAATTGACTTAAACTTGGAAGGATCTTCATCCTGAAATGTATTATTATTTGTTTGAAAATGAATATGATACAAAAGGGATTTATTTTTATTCTTCGTTTTGTGAAAACATTAAATAATCAATGGATTCTATTTTTTCAAAACTTTCAGCTTCTATTATGCTGATAATTATTATAAAGTAATAATAATAATACTGTAAAATTAATGTAATTCTTAATCTAAAAATTCTTCTTATTAGAATAAAAGTGATTTGCTAAAAATCAGTCATTATGAGCAATGATCTCATATTGTAGCACAATCATCTGGCATCTATTGATAATTCAGTTCTCACACAAAACTTTGAATAATAGTAAATGTTATAAGTAACCATTAATTAATTAATTAACTTAAATCCAAAAATTGTTTCTATAATAAAATATAATTAATCATACAATGGAAATGTCATTAAAAACTCAAAGTTTTTCTTTTGGGAAATGTTAAGATAGATATAACAAAACTTTTTCTTTTTCTTAAATAAAAATATATGCTTAGGGAAATATAATTGGAATTATTTAAAAACTAAAATTGGATTAATAATACAAAGAGTATAAATGGAGTTTATACATGTTATTTTGTATTTAATGTTTAAATATTAAATGTTATGAAACAAAAAATGTCTTAATTTAATTGAAAGACATGGAAAAAGTACATTGTATAATATTTCTTTTTAAAAATTAATAACAGAGAATTATAACATTATATATTTAATAATTAATAATGTAGCGCTTTATATATCGGTAATATTATGGAAGGAACTATTTATTCTTCACACATGCGCTAGAATTGACATGCACTCTCTCCCATCAATAGTATGCGTATCAATTCTAGCGCATGTGGGAAGAATATTTCCTTCCACAATATTAATTATAATAATTATTTATTTTATGTTAGCCATCTATAACTTAATTTTATTTAAGTTCTGCTTGTGGTCATATTAAATTTAAGAAATGCATTAAAATCTTTTTTTCGCTCGTTTTTTAATCTTTCTAACAGATGTGATCGCATATAAAAAAATAAAAAAATGTTTTTATAAGAACAGTCAATTTAGAGGATATTAAAATGAAGTATTGACTGAGACACTTATTTTGTTTTTAAAGTGAATATTTTGAAATGAAATTGTTATTAGAACTTCTTTTAGAAACATTATTTATTATTTTAATTTGATTTTCTTTTAAATAAAAATACACGTATTCAAATAACTTTCAACAATTTTTTTTTTTTTTAAGTTTATAAGATAAAACTTTTCTTATTGGGAATGAACTTTGCTAAAATTTTTGTGCCTTTGAACATGCTTGTAGTAAAAAAAATTAAGTTTTCAATAGTTTTCTTTGCTAAAAAAACATCTCTGTCTCTTTAACAAGTAATTAGTATTAAACTGAATTTACTTAAAAGTTGTACAAAAACTTTTAAATGCATTCTCTATTTTCAGATTTAAAAACTGACATAGAATGTTTTTTAAGTTATTATAGAATGTATGAATAGATTTTAGAAATGTTATTCAATTAACTGAAGGTTTAAAAAAAGTTTTGGATTTTTTTTCCATGGATCCATCCCAACTAACCAGCTATTCAACTATTGGACAGTAAATTGATATGTATTCTTTTTAGTGTAGAAAACATGAGGCAAACCCTTAAAAATTATCACCAATAAGCAGATGAGCAGCTTGATTATGAATGTCTTCTGCTTCGCTAGTCCTCTGTAGAAATGTTGGAAAAGATTTTATTTTGTAGTAAATTACTGTTTACTTTTTACTATATGGATAATTTTTATTTTATTAAACTTCATCAAAAAACATTTTGTAATTGTTTTGGACAAAATTTTTAAAAAGGCTAAAAAAAAAAAATAATTAAAACAATAGAGAAAGTATTTCTAAATGTGTATAATGTCATTTTCAATTTTTTACCACGTTATTATTATTTCTTTCTAAGACTTAATAGATCTATATAGTATAAGTAATGTTTTTCTACATATCATTCAAAAGCTTTCTGTCTTTCTAAACTTAGCATTTTATTATTTATGGTGTTTTTAGAATTATATATTTATTTTCTACCAGTATGTTTACAGTATAACTACTCTCTGTGTGACAAAAAGTTTGTCATTAATCTATTTATAAAAAGTCTCTATCTACTCTTTTTTTAATGTTATCTAAAACAAAAAACTGTCACTAGAAATATATATATTTTTAACAACAACATTATTCAAAAATCAAAATTCTGTAATCAGATGTTTCAAAATTTACTTTTATTCAACCACCTTCACAGCATTTTTCAATCATAGCATTCAAATTAAAAACAAAATTTTCCTGAATATCTTAATTTAAGTTTTAAAATATTTGCAATTTATTAAATTTAAATATAATTACTTTTGTTTCTAAATTTATAGTTCTAAATTTAAAATCCAGTTAAGTTCAGTAATCAATCTTGTCCTTCTGTTTTTTTATAAGCATTCTATAATTCCGCTACCATCTCTAAATGAGGGTCGATCCACTCTCTTCACATCTATCTTGGTCTAAAATTGAGAATTGATACATACCTATATGCTACTCAGAAGTTTGAAAGATTTACAAAACATCATTCGTTAAATTCAGAATTTTATCTTTAACAGCTAAAAAGTTGAATTTGTTGCAAAAAAAAAAAAATTCTAATTTTTTTCTCCAACTTATTACATCTAATTATGTATATATCAGGAAATATTAAGTTTTCCTCCTAAATTTGTCATTAATAAAAACGCATTTAACTTTCTTTTAATGTTTTTTATGATCCATTTTATTAAATCCTAATTCAGTTTTTCAGCAATATAATTATAACCATGAATATACATCAATTTTTATATTGCAATAAATTGGAAAAATATTATAGTGAAACCACTTCATAAAAAAATCCAGCTTAGTCGGAAGTGTTAGGATTTTTCTTCTTACTTCATACACAGTCTTACCAGCTATTATAATAACATTATCATAATATATAATAACTTGTGAACTGATTTGAAGAGAAAATATTAGCCCAAATCACTTCATCGAAATTTTATAAATTGAACAATGATAATATTAAACCTAATAAAGATAAATTCATAATATGAATCCTTAGAAAATATTTGTATAAATTATATAACAGAAAACAATATTTGCATATGTATCCATCTAATGTTGTTTTGCCGAGGTTGGTTACCAACATTAAAATACACAAAGAGCATTAAGAATATTAATCGACTTTGATAGTGCATATTATTCATTATAAAGCATCAAATTATGTGGCCCAAATGTTAAAAGAAGAATTAGATTTCGGACAATTTATGATTAAATCTTTTCTTCAAACTTGTAAATATTATTAAAAACATTATTTAGAATGAATATAGAGTGGCCTCATTTGACAATATAGAATTGTATAGATCTACTAATAGAAAAGAATCGATCAAGATTATCAATGATATATTAATCAATAAGAATGTAGACAAACACAAGTATGAAATCATTATTGACTCTTTAACATGGATAGATTAGGATATTGTGATGACATTTAGGGATAATGTATATGAAATGGCAGAATCTTGGCCAAAAAGATTAAGTTAAGCATTCCAATATTAAACATATATAAAAATTATATATATACACTATATAGATGCTTTTTGCACTGTTGTGTGTAGTGTGGAATTGGCATTTAATGAAGATAATTTAATCCTTCCAATATTAAACATACATAAAAATTATCTATATATGCACACTATGTAGATAATATTTTTATATGTGCATGTAGAATATTATTAATAGTGTGTTTAATGAATTAAACACAAAATCAGGTTTAAATTAGACTATAGAGCCTGAAAAAGATGAAGAAAATCACTACTCAGATTTGACAATAAAGTGAGACTATAACTCTTTGTGTTATAAAATGATCTTAAACCTTCTAACATTAGAGGGTGAATCAATGTGAGATCTCATGTGCCAATGTCACATAAATTTGTGGGTTTAAAAGTACTTTTGCATCCAAACAACTACCTTTGTCAATTAGAGATTGACAAGATTGAGAACATAGAGATTTAAATTGCTGATATTATAAGATCAGATTATAAAGTAACTGATATACATAACTATTCCAAGCATTTTAAAAGAAATGCTATCACCAGAAATAAAAACATTAGAAACAATAAAAAATGGATAGTATTACCATACTACCACATGTTGGAAATAAAATTGGAAAGATCAGTGAAGATAAATACAATATTGGATTTATAACATCCATTAAACATACTATGAAAAAGCAAAGGCCAATTTAAGGACAATGATTATACAGCATTTATTAATGTATAAGAAGGCTAAGACTGATATAACAAATGTGTCAGAAATTTATAACCATGAAAAGGAATATACACATGGTTTTGGCCCTGTATTATTGAAATAGTATTCAAAAAAGGTATGACATAAAACAGAAAATCAAAGAAGTTTGGTTTATATTGTAATGAACTAAAAAGCCAACAGTGTTCAAATTAACAAAAAATGGATCTCTTGAATTCTAAATGATAAACTTCAAACCTATTGACAATCGTGATTTTGATACTTAGCATTTAAATATACTTGGTTTAATCAATTTATTTTGTTCTCTGTAATAGTATTTTTTATATTTCTAATAATGGCAGAATATCAAGATATTAATATATATCGGTACTTGAGAATTAAAGCACAACATGAAGCATGTAATAGATCTACTGTGCCTGTTCACATATCATATCAATCCATAACTTTGTAATCTTGTGATCTGACCAAAATAACATGTATAGCGATCTTGTACATGATTATTATTGGGAGGTTGATACATATGTCAACAAGCACAGTAAGTCTAATACATCCCTGTGTTGCAGGATTAAAAATAAGTAAAAGTAAAAAAATAGTAAAACTGACAACATTAACAAACAACTTTTAAGAATGACATTTAAAATGAAATTTCAACATTAACAAGTATGACTTTCAACATTCATATATTACACATTTATTGTGGGTGTGAAAAGGTCTCCTATCCTCCCTATATTGCAGCTTTAGTACTCAAGTACCGAAATATATATATAACCAATTAAATCTTAGATTTATAGAGCATCCCCCCTAGCCTATTATCAAATTGTAAGTTATTGTCCAGTATAAAAATTTTCCAAATTAATTTTTCTCATTATATATGTATAGTATAATGTAAATGAAAAATTTTATTGATTATAAATATTATTGATATGCATTAGTCATTGGATATATTTTGTTACTGTTGGCTTTATAATGTGGATATAAATTAACATAACAATTATATGAGATGTGTGATGTGGTTTTTATATGTTAAACACCATGTATAGGTGTGGCTTTTTTTCCATCTTACAAATCTCTAGATAATTCTTCTTAACGATCATTTTTTTAAATCTTTATTTTTTTTTTCCACACATTGTCTTGTCTTAGTAGAAAATTAAGGAGGAAATTGTTGTTTTTTCAACAAGTTGCCTTTGTTGCAATTCTTAAGTGTGTATTAGTTTTTGCCAAGTACATTTAAGCTTCAAAATCAAAACAGTTCATAATCATGAATATATAAATAAAAAATTAGAATATCATTTCAGATTTCAAGTCATTGGCCTTTCCTGTTAAATGGAGATTGTTTTCATAAAATACATGTATAGTGAGAGATGTTAATCTGAAAACTTTTTGCAATGGATGATGGTTCATGATTTAAAAGTATGCTAGTGAAAAGTACCCTGTAAATTTAAAATTTGATTGATTACAAATATTTCTTTGACACATTAGTTAATTTATTATATACATGATTCCACATATATAATAAATGTATAATTACATAAAAGCAGTCACCACTTAAACAATACCAATATCAATAATATTCAACAATATCAAACTGTTGTCAAGGCAACCTCCTTTTAACAATAAAGATTGAAATTGACTTTTATCTATGGTCTAATATGTTTATATAGTCATTAAAGATTGCAACTTGACTGCAGAGACTGAAAATATTAATCCAAAGAATAACAGCATTGAATGCCTAATTCAGGACAAGTCTTTTTAAATAATGACTGATAAAGAAATAACAGAAAAGTGGCAATGTTCATAAGAGTTGCAGGTTGTTGGGTAATGAGAATTTGGGGTTTTTTATCTTTGTTTTTTTTTTCTATAGTTAAGAACCCTAGTTAAATCATTTGCCAAACAAAAATGGTTAATTAGTAACTTCACCCAGGCTCTTTTTTTAAAACAAAAATTCTGAGAATGATTAGAATTAATATTTAAATATTCAAACTTGGATCATATAGCATGATGGAAGATGCTATAACATGCACCAGAGGTTCTTGTATATAAGAAGGAACTTGAAATCAGACTTTCAAGCATCCTACAGCTATGCACTCCATCTTATACAACAATACACATGACCACATGCATGTAAAAAAGATAAATGATCTTCAGTATATGTATTTCATGTTGAACCAATTCTCATCAGTTGGTCCAGATCACCATCTCCCACACATATGTACAATCAGTGCTCATTTTATATTAAAATGGAAAATCTTCAACTTTAAAAAACAAGCTTTTCTTCTCCCCCACCCTCCAAATCTTCAGCCATCTATATTATTGAAAATTTGATGATAGAACACTCAAAGCCCTTGATAATGCCAATATCAGTGTCGTACCCATATTGGCATTAAGTCATTCTGACACTACACACACAGGATCTTAATATATCCATTTAAATACATAGAAAAAGAATGGCCAGAATACAGGTTGAATAAATAATATTCAAATATATGCATATTATCTATACTAAACTTGGCATCAACAAGGGCTTTAAGTGTTCCATCATTGGATTTTCAATAATATGGATGGATGAAGAGTTGGAGGGTGGAAAAGATCAAAGCTTGTCCATTAAAATTTGAAAAGTTGCTATCTTAATATAAACTGAGCACTAATTGTATAACCAACTGATAAGTGCTTGTTGAGTGTGAAATATGTATATTGAAGATCATTTATCATTTTCACATTATGTGGTCATGTGTATCAGTTGTATAATATGGGGTGCATAGCTGTAGGGAACCTGAAAGTCTAACTTAATCATTTAGTTTAGACAATAAACTTATATTTCAATATTACATATTCAGCCTGTATTCTTTCCATCCCTCTTCTGTGTATTTATATGGACATATTAAAGTTGTCTATGTGAGAGGTTAACATGACTTAACATTGATATGGATATGACAATAATATTGGCATCAACAAGGGTTTTGAGTGTTCCATCACTACATTTTTATTGATATGGATGGCTAAAAAGTTTGAGAATGGATAAGAAGCTTGTCCATTAAAGTTTGAAGATTTTCTATCTTAATATAAACTGGGCACTGATTTTATATATGTGAGAGATGATGATCAGGACCAACTGATGAGTCTATATTGAAGACCACTTATCTTTTTTACATATATATGGTCATATGTATTAGTTGTATAGATGGAATACATAGCTGTAGAGAGCTTGAAAATCTGAGTTCAAGTTCCTATAAAGTTTAGTATAGACAATATATTTATCTTTGAATATTGTATACATATAATACAAATAAAATGTCTGTTAATTAAAAACTATTGTAACAACAATAATAATAATTGTAATTAAACTATTATATACTGTTTTTCAATCTGGAGAAGTACTTTGATTAATTCCTTAATCCTCCTCAGCTGCTGTTAAATTCAAAAACATAATGGAGGCAAATGTCATCAATTCAAATCCCATGAATCCTGAATTTTAATGTTAGTAGCTTGTCTATTAATTACATTCATTTTATTTCTATTTATTAAAATTGCCTTCTTAATTTTTCTTTAAATATAGTTTAGACAAGCTGCTAATGTTAAATTTTGGGATTAGTGGGATTTGAGTTGACAATGTTTGCTTCCATTATGTTTTTTGAATTTAATGTCAGTTAAGGAGAGTTAAGGAATTAATCAAAAGTACTTCTGTAGATTGAAAGACTGT
Source organism: Epiperipatus broadwayi (assembly GCA_028023455.1). Classification (NCBI taxonomy): domain Eukaryota; kingdom Metazoa; phylum Onychophora; class Udeonychophora; order Euonychophora; family Peripatidae; genus Epiperipatus; species Epiperipatus broadwayi. Next base: position 14,719,662 of record JAQFVV010000013.1, read on the forward strand.
ATATAATTATTATTTTTATTAAATATATTTTAACAGGCAACCCTGGTATCAATTTTGTTGTTTGTATAAATATCTAAAAAAAATTGGATCTGTTGACCATGTAAGGTAGTAAACACAAAACTATAGTTATCTAGTTGCCATAACACCTGCAGATAGAATTTGAATACTATCTACCATATTGGGATCGAGTACAAATTCACTTTCTTAATGAAATCTTAAGAAATAAAATTTACAAATCCTACGTAAGGATATAAGTTAACAAAAAAAATTTTTTAAAAATCTACCTAGTGGCCATTATCTCATTAAAAAGATGAACAACAATTTCTTCAGAAAAAGCATATTTATGAGCATCAGTTAATAACTGACCTCAAGCACCAATTTCACTAACACCATAAGAATTATACTTTTCCTATCTAAATAATCTTAGAACTATCACTACTTAGATACTTGGTCCTCTAGCTAGCTCAAATCCCAGGGCTGGAGGTAAGAATACCTAACAGGTTGAACAGAATTAAATGGATAACTTTGCATATTTGGAACGATTTTTTTTTTACTTCTATGCTTCTTAAATTAGATCACGTGTCATTTAAAATTAGCTACTTTGAACTCACTATTTCTAAACATTTATTACTTCAATGTGTAATCTACTTCCTTCTCAAATTTATGGTTTGGAGTTTAAAAGCGCATTAATATAATTGCTTACTTGGAAAAGCATACTCAACTCATTTTGAAATATATATTGTCATGAAGAGAATTAAGTCAATATAAGGGATAAATATGTTCATTAATGATAGACAAATAATTTGCTTTAAAGTAAGTATACAATTTTAATACTATTCCATCTAATTAAATATTGAGAAAAGAGAAAAACATATATAATTTACATATCAAATGATAACATAAAAAAAAAAAATGAAATTTATTAAATATAAAAGACCATATAATTAAACAGCATGTGTAAGAATGAATTTATACATTACAGATTAAATTATATAGCTTTAAACAATGGTTAAACCTTTAGAGAGTAATAATAGGTAATTTTCAGTTCACTTAAGACAATAAAAATTAGTCATATTTACCTTGGAGTACCTGAGATTTTATTGTTATTAAAGATAAGTTTATTTCCATATAAGCTTGTTTCCATGATCCAAACGAAATCTATATATCCTTTATTGTCATTGAATGAAAACCATTTTCTGTTAATGACAAAAGTCCAGCATGATCATTCGTTTTGTGGTATTGCTTTGATATAAAAAATAATGATGGCTTATTGGAAGCTTTCTTAGTGTATACGGTTCAAGATTTATTCCTTCCTGGATTATTTTAGTGGTGTATCAGTAGGGTCCTTAGGATTCTTGGATGGGCAGGCATTCGACAGGAATAGCTATATATATATTTGGAGCTTAGGGTGATCACCTTACACGTATTTGTTCTACCTCAGAATTACGATTATCGCGATTATATAAGTTGATATTGTTAATTCTATTTAATATTTCATTTCTATAATGCAAGTATAGCCACACCAATAAACTTAACAAAAAGAGAAAAATATTAATCCAACATTTCTGTCCAAAAAACACACTTACTCTTTGGCTTCAATTCTTTTTTTCTTTTTCAATTAATCCAATTCTTTTATTTCCCAAAATAGTTTATCAGCATTGAGATCTCTATTTCTCAGGCATGCTTTTAACACCTTTCTTTGGGTTTATTTTTTATGATTATAGCGATTATATATGTTGATATTGTTAATTTCATTTAATATTTTATTTCTATAATGCAAGTATAGCCACACCAATAAACTTAACAAAAAGAGAAAAATATTAATACAACATTTCTGTCCAAAAAACACACTTACTCTTTGGCTCCAATTCTTTTTTTCTTTTTCAATTAATCCAATTCTTTTATTTCCCAAAATAATTTATCAGCATTGAGATCTCTATTTCTCAGGCATGCTTTTAACACCTTTCTTTAGGTTTCTTTTTTCTTTTTTTTCACAGTACATTTACTTAAGATTTCCTGGAATTTAGAGTGCTTAAGTAATGAGACAAAAGATACAAAATTGTCTCAGGGTAGATATATCAAAGTTCTTTCATTACTCTCAGTAAAATACTATGTATGATAAAACCAAAGAAAAATATACATTTGAAATAAGTAATAATACAAACAAAAAAATTTATATATTTGCATATAACTGCATTCCCACAATTTATTAACACATATTTTTCTAAATGTATTCTAAAACAAACCACTATAACTACATATATCTTTCTCTCTCTCTCTCTTTTTTAAATAAAAAAAAAAACTTTCGAACTTTATCTCTCTCTTTGACATATATATAAGATTCTTTATATACATACTCACACATTGAGGTCAATTTATGGGACTTACACTTCTCTAGGCAGTTGGGGAATATTATGTGACTCCCTGTAACAGGGTTCCAACCTGACTCCTGTTACAACATATTTGTAAATTTAATTAGATTGTTTTTGGATTGTAGTTTATCTTAAGGCAGTTGATAGTTGGATTGTCTAATGAAAGTGATTAGTTTTGCACAGGTTATAATTTTTACAAATTAATGGTCATTGATAGCTATACTTATTTTGTCCTATAAACTACTGTTGTGTAAGCATTTGTGCATTCATTTAAAATATTTGCAAACTATTAATGAATTATAATATACAAACTTACACTCCTTTTGTTAGAGTCCTTCCACGAAGATCTGTAATGTTATAAGTTCCTCTAGAATGACCAACTGTTTCACAACCATCTATTTCAAGTAGATTTGCTGACATAATAGATCTTCCAATGAATGGATGAGCTTTATATTGTGTTTTAATTGCTAAAAAATTGAAATTATTTCATATATATAAATGTTTTGTTTTTTTATTTTAGTTACAAATACACTATCTTATTTATCTTACCTTTTTTACCTCGCAGAACATATGATGGAGCTTCCATATAGCGAACATCTTCTGAGTGCAAATTTGCAATACCATCAGGATTATTAGCATTAAAATAATTCACGTATTTCTTTTCACCTTTACGAATTTTATCTTCCCATTCTAATAAAATAACAGTAATCTGTTCAGTTGAGTTAAAGAAAATCAAATGTAAGAAATAATATAATACTGATTTAATTTTTTTATAACTTGTTAATAAATTTTGGGGGATATAACATTAACTTTAATATGCTTCCTTCTTGAAAATAATGTGCTTATCATCATGAACCTGAGTTAAATTAAGTCACATGTGTGTGTATATATATATATAAACAGTATGAAAAGTAGAGCTGCTTTAACCTAACCAAGAGATGCAGGTAGAGGGGGTTCAAACCTCACCTAGTCCTCCAGATTGCTACTAAGTGACTTACTTTTCAAACCTCACTAAAATTTATTCTTCATGTATGCCCAGTGGTCAGAGAGAGATGAAAGCACAAAAAGGAATTTGAACATAAATATATAATGACCAGTTTTACTGAAGAAAAACAATGCTACAGAATTTTAATAATAGTGAATGAAAGACAAAAGAAAACTTTATTATTTTACATTTTGCAAAGTACATTGAATTGATTAATTGTGCTGCAGGCTATTTTCCTGCAATTATATCCAGATATGAAAGAAAGACCCTTTAAAAAAAATTCACATTATAAGTTGGAAATATTTCTAGCCAGTAGACAGGTTACATGATTGAAAGAGAGAGACAGACAGACATGATTACCACTATGGTGAGAGTACACGATTCAGATAACTGGTCAAACTAACTAACATATTGGAAAGCATTGAAAATACCATCATCTGCTACTAACTAAAATTTAATAGTGACCCCACCTTACAGATATCTTCAGTCTTGGTTGAAACATTTCAATAATATCTTATAGAGAAAGTTTTTTTTTAAATAAATATAAATATAAAATATGGTGACATAAGGTGATCAAATATTATGGAAAATGATGAGTCCCATGACACAAAGGCTACCAAGAGGCTAACACAAGACTGGATAGTTCTTCATCTTTAAACTGAGAGAAAATGGAATTCATTCACTAACTGCATGATCCAAATTCAGGAACAGAGTTTTGTTGCTTATATTCAGTTATATATATATATATGAAAGAGAAGACGATCCAATGTTGCTTATATTCAGTTATATATATATATATGAAAGAGAAGAGATCCAATTTTATTAATCTTCATTGAGATCCTGAGGCAGGTAGGTATATTAGCTATGTAAACTTGGTGAGAAAGTGCTGAGATGTGCAGAGACAACCCACAGATCATCCAGTACACAATATAATATAAATACAGTCAAAAAAACCTTTAAATTTAAAAAAAAAACTTAGTTGGTAAACATATACAAAATATTATGAAAGTCTAACCAAGCAAAAAAATCCCTTATAAAATTTTTTTATATATAAAATTAAAATCACTTATGCAAAGGGGCGGATATGTTAAAAATTAGTTAATGTTCAGCCAGTCTATCACAGAGTTAATACAAATTTTTTTCTAAAACTTTAATATCAAAAAATACGGTGACTGTACTCTCTCTGTTACAGCTAGATGAAAATTTTTATTTTAGATTCTTCAAAAAATACACATATATATTTGTAATCTTTTGAATTAAATTAAAGAGAAATGTAATGCAAAGAAATATAGATAAGGGTCTTCCTTTTTCTTTTTTAACTAAAAAAAAATCAAATCTTTAATCATTAAATCTCAAGTCCTATACCAATAACCTAGAACTTAATTAGGTAACACTGCATTATTGATAGGGGTATTTGAGTTTTCTGCGTATCTCTCTTTTATATATATATTTAAAATACTTATATTGGCAATGAAAATTTTAGTGAAACATTTTTTTTATTAAGATTTCTAGTCGCCATTATACATATTATGCCCAACACCAATGACAATATTTTATAAAAAAAAAAATTATAAAATATCATTTACAAGAGGTTCAAACATATAAATAAAAACAAAACAAAAATCATATACAGTATCTAGATTTACTTTGAGAAAAAGACAAACATTTCAAATAAGAGGATAGTTACCAGTAACTAGCATGCGTGTGTCAAGATGGGTTACATTGATGTTGCATGGCAGTTCCTTTTTGATTCTTAAGGTTTCTTTCATGTTTTTCATAGAAAGAATTAATTACTACAGGTAGACATTTGTTGGGCATTTTTCTTGGTTCATCAGCTGGCTCACATCTTTATGACTCCAGTCCCAGAGACGGGAGAGTGAAGGCAAAAAAACTACCCCTGCATTTCTGTAGAGTAACAAAGTTCTGGATTTGAATACATGTAGAGCAAATAATCTATAGCAACAATAAAAAGGCAGCAAGCAGGATTTCAAGAATGAATTTCTTTTTTAATAATTTTCAGCCGATTCTAGAAATTCTTAATATAAGAGTCTTTCCCAAGAGTTTTAACAGATTTCCAGATTGAAGAACAAAAGAAAAGTTCTTTATTTATACCTTTTTTTTTTTAATTATATTTTAATTAAACCACTTATTAGTAGCCTATTGTTTCAAATTTTCCCTGTTATCTATTTTTTTTAATTAAAAATGTTTTATAGGGTATATGAGCACAGACTTTCACATGACCCACCACTCTCCACTCTATCTAATAACACTGATACACTCAAGCATATATATGCTGAAAAGATATATCATGACCAATATGCTAAACCAGCAATCATCAGTTGGTCCAGATTATCATCTCCCATACATATATACTATAAGTGCTCAGATATATATTAATATCTTCATACTTTAATGGACTGGCTCCAATCTACTACATACTCCAACTCTTCAACCGTCCATCCAATTGAAAATCTGATGATGGAATGCTCAAAGGCCACCCTGAGGCCAAGATTCTTGTCATTGTAGAGATGTCTGCCCATCCTTGCATATGTATTTAATGGATTATGCTCTGTACATGTGGGGTTCAGATTGACCTTGGGTCAACATGGGTGTGACAAGAATCTTGGCCTCAGGGTGGCCTTCGAGCATTCCATCATCAGATTTTCAATTGGATGGATGGTTGAAGAGTTGGAGTGTGTAGTAGATTGGAGCCAGTCCATTAAAAGTATGAAGATTGTCTATATTAATATATATCTGAGCACTTATAGTATATATGTGTGGGAGATGATAATCTGGACCAACTGATGATTGCTGGTTTAGCTTGAAATACGTATATTGGTGATGATTTATCTTTTCAGCATATATATGCTTGAGTATATCAGTGTTATTAGATAGAGTGGAGAGTGGTGGGTCATGTGAAAGTCTGTGCTCATATACCCTATATTACATATATAGACACATGGTATATATTAAGCCTGTGTTTCAGTTAAAAATGTTTTATAAATTAATTCCTTTCTTAATGGATTCTGTTTAATTAAGAAAATTTATCTTATCTATTTCTGCCATCATATTTTAAAAATAGTTACAAATAAAAATTTAATCTTTTTATATTTTATTTCATTAACTTTTCTTTTTTTAAAAATAATTTTTCTTAAAATAGTAAATAACTGTTGACACGGGTCATTTTTTAAGTTTGAGAAAACATACATTCACTGTGATTGGACTTAGGGTCTTAGCTAGTCCACAGTGAATCGTGAAGCCAGCTTATATATAATTGTATATATAAAAATAAAGCTTGTTTAGAGCTATTGGTAAGCTCCAGCTAGTGATCATTTAAATGCAAGCTTAAAAGCAAGTTATGAAATTTATGATTTGTTTTATTAATTATTATAAGTGTACCTTTGAAGGCTTTTGCAATGATATATTGCAGAGGCTTTTACTATATGGTGAAACTGAGCTGAATTCAGACCCATATAGCTATCTGGTTTGAAAATCTGGATTTAAAGATGTTTACGTGTCTGAAAAGTTCAGACTTTCAGATTGATAGAAACGTGTTTTATAAGTGCTGACTTTTGAGTTAGTATTTTAGATCTAGTTTCTAGAGTCCCAGCCCTCCAGTGAGGTAAACCATAAGCTCAAAACCAATTGGTCTGGAGGTAGGGACTTAATGATAGAGATTTTGAATTCTTTCTCTTTCGACACTTATAAAAAATAAAATTTGTTTAGAGTTATTGGTAAGCTCCATCTAGTGATCATTTAAATGCAAGCTTAAAAGCAAGTTATGAAATTTATGACTTATATATATATATATATATATATATATATATATATATATATATATATATATATATATATATATATATAATTTATAAAGGCTTGTTACTGTTCTACTGAAAATCTTGTGTTTTGAAAAACAATGCCCAAAAATTACAAGATACATATTTGGAAATATTTTAATTCATTAGATGATATATTCACAAATTTGTAACACCTGATGAATGTCAGGACATTAGACATTTTGAAAAAATTTGATTATACTACAAAAAGGACCTACTTCATTTTGCAATGGCTTTTTATAAATTTTTTAAATCAAATGTTTTCAAACAAAAAATAGATTGGTTAACATGCACCAAAAAAAAGGCATATGGCTTTATTACCCAGGAGTTCATAAGAAATTCAAACACCAGACTTGCAATTGCCAAAATTAATCCTGAAACCTCCTGATTCCAAGTTGCATGCTCTATCAATTACGCCAAACTATGCAGGGTACAGCAGTTATCTTATTACACTTTGATTTACAAATGTCAAACTTTCTGCACTCATAACTTTAAGACTAACCATCTCAGATAAATGTTTTAATCATTTCTAATCAATTATTAAAGTAGGGAGTATGTTTACTCTGGATATAAACTTTAAACCTTAATTAAAAATTAATATATCTGTTTTATAATTAAGAATAAATACATGAAATAATTCAACTTCATCTTTCTGATTATTACTAATCATTCATTAAACTAGAGATCCTAGCATGGGTAAGTTTATAAATCTGGACAGAGATAATCTCTAACCTAATAAAATGATTATATAATCATTAATATATTTAAATGAGGTGATTGGTAACAAAGTTGTGAGTACAGAAAATTTGGCACTTATAAATCAAGTGTAATATTTTTAAAAAGTTCAAAATAGTATTTTTTAATTTAAATTACTTGGATTTTAATTTTAATTTTAAAAAGTATTGCATTATTATATATTTTATTTTATTATCAAAATAAAGTGACTTAAAAAATAAATCTATTAAGATTTTTAAAAATAGCAACTTTTATTATTCATAAATCCCTGCTTGATTTAGAATAAAAGAGAGCTAAAGATTTCTCTGTCTTGCGTTGTTAGCCGAGAGGTATCGCAGCTGCCATGCAAGCAAGTAGTTGGTTGCAGACGGTTGTGGGTTCGCGTCCCGGCCGATGCTATGACACATGGAAAAAAAAAAAAAAAGATTTCTGGTCAAAACTTATCTATTACTTTTGGCACTTAAGAATCGTATGATCTTTATTTAGCTAATTAATTTTTTTTAATCAGACTAAAATGTCAATTTATAATTCAAGTATTTCAAATATTTAATTATATTTATTTATATATAACTTAGTTTTTAATAACTTAAAATTAAAAGATCATTGCACATATGGAAATTGATATTTAAATTTGTATTATAAGTCAAATGCGGAAAAACTAAAATTCTGTATCTTGCAGTGGCTAGATTATGTCAGTAATATATTGTCAACTATATTATGAGTAAACAATTTCTATACATAATTCAGCATCAACAGTAACTCTATATAGATGATGTAATGCCATAGTATTTACTTCAAATTATAAAAAATAATACAAATAGGCTGGCTCAGAGGTGAGGAAGTGAAGCAATTGCCTCAGGTGCCAAATTGAAATAGTTATTATATTTAAGCTTTTCATGGCTATGCACTCTGTCTTAAACAACTGATGACCACATACATGTGAAAAAGATAAATAATCTTCAATATATGTATTTCGTGCTGAAAACAATACTCATCAGTTGTCTTAGATCACCATCTTTCACATATATGTACAGTCAGTGCTCAGTTTATATTAAGATAGCAAATCTTCAAACTTAATGGACAAGCTTCAATCTTCTCCACCCCCACACTCTTTAGCCATCCATATCATTGAAAATCTAATGATAAAACACTCAAAGTCCTTGTTGACGTCAATACTATTATTATACCCATGTTGACATTACTTCACTCTAATCCCTCATATATAGGACCTTAAAATATCCATTTAATGTGAATAAGTTGTATAAAAAGAATGCATAGCTGTGAGAATCTTGAAAATCTGAGTTCAAATTCATTGTAATTACATTAAATTTAGTATATATATTCATTGTTTTGTTCAATAGACCATTTTAACTAAGTTTTTTTTAATAATTTTTAAATGAGCAATTTTTAAGACTTGCTTCAGGCATCCAAAATTGATTGGCTAGACCCTGGTTACAAACATCAAGTTTTTGTGAATTTATGATTAATAACATATTTTATACATTAAACTAAATGAACGAGATACTACAATATTTATATAAAATTGTGATGTTATATTGTGAATAATGATTTCCAGAATCAAGGTATTGCAAAACTATGTCATATGATTACAGTTTAGCTGGTTAACAGTAACCTACATTTGAAAAATCAATTTCATATGTGTACTATAGAAAACATATTATTCTTTATGTGTTCTTTATAGTATTTTTGAATTTCTGAATGCTATCTAAGAAATACCAACTAATCTCTTCACTATGTATATTTAAGATTGTGTCCTTTTCTAAAGCCCCCATAGAATATTGGTCAATTTATTGTTAATAATAGATAATATTTAAAAGTTTAAAAAATAATATAGAGAGTGCATAAAAATTTAATGTGACTATTATTAAGTATATATTTACAATGTCATTAAAAGGTTTATTTATAATATATTGTTCATAAATTTTTCAATTGTTGTGTAATATGCAGTAAAAAGAAATATGTCTGATGTAAATAATTTTATGAACATTATAAATACATGTAAAGTAGAAAAAATAATTAAAAAAAAAAAAATTCCTAATTCCTTTTTTACCCAATTGGAACAGGTTAAAAAAAAGCTCTAATAAATAAATAAAAAAAAAATGATTCTATCATACTATTAAAAGAAATCTCTTCCCATTTGCAAAAATGTAAAAATATATATAAAACTTACCCTGTGCTTCTGAATTTGCAAGTAACCAAACTGATATGATTATTGTGAAGAACATGTTGTAGTATCTATTAAATTAAAATGAATATTCTATTGTTAATGCTTTAATCATATATATATATATTGTAACGGAATATAATATGCCGTCACATTATTTTAAAATTAAAATAAAAAGGATCATAAATAAAAATTGATTTATTAAAAAGAAAAAAAACTTAACTTAAAAACAGAAATTTAAAAACTGTTTAACGTATATATAGATTGCATGATGGACAACTTTAAAAACTATTTTAAAAAATATAAATATTTGAAAGTAATTTTTTTTTTTTTGTAAAAAAGTAAAGATATAAAGACTGATATTTTAAAAATAGAAATAATGTTGATTTCTATAATCTTAGAAAATGGAAATGATTGTTTTATTAATTAAATGACTGTTCGAAAGCAAATTAACCCGTGAGGCACTTAAAATAAATTAAATGGTAAGAGAATACAAAGAACTTAAATGACCAATTCAAGCACGAAAATGATAGCATGGACCATAACTGAAACACAAAAGGATTAGTGACTTCTTGCCGGTTGAATCCAAAGATTGGATAATAAGAGACTAATAAAAATATAAAAGCCAAATTATTAATATAATTGTTATCTGAGAGCTGACTACGGATATGTCGTTATAACTAGCTATATTGCAGATTTTCATGATGTGGAAGTCTGCAATAGATTTAATTTTCCAGACAACCAACTGAGGTCTATTGATGACAGTTCCTGACTAAATGCATGGCAAGTCGCAGTTTCATTTTAAAGAAGGACAAAATCTATGAAAGTGATCACGAAGATGGACTTCTAAATCTGCTAAATCCTTAAAGTATGAACTCTTGTGTCTATCTAATAAGAACTTTCCTAAAATTGCAATTAATGAATAGCTGAAAATAAGAACTCTTATCTGACTTAAAAATGCAAATTCAATTATTGATATTTTTTATGTAGATGTTTAAGCAATCATTTCCATTTCATTTTTTTTGTGTGTGTATTATGTTTTAACTAAAATGTATTAAATTTAAAGTTGGGTGTAGATAGCTGCATGGATAAAGATTAATAACTATGTTTAAATTCGTTTATGTTTAATTTAAGGGATTTTAATTTCAGGCTATTTGTTTTGTAGTTAGGGCAATGCTTGTGGAGGGATATATGGGTGTTTATATTAATGTAATGTGAAGTATATTTAGCATACAGAGCAACGTGCCCAACTGAATGCATGACCCCAAAGAGGCAGTCATATCATTGAAATAGTCACAAGTGTATTTCCTGTGCCATTGACTCCTTCTAGCTCTATGGACAGGGATTTATAAGACGGCAGAAAGACTACTCTCCCCCATACGTAGCACTCTTAAAAAAATTTATATACATGATTCCTTAGTCAGGCAGATGCACTTTCCTGTTCTGGACATGGATCATTTCCTTCAAATAATATCATGCTGTCAGATGCACATTCCTGTTGGCGTGGTTTTATGCTAGCATCTTCATATTACTGACATTGGGTTGGCTACGAACTTTTAGTCTGAGATTGAATGAATGTTTTGATAAGCTTTTAAGTGGAAAAAAAATCCATGTAGACTATCTATGCTCGACATGCTAAAGTAAAATATAATTTAAATATCCATCTGTGCGGTCTATTTAAATAGTAATTTGAATTTAAATTTTAAAAAATTATTAATGTTAAAATCTAAAAATAAATTTATTCCTCAATTTTAAATGTGCATTAATAAAAATCTATTTGTGTGTTAATTATTGGCAGTGGCTTCCTTTATTTTATTGTTTTAAATATTAATATATTTTGAGAATCTAAATCTATTAAAACTTATAAAAATGTTTAAAATCTCTGCTACTCTATGAGCTAGTGACATTGGGCAAATGGTCAGAATAATATATATAAAAAAAAATTTTTGAATCTTAACTTGCATATCTGCCTACTATATAATTTTTTTTAGGTTCAAATGCTTAGATGGTGCCCTTGTAGTGCGGATACGTTAAAGGCTCTTTCAGTGACCATTAAAAAATATATATATGAATCACCTTTATAAATTCTGTAAATAAATTAGATCCAAAATTTATGCAACTACTTAACAGTAAAAAAAATAAGCAACAAAAACTAAGCCTCACTTTACTGCTACTTTATATCAATCTTTTCTAACATCTGTCATACCTCCAAATTCATCAAAGTAGATGAAGTTTTATAAATATAATTGTTACAAATGTGATAAATGTTTAGGTGGAATTCCATGTGTAAGGTTAGATAATACACTATTTTATGTGGAGAAACCTTCATAGATGAATGAACTTAATCATTATTATGGTAGTATGATACTTAAAAACTGCTTATTATGAATGAATGTAATAATAATAAAGCCATTCATCTATTCCATTTTTTTTCACATTAATGATCTGTTGTATGTCTATATTCATGAAAATATTAATTTTGATATCTTTTATTCATAAAAAAATATTTTTGCAGTATATAAATACAATGTGTATATGTATGTGTCAAATTTTCCTTTGGATTTTCCATATATATAAAAGCAGGTAAGGTATCATCAATGTATATAAATTGTAGATAGATAGTTTAAACCATTATCATGGCTAAGCATGGTAACTAAAATTGATTTTTATGCAAAGCAACACTAACAATCAAAGCCATTTACCTATTACATAAATGGTCTTTTACCCATAAAAATATTTATATCAACACACACAAGTTTATGTTTAGAAGTGAGATATTCTCTTGTTTAAAAAATGTTTAGTAATAATCATTAGTACATTTATTTGAAATGGTTTGTATTAATGTTATGAGTGCAGAATGTTTGACACTTGTAAATCAAAGTGCAAATATGCATTTTAGTCATACCTTTCAATATCGCACGGAATAACTTTTTCTATTTAATTTTCTAAGACTTTTAAATCGATTATAATTATTGCTCTGTAATAATAACTTGCCATTACACTATTCTTGGCTCGTGTAAATACTCACTCTTATATTTAATAAATTTTAGACACTTAAATGGAGACTCCCCTCCCATTTATTTGTAATTATTCTCTGTCGTGGGATGTTAACAAATATGTATTAAATATATGATGAGTTATTATTTACTGTAATAAATTTGACTATAGTGATATGCATTAAGTATATTTTTTATATTTGACAGTATTTATATAAAATTATTAAAATCTTAAATAATTAATGCAACCTTATTAATTTAAATTTGAAAGTTTATTACTTTACCATTGAACTACTCTTGACTTATCTAAATATTCACTTCTATTATTATTGTACGATAAATTACAGTCCAGTTGAAAATCTTAAATAATTAGATGGAAAGTGGTATTTTTTTTATTTTTTTATTTTTTGCTCATTTATAGTTTTTCTGTGGAGAACTGGGAGGGAATGCAGCTATGTGTTAAATGTATGTTAAGTTGTTCATTAAAATAAATTTATCTTTTTAGTGATATTTTGCATATACATATATAATTGTAAATATTAAAATAGCATAGCTCATTATATATATAAATAATGAAGTAAACATTTCCCCTCTGCTAATTGTGAATAAAAATACTTTGTTGATGAAGGATCAGCCAGCTGAAAATATGGCATTAATAACTATTAACATAATAGTCAATTAATTACCTTGTTTAATAATTAAACAGAAATTAATAATGTAAACATCAAATTAGCAAATCTCAATATATGTATAACTAATAAAGTAAACTATTCTCTTCTACAGATTATGAATAAATAAATAATATTTTGCTACTAAAGGATCAAGAGTAAAATGAATTCACCTTAGTTTTTCAAGACAATCTTTTTTACAAACAAGAACTAAGTAAGAAAGTGAAACTGACCTCTTATTATCATATTGTTTAATATCAAGCAGAAGTGTGTATAATCTTCTATAACAGCAATTGTATTTACCGTTATATATATTCGCATTGTGATTTACTATATTATATATATATAATTTAAATATTTGTTACAAAGTTTAAAATAAAAAGAAATTTCTTTACTTTGTTAAATAAAAATCAATCCATTTATTAAATATCTTTCAATTTATAATTGGATTGATTAATATTCATGCTTTCTGCCTTAGTTAGCCAAGATAATCTTTTTTAAAACAAATTCAGTCATTACACATTAAACATTTATGGTTTGTTTGTCATATGCTTGAAAAAAAATAAATGACTCTTCACTATGTATACCTTTGAGGTAACAGACCATCATCAGCTGCTTTGGAACAAAGTCAATTATCTATGCAAATACAATGACTTCTTGCATTATATTAATAACTGTGAATCAACCTGATCGATATTAAAGCCAAATATTTGCTGCTGCAGTCATTTTCTATACATTAGACAACAGTTAGTGCTAGTAATTAGAACTGACAACTTTCCGGATTTTTTTGTACAATTCTAAGATACGTTTTATCTATTTATTAAATATTTTGGTATTTATCAGGGTTATAAAATTCTGATTTTTCCTTAATCAAAATGTAGCCATATTGTACTTTTAGATGAGAAATTGTTAAAGCACCGAATGTCCTAGTAAGTTTGCATAGTTATATATATATATATATATATATAACTATATATAACTATGCAAATTGCCTTATATATATATATATATATATATATATATATATATAAGGCAATTGAATGACAAATATTTTAATGCATGGCTATTGGAGCACTGATGTTTCTCCAGATTTACATGTTTTAAAGGTGTGTATATATATATATAGTTGAAATCAGTCCAGTTTGGGGATAGGAATAATTCTAGATAGAGATTTTGAGTACTTTCTCTTGCAGCAAGAAAGCTTGTTTATATCTGTTAGCACATGCATTATTTTATATATATGAAAATTTCTGTTATTTTTATTTTTAGAAAAATCACAATGTGATTTGGCTATGGTAGGAGTCTAATGTAAAATAAATAAAGTAGAAAAAGTTGTGAGCTTTGTTTTCTTGATTGTGTAAATATTTATTGTAGTCGCTGTCTTTATATAACAACTAGATCTGCATTTAGAAGAGAAATTCCTTTTTGAATGCAAAAAACATTTGCAGTATACAATTTTTATTGATCACTATCCATTAACTTGACTTTTCTAAAAATAAAAATAATAAAAATTTCTCACATATTTTAAAAAATAAAATAAATGTTTCAACAATTACATCTGTTAAAAAATTATTAATATATATCTTATATAACCTGAAAGAATAATAAAGATGACAACCTATGAAAAAACAAAAAATTGATTCAAAACACTTCTTCCAGGGGAAATAAATTATAACTTCAAAAGAGTAATAAAGATACAAATTAATTTCTCCAGGAAATGATGATTACCAATGGTAACCATAATAGGCTATGCTAGTAAAATACTATGCTCAGGATTCTCCTATATGATAAATGTCAATAATAAAAACAGCCATAGAGGTAAGGATAATAATAATAATTAAACATTATAAATATGCTAATTCATAGTTAATAAATTTTAAGAGGAGAATAACTTTTAACTCACTCTGTCAAAATATAAATGCTCTTAATATTGAAAGCATATGCCAAAGAGTAGCTAGGTTATAACATATTTTTTCTCATTATATATATATATATATACATATTTTTTCTCATAATATATATATATATATATCCTCTCCAATATAATTACACATTTCATTGCCACTATTCTCACCATTTCATTGCAATGATCTGATTCTCAATTCAAAACTCTTGATACGGGATAATAATGTTTCTTAAGTTTTATTTGTACTACTTTACAAAATAATTTCTTTTGCTAAAAACAATTTTTTTATCATTAATTACAATAATAAGATTTCAGAGTTCTTTATTAAATATTTGTAATATTAAAATTTTCACTTTTTTATTTATTTATGAGTTATTAAACAATAAATGACACCCTAGTGAGATTTATGAGGAGACATACTCTCACCCCTAAGATAATGTCTACCTAATTTACAATAATAATAAATTTTAAAAGAAAATATTTTAATTAAAGTAAAATATATAGACACTCTTAATTTAGAATAATGGATTTTATGGTCGCTCATGATATCCTATTAACAACTCATACAACTTTTTCTTATAAAGTTGAGATAAATAATTTAAGAATTAAATTTAAGATGGATAATGAATAAGCAGATAATAATTTTATTACAAAAGCAGTCTTTTTTTAATAGTTGCAATTGAATCATAATGATCATTTATAATTAAGAAAATGGAACAATATTTTATTTTTCACATCTATAGATCATTAAAACAAAGTGATTATTATCTTTACTTTATGTGTATGTACACTAGACAACTAGAATCAAATATAGTTGTGGTATGAATTACTTAATGTTAAGATTTCTGGATAAGTCATATGTGATTGGGATGATATTAAAATCAAACAAAAAAAAATTAGCAATAAAATATAACATTTATTTGCACAACAAGAACAATTTAATAACAACATTGTTGGAATTCTACAGATTTAAAATTGAGCTGTTTAAATATAATGCTATACAATCTTATTGCATTGAAAATATACAACTTCATAGATTTGTAGTTTATGATGATAAATAAATTTATGAATTAAATTTTAATTAACTATTTCAACTTGTCTGACTGATATAAACCTTTTAACATGGGTATTATTGCAATAAGCTATGCATTTTTCGGACTGCTAAAAGCTTTTATTAACTTAATCATTATTAAAAAAAGTTCAACAATTTTGCATAGCAGTCACACTATAATATTGTCCCAACAATAAGTAAATCATAATACCAATTATGACTTACCAATTCAGAAATGACTCAATGCTTAAGATGATGACCTATGATTACAATTTTAAAAATTTAAATAAAGGAGCTATTGGTTTTACATTCTATAATGCTACCAAAGCATAGCAAAACATATCTACACATCAGAATCATCTCTAATCTACACTAAGAGTGGTCAAAACTGCAACTGAAGAAAATATAATACTCTTCACAAACAAATAACAATATCAATTGGCATTATAATCATGAAGTCATGTGTATACTCTACATGGCTACCTACAAAATATGATATTTCCAAGAGGAAAAAATAACTAATGCAATGAAATATTGATATCATTAACTCAAAAGAGCACTTACAGTATGAAGGCAAATAAATATGCTAGAACCTTTGTCTCTGAACATATATAAAAATGAGAATGAACCACCATATACATTAAGAACAATGAGAACTGCCTCAACATAGCATTTATGCAAAAGACAACACTACCATCTCTTTATAAAATACATGTTCTAATAGAATAATATCATCAAGAGAGAGAGAGAGATACAGCTACCATCTTTTGAAAAATATAATGGCAAGATAAGCATAAACAAGAATGAGACAAATGCTGCATTGTCCTAATGAATATGATAATTATTAACTGATGTATAAAACTGATAACAAAGTTATATTTGTTAAACCAGGCTTAATAAAACAAAGACTGAAATAAACAGTAAAATAAAAATATACAACATTCTCACTTGTTTTGTATAAACATCTTCATTCAGATAGATATATTACTCATAACGGGACAAAGCAATACTTTTAAAATTCTCTATTAAAATAATATAATATTAATAAATAGTAAATATTCTGTGAACTTCTGGATATTACCATTGACAACTAATGTATAAAATATATGTGATAAAAATGCATAATATCAATAAATAAAATATATAATAAAGTAAAAAAGCATAAATTTATCATTTAACATTATACACAGTATACCAACACAGTATTCCAAAATTTTAATTATTAAAGTTCTTCATCCAGGAGTTTTTATCAGTTATCAGAATACAGTTTTGCATCACATAAAATTTTCTCCATTTGTTGACAATACAGAAAATTAAAATATCAGGTGCACAGTATTCAGAATTATTTTTATACAAGAGATTTTCTTAAAGCATAAGCACACGAACATTTTAATGACCACTCAGTGTTGTGAATTTTTTTTTAAAACAAATTACTGACAAATTATGTTATAGCATTAAATTCATTTTTATTCATTCATTCCAGAAAAATATAATTCAACACTAAACTTTAGAAGCAAATATTATTTGAAAATAAGCTGGTTTTATTAGAGAGAGAGCAAGGTTTAAATTCACATTGTAGCTCTAATAATAGTGATGAAGTATACAGTAGAACAGGTTTCATTAAAATTTAATTGTATATAATTCAAATTATAATTTATTAAAGATAGTTCATGTTCATTTTATATTGCAAAAATATAGCTGTTGTCATTATGTTGTTCAGATATATTTAAATAATTATAATAATGAAATTTTAAATAATAAGCCCACAATAAAGTTATGATATTATATTTTAAACATGAGTCTAGATATAGTGCTTTTCCAATAAAAAAGTAAATTTACATACTTCAGATTTTTTTTTCTTACTGAGTTTGTGTAAGCATAGGTTGAAATATATGCAAATGACTGTCTTTCACTTGATCAGCAATAGTAATAAATAATTCATTATGAAAAGTACATAAAATGTGATTTCAAAATTAATACAAAGGTTTTTAAATCTGGGATTAAAATAGTTATTCAGCAAAAGAAAAATTAATTTATACTATGGAACACCATTGTTTAAATATAATAAAAATGATATATTTAAAAAAACATTAATGAAGACAAAACATTTAAAAAGTCTTTGAACAAATCTTGTGCTTTTTCAATATTCTTTTAAATATTAAAGTAAAGCATTTAAAAATATTAAAGAACTGCTATAAATATTGCAAACAATAAGACTTTAACAGCTTTATCCTTAAGATATAAGAAATACTAAATTTAGAATAAAGTTAA
Organism: Epiperipatus broadwayi; assembly: GCA_028023455.1. Lineage (NCBI taxonomy): Eukaryota > Metazoa > Onychophora > Udeonychophora > Euonychophora > Peripatidae > Epiperipatus > Epiperipatus broadwayi. The sequence continues at coordinate 14,738,667 of JAQFVV010000013.1, forward strand.
ATGTAAATATAAAATGGAAAATCACAAAAAGTTCTTACATAAATAAAGCAGACTATAGAAATTTTCCACAGACCTATTAATATTGAATAAATATAATTCAGCAATTGTAAAGAAATAATTATTTCAATTTTCCACTTTATTTTTTAATACTGTTGATTTTGTAATTCCCAGTAGACTTTAGCTTAAAGTTTTAGCACCTGAATGAGTGGTTATTAAAGATACATTTTTACCAAACAAAAATAAAATAGTTAAAAATATTTAAACTTGTGAATAATTCTGCAATTAATTAGAAAAGTTTTTTCTTCCCATCTGTTTTTGATGTGGCTTTTTTGCATGTGCTCTCTGCATGTGTGCAACTCTTTTTATATCCCCACTCATGTGATTGATTTGATTGATTGAAAATTGGCATTTTTAAATCACTGCTTCTTGATCTCCTATACTAAAGTTTAAAAGTTAATTTGATATCTGGTAAATTAAACTAAAAATAGAAATTCATTAACATAAAGTCTGGACTAGTTAATTAAATATGTAGCATCTTGAAATAATTATTTATAAAATTAAAATTATTACAATGAAATAAAAATAGAATAAAATATTATACTATTACTCTTTATAACAATTCCAAACTATATCTTACAAATTAGAAGTTCATCAGAATACTTTTATTATTTTAAGTTAAAGACATTTTAGGACTGATATTTAAATATTATGAACAAGAAAGTGCAAAGTAAAATTAATAAATGCAAACACAGTCACACGTATTCATCAACTTTCTTTTAATTAAAACTAACAATTTTTAAAGTAATAAATTAACTCTTTATCTTCTAAGTTAATAATTAAATTCTATTTATACTAATTTAATCTTTCTGATATTAGCATGAACAAATAAACTTTTACTAATAAATAATTTAGACAGAAATACTTTATTATAAGCAAGTAAATTAAATAATGTTATCTACTATTAAAGATTTTAAACTTAAATATCATTATAGTTTAATTTAAACACTAAATTTTAAGATATTAGAGACTATATAAAAGTAATTCTAGCTTTTCATAATTTTTAGCAATACTTTTTTATTAGACAGAGAAACATATTCCTATTTAAACAATTGAAAATGAATTCCAACTACAAATAAGATCAATCCAACCTATAATAAAAATATTAAAATAGTTTTTAATAATAATTAAGACTTATAAAAGTGCTTAGAATAAGTTATAAATTATGTTGGCATTTTATTGTAAAACCCCTAATAAAATTAACTGACAATAAAATTAGGTTATTATAATTTTTTTTACACTTAAATAAATTACACAGCTGGAAGTTTAGCTTTACTGACAAAAGCAAAAGGTTACTATATATATATGTATGTGTGTGTGTGTCTGTATGTGTGTGTGCATGTGTTGAATTAGACATTTTCATAGATTTCTAAGTAACAATCTTTAGTGTTTATACTAGTAGTTTAATGTACATGTAATTAAGTAGTCAATATATTAGGTTTACTTAGAATTTCCAGCAATGATTGCAAGGGTAAGTTTATAAATGTCAATCACTTAAAGAATAGTTGGATCCAATCTATATTTTAACATTCACTAACAAAGTGGTATTACTCCCTAGCCTGAGAGAGATCAGTTTAATCTACTAAACTCAGAACAAAAGAGCTATAATAGGTTACTAAAAAAAATTGTAGAGCATTAGGACTGATAGTTAATAATTGATAGTTTGCTAGCAACATCAAAGCTATATCTGGTTGTTTACATAGATATAATTCCTTAATTTTTAATGTTTATATCATTATAAATTACATAAATTACGAATTACAAAATATCAAAATAATATATGACTTCTTGAATCTTTATATCTATAAAAATAGCTGACTGATTTAAATGCTTATAACTACTTGGATTAGAGGTAAAAAAAAGTTTTTTCACTTCAGTTTCAACTCAGGATAAAAGATTTATAATAGGTTACTAGAAAAAAAATTGTTGTTTATTAGAACTGTCAATGGGTAATTGATAGTTTCCCAGCAACATCAAAGATAAAGTTTTGTCTAGTTGTTTACATGGAAATATTTTTTTAACTTTTTGTTGTTTATACCAGTACAAATTCAGAAAATATTTTCATATATACATATACATCCTTGTTGAACTGATAGACAATTTTTTTTCTGTTAAAGCAATAAAAGAATAATCCATCCAAAAGTAAATAGGAATTAATCATGTGTGTACTGTATACTAAATTTACTATAATACTAACACTATTTACTAACCAAATAATAATTAATTAATTAAAAAAATACTTTTAAATTTTGCAACTTATAACTGACATTTTTTAATCTTTAGTTACTAAACAATATGGATGCCCTTTTTCTGTGTGTGAGAAAGAAAAAAGTAAAAAGTCATTTATGCAAACACACATACATCTGTGGTTGATTATATTTATAATTTTCTGATTTTATTTCTTAATGTTGCAAATAGAAATAATAATATAAATTTTATCTTTTTTTTAATACAATAAATTTATAAGCATCAGATATTTTTTTAAAATGCTTTATTATTTTTTTTCTTCACAGTAATTCTCTCCCTCCCCTTTAAAATACAATCAAAGACCAAGCTAACAATTTGCATATATAATTAAGTGAAACATCAAGAAATATGGTTGATTAAGGATCATGGTAATTGCTCAAGAAATTGCATTTTTGCTTTTTGGGTGAAGATGGAAAATGTCAGAAAATTTGCTATAATCTTTAAAATAGGCTTTTATTTTTAAAAAGACCATTTTTGAAAATCTGATAAGTTATACTATTTAATTAATAATATCAATAACATTTGGAATGAAGTATTAATTTTAAAAAAGGAACAAGTAGAATTTTATTCTCATAGAAAAAGAAGTCGGCTATTATTATTATTATTATTATTATTATTATTATTATTTTGTTTTTAAAAAAAGTATGTCTATAAAATTGTCATATGTAAAATGGTTATCTTAAAAGCAAATTTAACTAAAAAATAAAATTATTTAAACAAGTAACTAATGCACACTTCTATAATAAACACCATTATAATCTTTTTCAAAGGGAAAAAATACTGATATGATTCCCATAACTTGCTAAAGGATTTATTTTAAAAGAAAAATATATCAATTTCAAATGTTGCAATAAATTTTAAATATCAGCTATACAAGAAAATAATATAATTTAAAGAATATTACATTGGACTATATTGAGAATAAATAAAAGTAGTGGAAGCATAAAGAAGTTTTCAATGGAGTGTTTTAAAAAATATTTCAGACTAAAAATTATGAGAATAAAAACTGTGAAAACAATTGCTTACATTTAAATTCTTTCATTGCAATAGATATTTTAGTAATTAATGCTTTTCATGAATTTTACAAGATGACTCGAAGCCACTTTAAGTTGCTTGAATTCCATCACTTTTAACACTACAATAAAGATTTTACAGTCATTTGAAAGGTTAAAAAAAGTTCTGTAAGATGCTGCCCTCTCTTGAATTATTTTACAAGTAAAAAATCAATAAAACTGATATCAAAAGAATAACAAAACAAGTAGGCTGGATGTTCTTCATTTTGATTGGCTGTAACCATCAAGTTCAAAGAAAGCCACTTGTCAAAGTCACTTATCAAAATGAAACTGCTAAGATTTCTTTTCTTTCATTTTGAAAGTGATAAACGAATGTTTTAGACCATTTTAAGAGTATTTTTTTACGTATTTTTTGACATATTATAAATTATTTTGATAAAATATGCTAAAAATAAAATTATTTTAAAAAAATAGTTAAGGCTTTAGCAAAAATTATTTACTTATCCACACAATGTAAAATCACTGATGTCATCAAAACTTTTTGGTTAATCAGTAATATCTGTTTTAGATTTGCCATTATCGAATATTTCTATAATTATAAATAAAAATTTATTTTTGAAAAAACTTTTGTTCATTTTCATAACCTGACAAATTATTAATATACTTTTTACAAACGAATCTAAAGTGAATATAATATTAAAAGATTAATATATTTCAACAGGTGAGTTTGTGACTTGACCAATTAAAAGTTTAGACTTTTACTTCACTCAGCCAATAAAGTAATCAGTGCTCAAAAGGTTAAAGAAGCAACTAATAAATTATTAAAACTTTTTGAAACAACATTGCACTCAAGTACACAAATAATATATTAAGATAAGATATTTAAATAGTGTGTGTGCATATAATCTATGTAAAACAAAAAAAACACAATTATATATATTGTTTGGACTACTTGCATTATCTAACTTGAGTATTGAATGTCTTCAGAAAAATTTAACTTTATTTAAATATTCCAAATACCTTCAACTGTTAGCAATAGCACATCAAACAGGTAAGTATATGCACAATGTTTTGAGAGGTATTATTCTTCCCTCTTCTTCACATGTTGCTGGCCACCAGTGACAGTACAAGCATGAGAATCCTTAGATTCTTGAGTATTGAATTTTAAAGTAACACTCTAACCAACTGAGTCATTCCATATACTTATCTATGAGGTTCCTCTTGATTTATCCACTTTTTCTTCTTAAGTGCAAAGTGGATTAGTGGTTTTCATGCATTATATAGTCACAGTATGTTGGCTTGTGGGATTGTTTGTCATTGTTATGTGAGCAGCTTTTTTAAATTTTCTTTTTTGTACTTTTTCTTTTTTATCCAAAATATTTTGTTTTCCCAATTGAACATATGTTCATTGGTACATACATGGTCTGCTACTTTAGACACATCTGTTTTCACTATTCTAATCATCAGTTTGTGTTTTTGCAAGCACTTTTCAATAGGACAGTTGGTCTCATCAATATGTTTTTCCACATTCACATGATATTTTATAGATGCAGTTTTTTTTAGCATTTCAAGTTTAGACTTTGAAGATGTTAGAATTCCTCATAGTGTGGTATGGCTCTGGAAGACTGTTCTGATGTTATACTGATTGCAGATTGCCCTTAATTTGTCTGCTATTTTGGTATGTATGTGTACAGTACCAGTAATTGTTTTTTTTTCTTTTGATGGTTTTTTTTACTTGTCTATTTAAGGTTTTTTTAACAACAGATGATGGATAATCACTTTTCATAAGAGTTTGTTCTATATAGATCTTTTCTTTTTGCAAATCACTGGTTTCTGAACAAACTTCTTTTGTTCTGTTCCATAGTGATAGTATAACTTCATGTTTTGAGTTTCTGGTGTAAATGGATGTGTAGGCTAAGTATTTTCCTGTACATGTAGATTTTTAGTAAACTGTAGTTTTGATTTTGCCATAAGGGAGTCTTCTCACAAGAACATCTAAGAATGCAAATTTTTGTTCTTGTTCTGATTCTATTGTGAATTTAATTGAAGACAATATGTTGTTGATGTGTTTCCAGAAAGTTTGTAATAATGTTTCATCATGTAGCCATACAACAAATGTATTATCCACATAATGAAGCCAAATGTTAGGTGGGTATGGAATAGTTTTTACATCAGAATGGTTCAGTTGGTTAGAGTATTACCTTAAAATTCAATACTCAAGAATCTAAGGGTCCAGGTTCAATTTTTCTGCTAGTACCATTACTGGTCCAGGACAGCAACAATTGAAAAAAAAGGGAGAACAATACCTTTTAAAATGTGCATATATTAACCTGTTTGATGTGCTATTATTAACAGTTGAATGTATTTGCAATATTTAAATAAAGTTAATTTTTTCCAAAGACATTTAATACTCATATTAGATGATGGAAGTAGTCCAAACAATAAATACAACTAAAACACTATCATCACAAATTTTCAGGAAAACACAATTATACATATATTAATAAGAGTTCAAAAAGACTATTTTTTAAAATAAATTAATTAAAACTAAATAAAAAAATCTATAGTTCCTCAAATCAAAAGAATATGTAATTTTGATAAATAAAAAATAAATATTTTATTAGCTATAATCTTGTTTTTCCTCATTAAGAAAGAAAAATATTTAACTTTAATCCTTACTTTAATCTTATTGCTTATCAATCTATACGTTTTCTAGTATATGACTATAAATTGAGATTTATTTTAACTCAAACATTTTTAGAATCAAGAAAACAGCTATTGCTAGAAGGACTTTCTCCTAATTGAAATTTGGGGTTGCACCAAGATATATGCTGATGATAGTTTCTGTGTCATTCCATATTCCATATGTAAAGCAGTCATCATTTGTTGTAACTAATATAAATTAAAAACCACACACAGTTAATTTTTTTGTTCTAGTCAATCAATATATTTAAATCAATCTTGATATGAGGCTAATATAACCAAAATTATTTTATAAAACTAGCTATTTTGAGTCAGAAATACATATATAAAAAGTACTGATAAAAACACATACTGTTAATAGAATCTGCTGAGTATATATCAAGATGTTTTATATGTATAATCTACAGATTCATAAAAGTATACCTATATAATCAGTATATTATTTAAACATTAATTCCAATGCCATTATTATCTAAAATAAAGAGAATTTTACTTCTATAATAGTAATTTGTTTTAAAAGAAGAGATGAAAATTTTTGAATAAAGTACCTTTTATTTCAATTAGCAAAAATAATTTGTCCCCCAAAATGTCTCACATAGTAAAATTTTGCATTAAAAATAAATTATAATGAGATGGAGAAAAAATTAATTCATTACTTTAAATTCAAAATATTAAAAAAATGATTAAAAAATTAATTAATTAATTAATTAATATTTTATGAAGCATTTATTAAATAATATTAATCTGAGGATAAATATACTATATAAAAATATTTTAGCAGCTATAATTTTAAAAACATTATAATTTTTTCATTCACAACCTGCCATTTTCCTTATGTAGCCATAAAATATTTCCTAAATCATAATTCTTTAAATTAAAATAAAGAATGAAGATAAAAACTAAATGCAATGCATATTTTAAAATTTTTAAAAAATAATTTAACAGAATACACACTTTAAAACTTTATTTCTGATGCACTTTATGTTCAATTATTAAAGTTTTTTATTTTTATAAATTCTAACTAATACTGTTAATTTTTTTTAGTTTCAATTTTTATTTTGTTTTATATAAATGCAGTGAAATTAGATAAAATTTAGATAAGGAAATGTAATGTACAATTGATTGTTGTAGTTTTAATAATATATGTAAACAATTAAATGTTTTGTTTGATTCATGTTTGCAATAAAACTGGCTATTATCTTGAATACATCATAAACAAATTATAAGAATATTGATTTAAAAAATAAATCGTACTTTAAATTTTCATTTAGTAAACTTTGATTATATAAAGTTGATTATTAGCTGCAAAGTGCAGCTACTAATAATTATATGTACTTAAAGTTTTAAAAAAGCAGTATTGAATACAGATAAAATGTATGTACATGGATTTAAATAAAATTTGGAATAATTAAAATATTGCTTAAGTAATTAATTTTTTGCTATTTTTGAAATGTTATAAATTATTTAAAATCAAATATAAAAAATATCTCTATTTAATACAAATATTTTTATAAGACTTATCTCTGATATTGATTTTAAAAATGTAAATTGAAAATGTAATGAAGAAAATAATATTTTTATTTGAAACAAAGATGTTTTTATAATATCCATTAACTATAAAATTAATCCTATATTTAGTTTTCATTTAAAGCATTAAGAAATTTTTTAATTTATTTTTAGTTTTGATAAATGTAAATTAAAAAGCAGAATAATGGCAATTTAGTGTTTTCCCAAAGGTTTGTGATGATGGTGTTTTAGAGATACTTATTGTTTGGACTATTTCCAGCATCTAATATGTGTATTAAATATCTTTAGAAAAATTTTATTTTATTTAAATATTCCAAATACATTCAACTGTTAATAATAGCACATCAAACAGGTTAGTATATGCCCAGAATTTCAAAAGATATTATTTCCCCCCTCTTTTTCAGGTGTTGCTGGCCTGACCAGTGACAGTACTAGTATGAGAATCAAACCTGGACCCTTAGATTCTTGAGTATTGAATCTTAAGGTAACACTCTAACCAACTGAGTCATTCTGCAGTTGGTTAGAATGGGTTCATGTTCAATTTCCATGAAAAAGAGGGGAGAATAATACCTCTCAAAAAGTTATGCATATACTAACCTATTTGATGTGATATTACTAACAGTTGAATGTATTTGGAATATTTAAATAAAATTAAATTTTTCTAAAGACATTCAATATGCATATTAGATTATGGAAATAGTCCAAGCAATAAATACAATGGTAATTTAGTTTGTATCTTGTTTTTATTAATCAGAAATAAAAATATTTATAGTTAATCACCAAGTTGGGAATATCAGCATGTATTTTATAAATGTGGTAATTAGAATATTTTATACACCAGCAATCTGTATAAAAAGCCAGCTTACGATTTTGAGAATCTAGTAGTACATGTTTTATACTTATTAAAGTATTGATAATTTTTACATAAGAAATTGGCAAGTAAGTAAAATGTATATAAATATTGGATATTACTTCAAATATTGAAATTCTATTTTTATGTATTGCCTACAAAAATATGTAATTTCTACTACATTGATTTGTTTTAAAAGTAAACCACTAAATTATCCAGTTAATGAAAAAAAATGTCCAACAAGAAATTAAAAAGCAACAAATTAATCTGTGAAAAACTTCCAGGTGATAGAAATTCTAAAGTCATTTTCTTAGAATTTTGCTATGACTTACTTATATAAATGGATAGTTTAGAGTTAGGATGGATAATAAAAATATCAAAGGAATTATCCAGATTTTGTAATTAAATTCTAAAATATACTGATATTTTTTGTAATTATATGTCAAGTAGTAAGAAATATTGATGATTTCTCTTTTGTAATATTATGCTTCATCTAAATATAATAAGCTTACCAAAAATCCTGAGCTCTATAGCAAAAATAATCATCATCTATACTCAGAACCACTTGGAACTATGATTGTACTTGGTATAAATAAACAAGTAAATCTATTCTTCAGTTCACTAAAAATAAGTTTATGATTGCTTTTTAACAAGGATTTTATTATTAGTGATTTGATTAAAATAAATGTGTCATTTTTGCTTGAAAGAAAAGTAGAGTAAATGTGGAACTTCATAATAAATATAGAGATATAAAGTCAGAAGCAAGACTAAAAACGATTGGTGAATTAAAACTGTAAAGAAGATATTCATATTTGGGTGATCATCTTCATTCTGGATTTTTTTATGCATTGAAAGCGATATATAGACCTAATAAACATATCACAATTTTATTAAATCCAGAAATGTCACTCTTATATGATGACAGTGATATTTTTAACAGGTAGAATGAGTATTTTGATTATCTTCTGAATAATACTATAACCATTTTATGTATTCATTTATATTAGGACAAAAATAACCAGCTTAATGGAATCAAAACAGCTCTTTGTAATCTTAAAAATGGAAAGGCTACAATACCTAATAAAATACCTGTAAAAGTTTTAAAATATGGTGATGATATATTACCTTTAAAAATATTGAATTTTTTTAAAGAATATATAAACCTGTGATGTTGTGCCACCCAATCTTAAGAATCTATTTCTTGTTTCAATTTGTTAAAACAAAGAGAATAGCCAAGATTTCAGTAATTATTGTGGAATGTCATTATGATCCACTATAGCAAAAGTCCTTTCATAAATATTGTTGAATAGATTGCTTCCAGTCATAATTGAATAATTACAGAGATTTGATGTAGTTTTAGAAATTCATAAAGCACAATGGACATAGAAAATGAAAAGGTGTTAAGAATAAAGGAGTGATTTATATATTGCTTTTATTAGTTTGATCAAGACATTTTATTTAATTAGTAGTACAGGTCTATGATATTGTTTAAATTAACTGGTTGTTTATTAAAACTTATTTGGATTATATAATTTCTCTGTGATGGAGTAAGAGGAAGCATTATTACTAAAAGTGAAAAATCTGAAGCATTTGAAATGAAAACTGATGATAATCATTTTGTATACTTACTCTAATATTATTTTCAATTTTTATGACAGTAGTATTTGGAATTGTTTATGGGCAGCTTAACCAAATAGTGATTAAAATACAATATAGATGTGATGGTGGAATTTTTTATTTAAATTGATTAAAAGGAAAATCGATATTTTTTTTCTTTTTGGATCCCGAATTCAGATTCTGCTAGTGATTATGTTATTTTCCCCATTTAAAAGACAATTTACATACTTTTAACTTGGAATGTACCAACATTAAAATGTAAACTAATTTAACTATACCTTGGTAGGATTTTAGAAATAGAAAGATGGATTTAGATGTTGAGGTACAATATAGAATCCAATCTAATGCTACTATTTTTAACAAGTTAAAATATTGAGTATTTCACTAAAAATAAATAACTACTGCAACTAAGGTAACAGAATATATTGCTATTATTTCACCTAATTTATTGTATGGAATTGAGATTTAGACATCCTATTAGTGCAATATAAAAGCATTGGAAAAGTTTTATTTAAGAATGCTTAAGAATACGATGTCAAGATCATAAAATCAATGAATAAAACACACCTTCATCAGATAGAAAATTAAAATAAATGAACAATTCAAGATTTCCTAAAAGGATTCTTTATGACAAACTTGAGCATGTTTTTTTCATGATGTGGTAGACCCCATCTATATTATAAATATTATCTCAAAAATATTCTAAAGAAGTGCAATGGGAAATTGTTTCCATTGGGAAGATAGGACAGAGAATAGAATACATTAGAGAGCTATGGTCAAATATAGTGTTGAAATATTGCAGAAAAAAATTTTTTTGTTGGAGAAATAAAAAGACAATATTGTAAAATATGTAAACAGAAAAATGGACTAGCATGTTCTGTATGTGAATATATTTATAGTTCACAGATTGGTGTGTATATATAGTCATTGCAAAGTTCATATTTAAAGCAGTTTTTTTCATTTTAATGAGTTAGAATGTCTATACTTTTTTGTGAGTAATTGTTTTTTTTTATTATTATTATTATTATTATTATTATTATTATTATTATTATTATTATTATTATTATTATTATTATTATTATTATTATTATTATTATTATTATTATTATTATTATTATTATTATTATTATTATTATTATTATTATTATTATTATTATTATTATTATTATTATTATTATTATTATTATTATTATTATTATTATTATTATTATTATTATTATTATTATTATTATTATTATTATTGTTGTTGTTGTTGTTGTTGTTGTTGTTATCATAATCATCATCATCATTATTATTATTATTATTATTATTATAATCTCATATTGGTTGTTGATTTATATAATATAAACCTGAAACATATATACTTAGACGACAATTTATGTAACAGAAATATTACCAATAAAGTCATATTGGTGTATAATGAGGGTGATGAAGCCTCTTATTTGGAATTAATTTCTATAATAAAAATATGTGTTGACCAAACAACTCTATCGTCATCACGATTTACACTGGACTGCTAAATTTATGTAATAACAAATAAATGACAGACAGATAATTGAATTTAAATATTGTAGAGCTAATGACCAAACTACTATTTATAATTTGTTACTGTTTTTAATTTTAATATATTGTACAGGCTTAAACCTGCAATTATATATGTAATATATGCAGGATTCGAACTCAGACTTTCACATGACCCACTACTTCTTTGGCTCACTGTAGCTCTATATAAAACTGATTTGAAATACAGTGAATGAACAACTATATACACACCACACCATACACGCATATATATATATGATAAACAAAAACAAGTTAAAAATTTTTTAACCTGCCTATAGCTTGCATTTTATGATCACAGGTGGAGCTTTACCAATAGCTCACTCAAGCTTGTTTACAAAAAATGCCAAAAGAGAATCGAAAATTCAATATCTCTTTCAAATTGTCTCCAACCTTTAAACCATGTTTTCAAGCTAATTGGCTATGGGATTTTCTCTCGGCATTTTTTGTAAACAAGCTTGAGTGAGCTATTGGTAAAGCTCCATCTGTGATATATATATATATATATAATTTGGGGGTTAAATCTTTTGATTAATTCTCAACATTTAGACAAAATAGCATTAACCAATTGCCAAGGTTAACTGTACATCATATAATTGTGAAAACACACACACATATATATATTGCATACCTGGAGTCTAGATATAAAATATAGAGGATTTGAACCCAAACTTTTAAGCCCCCTTAAGCACTATCCACTTTATCTCATACAACCAATGCACATGGTCACACATATGAGAAAAAGATAAATGATCTCCAATATATGTGTATTTCATGCTGAATCAGCACTCATCCATTGGTCCAGATCATTATTTCTCACGTACATATATTCAAATCCCCCATATTATATATATGTATAATCCTATAGCAAAATATTAATATAATCAAGATTTTTTTGGAGGCAAAGAACTAAAAAATACTATAAAATTAATATAGTATTATTTTAATTAATTAACTAATAAAAACAATAATTGGCTATTTATAATTTATTAATAGATACGAATATTATGCAAATTTTAAATTAAAAACTATAATGATTATTACAATATCTTTATAAAAATAGGCAATAATATAATCAACAATTTTAATAAATGTAATTAAAAATTTATATTAAATAAACTGATAATTATTAAATAAACTAATAATTGGAATTATTATCATGATTGTTTGAGAAAATAATTAATAACTTGAATTTACGTGAGAAATATTTAAGATAATCATTCATATTCTATCTGCGGATTTAAACAATGATAATTATGTACCTACAATAGCCAAATTATTAAATTTAAATTCAAGGTTATATTTGTTTATATGACTTTTTAGTTTTTGTTTAGCTTTTTTTAGAGATAAATTTTCTCATAAGGTAAGACCGCATTTGACAGGAATTTTTATTTATTTATTTATTTTTGGCAACCATCAGTTCAAAATTTAGATGAATAATTCTTGCTGAGAAAATATCTAGTAAAAAATGGGAGAAATAATTTTGCCACTGAGTCAAAATCAGAATTTCCCTAGTTGACAATTATTTCAGAAATAACATACAGAAATCAATGTGAGATCAGACTTGCAGATTTTAGCTTATTATTTTCGGTGCTGATTCTTTTCTTCCAATTGATAGATATCATTATCTCTTTCACTTTTAGCTGGATGGCTCTTAACTCTCACTGACTTAAACATTTAAGTGAATGAAAACTGATTTACAATTTCCTATATATTTAGAATTACTGTATTTGTTTAAATACACTAACAACAAAAAATAAGAACATAATGATGTTTTCTGTTTGCTAAAGATGTTTAAAAACATATTACTTTAAATTTCATAAATATGAAGATTAGCTAGTTTGAAATAATTAATGATAATTAATTATTTTTAAAACTTGAAGCAGAATTTTCTTACAAACAAGTCATAAATATAAACGAGCATTCCATCATCAGATTTTCAATTGGATGGACAGTTGAAGAGTTGGAGTGTGGAGTAGATTGAAGCCTGTCCATTAAAGTATGAGGTTTGGCTATCTTAAAATATATCTGAGCACTTATACCATATATGTGTAGAGATGGTAATCTGGACCAACTGATGATTGCTGGTTTAGCATGAAATATGTATATTGGTGATTATTTATCTTTTCAACATATATGAGTTCAAGTGTATCAGTGTTATGAGATAGTGTGGAGGGTGGTAGGTCAGGTGAAAGTCTGTGCTCCTATACCCTATATATTACATAATTATTAAATAACTGACTTGTTTTGTTTTAAAATACAAGAATATATATAAACTTTTTAAATTCAAAATAAAACTTTGATGAACCTCATATAATATATTATTATATGTTATTCCATATGTACCAATTCTAGAAGCCATTATAAATCTTCTGGTGCCGTTTTGATTTGTTTTAATTAACTATTTCATGTTATATCATCATCAAACTGCCTTTAGTAGATAAAAATGATAAAATTCAAATTCATTTTGTAGTTATTATTAATATAGAAAATATTGATAATGACATTTATGAACTTCAAAAAAAAAATCTCATAGTATTTATTTCAGTACTCTTGTGAATTAAAATTGAATACTTCAGGATTTTACTTCTAAAATAGATTCAAGCCTTAAATAACATCATTAAGAAATGTTTCCAAAGACAAATGTTATTGCCCATATATTACATTTTAATAAGAACTCTGGAAGTAATTAGAATTTGTATCATTTTTATCTATTGCAGATGATTTGGTGATGATAGAATACAAAATAGTTGATTAAATTTAATAGAAATGATGCTATTAGATTTATAGCAATTTCTAGAATTATTATCTGTATGCACTTAGAGGGGATTTGAAACTGAACTTTTAAGCTCTGTTCAGTCATTCATTCAATTTTACACAACTGATACACATGACCACATACATCTGAAAAAGATAAATGATCTCCAATAGGTGTATCTTGTGCTGAATAAGCATTCATCAATTGGTCCAGATTATCACCTCCCACACACACACACACAAATATATATATATATATATATATATAATTAGTGCTCAGTTTATATTAAGATAGCAAATCTTCAAACTTTAATGCACAGGCCTCAGTCTTTTCTACTCTCCAACTCTTCAGCCATCCATATCATTAAAAATCTGATGATGGCATATTCAAAGCCCTTATTTGACAATTTTTGTTGTCATACCCATATTGCCATAAGTCATCCTGACCTCTCATATGTAAGATCTTAAGATGATTTAAATACACAGAAGAACGATGGACAGAAAACAGGCTGAATCTGTAATATTTAAATACAAATATGGTATATATACTTAAGCTAAATATAATTACAAAGGATCACTAATTTTTTTTACATGTAGGTAGTCATGTGTATTGGTTGTATAAGATGGAGTGGATGACTGAGGGAGCCTGAATGTTGGGGTTCAAAGCCCCTCTAATTACATCTACTTTATATATATATATATATATATATATATATATATATATATAAATATATTTATATACATATATATATATATATATATATATATATATATATATATTATACTTGTATTTAAATATCTTTATGTATGTAAACAACATTAAAATAACCTACTTCCAGACAAAGCAGAGGAAAAGATATTTCTTACCAAATTCATCAATCATAATAGTTATTATGTTTTTGTTCTTATTTTATTCTCTAAATTAACATATTATACATATCCATTTATTAATAAATAAATAAATGTCTAGGTTGGCTATTAGATGAATTTATGCAAGAATATCTAAAAGTTAAATTCCCATATATATTAAATTTGATATCATATTAACTATTTACATTATTTAAAAGCCAACAATTGTTTTTAATTTTTTATTATATAGCTTAGTAGTATTATGTTCTTTCTTTGTAGATGCATGGGAGGGGGAATAGGAAATTATTTTGGCATACACACATATATTTGAGTTTATTGCAACCTCCAGTTCTGATTTTTACATAATAATTTTAAAAAAATTATTTGTAGTATCTAAAAATATTTTTATTTAAAAGTTTAATTAATTTTATATCTTTTCTCTTCCTTAAAATTTAATATAAAATCAAGTTTTAAATTTTGCATAGATAATTAACTGGAGAATCAATGATTAAGATTATAATATTAAAAAATCTTCTAAAAAAGAAATTTTTTTAGTAAAGAAGATCATCCAAAAATAGCTCTAAACTTAAAAAAAAATTTTATTTTAAAAAGCTTTGTTTTTAAAACTTGATGAAATATACTATCTTACTGATATTAGACACAAAAATCACGTGATCACTGTTTCTTATGCTTGATCTTAACTGTTATTAAAACAGGCAAGTATTGCCACTCAGTGTAAGCCAGAGTAATCAATATTAAACATTACATAATCACCATTTCTTACTAATACTACCAGTAATATTTGAAATAAAGTGTTAATTTGGAAAAAAAACTCACAACGAAATTCTACTTTCATGAAAAAGGAACTGTCATATGTGAAATAGATATCTTAAAAGCAAATTTATAAAAAAGAAGCTATACAAGAGCATACCACTATACAAGTGGATAATGAATTAACTATAATCATTTATAGAAAGTTATAATTACTGATAAAATTTATTTAACTTACTGTCACAATATATATATATATATATATTGTGCTCACTGGCTAGAATAAAAGTGTTCAATTCAATTATTATGCCAATCTTTATTAAGTAAAAATAATATACTTTAAGAAATCTTATATTGAAATCCATTATGAATCAATAAAAGTAATGAAAAGATGAAAATGTTTTTATTGGAATATTTTTAGAAAAAAATATTTTAGTCTACAAGTTAGAGGAATAAAAGCTGTAAAAGTAATTTTACTCCAATGAATTTTCCAGTTGTAATTGTCTATATTTAAAATCTAATAGCCTAATGAGTACTTTTAAGATGTTAAAATAGTACAGAAGCTTCTCAACAGATGTTTTACTTTTAAATAAAAAGGAACATTTAACATTTTTATTTAACATGTCTGCATAATAATTTTATAATCTAACGTGTACTTATATGTTTACATTATTATAGGAAATATATACATATATAGATGGTAAATATTAATTATATTTTTATTTGATTTTTTTATATAAAGGGAAACAATTGAATGCATGGTTGAATTTTGCAATATACATGCATGTAAATAAGGTTTGAATATTAATCTAATTAATCTCTTTTTAAAATAATAATATATATTACACAAGCTGTAAGTTTATTCATTTTACTTATTTGTTCCAGGAAAGAAATAAAATAACTTAATGAAATATTATTGATATCAGTTTTTGTTAATTAAAGTTTAAATAGCATTGTTATCTAAGCTCCATTTATACAAATTAAAATTATAAAATCATTTTTGCAATTGCATATTACTTGTTACTTTTCTTATTCAGCTGAATTAATTATTCATTAAAATATTTAGTGTTTGAAAGTATACTGTACTTGGTAAAAGTGCTGTCTAAATTTTAGGAATCAAACATTTAGTTTTATATTTAACTTGCATGTCATCCAATACCTTACTTGATATTGCTCCTTGACTAAATGCATTCAGGGCAGATCATAACTAAAAAAAGTTTAGGATTATTACCATTTATGCAATTTGACTTGCTGGCATCTGGATGGTGAATATGACTACAAATAGTCGAAATCATGCTTAGCATTTCAAAATATTATATATAATTTTTTCAATATATATTACAATAATAAATTAAACAAGCACTTTTTTTATAGATATAATAAACACCTCCACACTTCCCCATTCTTTTCAAATTCATATAAATAAAGATATAATAAAAGACAAATGACCTCCAAGATGCATTTTGTGCTGAGCCAGCACTCATCAGTTGGCCCAGATCACTATCCCTCATATATATGTCTATTATATGCAAAGTATTTATCTAGAGTAAATTGTTACATTTTCATTTACCATTGTCAAACTCCCTTCACTCACAACTTTGACGCCATCCATTTCAGATAAATACATTAATGATTATTATTAATCATTTTCGAAACTAGAGATTATCTCTAGCACAGATATAAACTTTAAACGTCAGTTAAAGATTAATATATCTGATTTTTTAAAATTTACACACACAGAGTTAGTTATTCACCTTTCTCTGTCCGTATGTGAAATCTCACTTTTTTCTAATATTTTTTTCTTTTAAACTCAAAAAATTTATTTTCTATTGTATTATTATTTATATATTTTAGAATTGAATATTTTTGCAAATAAAATTCAGTAATACCATCAAGATTTATTTTAAACATTAGCATCAATAAATATTTTGGTTTTATTTATTAAGAAAAAAAATGAATTTGTAATTAATAGTCAAATATAAAGATATTAAGTTTCTTTTTTTTTTTTTCATTTTATTATTTGCAATTTCCTTTACATATATTTTATACTTTCTTTACTTTTAAAAACACAACGAATCCAATTCAGTAAAATATATTTTATTCATTTCGTTCAAAGCTTCAATTTTTTTTTAAAACTTATTCATGTGACAATATTTTTTATTTCTCAAAAACTTCTTTTAAAATATTTATAATTTGAGGTTTATGTATATATCAAATATTTTTTAAAACTAACCAATATTTATTTCAATTTCAATTTTTAACGGTTTTATTAATTAATCTTATACTTTTATTATGCATACTTTTACATTTGTATAAAAATTGTTCTCCATCCAAAGACAAATGCAATAACTTGAATAGAGATTATGGCCAAGTGGTAACATTTGAACATTACCTGTGAGAGTTTTTCACTATTTCAACATGGTTTATTCTAATATTTTACTATTAGAGCGATCATAAACGTTAATGAAATTTTTCTATGGTTTCTTCGTTTTAAAAATAAAAGCAATACCTCATCTACTATAAACCCATCTATTTAAAATCTCAGCTATACCTGAATTTTAATTTATGAATGTAAATCTTAATTTTTTTAATTTAAAGAATTTTTTCTTCAGTATAATTAATTGTAATTGCCAAATAAAAATCTATTGACCTTATAGATAATCATATGTCTTGCATGGTTTAATGCTGCGGTAGAGTGAAAACTCTGAACATCATAACTGATCATAGTTTGAGACTTCTGATGTTTGAAATTTTTATAAACTCAACGCAATAAATCATCTAAAATATTATTGGGATTATTCTCTTTTCTTCTTTATTATAAACATGAGTTAGTTCATTAAAACTCTTTCCCCCTAATTTTCAGTATTAGAATTTTAATGTTTGTTTTTTTTATCATTCATTCTTAATAGCAAATGCAACTTTTTTCCCCTATAAATCTATTTCCACTTTATCCTCTTTATATTTTTCCTCAAATCAAAATAATCATTAACAAATTCTCATTCATTTTATATTATGTAAACATTTCTCTTTATATCAAATGTTTGTTTTCTAAACTTGTTTAGATTTGTCTGATTCTATTTCTAATTTAGTCTTACACTTTTTAAGCATATTTTTATTATCTGCATTATGGCGATATTTTTTCCTTTCTTTTTTAAATCATGATATACTCTGGAAGATAACATCTTACTACTTATGCCATTGTGACTTTCAAACTTCTTAAAAACTTTTAAACAATAAATCCATTTTTTTTTTTTTAATAGTACAAATCATTAATAACTTTGGAGTTTCTATTCTCAGATTCTCTCATAAACCTGTGATGTACATTTTTTTAATAACCTTCAGTTATTGTAACTATTTACTTTATTATCTTCATTTATTTTTCTACTCTAAGATGTTTGATAATAATAAAACAACAACATAAAAATACTAGCAAAGTCTATAAGATTCCATTTTTCTTCTACTCTTGATTACATTTTGTATTTATTTTAATGAGATGCTAAATAAATTATTTATTCTCTTCAGTGAAAAAAAAAATCTCAGCATTGAGATTAACTTTGATATGGCAGAACTTTAAGATAGAAAAGATGAAGTTAATAAAATAATAAGTAACATCAATAATTTGAGAGAGACTATTGAATAGAAAGTCAGGGGAATTTTAAAAAAATTTCAGTAAGAAAAATAATATCTAATTAAGCTTTTAATAAATAAAAAAATAATAAAGGTTTATTTTGTTCAAATCCTGATAATTATTTTTAAGTTAAATGGAATTTCTAAAAGAAATGGTAATTTTTTTTAGAATATTATACTTTAATGACTATATTAGTTATTCTAATAATGATCATTAATTGTGTAGCTGAAGTGAATCTGAATCAGAAAATAATCCATATAAACTCACTGCAAAGAAACAATATGATGCTTGAAATATATAATGAAAATACTGAATTATGGATAAATATAAGTAAGTCTAAAATTATGATAAGATGACAAAATATTAAAATCATAATAAAGAGATATAAGTTAATTAATTATATTTGCCTTTTTAGATCATTCATCAGTAGCAGAAGATCAAACATCAATATATTCAGTGCAGATTGTCATTCGATAGAATTGTAATAAAAGAGCTAAAAAATGATAGATCAGAAGTCAAACATTGTTAGCCGAGAGGTCAAAGCAGCTACCTTGCAAGCAAGCAGTTGGTTGCAGACAGTTGTTGCGGGTTCACCTCTGGCCTATGCTATGACATATGGGAAAAAAAAGATAGATTGGAATGACTCAAGTAATAATATTTTCGGTCAGAAATAATGATAAAAAAATATCAATATTTTCAATTCCTAATGCTGGTAATGCATTTTGAAAATGAACATATGTATAGCTATCCAAATTAGACCTGAACTTTTACTTGAAATATATATGACTGATTTGAAAGTTTCTGATTATTGTCATGTTATAAGATAGATGTAATTCAGTAGAAAATGCATAATGCTCAAAAAGATTTTTCTGATAAAAGAAACAATGAACAGAAGTAAGATAGATGAACTGTGTCATCACAAGAATGAATGCACCACTGAACTTCTTAAAAGGCAAGTAGTCAATTGGTCTTTCTGCAAGAATATCAATTTTTAATCCAAGGATACTGACTTGGTAGTATCTTATAATAATAACTATTATAATAACATGATGCAATCTTTACTCCTGAGAAATAAAGTTTCATATAAACATTAAGCTTGTATATCTTATCTTTAGTTTTATTAAAATTAGACTTAAAAAACATTTTAAATATTTTGTATGAATTTATCTTTTGATGACATACAATTGAATGATTAAAAGAAAAAAATAGATTAGATGCTTTTAATTTAAAGTGAAGGTTGTGAGAAAATAAAAAATACTGTCAGACGAATAAGTTTTAAAATATAAAAGTTTTGAACAGATTGAAGAAAATGTTTTTGGTGGAATTAGATTGGTTGTGTTTTAAAAAGTAAAAAGAGTATAAAAAATATATAAAGAAAATTGCATGTAATAAAATGAAAAAAAAATTAATAGTCACTCTTAAGATGATAGAAAATTAAGAAAAAAATAAAAAGATCACAGGTTGAATAATAATAGTGATAGCTGATCAAGTTGTAAGTTATATAGCCAGTATATACCGATAAATTTTATTAGCTTTAGATTTACCTAAATCAAATCTACTACTTTTTTATGCATATAAATGGAAATATTTTGACTGAAAATGGCTGCACTTGAACTAACTAAAAGCTAATAATAATTTTAATGGAAAAAAAATAAGCAAATGATTTATTGCTAGGGAACTCGTAAGAAGTTTGAGTACCGGAAGTAATGGAGAGGAGACACGATCCATGGTATTTGAACTCCGAAGTTTGTCATTCTACTAAACCTTTTTCAATAAAAATAGAGCCATAACTTTTAAACATATAGAATATATAGCAAAATATCTTTAATAAATTAGTACATACATGTATACATAATTACATAGATTAAAAAAAACCTAATTATAATTAATTTGAATTTTAATTCTTATTTAAAATCAAGTTTAAAACAAAATTACTGGAGTTATGATAAAAATATTTGCATTATATTTAGTTAATAAACAACAAAAATTATTTTTTTCGAAAACAACTGAGCTAAAAGCAAGAACTTTTAAAGTTTAAAAAAAAAAAAAAAACTGTGATATAAAACATAAGCATTTTGAAGACATTTTTTAAAAACCATTAAACATATACCCTTATAAAATATTTTTAAAAAGTACAATTAATTAATTATAATTGTTTATTATTAATTAATTATTGCCCTATTTAAAAAAACAATAATTAACTGAACTAAAAATATATTCGTCTTACCTATTATTTTTTTAACCTATAGGTGGGAAACTTATAAAAGCGTTATTTTATTTTTAATATAAATTGTTAGCCTTAATTGATGGTATTTTACCTTGCAAACACGTGTACTAAAAAAAATAATAAATGAAAAGGATATGAATAAACAAAATAGTAAGTTGAAAGGTAACAGGTATTTTATTCCCCCCCCCCCGCCTTTCAAAATTCTTAAACATATCTATTGCAAACTGAGAAATTAATTTGTAATTAAAGAAATTGCATTCAAAATATATTTTGAAATGTGTCTTTTTTTTTTACACTGCATAGTACACACGCACACATTTGGTTTTTTTAAAAGATAACCTTTAGTATGCATATGCGTTCTTTCCTTATTACAAATTGAAATATCTAGCCAATAGAAAATGAAATATTATGAGTTACGATAACACATGATCATTGTAGGCAATAATTTGCCATTTTTTGACTTTAATAAATAAAATATTTTAAGATTAAAAATTATATATTTTTTCCATTTTTATTTTATTTTTACCAATTCATTCCTCATCGCAACTAACATTACCCTCTCTCCCTCTCATATATATATATATATACATAAGTAAAAAAAATTGATTTCTTTTTCTGAACTAATAATAAGGCATCATCAACATATTCGTCCAAAATGAATCTCTGAAGGTTTTTCCATAACTTTTACTACCTGATCTTAATTATAAAGTCATTTTTACTCATTTTACTTTTCTGTTACAAATGAAATTATAAATTGTATCTCATAAGTCTTTGTCATCACTAATATCTCATATATAGTAAGTTTTTCATGCTGATTAAATGCTAAATTGATTGTAACATATGTAACCTTTTCTCTAGTATCATTAAACAAGAATTATTTTTGCAATACTATAAAACCTCATTCCTCATCTGGTTTATTTGTTGTTCTTATTTTTTAGCCATAATCATTTCTGCTTAAACATTTATGAAATTCATTATTAATTAATTTATAATACTTGTATATCTCTCTCTCTCTCTCTCTCTCTCTCTCTCCCTCTCCCTCTCCCTCTCCCTCTCTCTCTCCCTCTCTCTCTCCCTCTCTCTCTCTCTCTCTCTCTCTCTCTCTCTCTCTCTCTCTCTCTCTCTCTCTCTCTCTCTCTCTCTCTCTCTCTCTCTCTCTCTCTCTCTCTCTCTCTCTCTCTCTCTCTCTCTCTCTTTTACCATATGTCTCCAATTAATAATGGCCCATTGAGAATCAATAGTTTTATCTAATTCCATCAAGAAAAATATTTGGGCATCACTATAAAAAAATAAATGTGGGTGTGTGACACCTCACTCATTAGAGATAAAATTAGTTATGATACAATTATTTTTGTTATATGATCAGTGCATCTAACCAGCCCATCTATGACTAGTATGATATTCTTTTACTGATCTAGATTTATTGGATCCTGAATTAGCCTGAAAAAAATCTCATTTATCTAAATAAAACTTCCATGATACTTTTGAATTTAAAATGAGTATAGCAGAGAAAAAATGATAATCTTCAAGCCTTTAGGCTAATACAAGTAACCAAATAACGTTCGTTTTTTTTTTTTCAATCTGACCTAATCTATATTTAGCTTCTTTATATTATTATGAATATAATAAAATGTTTTTTGTTGTTAAAAACAGTCTCACTTTCTTGTGAATTAAAACCTCATAAAAAGTTGAATATATTTTCTTTAATGTTACATATAAAATTTTTATAAGTCAACATATCATCTGAAATAACGTCCAACTGATTCTGTTGTATATTTTCCTTCAGCCTTATAAACTAAAAATGCCTAAACTTATTTTGTAATTAACATTATTAAAATTTATAAGTAATGAGCTACTGTAGTAAATATAAAATTGATTCAGGAAAGTGGCCCGAATTCAGAATCTCAGGGTCTTTAAATATTTTAAGTCATTTTCTTGCATAACAGACCATAAATAAATGTATACTTTACATAGAAAGAAATAAGCAATTGTTTTTCATCATTATTGCCAATAATGATAATCAAATATGAATTTTTTGGATTTTAAAGTCTTTTAAAAATCAAATACCTATTATAAAAAATCAAATATTTTTATTTATTTATCTCTAAACTTTAAAAAAATCTGTATCGATAAGTTTGGAAATTATTAATAATTATAATTGCTGTTACTTATGAATAATTTAAATTATAATTAATGATTTATTACTGAAATCAATGTAGTGATTAATTAATGTTTAAGTGTCAGAAGTAAAATGCAATTGTATAATTTCTAAGATTTTAATTAATCCTATTGATAAATTATACAAGAGAGAATATTAATATAAACCACTTAATTTATTTAATAGTTAATAAATTTGTCTAAATTCAATTGGCCATAAATTACTAAATTGTTTGTCATTTATGTAGGCTTTAACTTAAATATTTAAAAACATTCTGCACCTGTCTTACTATTACAGAAAACTAATTATTTCTAATAAAAAGTCTAGTAAAAAATTATTGTACGCTTAATTATACAAATGCTAGAGTTTAAAATGACGACAAAGTTATTTTATTCTATGAAGATTAAAACTTTTAAATTTATCACCTAGCAAGTAACCTAACAATATGTGTGTTTTGAACATTTATGAATCAAAATGAGTGGTTCGTCAAAATATATAAATTAATTAAATGTCTCATAAACACAACCAATAATATACATAATTTAATGAAATGTTTATATATAATAAGATATAATCTGTGAAATAAAAAATAAGAATTATGACTAGTATTGCAGTAATTATGGAAAGGTTAAGAAATTGTTCTAAGCCTAAATTTTAATTTCCCAATTAAATAATAATGGAATTTAATTAAATCTCTACCAACTCAGATTGCATTTGTATCTTGACTTAAAGGTTAATAACACATTCCATACAGTAATTACCCTTTACTTTACATATATAAGATCTTAGCTGATTTTTTAATTATAATAAATAATGGCAGTAGCGTGGTAGCAGAAGGATTTTCAAAAATGCAGTCTTGTAACCTTTGCACTTTGGTTACTGGTTATTACATAACATCTATGAATCGTAACTTTATATTTAACTAAACTGATAATACTTCTCTGTATCTTATATATATATAATGATTAAATAATAAATTATACTAAATATATATAATAGTCAATAATAATAATTAATTATACTAAAAATCATCAATTTACTATAAGTATTATTTATCATATTTGGCATCTGTCTATTTCAAAATCATTTTACTTTAAATATTTAGACCGATTTTAAATCCATCTCGGGCTAATGTAGTTCTACTTAATTTTCTATAAAAGATCATGAAATGCAATAAGAAAAGATTATTTTCTTACTGTAAAAAATATTGAACGCAGCAGCTAAAGGGCAGATTAATTATTTATTAATACTACTTGTAAATTATTAATTGATTATTACCGTATATATTGAAATATTACAGACTTGGCTAGCTCTAGTCAAGTTATGCATTGCAAGCCTCCTCAATCAAGTAAACTTGAAACAGAGGTTTTGCTAAATATTTCCCAGTATTAAGAAAATTCATGTAATAAAAGATTCTCTGATTGGAATCATATATTTTTCTGAATATATATCATAATCCTCATTATCAAGCATTAACAATTCACTGCACAATGAAGAACTCTCTGAGTTCAATATATCTCTGATCTCTAGCCTTTCTTCTCCACATCATCCCAGCAAACTTCCTTATTTTATCCATCCATCTAGTGTGGTCTTTTTCGAGGTCTTCTACAATCTCTTGGAAATCAGTTTAAGATTTCAACTGTCCACCTATCATCATCTCTTAGCTCAACTCTCATCTCTTAATTCTTTCAATAATGTCTGTAGCACCTTTTTGTTATCTCACCCATGTATTTTGTTTTCAGTCTCTTCCTGTTAATCCTAATATGCATCTCTCCCTAGCTCTGTTGAGTGGTCTGAACTCTCTCTATTGCTCTTCTGTTAAGTGTCCAAGTCCCAAATCCATAAGTAAGAACTGGTAGCACATTTATTAAAAACATTCTTTTTCAAACACAAGCGTATTTCCTTTTAGTATTAAGCTATTGCTACCATAAGCACTCCAACCAAATTTAATTCTGTGATTAATTTCATCCATTATTTTTTCATCTATAGTAATAATCTGATAAAATATTTGTAGTTGTTAACTTCTTCTAACTCATCATTATCAATTTTTATTTTCTTATTTTGTGACAATCCATTGAACATTACTTTAGTCTTAATTCTACTTTCTTATTTTTATCTGATATTCTGAAACTCTAAAGCATTATTTGCAAAAACAACTATATCAACTGCAAAATCGAGATGACTTAAATAATCTCCATTTATTTTTACTTCCTTAGTTTCTCATTTTAATCTACAAAATACACCCATCTCAATGTTAATTTTTTTAATATTATGTAGTGTAATTGCTGCCGTTTCATTTTTATAAATATTCATCAGAATATGATAATATCTTGGGTCTATGCCTTGATGATCCAATACTTTAATCACTGAAGAAATGCTTATAAAATCAAATGCCTTTTCATAATCTACAAAACCAAAGCTTAATTGAATTTCAAGTTTATTGATTCTTTCTATAACTTCTCACAATACTTGGATATGATCCACTGTACTTAAACCATTGTTATATTTCAACTTATCTTTAACTAATGGACTAATTCAGATTTTATTTTATCTTGATTGGATTGAGCATTCATCACCATAGACCAAAAGATATCTGAATAGATAGCATATATGTAATAGTAGTAACAGGCTTATAGGTGATAATGTTTAGAGAGTCTAATTGTTTTCCTTATGGAAAAGGATCTCACTATAAATAATCAGTCCAGTTGGATGTAAAGGGAAGACAACAACAATGTACAGTCAACATTGAATTGCAATGAGCATATCATCTACTATATGGTTAAAGCAGTGAGGGAAGTTCACATTAGAACTGGAAGTTTCTAGAACCTAGATCAGACACGAGGCAAGCTATCATGATATAGCTGGAAATGTCATCATAACTACACTCGAGGTCAGCTGTCACAGAACAGTGTCACTATACCTACTCGCGAGGTAAGCTATCTGAAATCTCTAACATTAATAGTCGCACAGCTGCTAAATGCCATGCCAAGAACAACTGCATCCAGGCAAAGGTATAACAGTTATATATATATATATTGTAAATATGCATTTTTATATTTGTCTTAATAAATAAATATTAAACGTATTTTTATGAGTTTGTGGTTACTATAAATCAGGCATTAAACACAACAATTATATAATGACATTAGCTGTTTATACTTTTTTTTTCCATATGTCAAATGCGTTAACCGGGAAGCGAACCAACTGCTTAGAAGGCAGCTATGCTAACCACTAGCCACCAACGCTTTACTTCTTATATACGGGATGTAGTAAATGTGATAAGTGCGCTTATACGACACTATACAGAAGAAGCTTGTTATTTCTATAAATTAAATGCAGCTTAGCTCTTTCGAGAATTTATGGCGCATTCTCATAATCATAGCAAGATAAAATAGAATAATAAGGAGAGAAGAATGTAGTTATATATATTTGAAAAGATGGTGGCATTCGTAGTATTGGCTATATAGAAAACCTCTCATTTTTTTCTTTGAGTCATTTCATATATTGATATATTGAATGATTGCGTATGAATGGATGAATTGGTGTCCTGTCGCCTTTTAGTCAAGAAAGATAGAGCTATGTTCTGGCTTGTATGAAGCTCTTTTGTATAAATATTGGTGATGGGAAAGGCGTGTAGACCAGGATCCCCCATAATAGATTAATTGACACCTAATTTGTAGCATTTACTTTTGTAAACGGTGCTAGGGTAGGTTCAGGTTCCAGACTATTTTTGGAGTTGTTCATTGGCCTATTATTCGAAAGAGGGGTGTGTGGAAAGCAAGGCGATAGTCGAAGAGAATGTTTTATTAAAGGTTTTTGTTAAGGTAGTCATGTATGGCAGAAGAAGCCATGGTCTATCATCAACGGGAGTGGGGGTGAAATTTAATTTTCTGTAAAATTGGATTATTTTCATTTTTTTTAAAACTATGTTTAAATCCAACCGATGTTAAATCTTTAATGTATAATTTTATGTTGGGGTGCTTCATGCTTACAGAGAGCATGATTCTGGAATATGTATAATAAAATGTGTATTCATAAAAAGAGATTTGTAAAATATGTAAAACTTCTTGTATACTTAATACAGTAAGTTATAAAACTTTTAAAATTATATTTTGTAAACGTGCTTAAAATTTAGTTAAAGTATAAGAAAGAAAAAAACAAGAACTAATTAAGATTATTGATAAAAGTTAATTAAATTAAATTCGAACAACACCAACATATATTTAGCGATAATTAAAGAATTAAACAAAAAAAAAAAAAAAAGCAATTAGTGGTAAATCATTAGAAAATGTAAACAGGATTAAATAAAAAAGAAAACAAGTAAGCTTTTGGGGGAGGGTTGCTTGTAAAACAACGGCTATAAAAGAGAAATTAGAAGATGAAAAAAAAACAATAATATCTGTGGAGAGACAAAATACATATTGCCTGCATTGAATAGCTCAAAATTTTTTTTTTCAATTCTAGCCATGGAAGCATTTTACAATAGCTAAGAAGACAGCTGTTGCAGTACTTGATACAAAACCCAACTAGAATATCAAAATTACTTGAAATAGAAACAATAAAAATGATTGGTTAAATCCACCCAAAGTATTCCAGTCTGTGCATAAAAGATGAAACTTTTCCAACTTTAAAAAAATGTCTAAAAGTCCAGAGACAAAGGAGATGCTCAAATATAGCTTTTGCCAAAGAAAAACTGTATTCATTAGCCTGCATTTATGACGCCCGTATATCTGACTAATCAGAACCAAGTAAAAAAAATCCAACAAGATTCAACCAAAAAAGACTTTATCATAATTTAAACTCAAACTTATTCACTAGTGGTAAAATTACTAAACTATCTAGTAAATGTCAACTTAGTAACTCTTCAACAAACTATGTAATTCTTAAACACTCGTTGATTTTGAGTTTGGTTGAAAATGTAAACAATGAATAAACAAACTAATTAATAGCACTGCACCGAGAGTTAGCTCAGTGCTATTAATTAGTTTATATTTATTCATTGTTTACCTTTTCAACCAAACTCGAAGTCAACGAGTATTTAAAAATTAAACTATCTAGCGAAATCGCGTTAAGAATTTAAAGTTATATGTACTTAGAAGAGGTCTTCTTAAAATATTTAAAATATAATGTGTAGTAGATTGGAGCCTGTCCATTAAAGTATGAGGATTGTCTATCTTAATATATATCTGAGCACTTATAGTATATGTGTGTGGGAGATGATAATCTGGACCAACTGATGATTGTTGGTTTAGCATGAAATACGGTTATTGGTGATTATTTATCTTTTCAGCATATATGTGCTTGAGTGTATCAGTGTTATTAGATAGAGTGGAGAGTGATGGATCATCTGAAAGTCTGTGCTCATATACCCTATATTACATATATAGACACAGGTATATAATAAGCCTGTGTTTCAGTTATTATATTTTAACAAATGTAACTTTTTTTTAAGAATATGTACATTATTAGGATTTTTAAATTTTGTTCATTTTTAACAAATTTTATTAATTTAATATACCATAAAATAAATTGATAGTTCAATGAATCTGCATATTTATAATTAATCTTTGATATTGTTTTTTATGCTGTTTATTAGTTTATTTTTAATTATCAAATAATCATGCCTATGGATAATTTCTAAAATCAGTATACAAGTGATAAACCTTTCCAACATTAAAGAAATGTCTAGATAAAACCCAGCGACAAAGGAGATGTTGAAATATAGCTTTTACCCTAAGGAAAACTGTTTTCAATAGCCTGCATTTATGTCGCCACATATTAGAGCAACAGACCAATCAGAAACAAATAAAAAAAATCAGTCAAACAAGAATCAGCCATAAGAGACTCATAATTCAAATCCAAACTTACCCACTAAAGGTAAAAATTATTAAACTATCTAGCGAAACCGCGTTAAGAATTTAAAGTTATATGTACATAGAAGAGGCCTTCTTAAAATATAAATATAATGTATATATTTTAATAAATATAACTTTTAAAAACAAAAACTACATTATTAGGATTATTTAAATTTTTTATATTTATGTTTAATGAATTTTATTTATTACCATAAGAGAGATGTGTTAGTTCAATGAACAAGTATATTTACAATTAATCTTTGACATTGTTTTTTTTTTTTATGATGTTTATTAGTTATTTTTTTAACCATCAAATAATAATATATATACGTACTTTCTAAAATCTATTCTGAGTATCTAGAATAAATGATATTATTACTTAACTTGTTTAGTTGTCTGTGCGCCATTTTCTCAGTCGTCTCACTTTTCATGCGTGTATATCAATTCTCTACTAATCCTGAATGTTCATGTTTTGAGCTATGCAAAGCCGGATTGTTACCGTTATAACTGCGATGATGAAACAAGAGAATAAAACTTTCTTAGAAGAAAGTAGCACCTAAATGCAGGTTAATGAAGCTACAACTCCGTACATTCAAATAAACCCATATTTAAAAAAATACCCTCTGAGATAAGATTTAGAGAATGATGATCAGGAAATATAACCAAGATCTGATTAACATCGTCAAGATCCGTTTATCAAATTAAAGGTCAATTGAAATTCAAAAATCTGATTCTTTGGGTAAACTGATATATATATATATATATATTATTTTAGAATAATTCATATATTTAACGGAAGCATTATCTGTGCATTGACATATATATTAAGCTATGAATCGTAAGTATAAATTCCATCAGCAGCAGCAAAAGAGATTCCGATATATATATTTTTTAATTTACTACTATTCATTATAATTTGCAATTGACTATATTATTTCTATGCATTAAAAATAAAATTGAATTAATATAAATAAATATACTTGAGTGATACCAATAACAACAATATCACATGATTGTTTCATATGCTGATCTTATATACTTTCAAGGGTAGCTAACTTTACCTTAAACTTCAATATCTAATAGACACCAAATAGTTTAGTGCTACAAAACATTTTATTTCCAGACTTGTTTTTGCTATAATGAATGAAAATTAAAATTCAAACTTTGAAGTATTGCATTTATGCAGTTCAGCATTCACCTTTTATTACGTTATACTATTCTAGCTAATATCCTGAAATTCTTAATTCATAAAATCCTATAACTCACTTGCATAGTTATATAGATATGATACCAGATCAGTTTTTATATTTTTGAACCTAAGTTCTATGATATCTGTAAATCTTTTTAATCCTTTGTCTAGAAAGATTGATATTAACAGCAAGATTACATAACTTTCCCATATGCTTTTAAGAAAAGTTATCTTTAACTTATATTATAAGATTGATTAATCAATGTATACTAGATGGTGGAGTACTGTAAAATTCCATCTCTAGACTAATTTTAGGTTTTTATTTTATCAATGAAAATTCAGATGTGAAAGTAAAATATTTATACATTTAATAGTTTACATCTTTATAATTTTAAGGCTAATATTTTAAAATTTGAAAAAATCGGAGTTTTAAATTGCATGGTTATGTAGATATGATATCAGGGCAATTTCTATTGTAACGGGATGGGGGGGGTATTAAAGTAAAAAGAAAGAGTGAATGAACCTGGGGTGATGGAAACATCATCATCACTCCCAGTCCATTTAAAGAAATACAAATATCAATAATTTGAAAAATTGTCTATAAGTAAATATTTAAAGATATAAGAGTATGAGATTAGAACATCTCTGTGAACATTGTTGAGAGATCAGCCAGCTACTAAAAAGATAATTAATTATCAACCAGCATTATAGTAAGTCAAAGTAAGTATAAGTAAGTACTTGAGACAAATAATCACTCATCATGAATGATCCACAATATAATACATCAGTACAGTAAATCAACAGTCAACCTTGTGACTGGATTGGAAATGGGTCTTCTGTAGACCAGGCTAATCATTGAGCCTTTGCCAGTTTGGGCAATTATTTAAACATAACTTAGGTGCACCACTTAAGTGCTCATCCATTAAAATACATAAGAATCAAAAAAATCTAAACAATAATGCTGGGACATTTAAAACATGCTGATCATCATCAATGCTCTGGCCACTTAGTACCATTAATGTACCGGCCAACTATAAACTTAATTCCTAATAAGGCTAAACTAAAATAAAAGATAGTGCATGGGCTTTAAAGAGTATCTTCTTTTGCGCCAACCAGGATGATGATTGATCATCTCTGGATGCCCCAAAGCACTAAATACATATCCCCATTTATCCGTGTCCAAAATCTAGCTCAGAGAATGCAAGCTCTATTACTGTATGTGACCAAGAGATGATGGAATACAATTTTTAACAATTAAATATTAAGTTTATTAATAACAATAAAAAAAATAAATGATTAAGGTCTTATAAGGGTTCTGATTTTGAAAAGTATACACTGAGTTACATGATTAATAAATTAGGTTTATTTAAAATCCATTCAGCACACAGGCATGTGGCTTGATACAAAATAAACATGTTTGAATTAACATTTAATTTAGAAAAATGATCAAAATTTTACAGATAAGTGTCTATCTGACACGCATTATTATTTACAATACAATTGACATGTGTGTGCATGAATTTACTGATTTTGATTATAATACAAAATTTCAAATGATCACATTGAGATTTAAATAATTACTATTCAACATTTAAATTGTTACATTAATTTACAAAAAGTATAATAAAATATATTCAAATTATTACTATGGTTTACATATATATATGCGCACAGACGCTCGATTTATAATATATAATGAATATTCAATAAATGAATTGACATTAAAAAAAAATTAAAATTTTACATATTTACCTATTTAAACTTGTTACAATAATAATTTTCCTTTTTTTAATAATCCATTTGGAAAACAGATAAATTTCACACTTATACGAGTATATCAATATTTTAAAAAAATCAGTTTAACAAATTCTATCATAGCTTTCTTTTATTCTTTTACAAGAAATATATAGTCAATTTTCCAGAGGTTAGAAAGCTTTTATTAGGTTGCCTCTTAACAAATTATCAATGTCTTTAAATTTAAAAATATAGATTTAAAAATATCCATCAAATAAATTATTGAAAAACAACTCACTTTTGTATGCAAGTTTATCTGTGCTTCTCTTCGCATATGTAGACACAGCAGCATACGTATAACTACTTTTTTATTCAGCTGCTCTCTTGGGCAAGCTGTTTTTTGGTCATTCCAGGAAATTGTCACCATCAGGTAAAAGTACATAATTCAGGTATGGTTGGCTTTTTTCTTTCTGTAGTCAGTTCCACTTATACTTGGATTTTGTAAACTTCAGGTCAGCAAGCTGTTTTCCAGAACACTTTTAAGGCTATGAATTACAAAGAATCTTGACCCATTTCCTCTATGTAAATTCAAACTCCTCCAGTGAAATGTAGAGCAGCCACTTCCTTGCATTCTTAAATCCTCAAGGCAGTTCTCTTAATAATTATACTAGCCATCTTTGCAGCTAGCTTTACTATGGCTATTTTCTGCTACAGTTCCCAACTCTTCACAAAATACTTGAGCCAACTTTATAGCTAGCTCTTTTGCTAACTTCTATAAAACTGCAAGTCAAACTGTTCTCTTTAAAATCACTCTCCAGACTGGCTGATATTTTTTATCAGCTCTTTTTATAAAATCATCTGAGGTGCTATAACAACACCTTGATTAAAAACATAATTTTATTTTTATCTCTTTAATCCCTTGAATCTATATACATGTTTTTACTTAGGGGATTTTTAATAGATAAAAAATTTGTTTAATTAATTAAAAAATTCCAAAAATAAGTATGGTATTTTTACATTTCAAAATAATAATAATAATAATAATAATAATAATAATAATAATAATAATAATAATAATTAGATGTGCTGAGGAAAACAGCAATACCTCCATCCCTACTATATATAATAGCCAATCTGCTACTCAGCCGTGAAATTCACATCACATTGAATGGGAAAAATTCACCAGCCTTCAGACCGAGTCAGTCCATCCCACAAGGATCCCCCCTCAGTGCCTTGCTCTTTACAATATTTATAAATCCTCTATTAATAGAGATACAGAAAAAAATAAAAGGCATTCAAATCCCAAACACTGCTTTAAATATATCATGCATAGCCTATATGGATGATGTAACTGTTTTCCTCCCCTCTAAAAAGAACCTCCTCATATTACAAGAGATAATCAAGAATTATACCTCAAATTTTAATTTAAAAATTAACACAAATAAAACTGCTGCATGGTCAATATACACAGGCAAGCACTGTACAGAGATGTTTAATGGTAAACCATCTGCTTTCCTTGGTTTCCCTTTCTACCTTGGAACCAATGGAATGAGGCAAAAAATTCAAAATAAATTAAAAAAAGATGCTGAAAAAATCATAGCCTCACTTGAAAAGTCATACCTGTCAATATATGCAAAGGTAGCACTATTTAATCAACTTATAATTACAAAAATTACCTACTACACACCTATAATCAAATTTGCAAAAACATTCATATCTAAAATCTCATCAATATGTAACAAACTAATATGGAAGAGAAAAGACAGTGGCAATTTCTTTAAAAAATCTGAGCAGACCATCACATAGCAATGGACTTGGACTCCATACAATCAATGTTTTTTACACAGAAAAATCAGTAAATCTAATACCAACAACCATAAAAAGATTTCCAGACCTGGAGTGTGTAATTAGTATAATACCCACAGACAGATCACCTCCTTCCATATGGATATCTATCCACACTGATTGAAGAACTCAAGCCAATATACAACAAAATATCACTCAATAATGACAAGTATACATACTGGGACATTTATAATATACTATACTCTAACCAGACACCTAATCTACATCCATCAGTTCTTGGGATAGACAACAGGCAACTACTGCAACAATTTAGAAAATGGTCATTAGAACCAAAATTATTTTATTTTCTACTTAAGCTTAATCTTAATGCTCTACCCACAACACATTTCCTTAGATTTTGTAGATTCTATACAAATATAGACCCCATGTGTGTGATATGTCATAGAGAAGAAGAGACACAAGATCATTTTCTTCATTCCTGCAGTACCCTAGAAACAACACGTTGCACAATGTTTACCACATATAGAAAGGCTATCATTTCAATTGATTAAATAATAAATACATTTAAAAAAGGCAACATCCCTGCTATTTGTGCAGCAACATATAGCCTTTATGCCTACTGGTGTACCAGATGCACTTTTGCACTTGCTAATAACCCTCGATGCCACCCAGCAACATATTCAATAAAACTAGAACTGTTCAGAAAAAGAGACAGCATCCTAGCTCAACCAGATTGAAACAAAGATCCAGTCTATAAAATATAAAGTCCAATATGATAGATGATGACATTTTCAACATCAGCTTTTTTTCCAATTTCAAAGAGATGTAAGCATAAACTGAACTAAATAGAAGACCAAATTTAAAAACAAGAAAGAAACTATGCAGAAATGATAAAGACTTATATACTGAAAGTTGTTGTAATTTGTTTTGCATTTGTAACAAATCAATATAGTACTAGATGTGACTCTGTAACTTTTTAGACTCAATAAAGCTTTGCTTTGAAACATAACAATAATAATAATAATAATAATAATAATAATAATAATAATAATAATAATAATAATAATAATAATAATAATAATAATAATAATAATAATAATAATAATAATAATAATAATAATAATAATAATAATAATCATAATAATCATAATAATAATAATAATAATAATTCAATTCAATTCAATTCAATTCATTTATTTAAGTGCTAAACAACAGCATAAAGCCAATTACAGCTTGCACATACAATAAAAGTGAAAATAAAACATATAACATAAAATGAAAATATAAATGTATACATAATAAAGTAAAATTTAAAAGACAAAATCAAACTTCACATTTCAGTTTAACAAGATTACAAAATTTCTTATAATCAATGTCACACAGATTAAGGTTACTCCCAATTTGATTATATAAAGAGGGTAACCTAAATAAAGAAGAAGAAGAAGAAGAAGAAGAAGAAGAAGAAGAAGAAGAAGAAGAAGAAGAAGAAGAAGAAGAAGAAGAAGAAGAAGAAGAAGAAGAAGAAGAAGAAGAAGAAGAAGAAGAAGAAGAAGAAGAAGAAGAAGAAGAAGAAGAAGAAGAAGAAGAAGAAGAAGAAGAAGAAGAAGAAGAAGAAGAAGAAGAAGAAGAAGAAGAAGAAGAAGAAGAAGAAGAAGAAGAAGAAGAAGAAGAAGAAGAAGAAGAAGAAGAAGAAGAAGAAGAAGAAGAAGAAGAAGAAGAAGAAGAAGAAGAAGAAGAAGAAGAAGAAGAAGAAGAAGAAGAAGAAGAAGAAGAAGAAGAAGAAGAAGAAGAAGAAGAAGAAGAAGAAGAAGAAGAAGAAGAAGAAGAAGAAGAAGAAGAAGAAGAAGAAGAAGAAGAAGAAGAAGAAGAAGAAGAAGAAGAAGAAGAAGAAGAAGAAGAAGAAGAAGAAGAAGAAGAAGAAGAAGAAGAAGAAGAAGAAGAAGAAGAAGAAGAATTTAATTTATTTTATTTAATTTATTAAACATATAATCTCCTTGTGATAAATAAATCATGCATGGAGCTTAACAAAAATACATGTGCAAATAAAATAAAAAACATTAATATACAATAAAATAATTAAATAGAAATAAAAAGTTTTTGATTATCATCAATCATAATCTAGTTCATAATGAATTTTCTCAAAGTTTTCCTTGATAGGTCATTAACATTAAATCCAATGTTTCTTATAAAAATATTATAAAATCTTGGACCAAGATAACATTTCTGATATCTACAATGAGTTTTAAAGTACACTGGTTCAAATAATAAATCAAAATCACTTGATCTAGTCATCATTATTGATGAAGAATTATTTTTATTCATTTTTTTGTATTTAATATAATAACACAAAATATTCACTAAAAATAATTGATGAATAGTTAAAACTCCAGCACAATTAAATAATTCAAGTCTTGGCAAATCCAAAGGTTTAAACAAAATAATTCTTAACGTAAAATTTTGTAGTGTTTGCAATGACTTCAAAAAATATGCTGCAGTGCCACCCCATAATGTTATACCATAAGAAAGTCTGCTTAAGAAAATTTGTTTATATATACTTAATAGGACAGATTTATTCAAACAATCTCTTAATCTATAAAAAATAAAATTAAGTTTTCTTAATTTTACTTGAAGCCAAAGAATATATTTATCCCAGTGTAAATACTCATCCAAAACCAAGCGAAGGTAAGAAATTGTTGAAGTCCTGGTAATTTTCTGACAAGATGTTTTATTAACATAAGGCAATTGAATTAACAAGTCTTTTTCTGGAATATTTTTAAGAGAATACATTATGTAATTACACTTATTAATATTTAGCAGTAATCTATTATTGTTCATCCATTGTGTAATTTTAAATAAAACTTCATTCACAAGTTTCTCAAGTAAACTATATGAAACTGCTGAAGTAACCAATGCAGTATCATCTCTGCAAAACAAAAAATGTTAGAATGAAGAGAAAGATCAAGCAGATCATTAATATAAACAGTAAATAACAATGGACCCAGGACTGAACCTTGAGGAACTCCATATCTAATTATTTCAGAATCACTCAAAAAATTATTAATTTTTACAAATTGGCTTCTATTACTTAAATAAGATTTAAACCATTCAAGCATAGTACTCCTTATGCCACAATGGTGTAACTTAATTATTAATATATCAATAATAATAATAATAATAATAATAATAATAATAATAATAATAATATAATAATAATAATAATAATAATAATAATAATAATAATAATAATAATAATAATAATAATAATAATAATAATAATAATAATAATAATAATAATAATAATAATAATAATAATAATAATAATAATAATAATAATAATAATAATAATAATAATAATAATAATAATAATAATAATAATAATACAATATTTATATTTATTCAGACCTTTTAAAAGTTTAATTTATAAAACAATTTAAATCAGAGTTATTATTTAACCATTTACTTATTATTTATTTCAGGAAATATAAAAAAAATATCTACAAAAAATTATCCTGTGTTTATTTCTACTTTTCCTTTATTTTACGCATATATATTTATGCGCACACACTATATTAGTGTATGCTGTGTAAGCCAACTAGTTACACTATATATATATATATTTTAGACACCTTAGTTCTATGACAAATCAAATGATCATTTTTTTTTTATCTACAAGGTTAATTCTAACAACAATATCACATGAATTTCTCACACACTTAATCATACCTTCCAAAATCAATTATCTTTAGCCTAGTTTAAGTCTCTTTAGCCGATTAGTCAATAGATACCACAAATATAATGGTATAAAATTCTCTTTCCAAAGTTTGGCTTGCAAAAAGTTAAGCAGTACAAAATTAATAAAAGAAATACTTATTATTATCTCTTATACACAATTAACCTGAATATTTATAATAATGATAATAATAATAATGATGATGATGATGATGATTAGATAATAATAATAAATTAAAATGGCCTATGGCATGGGTAAGACTGCTTGTATTGCTTACCAAAAGCAAGAAAGTAAGCATATATTTACTTTCCTGATTCCTTTTTTTTAATTGATTTCTCTGGTCCCTTTATATCATTTTATAAACTCTAAGGTAAATGTTATTTTAACTCAGGATCAGATTTGAAAGCTGAATGATTGGATATTATATAAAATACTATTTTACCAGTGACAAGATCAACTGATCTCTTATTGCTTAAGGAGTATGTTTTCAAAATCAGTTATTTTTTCATTGTGATCTAGAGCCATCTATTTTAAGATTCAAATAATCAGTGAGCAATAGATGGTATAATGCTCTAAAATCCTGTTCTCTAGACTAATCAATTTCTTACTTCTACTCTTATCTTTATGCTATTCAAACCCAAACTCACTTACATAGCTTCATAGATTTGACATCAGGCTAGTTTGTATCTATTTTAGATTCTTCAATTCTATACAATTGTAACTTAAATATAAAAAATGATCAGTGTGTGAAAGGAATTTTAGAGACTGTTGTTTTTTCAAGCTGGCTCTAAAGTAGCATAAAAATAACTGCTTTTGTAAACATAAGAATGCACATAAGAGAAATCATGTGATATTACTGAAATTAATCTTTTTAGTCAACAAATAGGAGGGGTATAGTTGGGAACTGAGGTTTCTAAAATATAAAAATTGTACTAAGAAAATTAGCCTAGATTTGAAATTTTAGAATTGTTTTTAAAATTTCAGCTTATTAGCTTGAATAGTATAAATACATAAGCATATTAGTTCTATCTGTGAACCTAATCTTCACTGAAACCTAGAAACTGATCAGTCTAGGGATAAAAATGTTAAAGTATTCTATTACCATTGATTATTTAAGATCATAAGGATGAAAAATAACTGCTCTAAAAAACACTATTGTTTCAATTAGATATCGTTCAATAAATAGATATTAATCTGACTGCTATAGTAAATAGTCTGTTGCTCAAATTGAGAATATAATTATAATTATGTGTAGTTTATCTATATTATAAGTACTAAATAGACATCAATTTTATATGTTATATATTTTGTCTACATATAATTAACATGGATTTATATATATATTGAAACATATATGTTTCCTCATATAAATATTGGTCCGGTTACAATATATATATATTACAAACTAATGTTCACTATAGTCATGCTTTGACAAAAATATGCTATATAAAAGGCCTGACTCAGCAAATTAACAAATATTGTTTTTTTACTGTAATAGTTGATAATTACCTATATGTTCTGATAGAATATATTTTATTATATATATATGATTGAATAAAACAATCATAATAATTGTTTAAATAATTAATATAATTAGTAGTGTAGATAAAATGAATTAAACTTGTATCACTCGCAATATACATATAAACATCACATGATCACTATCTCATACTAGCACAATAATTGTTGTATTTTGAATTGTTTAATATACATATAGTTGTTAATTGGAAACAACTAATCTTGTATTTACCATTCAATCAAACATATATTATCTACTTTATATGCCAATCTTCTAATAAGGTTTATATAAAATAATTAAATCCCTACCTAAACATAACACATGTATAAATGCATGTTACATAAAATAATTAAATCTCTACCTAATCATAATATATTTATAAATGCATGTTATGTTTTTTTTAATTTTCCAAATAAATTTATCTGTTTGATTTTTAATCATGGTTAATAATTTTGAGCATGACAGTTATAATAATTTTTCAAAAGTACAGTTCTATGTCTCTTAGATTTTATTATTAGCTTTAGTTATAACTATTCTGAAACCTTAAATATCTTAATTTCATGTTCAGACAAATACAAAGCAAATTTGTGCATTGTATTTGTGCTTCTTAATGATTATAATTAATCTTGATATATTTAAAGATGAGGCAAGCAGACTATGTATTGAAACTGGGATTACAAAGCTAAAATTAAATTATCTAGTGATAATTTTTGTCTACCCAATTTTTAAGCCAAAAATGTAAACATTTTTTTAGCTTATTTACATAAAGATTGTAGATTAGACATGAACAGGAATTCTCTATATATTTTTATTAGTAATTTTTCAACTATGGTATGGTGAAGTAAAGTATTAAACCACTAAACATCTCATGTATTAATTAAAAATATGCACTGTAAGCTAAAATTACATCATCTAGTCCTACAGTCATATTTGTCAGAAATATTTTAAGCCATGGCATAACTTCTATTAGAAAAGTATATTTTAAAATTATATTTTACTTTTATACATCATAGTTGGGGAAATTATTTATAAAAATGCATAGAGAATTTTCATTAAATTTTTAACACTTAAATCTATAAACTGGTGAAAGTCTTCTAATATATATATGTATATATATTTTATAGTTTAATCCACAGATGCTAAATACTTTAATGACTATTATACTCATTTATTGGTCTAGATATTATACTAATTTTATCCATATATTCATTTTAATTTTTATTACAAAATCATTCATATTATTATTAAATCCAATTGTATGGAATAATTAATTTAACTTTTTTTTTCATGTGTTTATCACTTTCCATTTCAATTCATATACTTCAATCACATGAACAGAAATATTTGGAAAAACTAATAATTCCAAGGTCCCATTTCATGCTGTCTAGCACTTTTCAATTTTGTTCAGATCAGAACTTTTCACATGCCTTTATTATCCTTACTCAGTATTTAATAAGGATAATAAAGAAGTTGTAGTGTAAATCAACTTAAGAATGTTAAGTCAGCATGAAATGCATCTTGGGAGACATTTCATGTGATTGAAGTACATGTGGCAAATATTCAAATAATGAGAACTTGTAAAATGAATTATAGTAAATTATCTATGAATAAATATTAAACTATGATGATGAAGACTTACTTGTGAGCAAGAATCTTGGTCAAATAATGAAGGCTGATTTTTGCCAAAAATAACTTAGGCATCATTTGCTTTTTACATGTGTTCTGTGCTTTAAGAATATATCACTTTATAAATATATATATGTGTGTGTGTGTGCGTGTGTGTGTCAGTACGAAGATTTTTACCATTGTATATATAAAAGACATATTTTGCAGGTTCATCTGTGTTAAAATATTTTAAATATTGATATACCAACGTTTTGACTTGATCGCACAAGTCATCTTCTGGATGGTAAAAGTTAGAAAGATGGTTGTAGAGGTGCTACAATCACTGATTTGAAAAAAACTTTAAAGTTCCACCAATAGCAAAAATGTTAAATTAAGAATGTTTTTTAAAAAAGTCAATGGCTTCTCTAATTTTGCACTGGTAGAGATTATCACTTCTGGATATGATCCTGGTACTAGAAAAATCAATTTTATCATCTGAATCTATAGTATGGAGTGAGAGTGCTGATGATGATGAGTGTTGTTTAACTGCATTAGCATGCTAATCTCTCTGAACACTGATGTGATGATTATTCATACCTATGTAAGAAGCATTTTACATGAGATTTGATAAACACCATAAGATTCAAGAGGAATTGAATCTTTAGGCTTGGTTATTATATTGCTGATCTTTTGATGAGTAGAAAATGTTGTATTTATATTATAGCATTTTAATATATGTTCATTACTGTCTGTAGTTCCTTTTATATATGGAACACAAATCCTAATCGTTAATTTATCATTTTTTTGTTTCCTATTTTGTCCATTTTGGGCTTGAAATAAGGCTTTTTTAATAAATTTATAATTATAACTATTTGCTAATAAAACTCTATTAATATGATTTATTTCTTCTTTCAAATGTGTCTTATCTAAAAGGTTACTTGCTCTATTCAAAAAAGTTTTGGCTATGGAAGCTATGTGAGTTTGGTGATGATGAGAATGTAAATATAAATATCTGTTCATATGTTTATTCTTTCTGTAAATCAAAAAAGGTAAACTATTTGGTGTTCTGGTGACTAGAACATCAAGAAAAGGGAGTTTTTCATCAGACTCTGTCTCCATTGTAAATTTAATATGATGATGTATATTATTTAAATGTAAGAAAAAATCACCTAATTTATTTTTCCATGTTGCCATATGACACAAGTGTTATTTATGTATCTGAGCCAAATGAGAGGTTTCAAAGATGATGATTCTAAAGCACAAGTTTCTATATTTTCCATGAATAAATCAGCTATTACTTCTGAGTTAGGTGAGCCCATATGAGCCCCTCTACAATCATCTTTCTACCTTGTACCACCCAGTAGATTACTTGTGTGATCAAGTCAAAATGTCGATATATCAATATTTAAAATATTTTTACATGGATGAACCCAAAAAATATGTCTTTTATATATATATGGTAACCTTAAATTCTGACTGCAGAATTTCATGTTAAGTTTTTTGTGATAGTGGATTTTTTAAAAACCATATATAGTTTATTTTCTGTCAGGTAAATGCTATTACTGTTATATTGATGATAAGTCATTTTGTAAACTGTTTAACTGAATTATAAAATATTAGTATTTAAAACCAATATATATATAAGTAAATTTAAATAATTTTAAATTATCAGTCAAAAGTATTTAATCTTGTAAATGTTGGGATTAGTTAGTAACTTATTTTTAACACAGTATAGTTTAAAAACTGTAATTATATTCATAATGTAATTGTTATGCATACTTATTAGATTAAATTGTCAACAAAATAATCACTTAAATAAGTTACAACACTTTAGCTGATTTCAGTTTATAAATGCTAATTTAGTAATAATCTAATTTTTATTTAAAAATCTTAAAGATAGCCAGTGACAGTAAATTAATTATTTTTAAAACAGTTATCTTATTTTGTGTGTGAATGTGCATGTAATTAATTTTTACTTAGAAATAAAAGCCAAAAGAAAATAATTATTTTAACTTCCTTATTGGAAAAGTTAGTATTTTAAAGTAATTTAATGCTTTTTGTCTTTAATGTTTTTAAATATATATATAAAATAACTTAAAAACAACTAAATCAATATTCTAGGGATTTTTTAAAAAAAAAAATATTGTAAATTAATTATTATTAATGTCATACTTTTATTTTATTAAATAATTTATAAATTGTTTAATATAAAAGATAATGTAATGCTTATTTGTCTCTGGAATTTTCCAGACATTTTTAATCAGAGTTATTTTTAGCTTTACTTAGCAACTTAAACATTTGACCTGTTCTAGAACTAAGTCACATAAATTAATTACTTAATTGCCAATCATCCAGTTAATTGCCTATTATGTGATGTACCATGTTTGAGTTTTGACCCCACAATTTAAGAACACACACTTTTCTCCATCACACTTCCTCATTTCTTTATCAGTGTTCTACAGTATATATATATTTTAATTTGATAGTAAAATTATGCAGTGCTAAAATATTTAACTATTTGGTCTTATAATTTAGTCTGTCCATTATACTATAAATATCTCCATTTCTATACTATTAGAAGCTCTAATCAATGCATTAAATTACAGAAGCA
Source organism: Epiperipatus broadwayi (assembly GCA_028023455.1). Classification (NCBI taxonomy): domain Eukaryota; kingdom Metazoa; phylum Onychophora; class Udeonychophora; order Euonychophora; family Peripatidae; genus Epiperipatus; species Epiperipatus broadwayi. The sequence goes on from JAQFVV010000013.1 coordinate 14,782,680, forward strand.
ACATGTTGTCTCAATGCTATAAAATAACAGTACATTTATAATGAAGGTATTCTTGCATTGCTAAAACTATAATTAATGTTTAATTTGTCTATTTTACCATGTCTAAAATTTATTTTGAAATGATATTTATATTGTTGAATACTACAACTTATATATTATTTTTCATTAACTTCAAAAGGAATTTATATGCTTTTCCTTTAAGAAATTTAAATTACATTTTCTTTAAAATGTTGAATATTGCTATTGATTTGCAGAGCATTCTCTTTTGGATTAATTTTATTTACTATCAAATTACAACTATGAACTGAAATAGTAGGACTATGTAAATGGTAGAGAAGCCAATAAATATTAATAATGAATGTATAAATGCTTGTTTGAAAGAAAACTATTTAATGTCATACTTTTATTTTATTAAATAATTTATAAATTGTTTAATATAAAAGATAATGTAATGTGTATTTGTCTGTGGAATTTTCCAGACATTTTTAATTAGAGTTATTTTTAGATGCTTTAGTTTAGCAATTTAAACATTTTACCTGTTCTAGAACTAAATCATTAAATTAATTACTTAATTGCCAATCATCCAATCTGCTTATTTTAAAATGCTATTAGAAATTATTAGTGCATTATATTCTTGTTCAAAAAGAAATTAAATGCTTGTTTTATCATTTATAAAATGAATAAATGATATATTTTAGTTATTACATATTGTTTATTGCTAAGAAAATTATTTTGTGAATAAATAAATTTCATTTTTATGCATTTATCTATGACTCATATCTCCATTATTGAATGCTAATATGGAAATATTTGTTCTATTCTGATATAAGAAATAAAATTATGATGCTCAAATAGACTTTTTTGTTAATGGATATTTTATCTGTCTTTGAAAGATAAAATATGGTGTGAACTGGACTGGACTCAATGATCACTTTAATTCCTTTTTGCCAATAAAGATTGTTATATTCATTAGATATGCTTATTTGCAACTTGAAATATTTTATTGTCAAGAAAATAAAATATTACTGATTATTGCCACCTGGAACCTTCTCTTTATTTTATAATGTATATTATTTATATATAAAAAAAAAATATTATCATGATCTCACATTAAAAATTCATTTTTAGCTCCTCACCTTTTTTTTTATATTACTTTGCATTATTCTGATAAAAATATGTTTCTCTTTGTTAATATTTGTCACAGAAGCTACAAGTTGAATTTCCAAAAAGACAATATTATTATTACTTATCTACATGCTATTTAAAATATTTATAATGTTAATTATTGTTCAATATGCTATTTAAAAATATATGTGCTGCTTATTACTATTCATTTTATTGTTTTATTTAAATTGCTTATCATTGTGTTGTTAAAGGAGTACCACATTATAGCTTAGAATTTCTATTTTAGTTATGTCAATATTTTAAAATTTTATCTACCTCAGATTTTATTTGCCTGTTCGTTAATTTTATCTTCAATATTGTCTGGATATTCTGCAAAAAATCATCAGCATGTCCAAAGACTCTTTATTAGACTGCCATGTTATTAACAGTATGGAAAATCCAGATTTAAGGACTATTAATTTATTAATTGGTAAAATGGGTATAAATATTTAGTTTTTAAGATTTATTTATCTATGCATTATGTCTATGATTTTTTTTCTATGGTTTTAATATGTCTATCATTATAGTTCTCAGAATATTCCTTTATATTAAATATTTTAGAGGATATCATATTTGTCCCTTATGGAATTATTTAGAATGTGAATAAATGTATGAAAGAATTCATGAAGCTAATGTATATTTTTATTATTAAATTGTTTAGTCCCAAATTTATATGCCTAGCCATATTGTGCTATTATTGCTGTATTTTTTCAATTTTATATATCATTTATTCATTACTATTATGTAACATAATAGGGTTATCTCTATTTTTACAGATGGTTTTATTATGGCAGTGAGCTTTATTATGTCTTAACTGATATTTAGCATATAATACTATATTTTAGGTAACTCCATTTTTGATTGTCTATTTTTTTATTTTTAAAATTAGAGACAATGTCTTAATTTTTTACTGCATTCTTGTAGAAGTGTTTCTTGTAAGTTTATTCCATCATTTCATTTTTTGCCTTGTTTTTAAATCCCTTGATATTTATCTAGGTGAGATTTTATTAAAGGCATTTGTGATACCATGTCTTTATTTTTGCTTTTGAAATATTGTTAAAGTTATGTGTGTTGTCAAACATGTTTTTTTACTGGGTTTATAAGATATTTTGAAAGTCATATGTAAATATCAACTATGACTTTATTTATACTCTTGATAAGATCAGAGTAATTTTGATTTGTTGATGATGTTGGTATGCCCAGTTTTCATATCTGATGTATTTTCAAAATCTTAATAAAATATATTACTATTAAATTTATAATTATTTACATGGCTCTAAAATTTATATATTTTCTTCCAAATTTATTGTGTCATAAGGATGATAAGATTTATAATTATTAAAATTATTAAATACCATTCTACATGGACTTATGTAATTAAAAGTGAGATTATTAAAATGTAAGAACTTTATGAATTCAAAGGAAATTATATTAAGATTTTTTGATTAAATAAATAATTTTTATTATTTTCAATTGTAACTTTCAATTTTATTTCAAATAATTATAACATAATTTGGTATTTGGTAATTATTTTGTTGTGCTTATTAGTATCAATAAATATTGTTTTAATTATTAATCTATGAATTTCTATTCTTCTAACCATTATCTGCAGTCTCAAAAATCTACAATAGTCACATATTTTATCATTATAATATGAGTACAAGAGAATGTTTATAAAAGTCACTATTAAATTTTATATTGCTAACATGGATATGTTTTTATATTTTCTATATTTGACATAAAATATTAAAATATATTTTTCTTTTAAAAACTTATCTTTATTCTTAAAAATTAGGTTATAACATTTTTTAAAATAGATGCCTTATTCAGGAATTATTTGTCTTAATCTTTCATAATTTTCTTTTCTAAAAATAAATATTTAAGTCTCATCTTAGTTTTCCCTATACTATTCCCTTTATTAAGATTTTTCTTAAGGAAATTCACCATAATTTTCATTTGCTTTAGACACTTTTTAATAAAAGTTCCATCTTTTCCTTTTATTGCAGAAAGAAGTGGCCTATAAATATCAAACTACTGTATTTTATTTTTGAGAGTCTTATTTTCTATATCTTTCCTTGCTAATTCATAATTATATTTTCTTATATCTTCATTAACTCTTTTTATATCATTTTACAAAACTCTAGTTCTTCTTAATGAATCATTTTTATATATTTACATATTCTTAGAGTCACAATATAAAATTTACTGGTCAACTACTGCTTTTTATTATTTGTACAGTTCTTAATAATGTATCGTTTAATTCCATATTCATTTTTTCAAATGTAAACTAGCCTCAAAATTTGTAATATTTTAAAAAGATTTGCAGATTCTTGGTTAGGAATATCAAGTGTAAATATTGTTTTCATTAATTTTTATCTTTCTAGCTTTGGATTAATACATATTTAATATCTCAGTAATATATGATCACTTTCTGCAATGATTATGAAGAACATTGTAATCTTAAGATACAGATTTATGTTTGTATGAATGAATTTTTTTTTAAATAGATATTTATACTCAGGACAAACAAAACTAGATTATATCTCTTATTACCAAGAGTCTGTAAAGTCACCAGCCAAAGCAATGGTTATGAGCCCTGGTTGTCATTTATATGATGACCTTTTGCTTAAGTACAGTGAAGAAAGAATGCATGTATTAGAAGAAAAACTGTCTAATATTAAATTGGACACCATCAGACTTGTGAAGTTGGAAAAAAAGGTTAAAAGTTGAATTAAAAAGTAGACATGTACTATACTAAAAACACATAAATATTGGAGACACAAATAGAGTGAGATTCATTATAAATAAAATATGGAAAAACAATATTATAGTGATTGAGGGTATATCAAATAGAGTGGCCAGAATTAATTATTCAACTTAATGAAAGATACCAAATGCAAATAATTCAGGTTTCCCCTCCAACAAGTTCTCATTGAGATGAAAAAATAGATTATTATTAAAGGCCTTTGATCAAAATAAATAACATTTTAAAATTGTCACGGAGATTGTAAAGCTAATAGTCGATTGATAGATGAAAATTCTGTAGATAAATTTAGTTATGTGGAGTTCACAGAAAAAGAAAAATGGTAGTTGGGGAAATCTGAATTATTTGCATTTGGTATCTTTCATTAAGTTGAATAATTAATTCTGGCCACTCTATTTGATATACCCTCAATCACTATAATATTATGTTTCCATATTTTATTTATAATTAATCTCACTCTATTTGTGTCTCCAATATTTATGTGTTTTTAGTATAGTACACGTCTACTTTTTAACTCAATTTTTCACCTTTTCCTCCAACTTCACAAGTCTGATGGTGTCCAATTTAATATTAGACAGTTTTTCTTCCAATACATGCATTCTTTCTTCACTTGAAAATGATCTCAAGTTGTAAGTACTTAAGTAAAAGGTCATCATATAAATGGCAACCAGGGCTCATAACCATTGCTTTGGCTGGTGACTTTACAGACTCTTGGTAATAAGAGATAGAATCTAGTTTTGTTTGTCCTGAGTATAAATATCTATTTTAAAAAAATTCATTCATACAAACATTTATTCTGCCTTTAAGAAAACTCAAGTGATATCTTAGTTAAGAACTATCAGGCACCTGAGAAGAAAGATTATAGTGTACCTTGAGTATATATTCAAAGATAAAATGCCAATAAACTCACTATACTGACTGATGCATATTTGTGAGTAGCCCATCCATGTTTATGTACTATATGAATAATTATATAGTAATAACAAATATAACAACAAGAATGTATGGAATAAACATTAGGAGCTTACCATGCTTAAGGCCTCAAAAATGAATAAAAGAATTTCAGGAAACAGCATTTTCCATTTTGTAACTATGCAATTATATATTTATACATGCACACGTGAATTAGCAGACAAAAGCAAAGATATCAAAATTCTGAATAAATGTCTCCATTACAACTAAGTCACCTGATATAAGACCTTATTTAATAATAGGCATTTTCAATATTATTTTTAAAAATTTCTATTTCCTTAGCTTTTGCATGAAAGAATATCTGAATTAGACTTCTTAATTCTTTTTCATAAATATATATTCATGTACTAATAATTTATCCATATCACTGAAAGCTTATATTTTCTTTTGCTAATTCAATCATTTAAATCCCCACCCCAACCTATCTAGACTATTTCTCAGACCATAACACAAATTGAATTAGAAAGTAACATCTTTAACATTGATAACCTTTTGTGAAGCCAAAATAAAAATTGCCATAGTTTTATAAACTATGTATAGTTACCAACAATAATAATACCTACAGTTATAATGTAATTGAGATCTATATAGTATATAAAAACTGGTCTGATGTCATATTAGTTTAGGTTCAAACCCTTAAGACTTTTTTTAAACCTTAGGCTATTATCTTGAATAGTATCTGACCAATAAAGATAAAGAAGATCATGTGTGGGGTATTATGGCAATAGATGATCTGATATCTGATTACTTATGATAGTAGCAGTGCAAAATAACTTTTCTATTTATAAATAATATATCTAGAATCATGAAATGTTCCTCTGACAACTACCTTTTTCAATAGCTTTTATTCTGCAGGCAATAAATAATATATCATACAGCATATTTTTTAAATGGTTCTTTTACATTCATGCTAAACAAAACAATAAAAAAAGGTGTCACATGGACTAAATAATCTGATATTAGTTGCAAAAATAAACCCATTATTTTCTTGATAAATAAATAACATGCAAGAGAATATCCACACTCTTTTACCAAAATATGCAGAACACTAATAAATAATGCTAGACATCCTACTAATAGATATTAGGATATTTATTCTATAGTTACTAATAACTCCAAATATATTAATTGGCAATGGGCTGATTGTGAAATTATGCCTTAATTTAGAAATAAATTTACATAACCATTTAACCATGTTTGGAGTTGGTTGGTCAATTCTCAATCTCCTGTTAATATTATTTTAGCTTCTTTGATTCTCAGATTCAAATCAATTAACTGAAATTAGTTACTATTCTTAGCTTATTTTAATATTACTAAAATTTTAATCATGCATTTATACCTTACTTAGTAAATAAGTATAACAGGCTCACAATACTTCATTTTCAATATGTCAAATGTAAATAAATCATTTTTGTAATAAAATATATAATGACAACTAATACTCATATCTCACTAAACTCATACAGAAGATATTCATACAAAATTATTACCATATATAAACCTTCAAAAAGTTCATCCATTTCTAGATAAAAAAAAATTATCTGTTTATTTCATCAACATGAAAAAGAATATACATTATCAGATCTGATTAAAGTTGAATTTAAAAGCTACATTTGATAATGTTAAGTTCCAAAGATTTCTTCAACCAATAACCAGTCTTGTAGATGATTAGTTTACTTTAAATCACTGAATGAGTTGAACAAGGTTCACTTTCATCATAAACTTTATTTGCAGTTTACATAATTCATCCTACATAATTTATTGATAAAAAAAATTCCAGATTGTTGTTTGGAATTAATAACCTTTTACTGGGAAAAATTTGTCTGCTTTGGCATACTTAATAATGTTGTAATTATAACAATAGATGTTACAAATTTATCCCTGGTAAAAGCAATCATTAATAAATTTTCCATAATTATTGGCTTCCTTATCACTTGCAACAGGTTCTCTGAAAATTATCATCTTAGTCTTCTCAACAAAAATTTTTTTTTAATTTCTGTATGTACTTTCTTTATAAAATTATACCTCATGGTAAATGATAGAATAAAGCTTAAAGTCATATTATTATTAAACTCATTTAAGCCTGAGAAACTTTGTTCATTTTATTTGTCATAATAGATAGTAACAAACCATACACAAAACATCACCCATCTGTGTGTTTTTAATATGGTGACCTTAAAAATATTTTTTGCCCAAATTATCAATGCAAAATTTATCTTAAAAATAATCCGACCTTGTCTTTCATTCCCCTCTCTCTTTAATAACAATACACAGGATAATTTAAATTCATATTGTTCATGCTATAACAATTTTTTTAAATAGTTAATAGAGAATTGTTTATTTAAATACTATGGATGAACTTGCTATCTAAAATTTATGTGGCACATCTTATAGTATCGATTTTATAAATATTTGCAATAAAATACAGGCGCAGAATGTAAAATAGTTTATAATGGTGCACACGTTTTTAGAACCTCTTATTAATATAGGATACGATTTTTTTGTATTAAATGGGGAATTGCTTACTTGAATATTATTAATAAACTTGCTCTTAGAAATCTAAATGATACATTTTATAATACTGATTTTGCAAATATTTATAATAAATATAGATGTAGAATATAATATAGCCTAAAATATTTACAAATATGATGATGCATATATTTCTAGAACTTTCTTTTATTAATATATGATTTAAATTTATTTATGAATATTTTTCCATTGCAGCTGCCATTTGTAAACAAGTGTTCTAATCATTTGATAACACACTGAGTTAATATATTTCTGCTGCCTTTTTTTTTTTTTTACAATTTAAGAAATATGTTGATTCTATTAAAACAAAAACTTAAATACGTTTTAAAAGCAGCTTTTAATCTCTTTGCATTTGCAATTTATTTCCCAAAATAAACACATAGACGTCTATTTATTGTGATGAAGCATTTAAGTATCATCTAAACATATTGGAAACGAATTGCAGCCTGAAAACAATTAATCTCATGGAAATCCCTTTAATTTTTTTAATTAATGACATATCTGACAGATAATAAAACAATCTGAATCTTTTAAAAATAAAAATTTCAGTTACAACAATAAACTTCTTTAAGAGTAATTTTCTTATCTCCAGAACCATCTACCGTGCAAGCAATTTTTGTGTTCAGATTATTAAGATTTTTTTAAAATTTCATGATATTAATCAATAATATATAGAAGAAAAATATGGATGTGAATTCCACCTTTATGGGTGAAGGCAAAACCAATAGTTGATCTGGAGATGGAAATTTTACATTTCTATTTGAATGATGTTCATTGATGATCAAACTTACATTAGATGGCTCTATAATAGAAAAAACCGCTCTTGAAAGAGCATATGAAAAAGACATTGTAACCTAAATAAAATATTGAAATGGGTTTCTATCGTGAAATTTTGGATGATCATCAACTAAAACTACTATAATGGATCTATATAAATTTTTATATATTCAAATTTATTTTGGAAATAATAAAAAACGTTATATTCCTTTATTTATTTCTATGTAAGCCATTTTTAAATATGTAATAATTCTATTTTAATAATCAAACAATTTGTGTGATATCACTAATATCTGGTTTCCCAAATCAACCAATTCTACAATTATAACTTTTTTAATTTTAATGTTGAGACAACTTTGTAAAACAAAATTGAAACTTTATTATTTAAGTCCATGGAAAATTAGCTACTAACTTTATCAAGCTTTCTCCATTCTCCCTGATTCGCTTTTTTTTCATGGACTACCACAGCAAGAAAATCAATGGAGAAATCTCCTTCTTATTTCTAAGGTATTGTTTTTTAACCTGTCTGGACAACATCACAAGAATAGTGCTAAGACAGGGGGAAATGGAAAACTTTTTTCCAAGTTATCTTTGAAATTGCTTCTTTCTTTGAATTCCTAATACCCTTTTTTCCCCATGTTTTTTCTTGGAAACTATATCTATTATTTTTTTGGAACTAATATTTCTTGCAACAGCCATACTGCTTACATTGTCCTTAAACCAAATTCTTTGTGGCTTTTATTTTCAAAGTTGGAGGCACTGAAATTCCTTCTTTCTAATACTTCTTGTGTTTATTGACTCTAAAGAATTTTGCAACTCTGCTCTTCTGACTGTACATCTAATCACTTGATTGCCATATGACAAAGTACAGGTTGTAAAGGCTTTTAATTATAAAACATCATGTTCAAAAAACAGTACTGATTTTCTCAACACTTCTTTGAATTTATCTTGTAATACTTGATATTGTATGCCATCCTGATTCTCTTCAGGTCAATTAATGAAAAATAATTCTTTATACAGTCAATATATTCCATAGGGATTTTCCTACATACTCTTAAATGGCTATAACTTAAGTAATCAACTGACATCATGGTATGGCTCAGTTTCACAGGGATTTTTTTCACCCTTATTATCTCATTCACTAAGTTTCATCAGTCTTGCTTCTTAACATTTTTTTACTTTTACCCTTCAGTAATGTCTCTTCACATATGTTTTTCATATATTTCTCTTCTTCATTTTTCATCAGTCTCAAATTTTTATTTATTCTTTTCAGTTCCTTTCAATATTTCTCAACTCTTTATTTTTAATTTCCTGTTTAATCTTTGATACTGCATCATAAAATTGCTCTATTATTCTTTTCTTTACTCTTCCAATAAACCTATCAATTCCTTCTTGCCATTCTTTCTTCCTCTTGTAAATTGCAATTGGTCATCCCCTCTACTATATGATATTTAACCTCCTCTAACTTTACACTCTGCACATGATCTATGCACCTTCTATTTTCTGGTCCTGCTCTTTCTTATCTCCATTTATTTTCATCAACATTTTTTTTATTATTTTCTTCTTTTTTTTTTATCAATTTTCATCCTCTTAATCAATATCTTTGGGTTTTTTTTCTACTTTTATCTTGCACTGTCTTCCTCCATTTTCATTAACTTTTTTATTAATATTTACTTTTCTGGTCAATTTCCTCCATCTTAATTATCTTTTGATTATTTTATTATTTGAACAATATTTCTTCTCTTTGCTGATTGCTTTATTCTATTCTTCTTAGTGGTATCACATTCTCCTGAACACTTTCTTTTCTATTTTCCTCTGCTGTTTTTTTTCTGCTCTCTCTTTGTTGATTTTATTTTTTATTTTTTAGACAGCATTTATTTTTTCATTTTTAAAACACCATTTGTTTTTGTTTTTCTGCTTTCATTTGACTACCCTCTTTTGCAATTTTTCTAAGCAAGCATTTCTTTATCTTTTGTTATCTTTTGATTATTCACTTGTCTTGGTTAGTTGCTATTGCTTTTCTTTTCTTTTCCTTAGTTCACATTTTTTCTTTTTCTTTTGCTCTATTTTGATTATCTTCTCTTTGTTTTCTCTAAAAGCAACTCCCACATTATATCTGGACTTATATAGTCACCTCCCATCTTCTCTATTTTCTGGACTACTTCAATTAAGGACTAATCTTTTCCTGAACAATGTTCTTACTCCATTTTTTTTTCAATTTTTCCCTTACCATCATATTAATGTGTATTCAATTACTTTTAAATCTTTTGCAAAAAAATTTAAAATTTAAAAATATTTTATAAAATAAGCCACACATCATCTTCTCTTAAATCCTATTTTTTCTCTTATAATACCCTTGCTTTGCCTTTCATTGATCCTGACTGTCTCAATCTCTCTTTACTTATCTAGTCTAAATTTTTTACACTATTTTATTATCCATTCCTATCCTATTCGTGCATGTGTGTCTGATTTTCTCATTCATTTTTGTTTTTAATAAATATATATACATGCTTAAAATAAAGTTCACATATCAAACCATTTGTTCAATGATTTTTCCAGAGATTTGATTGGTACCTAACAATAAAAAGATTGAATATAATCTTCACTGGTAATAGATAAAGTATCATCCAATGTACCATGAACAACTAGGAGACTATCTCAATTTAGACACTTTAAGCTACTTAAAATCTTAAATACAGAATAATAATAAAATCCTGTTAAGACCTTGCATCTTTGATTATTAGTGGCTGCTAAATATGATGAAAATTAAATATTTCTACTTTTTGAGACTTTGAAGTACAGCTCCGTGATACAGGACTATGTTAAATGTCCACAAAAAGTCACATAAATCAACTTGAATATGAAATGTTATAGTGTTTGAGATAGAATATTTCATGTAGTTGCATAAAAATATTGTATTTTCAAGCCAATAATAAAATCCTCCACTCATCAGCTGAAAATACAGTTAAACAAACACCAATGGCCAAAAGTTTTACCCTATATCCAAAAATCTTGTTTTTTTGTTCTTTAAATATGAACTTTTTCCACATATACATCAACATCATATCTATTTTTTTATCATTAGATAAATAAATCATTATATATAACTCCTGTCATCTATTTTACAATAATTTTCTATTAATTTTTCAAAAAATATGGCCTCTTATTTCTCAAGTCTAAAGTTATATTCAAACTCCAAGTTCTTTGGCTATTTTGTAATATTGGTCTCAGAGGTTTAATCCTCATTGAGTTTTTAGTTGACTCACCATTGATAATGTTATGATTCTAGAAGAAAAACTGTAAGCCACATGTTGATGGTGTTATATGTAATTGTATTGACTAAAATATATATAAAAGTGATGGAAACATTATTATTCTCAAAAGTCTAAATAGTCATCAACAAATATAAAATGAGAGAAGATTGACATTTGAAGATATTATAAGTGATATATATCTATATGTTATAAACCTAGCATCATCAGCATAAATCACTAATAATCAATAGCCATTTCTTATGACTGGATTTAAAAGAGATACTGTATAAAATCTAAGCTAATCATCTAAGCAATGCTTAATCTAAGGCTTGATATAAAAACAATCATTGACATTTTACTTCCACATATATATATCTAAATGCTATAATATATACAATAATAAACATAAAATGCTAAAAGCATAATATTATGCTGATCATCACTAATGTTGTTGACCACCTGATACTTTGCATGTACTGTCCATCAATAAATTAATTACCAAATCTATAATATAAAGTGAAGTACTGTATATGGATTTTAAAGGTGATCTTTATTTTTGCACCATTCAGACAATTCCTTAAGAGAACATCTGGATTTCCATTTTTTTATTTTTTTATATATATATATATATATATATATATATATATATATATATATATATATATATATATAATACTATTATCTAAAACTTTGGAAATGCAAGGACTCTAGAAATTGTGATTGTGAGCAAGAAAAAATACATAAATATAAATTTAATCTATTCTAATACTACTTAACTTTACTGGAATAATTTAAAAATTCCTTAAATCAGTCACTCATATGCTACTTCACAAAACAGCTAAAAAAAGATATAAAAAATAATTTGAGAAACTATTTTTTTAAAAAAACAATGATTTAATAAGGTTCACTAATAAACAAAAAAATTGGAAATAATCTGACAAATCCAAATTTTACATTTTGCTCAAATTTATGTATAACTTCATGTAATACATATCACATATAATTATTATTCTCTTCTCATTCTTTTAAATAATAGCCATTCAATCTAAATGAGTTACTTCCCTATAGTAAAAATACCTACAAAACATTTTACAATAAGAAAAAAATTAACATTAACGTACATATTTTTTCCTTGCTTTTTAAAAAAATGAAGATGTCCCCCTCACTTAATCTAATAAGAGGAAAAACATCTTTTCAATAAAATAACTAAAAAAATTTACAATATCCCTAATTATTATTTTCTCTATAACATGATATTTAGGTGTTTACATAAACAATATCTTATTTGACTATGGATTTTCTTTAGTCCTTTTATGTAGTTAACTAGTTACAATCATCAATTATTTTCATGTTAACACAGGTTTCCAGTCTATTAATTATCTTCATTAAAAGTTAACTGTTCCTCTTTTTGTAGCTCTATATTTTAGTTTAGCAATTACTTTCATTCCAAGTTAACACAAATTTCTAATTTAATACTTATTTTCATTAAAGGTTAACTTTTTCTACTACTTTTTGTACTTCCAGTGTTCATTTAACAATTATTTTTATTTCAGGTTGACATCATCTAAGATAGTTGTGATTTTTGGTGGCTCAATATATTACACTTATTGAAGACTTTTTTCAGATGCATTTATTTTCTTCTACATTTCTTTGGTAAAATTGATTACATAGTTGGATTGTTGATGCTCAGCTTTTAGAAAAAACATAGCATATGGTTTTAATAAACTCTATTCTATTATATTGCTTTTCAAAAAAACATCATTTTATCTATTAGTGAGGTTAGTTTAATTTCAGGCTACCAGGTTTAGCTCCTCAATGTTTATTTGTCATAGCTGAACTGGTACTGAAGTTTATGAATTCTCCTGCTCATACTATCTTAATTTTAAAAATCCAATTTTAATATGTCTTTAATACCATCACATAACTATTTTGGAAATTTTTGCATTAAGACTTAATCCATTGAAATTTTACAAAAAAAGATTACCCTTTTCCCTTCCCAAAAATTATATTTGTACTTCCATTATTTGGAAAACCTTTCTTTAGAGATAAATCCTTTGCTGTTATATATTTTGTTCATTACTTGAAAAGTGAAATATTCTATTTATACAGAAATTTGGAAAGCAAAGAACAAGATGCTAATTTCTTTTAATTAACTGAAAACATTTTTTAAAAAAACAAATCTTAATACCTTGCCTTTCTTTTTTTTAAAATTAATTGATAAGCACTCTTTTAAAGATTTTAATCATCTTTTTTTTTTTAAAAAAAAAAAAAAGAAAGAAAAAAATAAATAAAACTACACAAGAGAAAAAATTATCCCTCCCCCTTTTTTTTTCTTGTTAAATATTATGTAGTCAATGCATGTTATGCATTTTCTTCTTGAAATTAGAGATTATTGTTTTTAATCTATGAATGACAGCATGTATACCATAAAGCATCACACATGTGAACCTTATGTCATTTTATTCATTTTCAATTGTTTTTTCAGAAAATGTAAATTTCATTTCTCTATGATAAAAATAATGATTTTATGATTATTTTCCAAGTAGCACATTTATTTATTTTGGCAATAGTATGAATACTGAACCCTACCATCTGATGGCGCTCTTTTTCACCCAATTAACATCAATATACCAATTCACGGGCCATCTGTTTGTTTACATAATATTACAGTAAAAGTTTTTTTTTCAACCGGTTTTTATTATTTTTTCATCAGCGATGGTAAACCACCAAAGTTTTTTTTTTATTACATAATATTATAGTAAAAGATTTTTTTTTCAACCGTTTTTTTTTTTTCATCGGTGACAGTAAATTACCAAAGTTTTTTTTTTTTTATTCCACCTGGTTTTTTTTTTTTGTTTGTTTTTAGATGGTCTAGGGGTGTTGGTTTGTTTGTAAATTAATGACTAACTGTCCTTATGTTTCTTTACATAATATTACTTATGGTAAACCAAAGTTTTTTTTTTCACCCGGGTTTTTTACTTTTTTTTTGGTTCATTTTTTTTAAAGAAACAAACACTTTGTTTTTAGATGGTGTTAGGGGTATTGGTCTGCTTTAAAATTATTGATTAACACTCCATCAGTTTGTTTACACAAAAATACAGTAACAAAGACTTTGTTGTTTTTATATGAGGTTTGCTTTTAACTTATCTTCTTTTTTTTTGTTTGATGTTTTGATTTGCTGAAAGACTTCAACAATTCGGTACTTTTGAATAAACCAACACGAGGAGAGGGGTTGTTTTGATTTCGAATTGTCATCTTTTATTTTTTTGGTTAATTTATTACGAGGCTTTTTTTTTGTTTCAAATCTTTATACTATAGAAAGCTTTATATGATAGCGAAAAGTTCTTCCTTAATTTTTTGGGCCTTTAATTTTTTTTAAGTCGGGGGAGGTGGATGGTGGGAAAGGTTTGTTTTGATTTTTAATTATCAACTTCTTTTTGGATTTTCTTTTTGAACATTTTATTATGTTACCACACAGTTCTTTTTTATTTTATTTTATGTTTTTTCATGAGGCCTATTGAATAAACTCTTAAACACTTCTCTTTTCTTTTTGTATAATAAAATATTACCTACTTTAACTGTTAATGAAACTTATCAAATATTACCTACCTATTTTATAATCATATGAACTACAAAAACAACAAGTTTTCCCATAAAATAATTTATTGAATCAAAAAGAAATGAAACTTTAGACAAATTGTGAAGCAAAACAAGTAAAAAAACAACAAAATACCACCATTTACAGTTGCATAAAAACAGAAACCAAATGTAACATGCAAATAAAATAACAGGGAAGCCTCAAAGCTGTAAGTAATGGGATTTTAAAGTCTTCAAACCAACAACTTCTCTTATGCAGACTTACATAGGTACACTTGCAGGAGTTTCTCTTTCTGGGAAAATACAATATTGTGCATCCACTTGTGTGGCCAGCCAGCAATTGACTCAGCTTCGACCAATTCGGATAACTTGCAGACGACATTTGACAGTTCTCACATGGATTCACACATAAATGGGCATTTGCATGTGAAATCAGAAAAAAAACTCTGCTAAAAAGAACCTTTTCAAGTTGTGTGCAGTTGAAAAGCATAGGGAAGTGTGTCTGACAACATGACAATTCTTAATATGGAATAGTAATTCCACTACACTTTTTAAAAAATTTCCAACAATGAATTTTTGCAGAGTTTCATCTCTTTCAAATATGGCCACCATCAAATCAGACCATAGTGAGAGTTTAAAAGCACTTACTTGATGAATACTGTCATGATGCAATGGGTGTAGTATTTTGTTATGTAATCGTAGAATACATCGCCCTCAGGCGGCTCAAAAGACACCTCTTGTTCTGTCAACCATAAGATAAAGCCACTGAAACAATATATTGATGTGTGTTTTGTGAAAAAGAGCATTATCAGATAGTAGGGTTCAGTTTTCATACTATTACCAAATTTTTCTAACTTTTGTTATTTTTACAGTTTAATGTTTACTGAAAAATTTACAGTGGGGAATAAAGGTTTATTTAATTAATTCAAGCATTCATATCATGTAAAATTGAGAGATTATGTATGCTTCTTATAATTTTTTGCTAGTGATAATTTCCAAAAGGAGTAATGGTTATGGTTCCTAAAAAAAATTATGCCATATTTTTCCATAAGTGAAGCAATTATCTTTATCGCATGGTCTTTTTTCCTGATAAGATTACTGTAACTTAACTTTTTAATTACTCATATTTATTTATTTATTTCAATTATTATTATATAGAAAAATATGTGGAAAAAATTATTTGTCATACTAACAAGTACAAGAAAAGTTCTGGACTGGGAAATTTATACTATAAATTAGCATGCATTTTTATTATTATAATAGGCACTTCTTGTAGATCACCTTTGTATATAGATTAGAGGATATCTGAAATTTTTAAAACAAAAAATTTTTATTTTTCAGAATTTATGATTTTTTGTATATATTTTTTTAATCTAAATTTTAATGATATTATTTGAAAAAATGGGAAATATTAACAGGAAAAATTGCATTAAAATTTGTCCAATTATATTTCTTGTAATGTATTATATATATCAAGTGTTGGTTATATCAATGCTCTGGCCTCTATTGCCAAATTAGTTTTTTAAGTACAAAATGACTCAATAAATATCCCCCCCCCCATTTTTTATAAGGATAGGAAATCTTACAAATGAAGGAGGATATGGAGGTGATACTTAATGAAATTATTAAGAAATGTATTGATCAGAGTAACATGAAATAATATGATTACTCAAAACCATTTAAGTGAGATTTCAAATAATGGCTCTGTGCAAATGGCCTTAATAAACAAGGATTCACATTATGGATCTGTGTAGATAGTCATAATATACAATTTTGCTATGTGGAGTTGTTCATAGACAAAATTATATCTTCCGATATTTAACTTGAGCTGTTCTCTTAATAGTTTTATAATAATCAAAAAGAAAGTGCTGTCTTATCTGCCTAAAAAAGACATGAGAGATTTTTGACTGTAAAATAGTGATTGGAAGTAATATAGTTGCTGGGAGAGACTGCTCTACTGCTTACAAACTGCAATTAAAATAGGCAATGCATTTCTTCAAGCCCCATCTCATTTAGTTATATTTAGAATTGTTGATTGGTACGTCAGCTCCACCTACATCTAGTTGTGCTAATGCTTCAATTTTTTGTTCAAGTATGAGTCATGAATAGTTCTAATGGATAAATAATATCTAGATTTTTTATATATTTTACTCTTTTACTGCATAAATACAATAACTTCTAATTATTTTTAAGCAATTATTTTGTAATAATAGCTTGGATTTTATATTTTAGATGTATTCTACCTAACAATAAACTCTTTTTCATTAGATGAAAAGTAAGATAGACAATAAAAATAATGCTATTATTATTAATGCTAAACTTTGTATTAAATCTAAATCTTTTTTGTTCTATTTAGCTACTCATGTATTATATCTAAACCATTTAAATCTAGAGATTATTTTAGACTTATTCTTCTCTACTACTTTTTTCATTGAGTACACATAGACACAAGAAAGGAATAAATGTGAGGTTTTTAGGAAAAATGAAAGACATCAATGTTTCTATTTTTTGATGTTGTGGAAGAATCACTTGTATCAGATAAGTCATGTTATATATATTATGAAAACATTAAAATTAGTTTTATAATTTTTCTGTCCCTGTGGTGTTGCATTGCCAACTTCTTATTGAAAAAGAGCCTGACAGGAAAGTAGTTTATTATATGCCAGTTAAGAGTTTTTTTTATTATATATATATTTTTTTGACCTTGTTAACATTCATTGTGTGTGTGCATGTGTATATAACTATAACTTCTACTGGAAATTTTGTAAGAAATCTAAAGAACTTGTTAATTAAAATATAATTTTAAAATTCATCTGTTAAAATTATGAAGAAACATGAAAATAATTTTTAAAAATGTTAAAATCTTATTTTTTTTACTATTTTGAATATGTAATGACTATATTTTTTTCAGTTTTAGTACATTCCTTGATTTATTCATTTTCTAATAAAATAAATCAATTGATTTTTGCATAATAGAAAGTGAAGTTATTAAAACAATTTTGTATTAAAGCTAAGTTTCCAAAAATCCAATGTGGCTACTGTGAATGGAAAGGTCAAAATCAAACCTAGCAAAAATTACATATTTATATTATCAAAATGTTTAAATTAGTTACATGATTATTTTAGGATATAAATTCTTTAATAATTGTAACCTAAGAAGATATATATATATATATATATATATATTCATTGCACATCTCTTACATATAAATATTTTTAAATTGTTAAGCAATTGCTTTATATTTATTCTTGAAGATAACTTTATTAAGTTGCTTTATTTCCAATACTAACTTTAATATTAAACTCTCAACCTTTTTCTTAAGCATTAGTTGAATTACTAATGTTGTATTACTAATTTTATAGAATTACCAAAGTCATTCTCATCAAAACAATATAAATACTTTTCATTCGTCTGCTTTTATTCAACATTGAAGGAATAATATTTTCTATTTATTCAGAAATCTTTCTCTCAACTAAAAACATATACAGGTATTATTACTTTAATTAAATTGAAAATTAGGATGTTTTGCTTATATACATTAAAAAAGATTTTTTTTTTTTTGCGGTAACTTTTTATTATTTCAATAAGCGCATATCTCGATTTTTAGTTTATATTTAAATTTTGTTTCTTTCTTTGAAAAAACATTTACTTTCATACTTTTTCTTGTGTATACTCACTATTATTCATTCTTTTATTTGAATTATAGGATTTTCTGTTGCGAATTTTTTTTTTGTTTGTATTCTTTTTGTTGATATTGTGTTGTGTATATGTGTAATATCCATATGCCGCTTATTTTTCTGTAACAATAGCTTATTCTTAAAATACTATTTATTTTTATGACTTATTTGTCTGTAAAATTCACTAATTTTTTTATGTTTGTCAGATAATTTTTATTTAATCAATACCTATTTAAAAATTGATTTGGTAATGTGATTTAGCTAAAATATGTGTAAAAACACACACTTAATTGTCTGTTAATATAAAATAGGTTGATTTTATTCATCAGTGAAAAAAAAATTAAAATTAATCTAAATACTCAAGAAATATATATTATAAATTATAAATAACATATCACAAACTTGATCCCATAAAGCTAATTACTATAAATATGATTACTTTATATAAATTATGAAACCGTTAGATATAAATAATGTTTCACTCTTAAATAAAATGTCCTGTTTCTATTATAAATATTATATGTCATCATATCTATGTATTAAACAGTGCTGTTGTTACATCACCAGAGATACCCGAATGAAGATTCCAGTTGAATTCATAACAATTATTAGAATTTTCTTTGCATTAATATGAATGATTATCTATTTATACACTAATAAATGATTTGATTATCAATTTTACTACATACATGTACACATATATAAGTTGTGGCACTCTATATTAAATACTAATATTAATAAATTACAAATTTTGGTAATATATATATAAGGGCACAGAATAAATTAAACGATGTAAATTCTTTTAAAATATTAATTTGAGTAAAATGAAAATTTTTATTTTTTGTTTCTCTTAAATATAAACAAAAAAGGAAGGTATTTTTTTTATAAAAAAAAAAAAAAAAGTGGAATTAGTTTGTTTTTAATGTTGAGTTCTGATTTTAAAATTTATTAATAGATTTTATATTTGAAAAGGTTAATTATTCAAAAACATTTACTTTTAATATAATTTAATTTTGCACTATGTTTCTGGCAAGAATTCACTGAAAGTTAACTCAGAGCTATTATAAGTTAGAATGTATTTATATGATTATATTTTTTCATAGTGGCTTGACTCAGCTCAAGTTTTTTCGAAATATATAATTTAAATAGTTGCAGATTTCTTTTAGCTGTAATTTTTTCAGTTATTAAAAAAGTCTTTTTCTGATAAAAATTAATTAATTGTTTTCATCACATTTCTACTGCATATAAAAAAAGAATGATGTCAGCTTGTTATTTAATTAAAATCTTGAATTTTCGGATATATAAAATACCTACAGCTTTAAAAGTTTAATTTTTTAATAGTTTTTAATCAGAGTTTATTAAAAGTTAGTTATTGCATCATCATATTTCAAAATAGTAGTAGCAGTTGTTAAGGTCAAAAAATCAGCTAGGTCATTAGAGCCGGTGCTCTTACTTTTATAATGATTGGCTAGATACTTTTAAATCATCCAATGACCTGTCCTTGTAACTGTTCTAAAGAATGGTATCAAAAGAAACATCTTAATTTAAACTACTATCCAAAGATAAGTTAAATATTTCTATTTATTCAAGCATGAAAAAAAGAATTATTTATAAGTAATAATTTCAAAGTTCAGAAAATTCATATATCCTGAATTGCTTACAGAGAATTGGATTCAATTTACAAAATTTCTAAAAAATTTCCATGAAAGATAATTTCTTTAATCTATACTGAATAACTGATTTATTTTATAAAATGTCCAGAATAATATTTTATATTTTACTTAATCAAATGTGTTTAATACTCAAAACATATTCAGATATATGTTTAATAAAACATGTTTAATTCTTCCAATATAAAAATAATCAAATGGCTTTATTGCTTGGAAGTTCATAAGAAGTTCAAGTGCTGGAAATAACAAATCTGGTACAATCCATAAACCTTAAGTTCGAGAATCTGCCATTCCATTATTACATCTTACCATGCAGAGCAATTTCTCAATTATATAGTGTTTAATTCCAATCAAATATGCATGCTAACCAGTGTGTATTGTCATGCATGGTCAAACTGGTTTTACTTTAAATATTGCCATTCTCGATTTACTATACTTTCTCTATATGTGCGATGTAATTGATTAACATATTGTTTTGCATTTTCATAAGCTTAAACAATTAATTGTTTACACTGAATTCTGAAGCCTGTTTGTAATAAATAGTAAAATATATGTGAGACATATGGTATGTTTAAATGGCACCTCAATTATAAATGTTTCTTCTCTCTAGGTATGTATATATAGTTGTTTTTTTTAAAGAAATTATATTCTATTGCTATATTTATTGCTACAAATACAAAAATGACATCAATTACATATCTATTTGAAAAAAAGTAAATCCAACTTTCTTCTATGTTGCTCTTGTGATATAGCTTGGAGCAATTAGTCCCTTTTCATGATTTTCTCCATGATGTTCTTGAATTTAGTTCCGTGCAGGTCTCTCATCCCTTCAATCATTACTTTACATCTGACATACCACAGGGCATAATTTACACAAATTTCCAGTCTTATGTTCATAAATAGACCCTGACATACATAGTCTTTAATTGATTTATAGTTTACATTCGTATTGCTGAACCATTCATGAGTTATCGATTTGTAATTGGACATACTGGGACATTTAAGAAAAATGTGGTCAATTGATTCCTCCTCTCTCTCACACATCCAGCACACAGAATTGATCTTCTTGAAATTTCTCCTGTATGCCAAAAATGAGTTCATAGGGAGGGAGTCCAGGTTGATTTTTTATTAAGAAATCTTGAAATTTTGCTTCAATGAATCAGAATTTTGATCTGGAAATCAGTTGCTGATTGATAATCCTGAGAGATCCTTTGTTTATATTATTTTCCTCTTGTATTATTTTATGTATTTATAGTTAAAATTATATTTTAACTTTTTATACATATATACATGCATATATTTAATTTCATTTTGACATTATTGTAATAGAAGTGATTTACATATTTGATTGCTTAATGTGAGTCAACACATTATCAATAATCAATTCTTTTTTATTCAGCAAGATATTGAAGGCATATATATATATATATGTGTGTGTGTGTGTGTGTGTGCGTGTATGTGCGCGTGTTAAAATGGAATTAAGATACAAATTCAATAATAAATAATTGTCAAATCTAACAATGGTGTATCAAAATTTATCAATCCACGAGGTACTAGTTTATTTATTTTTTATAGATTTACTTATAGCACTGCCACAAAGTAGCTATCTTCTGGATTCTATATAGCCTAGAATCTCATTTGAGTTTACTCATGTAGTATTTAATCAATTTTTTCTTTACCTATCAAAATAAAGTTTCATCTTATAAAACATGATTTGTAAGTTACTTAAATGTACAGAAGATCAAAGGTTATACTAGCATCACAATTAATTTTATTTACTGATTTACTAAGACAAAAGGTAAATTAACCATATAATAATATAAATAAAAATATACAAGCAAATTTCTTTTCAAATAATAAATTCTATAAATTAATTTTGGTAATATTTCATCAAATAGAAAACTAATGATTGCAACGTACTAGTTTGATGTACTTCACCTTTATACCTAATAATCATTGTTTTATGTCCAAAATAGTGATTTCGAATTTAGAAAACTGATTAGGAAGAAATGATTTTTCCTCTTTTTGCTTAAAAAATAAAATAAGTAAACTTTTATGGACTTAAACTTTTTTTCCCAAACAAAAAGAACACATTCTAAAGAGATCAAACTTTTCATTCAGAAAAGAAAACACACTCACCCATATACACATACATACAAGTATACACAAACATTCATATTATATTCTTATCTCAGTGTATCTTTTATCTTAGCTCAATCCTATCATATATATATAATGTTTTTTTACAAGAAAAACATTGTTAAAAGGTTAAATAGTTTTAAATTTTGCAACAAAAATTAATAAACAGATTTATTAGACATTTAATTTTAAAAATAAAACAATTACTCTGATGCAGGTTTTTCTCAACATATATGTATTCACATCAATATTTATAACTTGAAGAGTGATTTTATGCTTTTAATTACATATACATTAGGCTTTGCTAATTTCATGCTTACATAGATTAACTTTTTTTAATTATTAAAACAAGATAACTAAAAAAAAATTATTGAGTTTTACTTTAATAATTATTACTGCTACATTTTATCTGACTTATATATTAATTTCACCCTGAATTTTCATCAGTGTTGGCAAAAATAAATTTATAAACATCAAAAACTCCAAAAAAGATGGATTCATTTTATTTTTCACTCTCTGTTAATATACTGAGTGCTATTTATCCATAGCTTGGGGTCGGTGATTTTTTCGATTAAATTGCATATATATAATGTTCTTATAACAATTAGTTCTGATGAAGTACTGTGGATTGCTTGATGGGCCATGTTTTTTTTTCACTGTTGAAGGGAGTGTAATTTACATTTGCAGTAGGTTTGAGGTTTTTCAAGTATACTCTCCTTTAT
Organism: Epiperipatus broadwayi; assembly: GCA_028023455.1. Classification (NCBI taxonomy): domain Eukaryota; kingdom Metazoa; phylum Onychophora; class Udeonychophora; order Euonychophora; family Peripatidae; genus Epiperipatus; species Epiperipatus broadwayi. Next base: position 14,805,949 of record JAQFVV010000013.1, read on the forward strand.
TTCATATATCACTTAATGGTAAGGGATAGTTCAATTTGTTGTATTTTTCCAAATAAAAAGTTTAGTATTGTATATCAAGGAAATTTTCTAATTTCAAAGTTAAAAATCATTTTATGCATAATAAATGATATAACTTTATCTGTGCCAATTTCTAACTATTCTTGTAGATATTTCATAATTTTACTGAGTATTAGTATTATGCCAACTGCTCTCTTTGGTGTGTCTGTAATAAGTTCTATTTTATCTGCTGTTAAACTCTTGTAGCTCAACAATACATAAAGAACAAATATAGAATAAATATAAATACAGCAATTCTAATTTTAAAAAAGCCTATCCATCCAACATTACTATAGCAAGTTATTAACAAGTCGTTTCATAACTTCTTTATTTCTAAAAAAAACATATTTGTCCTTTATCTGTTTATTTATATAGATTTTCCTATATTTTTATTAAAATTAACTAAATGAATTATTTAGTAATGTAGTCTTATATTTTCATATTATAAATAGCTAAATTAATCAATTTTAATTAACAAGTTTTTTATTTCACATTTGAAATAAAAGATGTACTTATTGTTTATTGATTTATTAAATTATTTTTCATATTTAATAAATACAAATAGTATTAAATCATTAACTTTCAAGTAAAGACAATTATTTCAGAATTTATAACATGATTTTAATATTAAAATTTAAATAATTGACAATTTATTTAATATTTTATTGCAGTTATAATATATAATGCAAGACTATCATTTTGGTGTAGAATTTAAATATTCCAAATCTCCAATTCATCTAATGTGCATGTATAAATAAGAGAGGGTGATTTAAATTTTTTACAGTGGAAGATAGATAGTTATCTTCTTCCTTTTCCTATGTATTGATTTCTACTTTAATATATCATACCATTTACAACTTTCTTAAACACTTTATCAATACTCTTTATTTATATCAAAACTAATAGTTTTGACTGTCCTGCAGACATCATCAGAGCTACAATATTCAAGTATATAATTAATACACTTATATTCATATTTATATTTTGTGTATTTAATTATGTATATGAATATGTGAATAAGTATATTAATTATATAATTATATACTTAAATATTGTAGCTCTGATGATGACTGCAGGATAGTCAAAACTGTTAGTTTTGATATAAATAAATTGATAAAGTGTTTCTGGTATGATATATTAAAGATAGATAGTTGTCCAAGATATGATAGATTTCAAATAAGAAGTGCAGTTTAAAATATAAAATTTAAAATGTTACACACATATACATATAATTACAACACCAAGCTCTCATAGTTAAACATCCAATTAAATATCATCAATACAGGCAACAAAGAGAGTTATTACCTAATTGCAGTACTGCCTTGTGAAAAAATCGCAAATATTTTATTGACTTTAAACATGAAAACTGTGGTTATATAATTTACATGTGACATTAGAAATTGTTATTTATGGTTTAAGATATTTATTTCATACTTTTTATCAATTACATCTTTTTAGATAGGGTACATTTACATTAAACACTGTTAATTTATATTTATTGAAACATATATACAAATTAATTTTATAAGTATGCATTTTTTAGCAAGCATTTAATTATAAAAATCATTTTTCAGTAAATATATAAATGGTAAGTAATATAATTATGAAATTTTTCTTGCTAAAAAGTAGGCGTGTATAAGGTAATTTTATGTATGTATATAGTAAATATTTAAGAATGCTGTAAATATATAATGAATTAAAGCAATGTTAAGTTTTAATTTACCACTTAAAATCTTTTCTGTTTTATCCTATACATTGCAACATAATAAGAAAATAAACCAATCTTTTACTGAATCATGTTTTAATTTTTAACAATTCTTATTAAATGTCTTTGAAATAACTAATAATTGCACCAACATAGCTATACTATTAATATTATTATCATCATCATTATTATTTTGATTTTAAAGTTTGAATATATAAATTTGTGATATTATTTAATAAATCCTATTTGCAATGAAAAATTAATGCATAAAGCAGAGTTTCTTACTATATATTTTTCCACAAGAAATTTTGCATAAATAAATATTTAAATATATAAATTAATAAATAATCAGTGCTGTAAATATGAAATAAATTGATGTTAAAATTTTGATGCATTATTTATTTGTCACACAGAGATTGACTGATTTTGACATTATGTGTCAATGTATAGAATAAAAAAGAAAATACTATTGACAGCACATTGAAGTTTAATATCAAATTATTTCATATTTGTAACATAAATTTATTTATTACATATTTAAATATTTATTTCTTCATGCAAGGTTCCTTGTAAAAAAATGACTATTACATAACTTTGCTTTATGATTGAATGAGTTGTTGTAAATAGACTTTATTAAATAATATCATTAATTTATACTTTCAAACTTTAATATCAATTAAATTGTATTAAATGATATTTAAATAAGAATGATATTGCTATGTTTGTTTATTTAATGTTCACTTTAAAGGTAATTCATAAGAATGGTTATTGAGTGGAATATACATTATGCAGAATTTAATTTATTTTCACAGCATGTATGAATATAAAAAAAAATATTGTAGATGACACTGTAAAGTTTCAATCACTTCAGTTTCTTTATATATAAGATATATTTTCAGAATTTATCTATGTGTAAGGAGAAACGCACAATTACAACAGAAACATGACATATATATTTATGTTTATATATATCGTCAGAAAATAACTGGTTTTATCTATTAAAAATAAAATATGTATTTTAATTATTAAATATGTTTAAAATGTATTAATTTTATTATGGATTTTTATTGATATTTGTTTACATTTAATATTGCATAATCTTTCTTTTGATATTTGAATCTAACTTAAAAAAAATTGTTAAATGTTTGATCATGTGAATAGAACTAGTTTGCTCTATCATGCTTAAATATCACTTCTTATTTTAATTTGTTAACTTTCTAAATAATGTATATTAACAAATACTCTAAATTTTAATATATAGTAAATTATAATAAGGATATCAGTCTGCATTAGAGATACCGTAGAAGATTAATGCCGTTGTCAATATTTTAAGATATAAGGATTGAAATTAGTTTTAAATAAACTTTGTTGTATATAATCATGATATTGGTAAGATTTAACAAAAATAAGTATTTCTAATTTATTGAATTTGGGTTGTCTAAAGGACAGGTTTAAGTTACCAAAAAGTGCTCCAATAAAAACAGTTATCAAAGTAATAGTTTGCCATATTAGTCTGCAACGTATTGACACATCTTATTAAAATATTCATTATAATTATACATATGCGATTTTTTTGCATGCGTTAGTGAAGCTGTAATTATACTATAATGTTTAATATGCCTGATTAGCACTTTTAAGGTTTAGTATTTTAACCTCATAATGAGATAGGCTTTACAAATCTTTTTAAGACCATCTGATTTTTTTTCTCAGCCAGTTCTTCTGGTGTAGCTTTCACTAAATATAAAAACATAGCTAATCCTTTTTTTCTTAATACTTGTGTGCTTTTAATCTTATTAATTCAATTTACTTTTTACATCTTTTTCTTTATATATTCTTCTTGTATTTGATTGAACATCTTTTAAGTCCATATAATTTCATCAAATATATAAATTTTTAGATAACCTTAAGCAAAAAATCATTTGAATCCTGTAATAATGCAATTATTTATGTTTCTGGCAAAGTAGAGTTTTTAGATCATTAATTTACTAAGACTACTTTTGCTATATGGTAGCCATATCTCCAAAACAAGTAGTTCTGTGCTACTTCAATTTGTTTTTTCTAATAGTAGAAATTAATAATTTGTAAATGTGATTGTTTAAAGGATTCTAACAGTTTTATATTGATATCCTCAGTATATTTTAAAAGATGCAATTAAAAAAATGTTTGTAATTTTTAGAGATTAATTTATCATAAGTGCTACAATGAAACAAATACTATTTCATTATGACTTTTATCAATGCCTATTTTTCTCTGTTCTATTAAAATTTGTAATAAAAACATGTACTGTTTGACTCTTCAAAACAACACAGATTTAATAAGAAGTTTTAAAGTCACATTTATTACCATTTATATAATAAATTATAGAAATGTTCATGGTAGGAGGACAAAAATTTAAGGCAAAACAATAATGTGATGTTTGAGATGCATGAGAAATTCCTTAGTCTTATCCTCTTTTTTAATCTTACTGTTCCATAATATATGCATTAAGTTAATATACAATTATCTACATTGTTTTACAACATAAACTTTTTTTAAAAGGGAAGGTGGATTACTAACATATCTGTTAGCTGGAAACTTCGGGTGTTTTTGTTTTAATTATCCATTTACAGGAGTCTTGAATAAATCTTGCAAACAATATGGCTGATTACAAGTTATCTTTTTTAATATTTTCTTTTATTTATTTTTTAATATGATTATAAAAATAGAAAGTTGATTATAATTAAAATAAATGTGGATCCACAAACTTATATCTATGATTTATTTTGAAATGTTCAAATCCCACATAGCATAATTCCTCATTTTATAACCCTTCCAACAATCCAAATAAATAATAGATTCCTTGGCAACATTTTTTTTATATTTTATCCATAAGAATATGCACTGTTCTACATGGACAAAAAGCCATTGAAGCACTCCCTGCTGTTTTTTCTTTCTGGTGAAAAGACTTTTGGTAAACATAAAAAATCACCTCAGTGTTCAATAATGTGTTAACATTGTTTGTAACATTTGTAATATACATTTTTTAAAAAAAGAATTAAATCTTGTGAATGGAATTTATAAGAGATTTATTAATATTTAACAACACATAATCAATTTGTTAATATTTTTTAAAATTAACAAGTAACATATGTTCTGTAAAATAATTTTGAAAAAATATATATATAAACAAACACTTTGACACCCTGAAAATGGTTAATTAAAACAAAGGTGCCTGGCAAGCTTCTAATTTATGATAATACATAAGTACTAAAAAAAGAATAAATGTAAGAAAAAAACTGATCATATAAAACATTAAAGTGTTTTTTTAATGTCTTGAATTTCAACTGATTTATTTTGAATAATAATATAAAATTTGATTCTTTTCTTGCTTTATATATATATATGCTTAAGTTAATTATAAATAAGTATGGGTGATTATTAAACCCAAATTACAAAAGTAATAATGATAATATAGGATAACAAATAAAAATTCTATAAGGAAACAAAATTATACATCAGTTGTAGTTTAGTTTCATAATCTGATTGTAAATCAGAACAACCGTCAGTAATTTCCCTCATCAGATGTGATAATCTAACAATTTATATTCTTTTTTCTTTAATCCCAGCAAAAAAAATAAGGATCCATTTATTAATCCTTTTATAACATGTATATAAATTTAATTATATACTGTAGTTTATATTATACAACAAATTCCCCCCCCCCCCATAAAACTATTTCTTAAAAAAAAAAATGAAAAAAAAATCTCAGTAAACTTTTTTTCTGTTTTGTTTCTTCGTTTTATATTAATATGTTATTAAATTGAAGTTTACTAGTACTGTACTATGTTTATTATGCCTAACACAATATCAAATGTTTAGCTCTGAAATCAGTATTTACTACCATAGACAGTATAATAAACCAAATTATATGAAATTTTTGAAATGGAACAAATATAATAAAGAGTGGAGAAAAAAGAATAAAATTAAAATGCTAGAGCAGTTCCATGTGTACACAGAAAAAAAAAAATATCAAGTCTAATTTAAACGAACAAAATCAAAAAAGAAAATGTAAAATTACAATGCAGAAAAAATATCCTTGTGTTATGCTATCAAAAAATATAAGTAAAATAAATTATAAGACACCACGAAAGTTTACATAGAATGATCGATTTATTGTGACCTAGAAACAAAAAAAAATCACCTATATAATTAACAATATATATATGCTTTTCAGAAGATTATTTGATTTAAATTACTTATTTAAATAGTAATTTGATTTTTAAAAATAATCACGTGGTGTGTCAATATGAAAGTATTTGGGTAAAAATGAATTGATCATTGCAATACTTTATTTAAAAACAGGTAAATAATATTTGATATCTATATAAGTATAAAAATGAATAGATAAAATTTGTAAAACGCTATTAAATTATTGTTGTTGTTTGTTTGTTTGTTTGTTTTTTTAAAAAAAAGGTTATTTTGCAAAAAATTTATTTTTTTGACTGTATTTATATAGATTAACGAAATAATGTGAAAAGCATTTCTTTTATTAAAAAACATCCATTTATCTTCATCCATATTTGAAGAAAACTAAAATTAAAAAAAAAGAAAAGAATATGAGTATATATATTAAACCAAACATACTAGCGTCTAAATTACCTATTACATAACCAAATTATTCATTAAATAATACTATCTAATATTAAGACTAATTACATTCAGATAAAAACAATAGAACCACTTCTCATTTGTGATCAGCCAATGACAAATAATAGGATGAATTCCAAATCGGCCAACATGTTAATGAAACTCTACTCTAAACTTTTATATAGCAGAAAAAAATTACTAGTTATTTTAGCAACATTGTAACAAATTAATATAAACTACTATATAATAAAGCAAATATGCTATTGCTAAACTGGCCTTTACATGAAGAAATTACCAAGCAATTTTTAAAGAATTTATAACACTATTTAATATCAAGCCTAATTACATTCCAATATAAATATATAATTGTCAGTTTAGTGATAGTATGTTTGCTTTAAAAAGACTGCTGAATATATTGTTTGGTGAATAGTTTGCTTGTATGTCTCCATATTTTTAATACACTCATTTGTTGTTTGTTCTTCACATATAATGAAACAATCTGGTTTCAAGGAATGATGATAAATCAATTCATGATTTTTCTATGCTTAATAATAATAATAATAATAATAATAATAATAATAATAATAATAATAATAATAATAATGATAATAATAATAATAATAACAATTATTATTATTATTATTATTCAATTCTTTATTCAATTCTTTATTTATTTAATGTACATATCAACAGCATTTAGCCAATTATAGATTGCACAGTAATGTAATTATTAGATACAAATCTAAATAAGCATTAAAAAAAATAATAATACCAATAAAATACAAAAACAATAAAATGCACAAATAAATAAAAAGGCAATATATCAAATGAAATCAAGGATAATATTTTTTTATGAGGACTTTAGTGAATTGTTTAAAATCCAAATTAAAAACATCATCATTACCAAAATCCTTGTTATAAGTTCTAGGTAAACAAAATAAAGGGGAAAATCTTAATACATCAGATTTACAAATTTTCAGTTCAAAAACATTGTGAGTATGAGTGTTATAATTCTGTTTCTTAATACCTAAATTAGAAAGCAAATTAGATACAGAAATATTCTGGGAGATGAATTTATGAAGAAGTTTGAGATCTCTTGTTTTTTGTCTCAGCAGTAAATCAACATAGTATAGTGTTCACTACCCAAACTATTTACTTTTGCAAATTTGTCAAAAACAGACTGAATTCTTATGATATCTGTCCTGTTATGAGGATTCCATATAATTGAACCATACTCCAATATGGGAAGAACTAAGGATATAAAAAGTTTAATCTTTGTAAATTTATTAAATGCTTTTCCATATCTGTAAATAGCTCCTACAAAATTAATGTGATTATGAAAAGATCCATTATTGGAAAATATTATTCCTAGATATCTTTGATGATCATTTGTTATAATTTTAGAGCCCCCAATATAGTAGGAAAATCTTAAGACTTCAGATTTTTTAGAATAAGAGACAATGGAGCACTTATCCATATTTATATCTATATAATTATATTCACACCAATTCAAGAAATTATCTATATCACTTTGAAGTAAAAAACAGTCATTAATAGAATAAATATGCCTAAAAATTTTGCAATCATCTCCATAACATAGAAGATGTGAAAATTTAATGCATGCTTTTAGGTCATCAATGTATACATTAAATAATAAAGGTGCAAGAACACTGCCTTGAGGCACCCCAGTGAAGCAATAATATGGTAATGACAATTTACTATTAAACCTCACACAAGACATTCTATCCCTAAGAAAAGAGTCAAACCAATTAATTAATAATTTAGAAAAACCTAACCTACAAAGCTTCTGAAGAAGAATTTTATGATTGACTCTATCAAAAGCCTTGGACATATCAAAATAAACAACATCTAGCCTAGATTGATTCTCAATTGAATTTGAAATGTGATCAAAAATAGTTAGCAAATTTGTTTCAATGGACCTATTAGGCAAAAATCCATGCTGCTCTGGTGCCAAAACCACAGAGACCTCCAATATAATTTTATTATATAAACATCTTTCAAAAATTCGAGCAACAGTGTGTAGAATTGAAATAGGCCTATAGTCAGTCATTTACCAAATTTCTAGATCCTTTCTTAAAAATAGGAACAACTTTAAATTTTAAGTGATGTAGGAAAAGTACCATTTGCCAAAGAGCAATTAAAAATATGCAAAAGAAGAGAAGCAATGTATTCAGCACATCCTTTATAAATGAAATACATATTTTGGTGATTATTTATCTTTTCAATATATATATGTGTTTAGGTGTATCAGTGCTATGAGATAAAATTGAGAATGGTGGGTCATATGAAAGTCTGTGCTCATATACCCTATATATTACATATAAAAACACAGGTACATAATAAGCCTGTGTTTCAGTTATTCTGTAGTAAAGATGTTTGCCCATCCTTTGTATATGTATTAAATGATTATGTCCTGTACATGAGGGGTCAGATTGACCTTATATTAGCATGAGGGTGACAAGAATCTCGGCCTCAGGGTGGCCTTTGAGCATTCCATCATCAGATTTTCAATTGGATGGATGGTTGAAAAGTTGGAGTGTGGAGTGGATTGGAGCCTTCCATTAAAGTATGAGCATTGACTATCTTAATAAGTATCTGAGCACTTATAGCATATATGTGTAGAGATGGTAATCTGGACCAACTGATGATTGCTGATTTAGCATGAAATGCGTATATTGGTGATTATTTATCTTTTCAACGTGTTAGTCTTGCATTGGTGATTGAGAGATCAGCGTGACTGCCTTGCACTTGCAGGCAGTTGCCTGGGTTGCGGGTTTGCATCCCGCCGATGCTATAACACTTAATAAAAAAAAAAACATATATATGTTTAGGTGTGTCAGTGTTATGAAATAGAATGGAGAGTGGTGAGTCATGTATTGTATTATAAAAGAATATTGGAAGATGCCTACCATTATTTTATTAATATTGTGCCTTCGTGTCCAAACTTCGTGTAGTTATCTTAAATGGCCGCCATAAATAATAAAGGTAATCCGTTTTGCCGAAGAATAAACTCTTAATTTTCCTCACTTCATTCCTCTCCTAAATCTTAATTGTAATCAGAATGTAACTTTTATTTATTTGGTAAATGACTGTAAACTAATTATCATTAAATTTATGATTTTCTCTTAAGTTTTCAACTCGTTCTTTGAAACGCTAAGCACAGAATTATTGTACTTTAAACCTATCATTAGTTTTTTAAAGTTTCACACTCTAATTATTTTATTTCATGCGGCAAAACTTATTTTAAATATATCTCTTATTAAATTAGTTTTAGTATGCTAATGTTTTAATCTAGCGAAATTATATTATTTCAATCATCATTCCAATATTTTGGAATGTTTAATTAGTTTAAACGTAAAATTTCTTCTTGAACGCTGTTCGCTCGGTTAAATATTTTGAAGTTATGGTTAATGGCGGATTGTTTAAAAATCATATCACTATCGATATTTAAATGCAATTTATGTTCTTTTAATAAACTTGATTATTAATATACTTAATAACTATTTATTGTTTATATGCCATTAAGAGTTAAATTGCTTATAATGTATTGTCGTTTAAAATACTTGGACTTGTTAAATAGGAAAATAATATTTTTCCCTCTTCTATATTCGACATCCTAAATTTATTAAAGTTATACGTACGATGCTGAGTGGGTTATTATTTTATCATGGCGTTATGCATGCTATTATTGCTTTATATAAGCTTAAATTATTTCATTAGTCATTGAAGACTTAAGCCTTATTCGCGTTGCTTACTTGTGATAACATTTAAAGAATTATATTTTACTTTATCATATTTACTCATCCGAAATCCGGATTTTCTTCACGGAACTCGTATAGGAATGAAGTTTGATATAACCGATCTTAAGATAAGCATTAGAGTATTAAGGCTCTGCATGTGACACGTTGGAGGGCGTGCCATGGAATCCTTACCACTCATATTTTTGAATATAGCCTTGTGATAAATACAAGCGGAATCATATATGTGATAAAGTCTTCCAGTCTAAAGACGGACATCTTCTCCATTTTACGCTATTATTATAAGTCAGCACTGCGAGTTCGTTTATGTATAGTTCTCATATTAACTATAAGACGTAGCGCAGTGATGTTTGTAAACCATCATTTTATAATTAGTCGAATATTTTAGGATTGTCATAGTAAAGTTAATTTAGGTTAACCCATTCCTCATTTGTACAGGTCCAAATATGCTCATAAACAATAAATTATTAAGTATCATATCAAGAGTAAAACTCTCTTTAGAGATGAATTTGTAAACACCCTTATCATTACTTTAAAGTAATGGTTACAGCATTGATAACATTGATTTATTATTATCTATAACTTATTAGCATGCTAAATCAGTTGCTTATATGCAAAGTAAACCGCATTAAATCTGTGCTATGTTTTTCTAATGTAAATAAAATTGTTTATATTTATTAAATTATTATGTTTTAATAATTACTCATTCGTTTGTGTCTTACTGAATCTCATTCATTGAATTCCATTTAATATTTATAAATAATATTAATCTTATTTAGAAGTTATAACATTATCTTAAATAAACATTTATCTCTGAGTTATTCTGTCTTTGCTCATTCTGGATGGATACCAATTTTATAATTCATGTTTCTTTTGCAATGCTAGCTGTGTGCAATTTATTTAGTCTTATAGATTTTCCTTTATATAAGATATTTGATTGAGCCAAGTTTAAACACTATTTATTTATGTTAATTACCCTGTAGATCTCATGTTTCTCTGCTGTGTCTCTGGGACCAGAATGAATAAAATTTCATGTTATCATCAGAAATGTTGTTTATAATGTTATAGTTTTAGAGAAGAGCAAATAGGGCAGAATTCATGATTGCTCCTGACCTCTGTATCTCGGGCATGAGTGGATTTAGGGTACTTTTGCTTAGATTCTAAACCTTGTTAAATGAACATACAATTCTGACCGGTACATTATATATTACATATATAAACACAGGTATATAATAAGCCTGTGTTTCAGTTATTAAATAATAATAATAATAATAATAATTTTTTATCGTAGCAAAATAATAATAATAATAATAGTAATACTTGAGTGAAGAAAACTTTTTCATAAGTTAGTAGTTATTCGTTTTTAAATTTTTGAATTGGCATTTTTAGTATCGTTTGATAAAAAATGTTATCAAATATTTATTGTCAAAATCTGAAATGTCATGAATGATTTATAGTTAAGTGTCATATTAAACTACAGTAAAAAGAATTAGAAAGAAAGCAAGAAAGAATTATTATATATGGATATATCCCTAAATTCAAAACTAAAGGTTTGAATTGGCAAATATAAGTGATGAATATGTAATTTTGTTTATCTTCTATTATATAATGTTAATATATGTTATAAGCTTCCCATTGCTTAAAAATTCTGAATTCTAAATTATTCTTACCTACAATGAAAAATTATTTCTATATAAATATAGATATCATCATCATCATCATTATCAACCATTATCAATCCACTGCAGGATGAAGGTCTCTCCAAGTTTAATCCATCTTCTCTGATCTTCAGCTTCTCTTCTCCACATCACCCCTGCACACTTTCTTATTTCATCCATCCATCTCACATGTGGTCTCTTTCTGGGTCTTTTACAATCTCTTGGAATCCAGTTTAAAATTTCAATTGTCCATCTATTATCATCTCTTCTAGCAATATGTCCAGCCCAACTCCACTTCAATCTTTTAATTTTTTCAATGAGGTCAGTAACACCCGTTTGTTCTCTTACCCATACATTGCGTTTTCGACCTCTTCTTGTTACTCCCAACATTCATCTCTCCATACTTCTTTGAGTGGTCTGAAGTCTCTGTATTGCTCTTCTATTAAGTGTCCAAGTCTCAGATCCATAAGTAAGAACTGGTAAAACACATTTATTAAAAACCTTCCTTTTCAAACACATAGGCATATTTCCTTTAAGTATCAAGTTATTTCTACCAAAAGCACTCCAACCAAGTTTAATTCTATGATTAATTTCTTCCATTATGTTTCCATCTGTATTAATAATCTGACCAAGATATTTGTAACTCTTAACTTCTTCTAATTCATCATAATCAATCTTTATTTTCATATTTTGAGCAAATCGATTAAACATTACTTTAGTCTTTTTAACATTTATCTTTAGTCCTACTTTCCTACTTTCATCTGATAATTCCTGCAACATATCCTGCAGCTCTGAAGCATTATTTGCAAAAACAACTACATCATCTATGAAATCTAAATGACTTAAATAATCTCCATTTACTTTCACTCCTTTAGTTTCCCATTTTAATCCACAAAATACTTCTTGCAGCACTGCTGTAAAAAGTTTTGGAGATATGGAGTCACATTGTCTTACACCTTTCTCAATGTTAACTTTCCCAGTATCATTATGTAATCTAATTGTTGCTGTTGCATTTTTATAAATATTCTTCAAAATATGACAATATCCTGGATCTATACCTTGATGATCCAATGCTTTAATCACTGAAGAAATGTTTATAGAATCAAATGCCTTTTCATAATCTACAAATCCAAAACATAATGACAACTCATATTCATTTGACCTTTCTATAACTTCTCTCAACACCTGGATATGATCTATTGTACTAAAACCACTTTTAAATGCAGCTTGTTCTCTTGGTTGGTGGAAATCCAATGTTCTCTGTAGACGAGTTGTAATTATCTTGGTAAAAATTTTATATAAAACTGATAAAAGGCTGATAGGTCTGTAATTTCTAATATCTTCTTTATCACCTTTTTTAAATATTAATATTATTACTGCATTCTTCCAATCTTCCGGTACATCTTTATCATTTAGACATTTGGTATATAACTTTGCTAAAATTGTTTCTATTTCTTCACCTGCTTCTTTTAATATATCAATTATAATTCCATCATTTCCTGGAGCCTTTCCTTTCTTCATACACTTAATTGCATGTTTCACTTCTTCATTTAAAATTCTGGGCAATTCGGAAGATGGAATAGATACAGGAGGTATTTGTTCTTTATTACTATATAATTCTTGATAAAAATCTTCTACCAATTTCATGATGTCATCTCTCTTTTTAGTAACAATTCCATCTTTTTTTCTTATTGCAGATATAAATTTCCTACCAATACCAAAATGTTGTTTTACATTCTTAAGACTTTTATTTTCTTCTACAGCTTTCCTTGCTAGTTCACAATTATACTTTCTTATATCATTCTCAACTCTTTTCCGCACCATTTTAAAAAATTCGAGATATTCAATTCTTTTTAATGCATCATTTTTGTATATCTTCATATTGCTTCTTTTCTTCATAAGTTCTCTAGTCTCAGTAGAAATTTTATTAGTCAATTGCTGCTTTTTTCTACCAGCTATCTTTGTTGCAGTTTTTAAAAGTGTATCAGTTATTTTCATATTAATTTCATTCAAATCTGAATTATGCTCAAAATCTACTAATACTTGAAACCGATTTCTAAGTTCTAATTTAAATTCATTAGAATGTTTCTGAAGATTAGGAATATCAACTGTAAATATTGTTTTTCTTAATAATTTTTGTCTCTCTAGTTTCACATTAACATGTATCTTACACCTTACTAATTGATGATCACTTCCTGTGTTAAATTTATTAAGAACATTACAATCTTGAAATATGTATTTCCTATTAGTCAAAATATAATCCAATTCTGCTGTACCTTCATTTGGATGCTTCCATGTCCATTTCCTTTTAACATTTTTCTCAAAAAAAGAATTCATAATATAAAGTTTTTCTTTTTCTGCAAACTCCACAAGTCTATGTCCTCTCTCATTTCTATTACCATAATCAAAATTACCTACAGCACTTTCATCTTTCATTTGTTTACCAATTCTAGCATTAAAGTCTCCCATAACGATTTTAAAATGTTGTTTACTCTGATCAAAAGCATTTTGTACATCCATATAAAAATCTTCTACTACTTCATCACTATGAGAACTTGTTGGGGCATAAACCTGAATTATCTGCATTTGATATCTGCTATTAAGTTGTATAACTAATCTTGCCACTCTGTCTGATACACCATCAATCTCCACAATATTGTTCTTCCACTTTTTATTTATAATGAATCCTACTCCACTTGTATTTCCAATATTTGTGCCTTTATAATAGAGTATATGTCCACTTTTTAAATCAATTGTCTCTTCACCTTTTCTTCTAACTTCACAAAGTCCAATAATGTCCCATTTAATATACGAGAGTTCTTCTTCTAATTCTTGCAATCTTCCTTCACTTGAAAGAGATCTGCAGTTGTAAGTACCTAAATAAAAAGTCATCATCAAATGGCAGACCCTTTGATTCCTCTTGGAGGCCTTAAAGGAACCGAGCAGGGCAAATTCCTAATGTCCACTCCATACGTTCTTGTCGTTGCAGCTGTTATTACTACGTGATTATTCATATAGTATACGAACATGGATGGGCTGCTCACCAACACGCATTATCCAGCATGGTGAGTTTATTGGCTTTTTACCTTTGAGTTTAAGATCAAGAAACACCATGGTCTTTCTTCTCAGTGCCTGATAAGGCAGAATGAATGTTTGTGTAAATGATAAATATTTTTCCAATACATCATATACAATTATGACAGACAAATATAGATATATAATATTTTAAATAGAATATAAAAGCTATATTACGCCCAATGTTGCTTTGCCAATTTTATGTAATGGGAATTTGGTTTGGCTTGTATTATCAAATATGATGAGATTTCTGGTCTATTCTCACTTTTTATAAACATTATTATTAGCTCTATTTTATTTTTATAATAAAAATAATATAATCTTTTTATAAGGTACCATATTCTAAATAAAGTAAAATCACCTAAAAGTAATTTACCTGTTGATGAAAGAAAAGCTTTGTTTAAATTTTAAAAATAATAAGTCAAATTACTATTTTTCCTGCAGATAAGGATAATACTGCAGTAATTTCAAATATTAGTGATTATTACAAAAAAATAAATGTTATTAATTGATAACATTTATTAAAAAATTGTAGAAATCCTATGACATATCTTGAAAAGAAAACAAAAGCATTAATTTATGCTACTGATTTAGATTTAAAAACCAAGATCTTGCTTACATCTAAAGAAAAATCTTTTAATCCAAAGTTATATGGTTTGCCAAAAATTCACAAGCCATATATTCCATTGTAACCAATTGTAAGTGCAGTCAGTTTACCAACACAGACACTAGCTTCTTTTCTATCTTCTTTTGTACAGCCATATTTAACAGAAAAATCATCTTATGTTAAGGATACAAATCATTTTCTTGAGCTTATCTGAGATATTAAATTAGCTAAAAAATGGTATTTAGTTTCTATATTGTTTTGCTTTTTACTAATGTACCTGTAAAGAAAGTTATTGAAGTTTTGAAAAATATTCAATTACCTGATACATTTTTTGTTTTGATGGTCAGGTTTACCTATGAATTCACCAATTTCTCCAACATTGGCTTCTATTTTTATGGACAACTGGGGAAAAAATTTTTTGATATCAACAATTAAAAAACCATCTATATGGGTAAGGTATATTTATGATACCTTTGTTATTTGGCCTCATGGTAAGCATGTTCTTAATAAATTTTTAATTTTCTTAAATTCTTTTCACAACAATGTCAAATTTACTATGGAAGTATAAAATAATAACCAGCTTTCATTTTTAGATGTTTTAATTGAAAGAGAGAAGAATGGTTCTTTGCCCATGGTATATATAGGAAACAAACAAACACTGGGAGATATCTACATTTTTCTTCTAATCATTATCCAGCACAATTATTTTCAGTGGCAAAGACATTGTTAAATAAAACTAAGAAATTTTCTGATGACAGCCATTTTCATCAAGATATCTATGCTAATTAAAAAATGCTTCTTCATAAAGGCTTTGATCACAGGATTATTAATAGAAATTTTTTATATAGACTGTTCTGTCATATATAAAAGAATAACTATAAAATTGGTAATGTTTTAAAAAAAATAATATCCACACAATTTATATTACATTTAAAAAAAATTAATGAAGTATTTCCACACTCTAAAGATAAAAAATGTTTGGAATCTCATGGTTTATATGAAATTTCATGTGGAGTTTGTTTACATTCATACCTTGGACAGATGAATCGTAAAATAAACATAAGAAAGGAAGAATACATTTTGACAGTTAGAGAAAAATTTAATTCATCAACCATTTATTCAGACATTAAATTAACAAACCATGACAGCAATTTTAATAAACCTCATATTCTGGCAAAAATTGAACAATGTGACTAGAGACTGCTAAAGAAAGATATAGAGACTTTTAAAAGACCTAAAAGCATAAATGAAAAGTATGAATTAAAGAAAATTAACAATATCTAGAGAAAGCTATTTAAGGATAAAATATTTTTTAAAACTTCTCAACCAATAGAATTTAAAAATGAGGGAAAAATAATAAAAGAGAAAAATAATGATTTTAAATCTCACCACATACATTTTTATAATTTGAGAAAGAAGAAACTCTGAGGAAAGTACATGTTATTGTTTTGGAACATCAGTTATTTAGCTATTATAATTTTATAACATGGAAGCTCCTGGAAATAATACTATGAATTCATTTATCTATGAGAATATATATATATATATATATATATATATATATATATATCTCATAAAACTATATATATATATATATATATATATATATATATAGTTTAAACCCATCAACTTTTATCCAAACTGAATTTGAGCCCTGGTCATAGATATAACTGACATATGACTTATTACGACACCATGATATCTGTTATGTATAAATGCAGACATGCGTATAGGAATGATTTGCTTAAAGGATTTAATTTGTAACCTAATGTAGCTCATGACAAAATCATGAGCCTATGTATTTAATTTTTATTTCTATTTTTTTTGTATTAATTAACTTAAAGAGATGTTTCACAAATGTTCAATTGTATATAAACAGATTTTGGGAAATACCAAGCAGGCAAAAAATTTATATTATATTTGGATGAATTCATTTTTGAACAGAAAATAAATATTTTAAAAGTTTTCGTTTAATCTTTTATAAGAAAAAACTAAGCAATAAATATAGGAATATCAGACAGATTCTACCCAATAATTATTAAAACAAAATGGATCAGATTTTGCAAGTCTTTGAAAAGCCTTTAATTTAATGATCTAAAAAACATTTCACAAGAGTCTTAGATCAATACTTTAATCAGTTTTAATTCAAATCTTTTATTGCTCATGTATGTAATGACACCATCACTACAGCAAAGCTTCTATTCAGTCTCCAAATTTGCATAATTATCTTTTTGGGGAGAAACCATTTTAAATATTTTTATTATTTTTCTTTTTTTGTTTTTTACAATACAAAACATACTTTAATACTTTCAGTATGTAAATAAAAGGTTTAATTTGTTTTTTTTATTATTAAGTGCTTTTATTTAAGTTACAATCTCTGCTTGCTTTTTTTTTTGTAAGCACTTTTAATTAAGTTAGAATAAAATTTAAAAATTGAAGTTGAATATATTTATATTCAATATAATTTATTCAAATTTGGTACATTTGATTAAATCACTGGCAATGCAATATGACATTAAAATATTTTTGGTAGGCTATTTCATAAATACAGAGTAGTTGGCAGATAAAAAAGGTAATATAAAAATAATTAATTATACTGGCAATAGAAAGGATAAAAAAATTAAAGAAGCTATCATAATTAAAAATATTAGACCCATTTCAAATAAGGTTTGGGTTTCAACACATTAATTTTATAAATATATTCTTTACTGATGAAATAAGTATATACAAATTGAAAATTAAAGTAAGATGTAGTTTTAAAAATGCTCATAGAGGAAGTTAGTATAAAAATATGACAATTTAAAACTTGTTTTAGTTAAAGTTGTTAAGAGTTAAAATATAAGTAAATTTATATAAAAAGAATTATAAATTTTAAAAAAAGTAGAAATATATAATTATATTATATAAAATAATTGTGGAAGGAAAGTACTCTTTGCACATGTGCTACAATAGTATAATTAACTAATGAATGATTAAAACTATAATGAAATAATTAAAATGATAAAAATTTAAATTATTAAAAGATTTAAAAGTCATACAAATGTAGAATTATATATATATATATTAAAAATATAAAAGTTTATGCAAAAGGAATCAATCAAAAATAAGAGTAAAATAAAAAATTAATGTTCATAAAATTATTTATAATATATAAGAATATATAGTTATTGGATTCATTAAAAAAATTGTCTTTTTTAAAATCCACAAGATATTGCATATAATATCTTTTATAATTATATATAAGTATATATTTAGAGATAAGCATTTTTGTATAATAATATATATTGGAATATTGTAGGTCTGATAGTGAATGCTGGGTAGCTGAAATTGTAAGTAAATATAAAGAAATAAATTTCATTTTATTAGATTGCTTTATAACATCTTTAATGAAGGTGTAAAAGGTACTATGTAGTTATTATATATAAATAAATGTACAAAATACCAAAAAGTAAAAAGACATTATAATACTTTCATAAATATGTCTGTGATAGTTAAAATCATGTTATCTTGTTGTGGTAGTAATATCAGTTAACGTTCAAATGAAGCTGAAAAAGAGAAGACTATAAATTTTTTCATTATCATAGATGTAACTTATTGATTTTAAAAATAACTTGAAAAATCAATTTGAGATTATGAATATAACTGATGATGAACCAAGTTGTAATTAACTGTTTAATTTTAATTTTTTCTATGCTAAAACAAGGTAAAATATAAAAAGTAATTTAACAAAAAAAAATGTATGCCCTTTGAATTTTGAAGACCCAAGCACAAATATGGTGTGGGGCTTCGAGTAAATAAAAAAGTAAATAAATAAAATCTTTAATTTTTAATACAAGAAAGATACATATACAACATTTATTTTTATCTAAATAAAAATACTTAATTTAGAACACATATTAATATTAAAAAAAACAAATTAATATAACTTTATTTTGCTTGTTCTACTTTCAGCAAATTTATCTATTATCTCACTTAAATTTAAATCTTTGCATAATTTATTTTCTATAAAAAGCAATTTTAGGTTGGATAGTCTTTCTTGTCCACTGTGGATATTAAATAGTTTTTAATTATTTTAAGCTTTGATAAAGTACATTCATACTATCAACCATTTTCCTTTTTATAAAAACATTCAATTGTATATAAACAGATTTTGGGAAATATCAAGCAGATAGACTTTTTATATTATATTTGGATGAATGCATTTTTGAACAGAGAATAAATCTTTTATTAGTTTTTGTTTAATCTTTTATAAGCAAAAACTAAGCAATAAATATAGGAATATCAGATTCTACCCAATAATTATTAAAACAAAATGGATCAGATTTTCCAAGTTTTTGAAAAGTCTTTAATTTAATGATGCAAAAAACATTTCACAGAGGTCTTAAATCATTACTTTAATCAGTTTTAATTCAAATCTTTTATTACTAATGTATGCAATGATACCACTACTACAACAAAGCTTCAAATTTGCATAATTATCTTTTTGGGGGAAACCATTTTAAATATTTTTATTATTTTTCTTTTTTTTTGTTTATTATAATACTTCTATAGTCATGTTTTTATACTTTTTTTATTTCTTAAAACACACTTCAATACTTCCAATACATAAATACAAAGTTTAATTTGTTATTATTTAATGCTTTTAAGTTAAATTTTTGCTTGCTTTTTTTTGGTTAACT
The DNA here is from genome assembly GCA_028023455.1 of Epiperipatus broadwayi. NCBI lineage: Eukaryota > Metazoa > Onychophora > Udeonychophora > Euonychophora > Peripatidae > Epiperipatus > Epiperipatus broadwayi. Next base: position 14,826,135 of record JAQFVV010000013.1, read on the forward strand.
CTTTTGATTAAGTTAGAATAAAATTTAAAAATTGAAGTTTATTATATTTATGTACAACTTAATTTATTCAAATTTGGTACATTTGATTAAATCACTGGCAATGCAATATGATATCAAAATATTTTAGGTAGGTTACATAGTTTCATAAATACAGAACAGTGGGCAGATAAAAAAAAAATCCATATTATAAATAAACTTGTTTTAATATTTGTGATTTTACTTTCAATCTTAAAAGTATTTTAGCATCATTTAAAATTGAAATAAAAACAAATATTTGATGCAATCTTAATGCTAGAAAATAAATAATAACAGATATATAAAAGAAAGTATTTTATAAACAACACTGTTATTTACATTGCACTAAAAAATTATTTCTTCAACTGCAATTGAGATTTTTATATTTAACTTGAAATAAAAGCATAGGGGATCCAAAAATTAATTGCAGTAATTCCTATTTTTATAACAAAGAACTGACTTAATTAATTTCTGGACTCCCCCTTACATACATTTTTATTTCAAGTTAAAAATAAAAACTCCAATTGTGCTTAAAAAAAAACAATTTTTTAGTTCAAAATATATAAAAGATATTGATTATAAAATATTTTATACCCATTATTTCTATAATCAGATGACTGTAAAAGTTTTAAGAAAATAATATTATTTGATTTATCTGTTAACAAAGCAAACATTGTTTATCTAATAAATGATTTACTGATGTATTACAAACTTTACTTATATGTTCAGTAATAAAGTTTAAATTATAGACATTACATTGTAAATTACTTGAAAAATTAATGAAACCAATAAAAAATATAGTTTTTTAGTGGTCTGAATAATAATTTTAAGCCTTATATTAAAATGTTTTCAGCAGCTTCTGGAAATTTAGCTATTCAATGAAAAATAAATTGTTCTATTTACACTTTTTGGTAGGTCATTTATTTAATCACCAAATCTTGATAATTAGAAATTATATGTAAACATTAGAATTATATTAATAATTATTCAGTTCTTAACTACTTCAATAAAAATTAACAGATAATCAAAAAATGTTTATCTATCACAAGAATTTTTTAATTTACATTTAATCTTTATTAATGCAGCTTTTTTTGACATTTTTCTTTGTCTCACATTCAATATAAAATATATGATAAAACCATTATTACTTATCAGAAAATAAATTTGACTTCATTTGATAGATATTTTTATTTAATACTGAAATAAATTTTAAATATTCACATTTTGTTTCTATAAATATTTAAAAAATGACATCATAATCAAAATGAAAAGATTACACATCATCGTTTCTAGAAAGATTATTTTCATTTTACAAAATCAATGAAATCTTCATTATTTCTGATTTTTTTTAAAAATCTAAATGAATATTTATTTATTTCTGTTATATCTAGCAAATTATGCTTTAAAGGTTTCATTTTTTTTAATATTTATTGCAAAATTGCAATATTTTTATATTCGTAAGTATAAATAGATTGCTTATGTAGAAGCTAAGCTTCTAAATAGCTTCACACCATATTTACATTTGCTGGTAATATAACATTATATTTTTGAAAATAAAGTATTCCCAGTCAAAATAAACTATTAATAATTTACATTTCTTGATATTTAATAAATATAATGTAAATTATTTTTAAAAAAATATCTAAAACTGTAATAAATTCACAATTAAACATATTTTTGGTCATTGGAACTTTTTTTTAAACAATGTCATAAAATGCTGAACATTTTACAGCCTTGTCTTCAGACAATGGATGAACATGTCAGAATGGGGCTTACTTTCTTTTGATTGGTGGATTTTTTTTCCGATTTTCATGCCATCTACCATAATTTTTTGAATAAAATTTTTATATAATAAAATATACAGGAAAATACACATTTTAACATATAATACTTGCAGAAAAATTTACCAGGAGGTGAATTGCTAAAAAATCCAAATATATTCTTATGAAAATTAGAATGGGTTAAGCTTTGACAGAGTACATTTATACTATCAGCCATTTTCCCATTTATAAAAATGTTCAAACAATGAGACATTTGGAAATTTGGTGAGCTTCATTTCAAAAGTAACTTTTAGCTTTATGTACAAGAACTTGCATCAAATGTTGGTCTCTCAGTCTATTTTTTAATACATAAGATATGTATTGTGTTGTTGATTAAAATAAGGTAGCTTGGTGCAGGACACCACTGGCCCTGGGGCTCTGGGCATACAACCAGTTGGCCAACCATAAGAACACTAGTTATAGTATAAAAAAATTCATAAGTCAACAAATTTTAAATCCAGCATAAACAAATGAATTTTTCTTATTTAAAAATAAAAAAACATTTTTTTCTTATTTTAATGATTTTAAGTGAATTAATTACAGTATTGATAATAAAATGAACAGAGTAACTGGAATAAGATTTTAAAAAATTATAACAAACAGCTTTATTATTAGTCTTATTAATGTGTAGTTATTTGCTAAAATTATTTGTTCTTTAATTTTATTTTTAAATGTGAATGATAATAAATTAATATGCAGTGTATATATATATATATGTGTGTATAAAGAATGCATATACGCGTTTTAATGCTCACATAAACATAAATGTGAAAATAAAATGGATGTTTTATATGGTTTACTACCTCTCATATATTTAGTAATGTAATAAATCTCAGGGGCAAATGACATGGTAATGGGGGACTATGTATATGTAAGAATATATGTAGGAAATCTATTAATAAATTATAGCATTTAAAAAAGTCTTTGTATTAAACTTGGTAGTAGCTTAAATTTTTTGCCAACTGCACTATTAATATTTTCACATAGTAATCATGTCGTAATAATGCTTGTTAAATTATGTGAACGAAATGCAAATACTGAAGTGTATTAATCATGTTATTTCATATTTGATTACAGATTATTATTTTCACAATGATTTAATTGAATAAAAATTATCTCTGCTAAATGAAGTTTAATACTGAATCATGTAGAGAAAAGCTTTATTTATAACTGAATCTAATTTAAAATGTCTTTATAATAACAATTGTCAAACTGCCTTTCTTTATAGAAGTTGAGATAGTGTATATAAATAACTATTTTATGAGTAACCCAATTCGATAAAGAGCTTGGCATATTAACATTAACAGCATGTAGAAAATTGTTCACTTTAGTATTTTCATTTGGTTAAAACATTGTATTAATTAATTTATATATCTTTACAAATTGAAGTTAATATTTTCATGGGTAAAAATTGTATTATAAATTATGTAAAGCATTCAGGAATAACAATGTAAAATAAAGCTTCTATGAAGTTTATATATAAAATCTCAAATAGATTGTTTAAACAGTAAATGGTGTTTTAGTAAATGAGGGAGTATGTCTCATTTACTATAACAACATTTACTACCTAAATGATCTATTTAACATTATATATTTTCACTTAGTGATTGTTTTCATTATATGTATATGGTATCTTTCAGCAAATAAAATAGATGTCTATCTTTTAGACTATTGAAATTTATATTTTGTAAATATGAAATTTTTATCATGGCTGCTGAAATTTCATTTTTTTCCAAACAGAAATTTTTTTAAGCGTTTTGTAATATTATAATATAATAAAGTATTAAAATTATAGAAGTAGTGTTTATGATTATGCTGCCCATGATCTCAGTTCATGTTCACTTTAAAACAGAATATTTACAAATATAATCTTTTTTTTACAAAAATATAAGTAGCCAGCCATCTGACATAGATGAATAATGGATATTTTCATATAAGCTAGAAATTAAAATATGAAAGAAAAACATATAAATTTTCATCAGTCAGCCTTTTTCAAGTGGTTATCCATGACTTAGTAAGTCAATAGGTTTTAGTTTCTGAAAAAAAAAAAAAAACAGATATTTATCAAGTATTAACTTTTAAACATTCAAAAAAATTTTCAAATTGGCTGAAGGTTTCTAATGCAGCTTATTAAGCTCTGTTGTTGACACAACTGTGCATGTCAAAAATAATACAAGTAACAAAAGAGATTTGTAAAATAAAGTATTTTCTTAATAAAGCATTTGTCCTGCTCAGTAAGTGATGTCTTAAAGACGTTTATTTTGTGAAGAACTATTAAAAATATTATTATAAAAGATACAAGAAAAATAATTATAATAAAAAAATGCAATGTCTGTACAAGTAATGATTTTTACTTACTGTCCTTGAGCTATAGCTTTTGACTTCTTATTAAAAAAGATAGCATGTCCTCTACCAAAAGCTAAGTTGTTATATGACAATGCACTATGAGTCTCTTGTTTTATTGTGGCATATCCAGACTTTCTCAATTTTTGGAAGATTTTCTTAACTCCTATAGATAGATAAAGAGATAGATAGATGAATAGATAGATAGTTGGATGTATAGATAAATAGATGGTTGAATGGATAGGTAGATAAATAAATGGACGGTTGGTTAGTTAAATGAATGGATGTTTGAATAGATAAATAGACATTGATTTTAAATTGTTTTTTATAATTTATTTATTTAAATTCTTACCCTTTTGACCTTCAATTTTACGTTTAGATCCTGAATAATAGATTACGGCATCAGGAGCAAAAAATGTATTGACTAATGCAGAAATATTTTTTTCATTATATGTTTGAAATAAAACTTCATTATCATGACCCAGGACTTCCACCATTTCTAACAGAAATTAAATAAGCAATACATATATAAAAATTAATTTATTTTTAAAGTTTAACTAACCAGTCAATCAAATCTCTGTAATATTCACTTACAATTCTTGACATCAGATTAAATAATTAACCAATTAATTCGCCCAAGAAAAATATTTTGTGATCTCAATATCACTCACCAGTTGGCAATGAGCTTTTTGCTTGTATATTTAAATATAATGTTCAAATTTCTGATTAGCTGTTATTTTAATATGATATTAAATGCTGTAAATAAATATAATAGGTGATTTGATTGCTTATTAGTTAATAATATACTTAGAGATTATTTCTTATACAACTGGTTTGTTAAGGAAATATAAAAAAACCTCTCAAACTAAAGAATAGAACAAATTTTTCCAGTCATACTATTTATTTTAAAGTTATTTTAAATTGTCTTATATTAATAATTAACATGTGTGAGATTGTTCTCACCTTAAACATTGTCAATACAGATTCAAAGAATAAAATATATAATATAAGATTGCATTCGTTGAATTTCTATTGACAATATTTAAATTAAGAATAATCTTATGCATGTTAATTATTAATTTCAAACAATAGAAAATAGCTTTAAAAAATAGTATGACGTTTAAATTCATGCTTTCAGGCCATTAATGCTTCAAACAAACTTTTATATAATAAAATGAGATAAAGAGAGATGTATGATCTTTTCTTTATAAACAACAAGAATATTGTCTCATGTTGTGACTTGAGAGTATTTCATTTGCTTAGCAAAACAATTATATGAGATATAATTTGAATGATCATATAAAAATATATTTGCCTTTAACAAAGATTACACAAACCAACTGATCAATTTACCACAAACTATAACTTTTACCAAATTGAATATCGTACTAAAATATTCAATCACAGTTCTTCCAGTACCCCATTGTAATTGAGCATGCCCATTCTAACTCTAGAAGAGAAAGTACATATTGAAAAACAACAAATTTAAAAGAAAAGATTGGAATTAGAAATACTGCATTTCTACAAGATGGAAAGATAGTAATTTTTTGAAAAAGAGATGAGTCTTATAAGAGTAAAAAGTTACTGAAAAAAATATATATATATATTGTCAAGAGTGAATTTGGTTATTTATTTAATGTTAAAGATAAAAATTTTAGTAGGAATTATTAATAATTTTTATTAATGATTCATTAGACTAGAGATTATTCACTTAATGAATAATTTTTTTGTAGTATAATTTTTACTACATCATTCTCACACAAGTCGTTTCTATCCACTTCCAGTGCTCCGTGCTGACATGGATAATGTTTTCAAAATTGTCGCGCATGTGACAGATGATTCTTCAGATTGGCAAAACCATCGGATCCTCCTCCCTGTGAATTCCAGCGCTATGCGCTGACATGTATAGTGTTGTATCAGAATAGTATAAAAAAAAGTCAATTGCAAATCAGCCTGGTAATGTTATATCTATTGGTTTTTGACAAGCAACAGAGCCATCAAACGGTGTGCAGGGGCTAATCAAAGATAACCATTTTATCTTTGGCTGGTTGCTTAATGTATATCTTCTTTTCATAAATTATTTATTGCCATATTTTGCATGCTGTAGGTGCTGCTTCTCCCCAGATTTTAATCATTTGTTTTCTTGATAAGTATTTTAAGCATTGCTCAAAGTATTTTTCCCATTCTTTATCAAGTTTTTTAATCCAATTGCATTTTTTATTAGCAAATATTAATCAATACCTTATTTCCCATATTGTTCTCATTGTGTGGATAAGTACTATAGCATTGTGTGGATCAAATCTCTTGCTGTGTTTATTAATCATATCTTTTAGATTAATGATTGGGATTTTGAATACTTTTATCCTTGTTTTTTTTTAATAGTCTGTATTCATCAAAATCAAATTTCTTTTACAGATCATTTCATTTCAAATGAAATGTCTGTTTTAAAATCTTTTTAAAAATTTAATAATGATAAAAAGTATTTTAGTTATAACAGATCTCATCTAACAATAATGAAATTTCGTACAGATGAGTTCTATAACTTCTGACATATGCCACTCAAAATTTTAGACCATTCAAATAATTGTTATCTAATCTTAAGAGTATCACAGCACTACAGAAAAATATCTCTCAAAAGCACATTCAATTTTAAATGAGGAAATAATTTGTTATTTTGATATTAACAGAAATACTAACTTCACAGGCCAAATTAAAAACTATCATGTAAACTATATACAGAACAAGATTTGCAGGTTTTTTTCAACCTTTATGGCAAAGTCTCTCCATTCTAATACCTATTGCAAAAGAAAGCTACAGTACCATCACTTTAAAAAGAAAGTACAATCATTTGATACTGACATGCATAGAGATCAGTTTGACCTAAATCAGTTGTTCATTCATTAAATTATTTTAGAAATAATATATAAGGAAAGTTTTTAACTTAACAAGCATTTATTACTCTGAATATATAATATTATAAATTACTAGTGTTTCAACTAGCAATTTGCTGCTTGAATTTTATAAGTTAAATTAGTCTCAATCATACACACACACACACACACAGATGTTTATAGTGTTCAATTATAATGATGCATTATTCTTACTACAGTTCTTTATATTACTTTGTTAACTCTTCTCCATTATCTTTTTACTTTAATATTCTCTTCAGCACATTGTGCTGCTGTTTTGCAAGCACCATACCATTTGCATTTTACTCTGCACACTGCACTACTCTGCTCACTTTCTATCTAGAAATATATATTTTTACATGACCTAATTTGCATAAATAGCTTCAAGATGTAGGATATTTTTATATTTGCATAATTTTAATAGTGTACATAGTATCTTTTTTCTAGAATGAATATTTAATGCCTTTTATATTGACTAATGTTACACTCTTACATTCATGCAACATTAATATTTTTATATACATTTTTTTAGTTAAATATAACAATTTCTTCATTTTATTCTAGAAATAGGATAACTTTCAATTCTTTATACAATTTTTTAGCCATGCAGATTTTTTTATACACCCTAGCTTTTCTAAAGAAGAGTCTTTCTTCTTCTTTTTTTTTTTTTAGAGAAAGACCTTTCTTTTTCATACTGTGTTAATTCATCAGGTGAATCTGTTAATCTAAACTTGAAGACTTCTTTTACATTTATTTTAGTATTCATAACCATATCCATTTTATTATCTTGACTATTTTCTAGTAAATTATCTACATGGCAGTAGCAAAATGCAGTTTTTTTCTATTATATCCAATTTACAAAAATGCAGTTTTAAATGGTTAATATGCCTTCTTACTTCTCTACCATCTTATGTTTTAATTATGCATATCTGAGTAATCAATATCTTAGTTATTAAGTCTTGGTATCCATGTTTTTCAATATGATTCTCAACCAGACAGTTTGTTTTTATGTTAAATTTGACATTTTCTAATTTTATTTTTTTATTTTGACTTTTGTCTAGTATTAATACAAAAATTCTACAATGATGTTTCATCAATAATTCTGGCAGAGTTTTCTACTGAACTCAGTGTGAAATGTTGATAAGACATTGCTGTGGTAAATGTTTCATGAGCTTCAACATATTCCATTATACTCAATGTATATTTTAGATGTTGAACAGCTTTTTCCATTGTTATCTGTAAATATTACCATGGGTTAGCCATGCATTGCAAAGAATTCATTTAGTACTTTATATTTATATTGTTATTTTTGACCATTCTTTATTCTATCCATTTGTACTACAAATCAATAACTATGAAAAATATATATCCATAGAACAGTCCTAGATGATCTAAATGAACTTTTCCCATGGTTTCATAGTTTAAAGCCATGGCTTTAACTCCACATGTAATCTCATTGTTTTTGACAGGTTTGATAAGTCTTTACAGTTTCCTCAATATTATTATTCATATCTGGCCATTCAGGTGCATGAACAAGCTAATTCTTTTATATGAATTATTCCAGGATGTTTTTTGTGTAGCAATTCTAACCCTAATTTTCTTTCCCCAGTTAAAGTGGAATGATAAGGAAAATTTATCGGTCATAAGAGTGCATTCTTTACACGTTGATAAATTTTCCTTATCATTCCACTTTTGGCCAGCTATGTTTGATCTAGATTTTTACTAACTGATATCTGATGTCATTTTTTTTGTTCATTCTGCTCACCTTTACTATTTACAACTTTAGATTTCACAACATCTATATAGTTAACTTTGTGATAACTGACTTGTGTGTACTTTTATTTGGAGTTCTATAAAGAATATGCTTTACCTGCTTTCCAGTATTGAAAAATATTTTGAAATCATATGAAGCCAATATATCAATTTATTATAGCATCCATTGGCTATCATGGGCTGAAGTCAGGAGTCTTTTTATTGCTTCCAAGTATCCCCAAAAGAGGTCTATAGTGAGTGAACATTGTAAATGATATTTTTTTGTGTGCAAAAAAAAAAAGAAGATATGGAAGTTATGCTGAGGACATGTGCAAGGGTGGGCAAAGAGATGGGGATTAAATTTAGTGAAGAAAAATCAAATATAATGATGATTAATAATGGAGAAAGAGAAGATGTAGAATTTTTATTGGGGGATATAAAGTTAAGTGTGGTGGATACATATAGTTATTTGGGAAACATCTTAGATAATCAGAAAAATTGTTTGGTTGAATGAGAGAAAAAATTGGTAAATGAAGCAAAGAAAAGAAAGGTTTAGTAAAGAAATTAACAGTGTTTTCATATAATAAATATGATGTAGCTAGAATTGTATGGAAAGAGTTGTAATAGCAGGGTTAACATATGGTAATGATGTGTTATGTGTTAGTAAAAGGGTATTAGATTACTTAGAGAAAGTACAAAGGGAAGTAGGAAGACATGGCATTAGATGCAGAGGTATGGTCAGCAAAGGAGGCAATTTAAGGAGAAATTGGATGGTCAAGTTTTTATATGAGAGATGCAAAAAGTAAAATGAAAATGTCTGGTAGGTTGCAGTTTATGGATGATAAAAGAATAGCCAAAATAGTATTTAATTGGGTTATGAGTAAAGGACAGGTAACAAGATGGGTGAGAAAAGTAATGTGGTATGCAAAGGATTTGGATAAAGAATTTATATCAGTATACTTGCATAAAAGGTGGGATGATTGTGTTAGGAGGATTGTTGAGTGTTATAGTGGTAAGGAATTGGATAAAAGAATAGATGCATTAATAAAGAATAGGGAGTTGGAGAGATGGAGAACTAGTATGAAAAGTAAAAAGAGTTTAAATATATATATAGAAGTAAACGGAATATTGGGTGCGAGTTAATTTATGATAATAGTAAGGAAAGTAGCTTATTGTTTAAGGCTCGAATGGGATCTTTAGCAACAAGAGAATATACATGTAAATGGAAAAATATGGGTGATTTAGTCTGCAAATTGTGTAAGGACGATATAAAAAATATTAGACACCTGTTGATTGAATGTAAATGCTTGAAAGCAGAAACAGTACAAATAAAGAAGTTATGGGAAAATAATATAAACAAAGTGATTATACAGAAAGTGGTTTATTGGTTTTTATGCTGGGTTTGTGAAAAGATAAAGGGAATTTAGATATAAAGGACATAGAGTTGACAAAGATTATGTTGTGGAAATGGGATGGAGCAGATTATGGGAAAGCTTAGGGTGGAGAATGGAAGGGGAAGGTAATGTTGCTAACAGGTTTCTTTGGACATAGTTATTGAGAGATTCCTGACTTCATTTAAGTAGAAGTCATGGTATATCTCATTACATCACATCACAACAACTTGTGGAGGAGGGTAATTACAAACATATAACCAAAGACATGTGAAAAAGATCTATGATCCCCAAGATTCACATTTTGTGCTAAAGCAGCACTCATCACTTGTCACAGATCACAATCTCTTACACATATTTATCATTGTTTAGTATATGTAGATAACCAAATACACTAATTAAATTGTAATAATTAGCTATCTACATATACTAAATAATGATAAAGATATGCATAAAAGATTGTAATCTGGGCCAACTGATGAGTGCTGATTCAGCATGAAATATGAATTTTGAAGATCATACATCTTTTTCACATATCTTTGTTAATATGTTTATGATTACATCTCTCCACAAGGTGTTAAAAATGGCTAAAAACCAGTCCCTACCTTGTGCAATTATACTACAGAAATATTATTTATTAAACAGTAGGAATTAGTTTTTTTTCCCCTTAATCTTATTACTTCAATAGATGCATGAGTAAACACAAACACAGTAAAATAAATATTCCCTCCATTTATTTGTAATAATTATGTTATTTTTTTAAAAAAAGTTGTTTATACTACAAACTTGATTTCTATACGCATAATAAACACATAAAAATGTCTGTGTTAATATATATGTATGTGTTTTGAAAAGTGCTATACACTTACAGTTTAATGAATAATATATGTTCTATTCTAAATACTGTTTATTAATAGAAGGTGAACCATTATACACCATTTTCTATTTTCTTTGAGCACGAGGGGAGCTTGGAACAAAGTATAGGCTAGTTTGTGGCTCCACCATAGTTTAAAATAATATTATCACATTTAAAATCAAATTATTACTTATTATTACAATTTATTGTTTATAATTATATATATATAACAAGAAATTATTCTTTTGAAGCATTGTTGTTTGGTCTGCCCTCTAACAGCCGAATTCAATAAAATAAGCTATAAAGGATTGACTTTTTTTTACTGTACTCTATAATGTTATGTAGAGAAGTATCACAAACAACTTCATTCAGATTAATTATTTATAGAAATAGCATTTTAAAAGAATAATCTTATTTTATATATATATTAGGCATTATACTTCTTTACGTATATACTTGTGTGTGCATGGAGCACGCATATACATTTTTATTATTTTAATATATATTCAAAATACTATAACATTCTCAAAATATGATCATCAAGGTGAGATTAAAGCATATAACAATGCCCATAATGTTAAAAGTATGCAATATCTGATTATTTTTCTTTCTTTATTACGTAAGAAGATAAAACACTTTTAGACATCAAAAAAGGCATGTTATTAAAAAAATTTATAATTTAAATATCTATGTTCATATCAATTTAATTCAGCCATAAAAGTAATTTTATATAGATGATAATAATAATAATAATTATTATTATTATTATTATTATTATTATTATTATTATTATTATTATTATTATTATTATTATTGTTGTTGTTGTTGTTGTTATTGTTGTTATTATTATTACCTATTAGGAAAATTTTTTTCACAAACTGTGGCATTAGATAAGCATAAGATGTCGACCTGTCTAGTAAAGTTTCATCACATTTTAATCAAGTTATCTTGAAACTTATATCTTTTGGATAAAAATAGTGATATCCATAAATCTATAACTATATTTACTAGATAGATTCTTTATGATTACATAAAATTTTCTGAGTTTAACATTTTTAACTATGCTAAATCTTGAGCTGATTAATAGACTTGACTTCCAGATCATACAATAATCCAATAGATCAATCCAAGCAAAACACGAAAAATGTTTGGTGAATTTACTTTTAATGTATATTTGTTATCTTATAACTGAATAACAATAACATGTATATACATTAATGCACTGACAATAATTGAGAATAAAGATGATATATGCATTGCAAATTTAAAAGATAAATAGATATGTAAACAAATAACAGAAAGATAAACATAGACATAAGTGAATACAGAAAATATTTATATGACATGCTATATTAAACAAAGGATAAAAAGGGCAAAAAAATGAAAAGTTTTAAAAGTAAAACCATTTATTAAAAATAAATTCTTGTATAAATTTAAAACAGTATTAACTTCACAATTTTTTAAAAACAATAAAGGTCAAAAGCTAAGAAATTAAAAACTAATGTTGAAGATTCAAATATTTGTTCTAGCATTAATAGCTGGAAATCAAATAGAATTAAAAATAATATGCATCTTTTTGTTCACTTTTTCCCAGTAAAGAAAGTCAAATAAACCTAAAGTCAAAACTCTTTTATGAACTTTCTGTTATTTAAACTCTTACTAACACTATATTTACTCTTATTATGCAGTTCAAAATAAAGGTTAATAATAGTCGATCTTGAAAACAATGGAAGCATTGATTATCTCAATGATTACATTATATATATATATATTTTCTTACATACCTTTTTTTTAAAAAAATAAAAAAATATTATAACTAAATATTTATATATTAACTTTTTATTTATTTATAAAAATGATAAACCAAGTATATATTTTATTTTAGGTAATCATTAAATGGTATATAGCTGCTGCTTCCAGAATGCTGTCTTGACAATATTTTTCTATACTATCATTATTGTTCGTCTTTCCTCATGTAAGCGCAAATAGAAGTACTTTTAAATCAAAACATCTATTATGAAAAAGTTATACCATTATTTGCACTATTGTGGTGTGACAGTTGGCAAATGGTGGAATGTCCTTCAGGCATGATGGTTAATTGCATGTAGCAAATACACAATACCCCAACCAATATTATCATCTGCTCTGCCCAGTAGGGTAGTAAAACAGTTTAAGGCTAATTACTGTTTTCAATAGGAACAGTTTTTTTTCATTTTCTACTTTTATTTTTTATTTAAATTAGTATAAGACCTCACCATTGTAAACTTCTCACTATATCAATCTCTCCCTATGCCTAGTGTAATAATTGAATTCTGTGTTTGTGCAGATACATTTTAATCCTTTAAATATACACACAACATTCATGACCTAAATTTTTTTTAAAATTTTTTTAGCTCAAGCTTTCAAGAATTAAAGAACTAATAATAGGGTTGGTTTAATAGGCTGGCTATTCTTACTGATGGTTTTTTGCAGTACAATCACTTATGAGTTGATTTGGAGTGAGACAGGAGTTTCAGCTAGCAAAGGTTATGTGTTGAGGCAGCACCATTAAGGGATCTCATATACCATTGAAGTAGACTGGATTTAAGAAAGTGTTAAAATGGCTTGTTTTATACAAACTGGCATAGGTTATTGTGCAAGGTAGATCACTTATTAAAGTAATAAAAAATAGCAAGGCATAACATTGATAGGATTAAAAGATAAATATTATAAATCTAATTCTTCTATATATTGATACATAGAATTGTGAACTTTACTTGATATAAATTCTTTAGGACTAGAACAGAAGAAACCAGTGATAGTTAAGAAGATTTCAAAATTTAAGATCAATATATTTGTTTTTAACATCAAGAAAAATGAAGTTTACTAAAACACATGGGTAGTTTTGTTGGAAAAGCAGGCCAATCAGTGAAAGGAGAATTATGGTGTCAGATTTGCTGGAAAATCTAAATTAGTATCTTCTGTTCTTAAAATTTCTCATTGTATCAATGAAAAGCTAATGATGTTTAAAACTTCAATTGCATAATGATGCCAGTCCTAATTTTATGAGTGCATATGCTTTAACATCAGATTCAGAGAACTTGGAGAAAGAAAGCTTTTATTTTTGGCCAAAAAGAATTATTACATTAAAGTTCAAATTTTTTTTCTTAGAGATTTTAAAACACATGTTAATACAAATAACAAATTTTATCTAAAATTGTTATAAATAATGTATTAACAACACATGGATTGACAGTCAAAATCACTATTTAAGTAGAAAAATGGTTATAAATATAAACCCTAAAAATAATACCATTCATAGATTACTTCACTGATTACTTTATAGCCAGGAATCAGAGTATAAAATAAGTTTATATTACATGAGAACATACAAGTAAGAATTGTTGAACAGATCATAAATCAGAATGCTCTGTAATTAAAATGTCAGTTGCATTAAAAATGTCTTGGCGATAATATTCATAAGAAAATTGAAGTTTAGACTTTAGAATTATCTACTAATGCATACTAAATATTGAAAAGCTGCAGGTTATGATGAAACATCTAGAGAAGTGTTAAACTATTAGTTACAAAGAATTTTTTTGGAAATATATGAATTTATGAAGTGGCTTTAAAGATGCTTTTATTGTTTCAATTTTTATGGACTATCATTATTGTACATTATAATTTTAAGGATTTTGTTCAATAAGTTGCTTCCAATCATAGATAAATGGTTATCAAAGAATCAATATGGTTTTAGAGAATCAAGAAAGATTATGAACTTGATTTTGTTGCCAAGGAAATCCAAAAAAAAATCAGAAATAAAAGACTGATATATATATATACACCTGGGTCTCTTTTTACTTGGATTTATTTAACACAATTTTGAAGTTACGCGATTCACATTTCTCCGGAAGTCGAACTCCGATAATGCGCTATTACTTTAAATAATAAATTTTGCGCACTTACGTCATATTGAAAGTAATAGCACATTATCGGAATTCGACTTTCATCTTAGTAATTTCAATATTTTTAGTGCTTTATAATAGTAAGATTTTTATGCAATAATGAAATTAAAATCATGATTTCCACATTTTATGTATACACACATTAAATTTTACAAGATTATAATGTAAATTTGTTCAAACATTGTGTGTGTTAATTTTGCATTTTAAATCACATTCTGTTTTTGCTTTTTAAAAAAGAATGTAATCAATTATTAATCATTTAGTGTCCGCAAGTTTATTTTTAAAAGATGAGTAATAGCAGTGGGCACAATTAAAATTGAAAATTAAAAAATTAAAGACAAAAATAAGAATTTAATTTTTAGTTGTTAGATTAATTACTAATTATGTTGTCACCAGAAAACCATTAATACAACATGAGAGTGATGTTGGCGCTAGTTGTATTTCCTCTTGTAAAGAATCTGATTTTTTACCAGTTTGCAAATGAACCTGTTTATCGGCAAATAGCCATAATAATTAAAACGTGTATAAAAAAATGTAAATTACTGTAAATTATGCATAAAAATATATTGTTTTGAATAAAATTAAATATTATAGTTAAAAAAAGTTTGTCTTGTATCAATTTTTTTCAAATTTGAAATTTTTTATTAGTCATATTTTATTTCCTTATTTTTTTTGTGTGTGTGAATTTTAAAGTAATTTTACATTGGTTCTTTGCTTTTACATGATTTTTGAAAAATCCCAGTCCGTATCACCCCTTTTTCAAGGTAAGTTATGTCTATTTTTGCACGATTTCGTTTGCGGGTGTTTTCTGAGGAACCTATCTATCGCGTAAAACGAGACCCAGGTGTGTGTGTATATATATATAATGCTCTTATTGATTTGGTCAAAGCATTTGATTAAATTAATTGAACAAGTCTATGGCATTGTTTAGAATAAGTAATTATTTACCAAAGTATAATCATATTAGACAACTTCTGTATAATGGACTAAGAAAGTGTTATTACTTCAATTGGAAAATCTGAGTTGCTTGAAATAAAAACTGCTGTTAATCAAAAATATACATTTGTTCCAACATTGTTTTTAATTTTTATGATGATTGTCTTTGAACAGCTTAAAGGTAGATTTTTGAAACAGGACTAAAGATACAATACAAGTTTGATAATGGAATTTTTAATGCAAAAAGTAAAATTTCATTTACTTGGATTCTATTTTTGCAATATGTTGAAGATTATCTATAATATTTAGAGACTTTGATTTAATAATTAATGTTTCAAAAAACTAAAGTGCTTTATCAGTTAGTGATGGGAGGGGGGGGGATCTCAGCAACTTTTATCTTGGATGGTTATCAATTTGAACATGTAAATCAATTTAAATGTCTTGGAAGTTTTATTAAGTAGAAAGATCGATTTTTTGAGGTGTATAGCAAATTCTAATGTGTTACTTCTGTTTTTAATAAATTAAAAGATAGGGTATTTCATCACATAGGAAATAATTTCTACATTAAACTAGTTTAGAGCTGTTATTTTATCTAATTCATTACACGCAATATAAAAGCATTTAAAAATGTTTGTGTAACAATGCCCCATAACAGTGCAATGGAAAATCATAAAACTAGTCAAAATGTTCTTAACTTTTCTGATGTGATACTATGAAGTCCAATATTGCAAAATGACTTCTTTGTTGGAGAGAACTTGCAGAATAAATTAAATCTACAAGATTTTCTAATAGGATGTTTTATAGTAAGCGTGAGCATGATTTTCAAGATAGAATTAGATCATATTCTCAAAGACATTCTAAAGAAGAGTAATGGTGATTGCTTTCATTAGGATGATATGGTAGAGAATATAATGTAGTAGGGAGATACAATTAGACGTGGTATTATTGTATTTTTTTAAAAAAATCTTCTGGAGAAATTAAAAGACAAAATCACAAAATATCAAACAGAAAAATGGGCCTGCATGTTCTACATGTGGATGTATTTATAGTTCACAGATTGGTCTGTATAGTCATTACAAAATTCATCTCTAGAATATATATTTTTATTGTAGTTGTAATGACTGCTCATTTATGAATGGCTGCTATAGATATGCTACTAGCTCAAATATATTGATAATAGCATATACAATACTTTTTTCTCTGTGAAAGCAATTTACAAATTAAATGAATACAGTACAAAGTTATGCTGGCTATGATTCAAAATTAGTAAGAAGTATTCATATTACCCTATACAGTATTCTGTACCATATCCTCCAAGAAATTTGCTGCTGTCAAATATTTTTATTAAAATTATCATATATCAGTTAAATAAAAGTAATATTAAAATTTGCATTTTGCTTCAAATTGTACATATTTTTATTATATATATATATATATAATCCATATAAAAAGAATATAAAAATACTTCTCTATGTTGTTATTTTAAAATATAAAAAGTTTATTATAAGATATATAAAATATCTATATATACAACAAAAAACATGAAAATAACAAATTTTCAATAAAAAAGCTTTTTTCGATACATATAATTTGTATCCTTTTCAATATGTCTACTCACGATTACCGTAAAATATACATATAGCGACATCTATTTATAATACAACCAACAAAAAACAATTATTATCATCAATTATTTCATGAATACATACAATACAATACAAAAAATAAAAAATATAAAATATATTCCTTCATTAATTATAGTATATTCATATATACTCAAAAACACACAAAAAACACACAAAACATTAAAATATTAACATCCTTCTTATTTATCTATCCAATCATCTAATTTTAGCCAATTATTAGTCAAATTAATTGAACCCTTATAAATGTTCATACAATTATTACTATTATTTTTAATATAACTAGTTTCATATACTTTTCGCCTATTAACATTTTTCAAGTAATTTAATGCTAGTATATTTTTAGTACAATCTATTTTATGACCATATTCTAAATAATGTATAAACAAAGCAGATTTATCATCTCTCCTATTTATTGCAGCGTTATGTTCTTTAGCTCTTATTTCTAATTGTTTACTTGTATGTCCATAGTATACTCTTTTACAAATTCCACATATAATTTTATAAACCATACCTTTCTTATATTTTAAATCATCTAATATTTTATAGTTACCTATTAATTTATCTAAATCTTTACTGTTTGCCCAACCTATATTTGTATCTTTTTTACTATTTACATATTTTTTTAATAATGCATTATATATTTTAGGATGATATGAAATTTTTATCCATTTATTATCAGATTTGTTATTTCTATTATATTTATTTTTATAAAAAATATTATCTATACATTTACTTTTATAACCATACTTAATATATAAATTTTAAATTGCTCTTTATGTAATTTAGCTATATTTCCATATGTATTATATTTGTCGTTTTTAATTGTGAAATTTTTAATAACTGCCATTTTTTGGGTCCATGCTTGTTGTGAATCGACAGCAATTATTTTCCTCATATTATCTTCTTTTATAAAATGATTTAATACAATTTTTTTTTATTATCATCTAAACTAAGCTCTATGTCTAAATATTTTATTTTTTGTTTAATTTCTGAAATTGTAAATTTTATATTATATATATTTTTATTAAAATCATTATACATATTATTTATTATTCTTTTATTACCAATTATTAGAGTATCATCCACATAACGAAAATAATGTGTTATATCCATATTAATCAATTTATTTTTAACTATATTAATAAGACCACTAATTGCACAACCCATCACCCATCCTTTATTTATATACCAATATTTATTATTATACTTAAAATATAAATTACTATGTATTAACATTAAACTTTCTTCAATTATTTTTACTATTTTCATATCTTTAATTTTCCCATGTAATTTCTTTATTAATATTTATATATATATAAATTTATATATATATATTAATTTATATATATATATATATATATATATGTGTGTGTGTGTTAAAGTCAATGTAATTTTTTAAATAAATAAATCTATTAATAAATATTCACAATTGATTATTGATCAAATATTTTGGATAAATGAGTTTTAATGATAATGAAATAATAATAAAGATAAAAAGAGCAAAATCAGAAATGAGAAATTTAAATGTGAAAATGGTGTACTTAGCATTTTAGCACTAGTTTTATGACACAATATTTTGGGTAACAGTATCTAAAGAAACAAACAAAACTTGTTGCCATGGTCTTCTTTTTTAATGAAAAAAAAATTGGAATTCAATTGGTTTTGCTATTTTAAATAGTTTATTTAGAGCCTCAGAAGAATCATAAATCATTGTTAAATCATATAAAAGCATCTTAAAGTGATGCTTTCATTTAAATCATTTCATTTTGACTCACAATTACTATAAAAAGGATGGAAATTTCAAACATTCTAAGATTTTAAACTCAAACTAAGTTTATAGTGATAGTAGGTCTGCCTGTTATAAATTTTAGTACTCTCACTTATAATTTCACAAACCTTTCATCTTTTGGAAAAATAACAATATACACAAAAGCAAAGCACCAAATAAGCTTACTCTTATCCTGCACTAGGTATAAATAATCTTTTTATTCCAAAGCTAACTTTACAGGAATCTTGTGACACTTTGCTTTAGTATCAATTATACCAAATAGACATTACTATTTCTCTGTTGAATCCAATGAACTTTTTATTAGAAGTTTTTTAAATCAAAGTATTTAATGACCGTTTAACTAAATAAGACTTATGAGTTCATTTTATTGATTTTTGCTGTAATTATAAATAAATTCTTAGAATTTTAAAAATACAAAAACCAAAATATGTATGGAAGATAGTGATCTAGCCCAAATGATGAGTACTCGTTCTGCACAAAATACATATATTGGGGATCGTGTGTTTTTTTCAATGTATGTGGTTATGTGTATTGGTTGCTTGAGATAGAATTCAAAATGAATAGACTGAAAGATCCTGAGTTTAAATCCCTCTATTTACATATATAAGAAAGATTTAGTATAAAAAACTTACATATTGCCTTAGAATTAAAAACTAAAATAATAAATGCGAAAAAAACAATATTCAAATTATTATTTATTCAGAAAGTAACCCTAATATTAAACAATACAAGTGATAAATTGAATTTCTTAAAAAAAACTTTAGTCCTCAAGCAAAAGTAGAGCCAGATTCTAAAATAAAGAAAAGAATGCTTTAAAAAAGATACTAGATAGCAAATAAAATTATTGTACTTTTTTTTTGCCTTTTTAAAATCAAAATATTACTAAAACAAAGTTCTGCAATAAGAAAAAAATGGAACTATTACTAAAAAAAATCACATAAAATGTGTAAAAGAGTTCTATCAAGAACTATATAGCAATATGAACAAGGAAAAGTGTCTCCTATAACTACTATATCTTCTTAATTGGACAGGATTTTAAATAAAGAAATGAGGCATGCAATTAAATTTATGAAGAAGCGAAATGATTCAGGTAATGATGAAATTATAATTGACATCTTAAAAATAGCAGGTAAAAAAGTAGAAATTTTTTTTTGTCAAAGTTATATACCAAATGTCTAAATGATAGAGATGTAACAGGTGATGGGAAGAATGCAATATTAATATTTTAAAAAGTTGTTAAAGAAGATATTAGAAATTACAGATCTATCAGTTTTTTTATCAGTTCTATACAAAATTTTTAACAAAATAATTACAACTCCTCTACAGTGAACTTTGAATTTTAATCAACCAAAAGAACAAGCTGGATTTAAAAGTGCTTTTAGTACAGTGGATCACATTTAAGTATTGAGAGAAGTTATAGAAAGGACAAATAAATATGGGTTGCCATTATACTTTGGATTTATAGATTATGAAAAGACAACTGATTCTATAAGCATTTTTTCAGTGATTAAAGCATTAGGTTATCAAGATATAGACCCAGGATATTATCGTATTCTGAAGAATATTTATAAAAATGCAAAAGCAACAATTAGATAATGATACTATGAAAATTAACATCAAGATGTGTACAACAGGGTGCCTTCATAGTTCCAAAATGTTTTGCAACCATTTTATGGATTAAAATGGGAAGCTAAGGGAGCAAAAGTAAATGGAGATTATTTAAATCATCTAGATTTTGCAGGTAATTAGTTGTTTTTGCAAATAATGTTTTAGAACTCAAAAAAATGTTGCAATAGTTATCAGATGAAAGTAAGAAAGTAGGATTAAAAGTAAATGTTCAAAAGGCTAAAGTAATATTTAATGCATTTTCTCAAAAAATGTAAATAAAGATAAATATCTTAGTCAAATTATTATTACAGATGGAAACATAATGGATAAAATTAATCATAGAATTAAACTTGGTTGAAGTACTTTGGGTAGAAATAATATTAAAAGAAAATATGTCAGGTGTTTGAAAAGGGAGGTTTTTAATAAATGTATTTTATCAGTTCTTACTTATGGATCTGAGATTTGGACACTTGACAAAAGAGCAATAAAAAGACTTCAAACCACTCAATGAAATATGAAGAGATGCATGTTAGGAATAACAAAAAGAGATTGAAAATGAAATGCATGAGTGAGAGAGCAAACAGATGTTATTGATATCATTGAAATAATTAATAGACTGAAGTGGAATTGTGCTGGACATATTGCTAGAAAAAATGATAATAGATGGACAATTAAAATCTTAAACTGGATTCCAAGAGATTGTAAAAGATCTAGAAAAATACCACATATGATATGGATAGATGAAATAAAAAAGTGTGCTGAAGTGATGTGGTGATGAGAGGCTAGATATTAGAGAAGATATATTAAATTTGGAGACCTTCATCCTGCAGTGGACTGATAATGGTTGAAAATGATGATGATGTAGATAATTATGTAAATATGATAGTCTTTACTTAAAAATACAAAATAATATTTATAAATAATAATTTTCAAATGCACATACAAGTCAGAATTTCCAGAGTCATTTTGTGTCTGAATAAGAAATTACATTGATAGGAGGTTGTGTTAAGTTTATTAAAATGATTTTACAAAGTTTGGTTTGTAAGGAATTATTACAGATTATGAAATATCCATGTAAAGATTATTACGTTATAAATAATATATATTTCACAATGATGGCATTACAAAACCATTATGTTGTCTTTCTAATATACTATTCTTTAAAATGAAATATATTCAATTTATAGACAACAAAATACTTAAAATATATAAATTGTTATAATCAGTGAGGATTGCCAATTCCTCTACAAGCTTTATGATAAATGCTTAGCCAGAGCCAGCACTTAAAATATCTCTGTCAGGAACCCCTCCCCAAACCCCTGACCATGGTTTCGTGCTTTGGCACTCCTCAGAGAGGTGTCAGGGTAGGTTCAGACACTAGATCTAAAAATACCAACCCAAAGCTAAGCACTTAGCTAAAAGTTATCTATTGAGTGGAAAATCTGAAATTTTCAGACATGTACATGTCTTCAAACCCAGCTATCCAACTCAAATAGCTATATGGGGCTGATAGATCTTCAGCCATGCCACATAGTAGTAGTCATAGCAATATAAAATTGCATAAGACTTTTTGGCAGAGACTATAAATAGTCAAAATAAAAGTCATAGATCATTTCATAGATCACATGACCCTATCTCTTAAGCTTGTAAGTTATAAACAGTGAGGATTGCCAATTCCTCTACAAGCTTTATGATAAATGCTTAGCCAGAGCCAGCACTTAAAATATCTCTGTCAGGAACCCCTCCCCAAACCCCTGACCATGGTTTCGTGCTTTGGCACTCCTCAGAGAGGTGTCAGGGTAGGTTCAGACACTAGATCTAAAAATACCAACCCAAAGCTAAGCACTTAGCTAAAAGTTATCTATTGAGTGGAAAATCTGAAATTTTCAGACATGTACATGTCTTCAAACCCAGCTATCCAACTCAAATAGCTATATGGGGCTGATAGATCTTCAGCCATGCCACATAGTAGTAGTCATAGCAATATAAAATTGCATAAGACTTTTTGGCAGAGACTATAAATAGTCAAAATAAAAGTCATAGATCATTTCATAGATCACATGACCCTATCTCTTAAGCTTGTAAGTTATAAACAGTGAGGATTGCCAATTCCTCTACAAGCTTTATGATAAATGCTTAGCCAGAGCCAGCACTTAAAATATCTCTGTCAGGAACCCCTCCCCAAACCCCTGACCATGGTTTCGTGCTTTGGCACTCCTCAGAGAGGTGTCAGGGTAGGTTCAGACACTAGATCTAAAAATACCAACCCAAAGCTAAGCACTTAGCTAAAAGTTATCTATTGAGTGGAAAATCTGAAATTTTCAGACATGTACATGTCTTCAAACCCAGCTATCCAACTCAAATAGCTATATGGGGCTGATAGATCTTCAGCCATGCCACATAGTAGTAGTCATAGCAATATAAAATTGCATAAGACTTTTTGGCAGAGACTATAAATAGTCAAAATAAAAGTCATAGATCATTTCATAGATCACATGACCCTATCTCTTAAGCTTGTAAGTTATAAACAGTGAGGATTGCCAATTCCTCTACAAGCTTTATGATAAATGCTTAGCCAGAGCCAGCACTTAAAATATCTCTGTCAGGAACCCCTCCCCAAACCCCTGACCATGGTTTCGTGCTTTGGCACTCCTCAGAGAGGTGTCAGGGTAGGTTCAGACACTAGATCTAAAAATACCAACCCAAAGCTAAGCACTTAGCTAAAAGTTATCTATTGAGTGGAAAATCTGAAATTTTCAGACATGTACATGTCTTCAAACCCAGCTATCCAACTCAAATAGCTATATGGGGCTGATAGATCTTCAGCCATGCCACATAGTAGTAGTCATAGCAATATAAAATTGCATAAGACTTTTTGGCAGAGACTATAAATAGTCAAAATAAAAGTCATAGATCATTTCATAGATCACATGACCCTATCTCTTAAGCTTGTAAGTTATAAACAGTGAGGATTGCCAATTCCTCTACAAGCTTTATGATAAATGCTTAGCCAGAGCCAGCACTTAAAATATCTCTGTCAGGAACCCCTCCCCAAACCCCTGACCATGGTTTCGGGCTTTGGCACTCCTCAGAGAGGTGTCAGGGTAGGTTCAGACACTAGATCTAAAAATACCAACCCAAAGCTAAGCACTTAGCTAAAAGTTATCTATTGAGTGGAAAATCTGAAATTTTCAGACATGTACATGTCTTCAAACCCAGCTATCCAACTCAAATAGCTATATGGGGCTGATAGATCTTCAGCCATGCCACATAGTAGTAGTCATAGCAATATAAAATTGCATAAGACTTTTTGGCAGAGACTATAAATAGTCAAAATAAAAGTCATAGATCATTTCATAGATCACATGACCCTATCTCTTAAGCTTGTAAGTTATAAACAGTGAGGATTGTAGAGGAATTGGCAATCCTCACTGTTTATAACTTACAAGCTAAGAGATAGGGTCATGTGATCTATGAATTGATCTATGACTTTTATTTTGACTATTTATAGTCTCTGCCAAAAAGTCTTATGCAATTTTATATTGCTATGACTACTACTATGTGGCATGGCTGAAGATCTATCAGCCCCATATAGCTATTTGAGTTGGATAGCTGGGTTTGAAGACATGTACATGTCTGAAAATTTCAGATTTTCCACTCAATAGATAACTTTTAGCTAAGTGCTTAGCTTTGGGTTGGTATTTTTAGATCTAGTGTCTGAACCTACCCTGACACCTCTCTGAGGAGTGCCAAAGCACGAAACCATGGTCAGGGGTTTGGGGAGGGGTTCCTGACAGAGATATTTTAAGTGCTGGCTCTGGCTAAGCATTTATCATAAAGCTTGTAGAGGAATTGGCAATCCTCACTGTTTATAACTTACAAGCTTAAGAGATAGGGTCATGTGATCTATGAAATGATCTATGACTTTTATTTTGACTATTTATAGTCTCTGCCAAAAAGTCTTATGCAATTTTATATTGCTATGACTACTACTATGTGGCATGGCTGAAGATCTATCAGCCCCATATAGCTATTTGAGTTGGATAGCTGGGTTTGAAGACATGTACATGTCTGAAAATTTCAGATTTTCCACTCAATAGATAACTTTTAGCTAAGTGCTTAGCTTTGGGTTGGTATTTTTAGATCTAGTGTCTGAACCTACCCTGACACCTCTCTGAGGAGTGCCAAAGCACGAAACCATGGTCAGGGGTTTGGGAGGGGTTCCTGACAGAGATATTTTAAGTGCTGGCTCTGGCTAAGCATTTATCATAAAGCTTGTAGAGGAATTGGCAATCCTCACTGTTTATAACTTACAAGCTTAAGAGATAGGGTCATGTGATCTATGAAATGATCTATGACTTTTATTTTGACTATTTATAGTCTCTGCCAAAAAGTCTTATGCAATTTTATATTGCTATGACTACTACTATGTGGCATGGCTGAAGATCTATCAGCCCCATATAGCTATTTGAGTTGGATAGCTGGGTTTGAAGACATGTACATGTCTGAAAATTTCAGATTTTCCACTCAATAGATAACTTTTAGCTAAGTGCTTAGCTTTGGGTTGGTATTTTTAGATCTAGTGTCTGAACCTACCCTGACACCTCTCTGAGGAGTGCCAAAGCACGAAACCATGGTCAGGGGTTTGGGGAGGGGTTCCTGACAGAGATATTTTAAGTGCTGGCTCTGGCTAAGCATTTATCATAAAGCTTGTAGAGGAATTGGCAATCCTCACTGTTTATAACTTACAAGCTTAAGAGATAGGGTCATGTGATCTATGAAATGATCTATGACTTTTATTTTGACTATTTATAGTCTCTGCCAAAAAGTCTTATGCAATTTTATATTGCTATGACTACTACTATGTGGCATGGCTGAAGATCTATCAGCCCCATATAGCTATTTGAGTTGGATAGCTGGGTTTGAAGACATGTACATGTCTGAAAATTTCAGATTTTCCACTCAATAGATAACTTTTAGCTAAGTGCTTAGCTTTGGGTTGGTATTTTTAGATCTAGTGTCTGAACCTACCCTGACACCTCTCTGAGGAGTGCCAAAGCACGAAACCATGGTCAGGGGTTTGGGGAGGGGTTCCTGACAGAGATATTTTAAGTGCTGGCTCTGGCTAAGCATTTATCATAAAGCTTGTAGAGGAATTGGCAATCCTCACTGTTTATAACTTACAAGCTTAAGAGATAGGGTCATGTGATCTATGAAATGATCTATGACTTTTATTTTGACTATTTATAGTCTCTGCCAAAAAGTCTTATGCAATTTTATATTGCTATGACTACTACTATGTGGCATGGCTGAAGATCTATCAGCCCCATATAGCTATTTGAGTTGGATAGCTGGGTTTGAAGACATGTACATGTCTGAAAATTTCAGATTTTCCACTCAATAGATAACTTTTAGCTAAGTGCTTAGCTTTGGGTTGGTATTTTTAGATCTAGTGTCTGAACCTACCCTGACACCTCTCTGAGGAGTGCCAAAGCACGAAACCATGGTCAGGGGTTTGGGGAGGGGTTCCTGACAGAGATATTTTAAGTGCTGGCTCTGGCTAAGCATTTATCATAAAGCTTGTAGAGGAATTGGCAATCCTCACTGTTTATAACTTACAAGCTTAAGAGATAGGGTCATGTGATCTATGAAATGATCTATGACTTTTATTTTGACTATTTATAGTCTCTGCCAAAAAGTCTTATGCAATTTTATATTGCTATGACTACTACTATGTGGCATGGCTGAAGATCTATCAGCCCCATATAGCTATTTGAGTTGGATAGCTGGGTTTGAAGACATGTACATGTCTGAAAATTTCAGATTTTCCACTCAATAGATAACTTTTAGCTAAGTGCTTAGCTTTGGGTTGGTATTTTTAGATCTAGTGTCTGAACCTACCCTGACACCTCTCTGAGGAGTGCCAAAGCACGAAACCATGGTCAGGGGTTTGGGGAGGGGTTCCTGACAGAGATATTTTAAGTGCTGGCTCTGGCTAAGCATTTATCATAAAGCTTGTAGAGGAATTGGCAATCCTCACTGTTTATAACTTACAAGCTTAAGAGATAGGGTCATGTGATCTATGAAATGATCTATGACTTTTATTTTGACAAATTGTTATAATATCTTGATAAGGTTCATTTTTGAACGAAAATCGATTAGATATTAATAAATTTATTATTTATATATTTTAAATATTTTGTTGTCTATAAATTGAATATATTTCATTTTAAAGAATAATATATATATAATAATAAGTTACTCATTACAAATAAACCATTTGTAAATCTGAAATTATAGTAATCATAAATCATGGCAATAATAATATATGAATAGCAGAAGTATGTTCAGTTACATTACAATCATTATCAACTGAAGTTACATAGACAAAAAGTAAAACAAAAGAGATATCACATGATTTTCCAAAAAATTTGTATCTTGATATTAGTAGATTGGCTATTTATTATAAAATCTTTAAAACGGTTTTAAAAAAATTGCTTCTTTAATTTTTCCCTTTTTATGACAGATTTCTTCATTTAATATTACTTTGATAGAAAACTTAACGTTGAAGAATATATCAAAGATCTTACACACATAGGTTACAAACATTCAATATTAATAAAGACAGTAAAAAAAATTATATTGAACATTAAGAAAGCTCCTACCAATAATATTCCACTCAAGACTAGCCTTTCCGTACATTCCTAGCATATTAACAAACCTTCGGAAAAATTGCAATTTGCTCAGGAGACAATGCTCGAATAGCATTTAGAATATCTCCCTCTCTTAACAATCTTCTGAACAATACTAAAGACAGAATTCTATTCGAACAATGCTCCTCAAATAGTTTATAAAATTTCATACCCATCTCTAGCGTGTATAGTGGCATTTTATGGGGAGTCGCGAGCTGATAGCTGACAGATCAATGAGAATCATCCAGCAATCCTATCTTCATAAAAAGGCAAAACAAGATTGCTAATACATGTTTTCACTTTCTAATATTAAGATTATCTCACAGATAAGAATGATCATAAGAGAAAGTTCAAGAAGGCATGAATTATTGCAAGAGATCTGAATTCAATTAACAGGAAGAAGTCTTGCTCTCTTTGTCAAAAAAATTGGAATACCTGACTTTTATAATTTACATTTCTCATTGCAATAATTTGCATATTTTTTAAACTACATATTCAGTCTGTGTCCGGCATTGTTAGTTAATTAATTTTGTATTATGATTTGTATTATGATTTTAATGATAAGTTAATTCAGTGCTATTCAGTTAGAATATGTACATATTTGGTTTAAAAATACCATTTCATAGTGGCTTGGCTCAGTTCAAGTTTTTGGAGTATTTTATTAGGCTATAAAAAATGTAAAGTTAAATAATTACATTAATATTCTTGTGTGAATAGAGTTAATTAAAGATAAATTTAAAATTGCATAATTTTTATGGTCAAAAAAAACTGAGAACATTAGATTATTTATAGCGGTTTTTTTTTTTTTGCACAATTGCATAATAATCGGTGTTTTTTTTAGTCTTTTTTTCGAAGTACATCCTTATTTTCAAACGCATGATTTTTTTTGCTACCACATATAATTTGATGTACAACATTATTTTTTTACATTTTATGAATAGAATTTTTAAAATTATTAATCCATCAGTTTAAATTCTGAGGAACATAAAATGAAATGTATTGCTCATTAAATATATTTTTAATAAATTTGGAAATGAATGTTATTTTAAAATGACATGATCTTCTATCATATCCTATATTTAACATTTGAGTAAATAATTCGATATTTTGATTTTTATGACTTTTATAACTAAATAACTTTTTAATTCGATGTAAAAAAAGATTTAAAGCTAGCTATTTTATGCATCACTAGTACATATGATTTGAAATGAATATAATTCATTTCTTGAATAGGATTGACAAATAATTTATAATTTAAAAGTTTGAAGATGTACAAATTTTATAATTCTTTTATTCTTTATTGATAATCTAATTTAAATTGTTTACCTTATGTAAAAATACTTTCATTAAAGGCTGCAATAATATTATTACTTATAAATTTTAAGGAGTCCGCAATGAACCATACTGTAAATTTATTTATTGAAATTTGATGCAAAATGGTCTCACAGATATATATATATATGTGTGTGTGTGTGTGTGTGAAATATTATCCGGGTACATCTGTGTATAGTTGGTGACCAGTATAAACTAACTGGTCAAACGTCGATTTATATATACTTTAAATAAATTGTACACGGATGTATCCGGATAACATTTCATATTTATATCTGTAGCCCGTGAAAATCTTCGATTTAATATATATAAATTCCATACGATCTATAAATTATTTTATTGATAATTTTAAAAGATGATGCAATTGTATATTTTCCAGAATTCAGAATATCTTGAAGAAATAATAAACACCTCCATACTTCCCCATTCTTTTTAAATTCATATAAATAAAGATACAATAAAAGACAACCGACCTCTAAGATGCATTTCGTGCTGAACCAGCACTCATCAGTTGGCCCAGGTCACTATCTCTCATATATATCTTTATTATATGCAAAGTATTTATCTAGAGTAAATTGTTTATTATTTCTATAAAGATATTACATACGGGATAGAGAAATGTGAATAACTCCGTGTGTGTAAAATTAAAAAAATCAGATGTATTAATCTTTAACTGAGGTTTAAAGTTTATATCTGTGCTAGAGATAATCTCTAGTTTCGAAAATGATTAGTAATAATCATTAGTATATTTATCAGAAATGAATGGCGTCAAAGTTGTGGGTGGAGGAAGTTTGACAATGGTAAAAGAAAAAGTAACAATATCTTGAAGCAAAGAACTAATGTTATTTAGCAATCTTATACAAATAAAAACCTCCAAAGTGTATAATTAATTTGAGAGAATTCCTCATTTGTATAACTTGATGATAGCAAAATATATGGACATACAGAGGTAGAAGGATATATACAGTACTGTAATATGTGTTTTATAAATAAATATATGCTAATACGTTGATAATGTTTTTGTGATTCTGAAAATATTATCGAAGGCCTTTTACATACATTAAACAATTTAAATAATTTAAATTGGACTATTGGACTATCAATAAAGATCAAAATAGAATTATAACATTTTTAGATTTTCAAATGTCTGAAAAAACTATTGGTCAAACTTATTTAAGAAAGGAGTTATATTCATTTCAAATTGCATGTATCAATGATATATAAAATGGCTAACTTTAAATCTTTTTTACATTATAATAAAAAGTTATGTAGTTATGAAAGTGATACAATTCAAAATATTGAACTATTTACTAATATGTGATTGAAGACAAATTTTACATACATTAAATAAGTTTAATAATAAATCTTGTATAATTAACATAAGTAAATAATATAAAATGAATATCTATACCATTTTTAAATAATATATAATCCATATATATTACAAAAATATCTAGTGATAAATACAATGTTTCATTTTATGCTCCTCCAAATGTAAACCAATTGAACACTAATTATTAATTATTAATAGTAGTACTTAAAATACTATTCCTAAAATGCAAAAAGAAAAAAAATATTATACTTCAAATTATATGCAGATGCAAAAAAATCTTACATTGGGGAATTGAGATATATACTTTGAGGGGAAAAAGACTAAAAAAAACATAAACTACTATTATACAATCATATAAAAAATGCTATAAATAATATAATCAGTCTAATATTGGCTTAGTTTTTTTTTTTTTTACCAAGAAGAATTTAACAATTTTAAATTTATCTTTAACCCAGATTACAGAAGAATAAGACATCTTTAAAAGA
This sequence comes from Epiperipatus broadwayi, assembly GCA_028023455.1. Classification (NCBI taxonomy): domain Eukaryota; kingdom Metazoa; phylum Onychophora; class Udeonychophora; order Euonychophora; family Peripatidae; genus Epiperipatus; species Epiperipatus broadwayi. The sequence continues at coordinate 14,856,986 of JAQFVV010000013.1, forward strand.
GAAAAATTTAAAAAGCAATTTTTATAAATCAATTTAAAAATTATATAATAAGCAATTTGCTAATATCAATATATATAATTGTCATATAATACTAAATCATCCATGCACTTTACTGCTGTTGCACAGTGCTTTATTTACCACCCTCTTTTACAGTTTACAGTTTTGATTGCCCCAGCAATTTCATTGTGTAACAGTAGTAAAGTGCATGGATGATTTAGTATTATATGGCATACATTTGGCAATGCAATAAGAAAGAGTAGTTATTATACTTTGAAGAATATATATAATTCTTGGAAAAAATCACTATATTTGTTTTGTTTTTTGTCTATGTGACTTCACTTGATAATAATTATAATGTAATAGAGAGTAGTTATATTTAGTTTATATATCATTATTGTTATTATTTACCATTATTACAATTTAAAATTTTTATATACAGTATATGCCTGTGTAGGTAAATAAATAAAGACAAGGGGAGAAAGGAAAGAATTAAGTAGGCGGATTTTTTTTGCTTAAATAAAATAAAATATCTTCACTTATTACACTTAAAATCATTTATTATATTTCATCCAATAAATAATCCATTTTTTATTTTTTCACATTCATTCCTACACCATCTTTATCATTTTAGACTTTTCTGTAAGTACTATTATAATCACTACAATTTTTAGCTTCACATTTTTTCCTTTTCCTAAAAAACAACGATGATTACATTATTTCTACTGTTCAATTTTGTTTTTGATTCTTTCCATGTGATTATGGAATCAGTTTTATTTATAAATTGCTTTTATTAATATTTATTTTTTGAAAGTAACAAAAAAATGCATATCTTTTATATAATATTATTTTGTTAATAGTATTGTTAATTACTTTTAAAAATTTATCCTAAAAAGTGAAACAGTTCAATGTCTCTTTCAGCTCACATTTAATATGAACTACGACTGCATTAATCCGCTTATGACATTTCACTGGTGACCCACTCATATATATATAAACACTCAAGAGATATCAAATGGCAGATGATGGTTAATGCATCTTTAGATAAGTTTTTGGTTATTGGCTGTCTTATAAAAAATAAATATTCCCTGCGGCTGTGGAAGCCAGCCTTACTCCTTATGCTATTCAAATACTCAATAAGAAACGTATGTTTAGCAAAGGGTTAACATTAATTTCATTTATGAAGCAATTGCAAACAACTTTCATCCTTTGAAAAGAAAAATACTTTTACTAAACAAAACATGATGCACTTTTTCTGATTAGGATATAAACTGTGTTATAAATAAATAATAGATGAAGTTAAATAATCATTTAGTACCAAATGTAACTGAATTGATCTCCAATTTAGCATTTTTTATTTATTGAGTTCAACAGGTCATATGATATCAACTGAATATTTTAGCAGAAAAAAAAATCCAAAAATTTTTAGTACTGAGTTTGCCATTTTGGCACTGACGCAAACCAATAAGAATCATCACCATCAACCATTATCAGTCCACTGCAGGATGAATCTCTCCTCAAGTTCAATCCATCTTCTTTGATCTTTAGCTTCTCTTCTCCACATCACCCCTGCACACTTTCTTATTTCATCCATCCATGTCATATGTGGTCTCTTTCTGGGTTTTTTACAATCTCTTGGAATCCAGTTTAAGATTTTAATTGTACATCTATTATCATCTCTTCTAGCATTATGTCTAGCTCAACTCCAGTCTTTTAATTTTTTCAATGAGATCAGTAACACCTGTTTGTTCGCTTACCCATAATTGTGTTTTTGATCTCTTCTTGTTATTCCCAACATGCATCTCTCCATACTTCTTTAAGTGGTCTGAAGTCTCTGTATTCCTCTTTTATTAAGTGTCCAAGTCTCAGATCCATAAGTAAAAACTGGTAAAATACACCAACCTTTCTTTTCAAACACATAGGCATATTTCCTTTTAGTATCAAGTTATTTCTACCAAAAGCACTCCAACCAAGTTTAATTCTATGATTAATTTCATCCATTGTTCCCATCTGTATTAATAATTTGCCCAAGGTATTTGTAACTGTTAACTTCTTCTAACTCATCATAATCAATATTTATTTTCATATTTTGAGAAAATCTATTAAACATTACTTTAGTTTTTTTAACATTTATCTTTAGTCCTATTTTCCTACTTCCATCAGATAACTCCTGCAATATTTCCTGCAGCTCTAAAGCATTATTTTCAAAAACAACTATATCATCTGCAAAATCTAAATGACTTAAATAAGCTCCATTTATTTTCATTCCTTTAACTTTCCATTTTAATCCACAAAATACTTGCAGCAGCACTGCTGTAAAAAGTTTTGGAGATATGGAGTCACCTTGTCTTACACCCTTCTCGATGTTGACTTTCCCAGTATCATTATGTAATCTAATTGTTGCCATTGCATTTTTATAAATATTCTTTAAAATATGACAATATCCTGGATCTATACCTTGATGATATATTGCTTTAGTCACTGAAGAAATGTTTATAGAATCAAATGCCTTTTCATAATCTACAAATCCAAAGCATAATGGCAACTCATATTTATTTGTCCTTTCTATAACTTCTTTCAATACCTGGATATGATCTACTGTCATAAAACCACTTTTAATTCCAGCTTGTTCTTTTGGTTGGTGGAAATCCAATGTTCTCTGTAGACGAATTGTAATTATCTTGGTAAAAATTTTATATAAAACTGATAAAAAGCTGATAGGTCTGTAATTTCTAATATCTTCTTTATCATCTTTTTTAAATATTAATACTGCATGCTTCCAATCATCTGGTACATCTTTATCATTTAGACATTTGGTATATAACTTTGCTAAAATCACTTTTTCATTTACGTCTACTGTTCTACAATTACTCATGTTTATATAAATGTTTCACAAACAGATTGATGTGTTACTGCTAAACTAAAATAAATATATAAAAATTTTTATTAACAAAATTTAAAACACCAAATGTATATTAAGCATTTTAAATGTTAAACTAAAGATCAAAAATAAAATGAATCCACCTATACTTGGAGTTCTGATCTTATAAGCATACCTTTATCAATATTGTTGATAATTCAGAATAAAATTAATTTATCAGCCAGATGGAATATAGTACTTAAGAGTTATTAAACTCATAATCAATTATATAAATCTGAAGACAGACCCTCATCTTTAACACCTTGATTATAATAATTAAATAAGATTTTAATATATATAAACTTTAAATTAAATAGAACTCAATGTATATTTTGACAAAGATATGCTTATAAACAACAGAGTTCCAAGAATAGGTGGATTCATTCTATTCTTGATCCTTTGTTCAACATTTAGAGTGCTTTTAATTCACAGCCTGGGGAGTGGGTGATTTACACCCTTTGTTTACATATACATTGAACTATGTTTATTTAAATTTACATAATAAAATATTATTTAATTATTATAATCAAGCCGTTTTGAAAGTGAGATTCTGTTTCCAGCCTTGTATAATCGATTATGAATTTAATAACTCTTAAGTGTCATATTTCATCTGGCTGTTGAATTAATTATACTCTGAATTACCAACATGTTATAAAGAATAAGAGCTCCAAAAATAGATGGATTCATTTTATTCTTGGTCCTTTGTTCAACATTTAGACTGCTTTTAATTCATAGTCTGTGGGAAGAATAACTTGCTCCCTTTGTTTACATATATGTTGAGCTGTTTAATTTAAAGTTTACATATACATATAATTTCTTAATAAATTTTAAACAAACAAACCAATCAATATAATTTTCACCACCAAAAAACATTATAATCTATAATAGCTTCTAAGAACAACTGTGAAAAATATTAAAATGTATATATTTTTGACACTTTTGGTAAAATTACATTACTCTTATCTGGGTAAATGTATTATTACACTGTTATTCTTGCAAAGAATGAATTAAGATCTATAGAAAAAAGTAGAATATGTGATTTTACATGACAAAATGTTAAAATTCGTCAAGCATTGTTAGTCGAGAGGTCATCACAGCCGCCTTGCAAGCAAGTAGTTGGTTGCAGATAGTTGTGGGTTCATGTCCTTGGCTGATGCTATGACATATGAGGAAATAAAATGTTAAAATCCAATAAAATGACTAAAATAACAATGATAAATAAAAAAGTGAAGATCGAACCTAAGGCAGTAAAAATCAAATAATAGTATTTTAATTATGATTTCTATTTATTTCTATAAAACATGTCATCAATATAGAGAATAGTTTGGCATTCTCATTCAAGTTGTTTATAGTGTTCAATCTTTTTAAAATGTCTAAAACTAATTTAAATGCATTTTGATGATGAAACATCAAATAGGATTTTGATTTTGGAGAAATTTATACAACTATGTATTATAATAACACCTTTACCCAATTTAAAGCAAATGCTTATTTCATCAAAATTTGGAAAATTATACATTTTAATATTTTAAGTGATAATTTCACAAAGCTACTATGGATTATAGTATAAAAAATATAACATCTATAATTATTATTACATGTAACATTACAGAAAAGACATTATAATAGAATGTGTGATTTAATATTTATTTTGCTAAACTTAGTAGTTTTAATGTATTGGGGTCGTACTTACAGTTATAACAATTAAACTTTAAATAACATTTAAAAAGTTAATTGTTTATTTATTTAAATGCTATTGCCTCTCTGATTATCATATGTGTTTTTAAGCATAAAATCCCATGTTTCTTTAATGGGTTTTTTTTTTTTTGTAATTTCTTTTTTTTTTTTTTTGCAAACCACTTCAACAATACTTGGATTCCAACTTAAAGATAAGAATAATGCAGCATCCACTTAGTGCAGAAAAGTAAAACCTAATTCTAGTAATCTTGAAAAACAATGTGCAAGTCTTGAGCCAAGCATTATAGAAGTGAAATAAATAATAGTAAGGGGAAAATTAAAGAAACATGATTCATTGCACAAAAATAGGTGCTGAATTAGAGAAACAATAGCATTCAAATAAATACATAATAAATTTTTTAAATATTATTTAAGATTGAATTGTAATTTGATGAGCATATGTAATAACTATTATTAAATCATATTCTCTGTTATAATATATACTGTAACACTACAGGGAAATAAGGGGATTGTACTTGACATGAAGGTTGTCAACCAGTATGTGATCATCAACAACCCTCAATTGTGTAGCCATTTCTAACCCTATGGAAAATTAGGGTTTAAACCATCAGGATTCAAAAAATTGTTTGTTTATACTTAAGTAAAAAAATATATAAAATTTAATATTAAAAGAATGAGCATGATAGATCACTCTGAGAGATCAGCCCAGTTAACTCACTAGAGTAATTATAAGTATAATTAAATAAGAATTTACCAGCATTATAAATGAGTATAAGCAATACTCATTCATCATCATGAATAATTTATTAATCAACAGTCAATCTGGTGACTGGATTTTAAATGGGTCTACTATAGACCAGACTAATAATATTTAGCCCATGCCAGCAAGGGGCAGATCATTGAAACTATTAGTTGGATGTATAAACTTAAGTGGTAATCCATAAGAATACAACCAACAAAAAAAATAATAATGCTGGGATACTAAAACATGCTGATCATCATCAATGCTCTGGCCACTTAGTACCTTTGATGTACTGGCCATTATAAATTTAATGTCTAATAGAGACTAAAATAAAATGTAGTGCTGGACTTTAGAGAATACACTCATGACAATCCAGGATGAGAATAATAACCATCATCATCAACAACAACTGGATGCACATACATTAAATATATGTATACCCCTTATTTTATATAGTTGTTATACATGAATCTAGCTCAGGAAGCAAGAACTCTATAATTTATTATTGTGGACAAGAGAGAAATAAATAAATAAATTAGCTTATTGTAAATAATCTTAAGTAAAAAAAACTAAATCATGGAATATAAGCTGTTATGATATAAAATCACACACACACTGCATTTCATAAAACAGGAATTGTATAGAATAAAGAAATTAAGACTAAAAAAATTTTTTAAATAATTATTTAATATCTAATTTACAACAAACAATAAAAAAATGACATGATAGTATAACATTTCAAACACACATTTTATATTAAAAAAAGTATATTTTCACAAAAATTATTAACTAACCAATTAATTTTTATTCATGGATTAACTTTAAATTTATTAGGTTCTTTTTTTTTAATAACTCAGAGTTTGTTAAACATTTTTAAAATCAAATTTAACAATTTTTTATCCTATGTAGAGGGCATACTAAGAGAAAAAATACTTAGATTTACAGCAGATATTTAAAAGCTATTTTATCATTTGTAAGAGATAATTGACTGGATTTTACAAAAAAAAAAGAATGTTTCACAATTTGAAGCATCTTAACTTAATGAAATTATTTAACATTGTCAATTTTTATACACCCACAAACCTTATTACATTTATAAACAAAAAACAAATTTCTATTAATAAAAATATAGTGTGCACACACCAAAAATACTAATATCTTTAACCATAGCTTTAGTGTTTATGGAGTCTTTTCTAATTGCAATTTCCAGTTTTCTTTTTAATTGAGCATCTTCTTGAAGTCTTCTTAGACATGTGCATAATTAAGGTGTCCTTTTCCTGGTCTGTAGCAATTCCAGGTAAACAAAAAATAAAAAATTTTATCCATTGGTTTTTTTTTTTGATTTTCCATGTGACACTGACACAGACAGAACATACTCTTAGTTGAAGGCAAGATTGCAAACTACTTTATAGGAGTACCTTCTCTACATTTTTATTCCAGTGAAGGTAGGTTACATGGAGGCAGGTGATGCCTAGCTTTTAGATTAATTTAGTACATGGTTTTTATTGTACAAACCATTTTAAGGCTAAACTCATAGTACAGTAAAAGATTGATTAAAACTTCTGCTATTCTATTCAATAGCTTGTTATCAGCTAGATTAAGCTTGTGCTGCTCTCTCTCTTCAATAACTAAGTTATAAATAATTTCTATAATTTTCAGCATCTGGATTAAGATTTGACTGTTCTCTCTTTAACAGCTAAGTTAGTAGTACACTTTCCAGACACTTGGGTATATCACTTATTCACACACCCACAAATATTTTTAGAACAATCTTGCCCACAACCCAATTACAATCTGTCTCTTACATGATAATTTTCATGACAACCAATTAGATAACATTTCATAAATACAATTGTTCAGCCAATTCCTTCCTTAATCCTAGATATTGAAAACAAGTCAAGAACTTAAATTAGCATCATAAAATTCTTGACATTCCTTAATAATTAAAAACCAAATTGTCTTGCAAAAAAAAAACAAGATAATCAGTTAATTGCACTGATTTGATTTTTATTTTTTGATCAAAGAGAGATAAAGAAAAAAACAACTCTGATTAATTAAAAATAAAATTTATAAAGATATTAAAATCTTATTTTGTTTTTCCCACTCTTTTTAAACAAATACTCTTAAATATATTTAATGTTTGAGAATTCTCATACTATCATATTGGGACTTAAAATATTTAGTTAAATAAAGACCTATTAAAAAATATGTAAAGGAAAATTAAATATTATTTTCCCCATTAATTAATTATTTTTTATACTCAAACCTGAAAAACATGCTGTCAACTATCTAATTATTTTTAGTGCAGCTATATAGTCAACTCATTATAATATATATATAAGTTAATTTATTTATATATATATATATAAGTTAATTTATTTAGCCTCAGATTTGTCAATTAGTAATTAATGATTTCCTGACAATATCAAAAAGCAAAATGTTATTTCTGTTTACATGAACATAATCTTTTAATTTCTTTAATATATATATATATATATATATATATATATAGTTTGTCATTATATATATATATATATATATATATATATATATATATATAAAATGACAAACTATATTTTATGTTGAAAGTATGGAAAGTCAAGATAGTATTGCTAACTTGAATAATTTTTTACAATAAAAAAATGATTATCTCCTATTGCATTTTTGATCTTAAATTATAACTACAATTACCAGAAAATTGAATTTATATCACCATGTATATTTTGAATACAAACTTATTATAAAATAGCTGATATTTAATTGTACAGAGTAGAATCTTTTTTTTATATATATTTTAATAGTTCTGGGTAATTCTATAAAAAATATTGACAGTGAAACAGTAAGATTCGTATTCGAATCTTAAGTTTCACCTTTTTCTGTCATCTCTCACTGACCGGTTTATCCCGCCCAAATTTAAACTTTTTTGTATCGAGTTGTGTGTGTAGCAATATTAAAAATGTATAAATATATGTAGAATTCAGCATAAACATGCACACATTTCGATCTCAAATTAAAGGCACTAAATAAGGATAAAATAATATAATTTAGATTTCTTTTAGTTATATAATTTTGTATAATTTTAATCATTTATTTTGGATTATAAAGTTCGTATTTATTGCTTTGTTTAAATTTCGTTTAATAATAATTCTAAAAAAATCTGATGTAATATTTAATTAAAAGTTAAAATAATCTTATGTTCCCTTTTTGTCTTTGAAATTTAAAAGCATCGGTCAGTGATAGATAATAGATTAATTAAAGAAAAATTCCCCAAAATGTAATTAGTAAATGTAAAATGTAAACAATAGAACGGCAGCTTTCTTTATAATTAAAACCAACAAAATGCATTGATTATCCTCAGGGCAGATTAAGTAGAACCTAAAAATACCTTAACAAAAATGTGAAAGATCAAGATAAGAAAAGAGGCCATCTTAGACTTGCTGGAGACATTCACTTAAACTTTAGCTTTGCTCTCGATCACTGAGAGTCTCCAAAATATAAAAGTGAATTGTTCCTGCCAAGGTATGACCGAGTAAAAGCACCTAGATTATTCTCCATCGGGAGATGGCCTATCGGATGCCAAACTTTCCATTGCCCATCATAAATTCACCATGAAGATCTGCTGCCTGAAATAAATGAGAAAGCTGCTGCTGCTGTTAAAATAAATGAAACATCTAAATACAAGAAAGAATTGCCACTCATGAACTATTTGCTACTAAACCAATGGACTCGGAAAACTTATTATAAAACAGGTACCTGTCTGCATTCAAACTCTAGAGTACTCTAATAACATGCTATAGCTCTTCTTCATATTACTTATCTAAATTATAAAATGTAAAAACTATCATTTGTATAACTAAAATTGAATAATTAATTTAATGTGTAAATTTCTCTAATAATCTAGCTTACCTCACTCTATCTTTCTTGGGTGCGTATTTCTAAAATCTACATTTTTATCTATAGTTATTATTTAATTATTGCATGCTCATAATTGTCTCAAATTTTCAAAGTTTAAATCTATGATCGCTTGAAACAATGAATGCGTGTCAAATTTTCATTAATATTTACTTTCCTAAATAACTTAACTTTCATATAAATCAACACGCATTCAATGCATCATTTATTGTAATGCAGGGTCTACTACTTCGCAAATGGCTGGCATATTAGTTGTAATAATTCCCAGTTTATATATGTTTTGTATTTATTAAATCTTAATGAATAATTCTAGAAAATTACATTTCTTTGAGAGTCGCCACGTTCTTTTAGTAAATGTTGATAATGTAGGGCCGAGTTAGAAATCTATTTAAATCTTATCATAATCGTTAATACATTATACATGTGTTATGTTTTAGAGACGCAATGACTCATTCCGCCGTGAAATTTCCGGATTCTTCAGGGTTGAAATTAACCCTAGTTGTCCTACACCAGCGGACATAATGGGTGCTCCTGTAGGACTTGACGACGTCATGCATCCAGCCAACAAACTGCAACACGGACCACTTGTCCCTGGTTATGCTTATGTGACACCTTACTCCGTCGGGCTGATGGCAGAGACCAGCTTGACATTCTTATAAACTCATTCACGGCATTTCAGTTTCAATATACCGCCATTCCATATCAACTTTCTAAAGCATACCATGTGTTCCTTTCTTAATTTTATTATTCTATATATCACTCCGCCTCTGTATTATCTTCATAATTCACTCTCAAATAAATGTTTGCCCTTAGTCATAAAATAAATATTTTAATTAAATAAATATATGTCCGCCGCTACTCTTAAATCTTACTTTAGACTCTTGCATTGCAAAGGTATAAATCCCTCCAGGCATGCATTAGAAATACTTACTCGAGAATTTTAGGTAGCTAGATTACGCCATCAAATAAATGAATTCCTTTTGTAAACAAATAAATAAATGTATTCTTTAAAATATAATCATGTCGCAAATCCCGCTACTGAAGCTTTTAATCCATAAAACATTGTTAGTAAATGATCTTATTAAAATGTGTTAATAAATAATTTTAAACTATAAGTCTGCAGTTACGTTTCGTTTATTCGATACCCATTCTATATAATATTTCCTCGATTATATAAATACGAATGTTTAACTAATATTAGTTTGATTATTGGCTAACTCGAAAATAAAATCATGAATCTCTTGCATATCCCTGGCCACCGTGCCTAAAGAAATATTTACTAATGTCGCATCAGATGCATTGTTTCATGGATTGTATTGTGGAACCGGTAAACTATGTTCGAACTCAGTACCACGGGTGGCTTCGCTACCTCGATGGTGCTGCTGTTCTGTGTGGTGGTCGAATTCTGCACTATGTTTATGAGTCACACATTTTCTGACTGTTACAACAGTTAATGAAGACAACCACAAGAAGGCAGCTAAATTATTTTTTGGCAAATTAAGATGTTTGATCATGAAGAGAGTATGTAATAGTGATCATAATTTCTTTGTAATTGAAATGGTTAGTAATGTGATGGAGAAAAGAAATAAAAATATAAACAATAGTGAAAGATGTGGATGGAGAGTGAATGATAAGAATAAGTTGGAAGAGTATAAAATACAAGTTGAAGAAACCATGGAAAAGTTGTTTGGGGGTGAATATACGGACTGGTGTGATGAAATAGAAAAAGTGGCAAATAAGATTTTAAATGAGAATATTCAAAAGAATAAAAGTAATAAAAAATGAGAGTTAGTAAAAGTATAAAAGAAAGGGGGAAAGCATGCAGAGAATATAAGTGTGCTATTAAAAACAAAGAAAGTGAAAAAGATATAAATGCTAAATGGGGAAAATACTTAAAAAAGAAGAAGTTAGCTAAAATAGATAATTATAAAGAGAGAATGAAATGGAATAGTAAATTGTTGGAGGATATTAATAAAAGTAAAAGAGATGAGAGTAAAAAAATTTAGAATTATATTAAAAGGAAAAATGTAGGGGAGAAAGATATAATATTACTAGATGATGAGGGAATAGAGTGTAACTCTAGAGGAGAATTAGAGAGAACTTGAATAGGTATGCAGTGGATATAAAAAAAGTTGTTAAATGTGAAGGACAGAGGGATAGAAAATATAAAAACATATAGTAATGGGAATATTAGGTTTACAGAAAATGAATTGAATGAGGCAGGGAAAAAATTGAAAAGTGGAAAGGCAAGAGGTTTAGATGGATGGGAAGCAGAGATGGTAATGAATTTATGGTAAAGGGCAAAAGTAAAGCTATTATCATATTTTAATAAGATGGCGCAGAAGAGAGTTTTCCTGAGTAGTTAGAGTAATATGAGAATAAGATTATTATTTAAATGAAAGGGTAAGGATCATAGAAACTTAAACAATTATAGATTGATAGTGGTAACATCAGTTTTATATGTTTTTTTTATATATGGTGGCTGGAAGAGTTGCAAAATGGATGGAAGAAAATAATGTAGTGGCAGGGGGGAATACAAGGAGGTTTTAGGTCAAATGGGCATATAGGAGATAATTTGTTTGTAGTTACACAACTTATGGATATGAGTAGGAATTCAGATAGTAAGTTATATATGAGTTTTATAGATATAGAGAAGGCATATGATAGAGTAAATAAAAATAGATTTTGGATAAGTTTAGAAAATTTGGGAATGGATGAAGTGTAAGTGGTTATTATTAAGAAATAATATAAAAATAATTACTATACATATCAATTAAGGAATATAGAATCAATTAAAGTTAAAAATAGGGTGGGACTAAGGCAAGGATGTCCTATATCACCTATTTTGTTTTTGTTGTGTTTGAGTGAAATAGAGAGAGCAATAGTAAAACTAGGAAGAGGGATAGAAATACTATTAATAGGTGGCAAGGAGTATATACTTTGTCGGGACTTTTTTTGTGGATGATGTCTTTTTGTATGCAGAAAGAAGAGAAGATATGGTAGTTATGTTGAGGATATGTGCAAGGGTGGATAAAGAGATGGTGATTAAATTTAGTGAAGATAAATCAAATATAATGATGGTTAATACTGGGGAAAGAGAAGACAAAGAATTTTTATTTGGGGATATAAAATTAAATGTGGTGAATAAATATAGTTATTTGAGAATCATCTTGAGTAATCAGAAAAATTGCTTGGATGAGTGGGGGGGGAATGATAAATGAAAGCAAAGTAAAGAAAGGGATTGATGAAGAAATTAACAGTGTTTTCATATAATAAATATGATGTAGCTAGAATTGAATGGAAGGGAATGGCAGAAGCAGGGTTAACATATGGCAATGATGTGTTATGTGTTCGTAAATGGGAAGGAGGAAGGTGTGTATTGGATGTAGATGTGTGGATAGCTAAGAAGGCAATTCAAGGAGAAATGGAATGGTTAAGTTTTTATATGAGAGATACAAAAAGCAAAATGAAAATGTTCAGTAGATTGCAGTTTATGAATAATAAAACAATAACCAAAATAGTATTTAATTGAGTTATGAGTAAAAGGCAGACAACAAAATGGGTGAGAAAGGTAATGAAGTATGCAGAAGATTTGGATAAAGAATTTATATCAGTATACTTGTACAAGAGGTGGGGTAATTGTGTTAGGTGGATTGTTGAGTATTATAGTGATAAGGAATGGGATAGAAGAATAGATGCATTAATAAAAAATAAGAAGTTGGAGAGATGTAGAACAAGTAGGGAGAGTAAAAAGAGTTTAAATATATGTAGAAGCAAACAGAACATTGGGAGAAAATTAATTTATGATAATAGCAAGGAAAGTAATTTATTGTTTAAGGCTCAAATGGGATCTTTAGCAACAAGGGAATACACACGTAAATGGAAAAATATGGGTGATTTAGTCTGCAAGTTGTATAAGGAAGGCATAGAAAACATAAGGCATCTGTTGAGCAATGTAAATGCTTGAAAAGAAAAAGGGTACAAATAATAAAGTTATGGAAGACTAAATATAAACAAAGTGATTATACAGAAAGTGAGTTATTCGTTTTTCTGCTGGGTTTGGGAACAGATAATGGGGATTTAGACATGAAGGCCATGGAGTTGACAAAGATTATGTTGTGGAAATGGGTTGGAGCAGGATATGGAGAAACTTAGAATGAGAAATGGAAAGATAAGGTAAATGGCTAACAGGTTTCTCTGAACATAGTTGCTGAGAGATTCTTGACTCCGTATAAAGAAGACGTCACAGTGCATCACATCACCACCACCTGACTTCATATATATAATAATAATAAAACAAAACACTGGAATTTATTTTGCATTTATCAATATATTATTAAATAAGTAAATAGAAGCTATAGCCAGTTTATGACATGATTGCCATCCTGAATAGCGATTTACAGTTAAATTGCTATTCAGGATGGCAGTCAGGCTGTAAACCGGTTTATAACTTTTACTTATTTATTTATTTATTGATATATATATATATAAAATATAAAGAGAAAAAATAAGAAGTTGGAGAGATGTAGAACTAGTATGGAGAGTAAAAAGAGTTTAAATATATGTAGAAGCAAACACAACATTGGGAGCAAATTAATTTATGATAATAGCAAGGAAAGTAGTTTATTGTTTAAGGGTCAAATGATATATGACTGATTTTTACTATTATATATATATACAATTAATAAAATTACATTCTTAATCGTTTATGTTTTATATGAGTAATCCGTCAGCAGACCATTATGACCAAGTGATAACACTGGATCATCGTCAGTAATAATTTTAGTATTGTTTGCAATTCTCTTAACACAATTTATTCCAGTACTTAAAATTTAAGCTACATTATAAAATTCAATAAAGTTATATATATATATAAGATGTATATTCTCATTATTTAGTTTCATTATTTTTAAATTAAATATATTAAAAATAAAATTTTCTTAATAAATAATCAAAATAACAAAAGCTTCAATTTTCCAATGATGCTATTATTCTAAAATCCGACTACATGCGTGCACGTATTACAAAGTAACAATTATGTCTTTTTTTTACTTTTTCTATCATAGTCTATTACGGATTCATAATAAATAAATACATATTGAATTTACAGAACTGAATATTTGTTTTCCATTATCATTATTATTAGTGAAATTGTAAAGTAAAAAATTTAAATAAATAATGATTAATAAAGAATTTCATCATTTTATAATGTAGTTCAAGCATCAAAAATGTTTATATACAGTATATAAATTCTAGAATAAGATGTGTTAAAAGATTGGCAAACAAGTTGAATGCTCCCAATTATAATCTAAGTAATCGAATAATATCCTTTTGCTTAAATATGTAAACCTGATTTGCTTAAAAATTAATAATTAATATATATGTATATACATACCACACCTGAATTTAAAAGAAAAAAATTATAGAAACTTTACATTAGGGAATTTTATAGTAGAAGGATAAAAATAAAAAAACATACAAGTGGTTGATGGCATATTTATTTTTTAAAGTTTTCTAAGTATTCAATGTCAGTTTAAGCTTAGAATAAACTTAAGTAAAAATCCAATAATTTTATGAATACACAGACTTATAAACTTATCGGGGGGGGGGGGCTAAATAAAGACAAAACTAACCAAATCAGAACTGAATTTTTTTATGCAAATTATTATCATTAAAAATAATCTTAAATAATAATATGATTTACCTGCTATTTTAGTATTTCCTGCCCCTAGGAAACTTAAAAATACAGTTACGAGAAAACTGTAAATCATTGTTAATACGTTGAATAAATGATTAAAACTGCCATTACTCAACTAATATAATAGAGTATTTTAATTATTTAAAATGATTAATTAAACATTTTTGGAAATAATACAACTAAATCAATTAATATTAAATCATATGCATTATTCTAATTAAAATACAAATCGTGTATGAATATCCCCACCCCCATTTATATATATATTTCTATTGGGTTGTTACTAATTCAACATAAACATACGCACAGAAATATATATATATACAGTATAACGGTACGTGCTATGCATATGAATTTTTTTTTTTTTCAAAAGGCAGGTCAAGCATTTAAAACCTCCGGATTTTAAAAACCCAAATCTAAAATGTATCTTTGTTATGTGAACGTGTGAATTATGAGATTGCATTTATTTATTTATTTTTACCAGAAGCAAGTCTAGCCTTTTAGACAAGTTAAAGATGTATTTCACATCGTTTGTTGTATTTGATCAATATTCGCCATTCATTAGTATTCAAGTGTATGCATTGTGAGGGAGGGGGGAGAATAAATAAATATATTGTTTGACAAACATTATATATGGATTATACTGGTATAATATTAATATCATCTATGTTCTTTATTATTTTTTACAATGCTTTTTTACAACCCACTGAACATAGATGATATTAATATTTCATGGATTTGGAAATGCAATAAGAAAAGATAAAGTTATAATACTTCAAAAAGAAGATTATACTGATATGTTGATTAATTTAGCTTGTCCAATTTTGTAACGCTAGCAACTGAAAGACATAGCTGGAAGAAGAAGACAAAAATAAATTTAGAAAAGGAAAAATAAAAAAGAAATACTTTAAAGTACTGTACTCTATATCGTTAACGAATGATTTTTCTTGTATTTTTCAGTAAATATTTATTGCGTTCTTTTTTGCCTATATTGATTCAAGGGAAGATTTTAATTTTGTCATTTCCATTCTACACTTAATATTTGTTAAGTATGCTCTTGTTAATGATTTTCTTCTTTTTTTAACACTTAGTCCATATCTACATAAATGCTAGTTTGAACTAAATCCATTTGTTCTATCCTTTAGTATTTCAACTTTTATTTTTTTAACTCTTTCGTGTTAAATGTTATTATTGTTTATTTTAACGCCAAACTACATGTTCACAATTGTAACTTTACACGATCCACTACTCTCAGTGCCATATCATATTGTTGACCCACCTGATCACACACATGTTAAAAAAATAAATAATCACCAATATACATATTTTATGCTAAACCAGCAATCATCAGTTGGTCTAGATCAGTGTTCTTCAACCCTTGGTCCGCGTGCTAGACGGGCAGTAAAAAGTTTGTAATAATAAATAATAAGAGTTTAAACTTTTAATTAATATCGCCAATTTTTATTTATTTTTTCATCTCATTTTTACCCAATTAAAAAAAAAAAGAAAACAGAACGAAAACAAAATCTAATCAATCATTCATAAATTAATTTGTTTTTCTAGTTATCACAGATGTTTATGGGGGGGAGGGGGGAGAATTAAATTTTTTATTACTTTTCTAAAAAAAAATTTTAAAAAGTTTTTTATTATATAAACTCCATATATATATATAAAGCTTTATCTTATATATTTAACATTGTTGTTTTGATCAGTTATAACAATTATGCTTATCTTTAAGAAAATGTATCTATAGCTTCTGCCGGTCTGCAAAATCTTATTCTTATTTTTGCTGGTCCGCGGAATCTTATCCTTATTTTTACCGGTCCGCAGATGTGAAAAGATAGAAGACCACTGGTTTAGATTACTATCTCCACACATATATACAATCAATGCTCAGCTTTATATAAAGATAGCCAATCTTCATACTTTAATGGACAGACTTCATACTACTCCAACTCACAACTCTTCAACCTTCCATTTCAGTGAAAATCTGATGATGAAACATTCAAATCTCATGTTAGTGCCAAGGTTGTCAGCCTACCCATGTTGATATATTAGTCATTCTGATCCCTCATGTGCAGGAGAATAATCCATTTATATGTACATGTGCGAGGGATGGGCAGACTAATATGTCAACATGAGTAGGATGACAACCTTGGCACTAACATGGGCTTTGAACATTCCATCATCAGCTTTTCAATGAAATGGAAGGTTGAAGAGTTGTGGGTTTGGAGTAGTTTGATACCTGTCCATTAAAGTATGAAGATTTGATATTTTAATATAAAGCTGAGCACTAATTGTATATATGTGTGGAGATAGTAATCTATACCAGTGGTCTTCAACCACCGGTCCGCGTCCTGGTTCCGAGCCGTAGAAGTTTTCCGCAACCCGGTTCCGGGCCGTAGAAGTTTTTTGCTGGTCCGCGATAGCAAGAAAGTTTTAATAACAAAATAATAAGATTTTAAACTTTTAATTAATATAAACAATTTTTATTTATTTTTTTCATCGCACTTTTACCTGATTTTAAAAAAAAGAAACAGAACAAAATCTAATCAGTCATACATAAATTAATTTGTTTTTCTAGTTATCACAGATGTTTATGAAGGGGGGGGGGATAGAATTAAATTAAAAAAAAGTTTTTTATTATACAAACTCCATATATATATATATATAACTTCATCTAAGGCTAAGTTGTTTACATCTTTAAGAAAATTTATCTATAGACTTCTGCTGGTCCGCGAAATCTTATCCTTATTTTTACTGGTCCGCGGGTGTGAAAAGGTTGAAGACCACTGATCTATACCAACTGATGATTGCTTGTTTAACATAAAATACCTATATTGGTGATTATTTATCTTTTGAACATGTGCATGATCAGTTGGATCAACAATATGAGATGGCACTAAGAGTAGTGGGTCATGTGAAAAGTCTGAGTTCGAATCTGACATATATAAATGCAGGTTTAAGCCTGTACAAGGTATTAATTTCTATAAATAGTGTGTAAAAGGTCTGCCCATTTCTTGCATCTGTATGTATAAATGGATTATTCTCCTGTACATGAGGGGTCCGAATGACTAATATGTCAACATGGATAGAATGACAACCTTGGCACTGACACGGGCTTTGAATGTTCCATTATCAGATTTTCAATGAAATGGAAGGCTGAAGAGTTGTGGGTTGGAGTAGTTTAAAGTCTGTCCATTAAAGTATGAAGATTGGCTATCTTAATATAAAGCTGAGAACTAATTGTATATATGTGTGGAGATAGTAATCTAGACCAACTGATGATTGCTGGTTTAGCATAAAATATGTATATTGGTGATTATTTATCTTTTCAACATGTGTGTGATCAGGTGGGTCAGCAATATGATATGGCACTGAGAGTAGTGGGTCGTGTGAAAAGTCTGAGTTCGAATCCCGCATATATTACATATATAAATGCAGGTTTAAGCCTGTGCAATGTATTAACTATAAATTTAATAAATCCCCAAGTTTTTTTAAATAAAAAAATTATTTTATACTTTATATATCAATGCAAGAAATATTATTTTAATACAAGACCTGAACATGAAAGTTGTCGGTTATTATTGGAAACTTTGAAAATATATTTTACTCAGTTTCAAACATTTCTGACTTTTATTTACATGCTTTTAGAACAAAATTATTCCCAATTTATTACCACTATAGGCAAAACTGTAAAAAAAAAAGAGTAAAATCTTTCTCAACATTTCCACAAAAATTTTCAATACACAAATTTAAATTTCTCATTTAGTTATCAAATACATTTAAGTCTCAGTTATAAGATAATAATCATGAAAAAGACTTTTTGAGATTCCCACTACAATGAACTGAATAACTGTTGCTAGATGGTCATTAGTGAATCTTCTTAAATGTCTACTGTGTGATCTATCATCTATGGATTCTATTTTTTAGAGTCTTTCTTACATTAAGGAGTAAAGTACCAATGACTTCTAAGATATATTCTAAATAAGCAGATTTTTTCAGATTTGAGCCTTACATAATTTTTCAAAATCTATATGAGTAACAAAATATTAAGGTTATAAAAGCTTGCCTGGCTTGATATAGTGACAGAGTGGTAGATTCTGCAGCTAAAGATTTCTGAATTGCAGTCCAGTTCTGTTTATTCTGCTGCTTGAACTTCCCTAAGAATTTTTGAGCAATAAATTTTTCATTATTTAAATATTAAAAACAGGTTATATCACCATAATATATTTGAACTTTATTATAAGATTAAATGGAAATGTAATAATTTCTAGCTATGTAAAGTATATTTATAAATATATGAAATATTACTTAGAAGTTCATAAGAAGTTCAAACTCCAGAAATGACATAAGAACTGAGCCACAATTCAAAGATTTTGATTTCCAGAACCCGCACCAAACCTGTGCAGAGCATAAAAAATTATAGTCATTTACATGCTTATTGAAAATTCATTGTTGTTAATTATTGATTTCTACTTATAAAATAAAAATGCAATATATATCTGTAAACACAAAACATTGATGTTTGCAGCATTTGAAGTACTTTTGTGATATTTTATCTAATTAAAGAGACCTGGTTGTTGAAATGCACTTTAAAAGTCATGGCTCTTTTAAGGTCAGCAGTCAATATGTTTAAAATGTGTTGACTGTAATTTTAATAATATAATATAGTGATGCATTAAAAAAAATAAAAAAGATGTATCATGCATGTATATAAATGATTGTAGATATATATGAATTTTATTAAAGTCTCATATCTAATATTAAGTGAAATGCAATAATTTTAATCTAATAATGATTAATAACTTTTTATATATTTATGAAAGAGTAATTGTTGTGAATAAATGCTTCATAAAAATATTATTTATGAAGTAAATTTGCATAATAAATATGTGTATGTATTACAAGAGATTTTTTAAATCCTAAGTTTAGGAAATTTTCATACCCAGTTTATAACTCTTACTATTGTTTGCATATTGCCAATGGTTTAGCAATAATTAAAAAAATTGCAGATGCAAGGCTTCAGAATAGCTTCACTAGAAATCAAAAAACATGTGGATTGATTCTTACAGCATCAAAAGATTATGTTGAAAATTTTTTGTATAAAATAAATAAGAAATTTGTATCACTTAATATGTAGTATTTCATGATATTCTATTACTTAGATTCTAACATATGTATGGAAGAAAATATAACATTTATACTATTGATACAATTTTAAAAGGCATAAATAATCAAATATCTAAATTAAATACTTCTATACTTGCAAAATTAGTGCCCATATCCAAAAATAAAACATAAGCATATGGTCAAAATATAGACTATTGAAGGTTTTGATATAACCCATTGCAATGTATGGATGTGAGCCATGAACTTTGAGAAAACAAGAGAAGGCCAGTTTTGATGCTTTTGAAATGGAATGTTATTGAAGAATGATTGGGATAATTTGTATGGCTAACACAGATAACAGTGGAGATGGTAAAGCCAAAAAGCTACACTATTTTAATTAGGCACACACCCTGAAAAAAGGTGGCATGAATTGTGAATGAGTTAAAAAGAAAAGAATGATCAAGATTATTAAGTATTAGTAATATCACAGAACAGATGGAAGTAATAGCATTGAAAGCATGCAAAAAAGCAGAGGACAGAAAGTATTTCATTCACATATTGGAATGATGGGTTAGATGACATTTGAATCTGAATCACCAACTAATACAAAGACAACTAATAACAACAAAAGTTTGTCTTTTTTTTTTTTTTTGCAATTAGAACATTAATACCCATCTGATCATCACTTTAAGTATGTTTTGATTTTCAGTTAAAAATAATCATATATCCATTATCCAACCAATATTGGATGTCTGAATTAGTTAAAATCTGAATTTTTGAAAAAAAATAAAATTTACTTGAGAATATATATCTAAAAAAACATTAAAACAAGACCAGTGGGAAGAACTTGGGTCTTTAAAGCTCCCATTATCGTTATAAATTGTGATTTATTAACATAGCACAATTTTCATACAATATCTTTAACAACTAAAGTTCTTCATTTGAATTAAACGTGAAAAATTTTGAAGTGGTGTTTAATGAGATTAATCTGTCTAAAATATCTTATCTTAATAATTTTAATTTTTTCTCATTTATTAATAAAGTAATTAATTTTATAATGCCACTTTAATATCACTAAGTTTTGATAATATAATAATTATCTTTTTTAGTTTTACTAATTTTCTTTTTAATGCTACTTTTGATAAATAAATATTTTGCTGTTGAAAATTTGTGTCGATAGTATTTTATTTATAATTGTGTGTTTCCATCTTAATTGTTAAATGTTTTCAGGAAAAAAAATAAGCTATATTTATACTTTTCCAAATGCGTTCAACAGGTAGTAATAACAATCAGATTAGTATATAATACAAATGTTTCGAGTGGCATTGTCTTCTTATTTAGTTGCTAGCCCGACCAATGACAGTACCAGTATGGGATATTGAATCTTGGCAACCTTTAGATTAACGACTCTTGACACAATAGCCTAGTTGGCCATAGTATTGCCTTAAATTTACTATTTGGTTAATCCAAGTCATACATTTTAATTCACATAATAGTATTGTCATTGATCAGTCCTGCAACAGGTGAAGCAGAGAATAACATCACTCGGAATTTTTTTTTATTATTATGTGACGAATAACAATGGAATTTATTTGTAAAAGTATAAATAAAGTTTGAACTTTTTTAAAAACATTTAACAATTAAAATTAGATGATAGATATAATCCTACATATAATAAGTAATTTTTCATTAATTTATTTTGGGGTTTTTTTTTATTTTATCTTCTTTAATCCATATCTTTTAAGATAAATCACTCGGAAACATTTTTTTTTTTTTGAAAATGAAATCTGAAGAGAGAACCATTACTTATTCAATTAGACTTATAGTGTAATGTCTTTTAATTTACGGTGCCTAAAAAAATCGGAAAATATTTAAAGCTAAGAAAATTGTTGTAAAATAAAAATTTATCTTTAAATCTTGCTTACAATAAATTCAGTTGTCTATTCAACATTTTTCAGACTGTTGGTATTTAGTTATTCTTACATAAAGAATAAAAAGAGGAAAACCATTAAAAATGACCATCAATTAGCCATTTGTAAATACATGAATATATGTAGCAATCTGTTTTAGTAACGTATTGTAAGCTTGTGTAATCAGTGGTTATCAGAAATAATGAATAAAAGTTGGTTTTTATAGACCCTACGTCAACAGTCACATGACTAACTCAGTAGTTCATATTAATTATTATGTTAAAGCACTAGTTATTTATTTATCTAAATGAAAAAGCACCGAACTTTTTGAAAATCCTTAATTTCTCAAAATAATATCCAACTTTGATTAAAACTAAAGTTATGGGCATGATAGCAGAACAAACGAACTATCATGTCACAAGAATTAGGAAAAGATAAAGCTAAAACACAAAGCCCATAGATATATAGCATCTCTCTCTTTAGTAATGAAACTAGTTTTATTTACAATCATTATTTTATAATCAGTATATTATCATTTATTTAACTAATCCAGATTAACCTTGTCACTTTACATTTGTGGAAAATATTTATATCCTTATATACTGATTAATATTATTAATTAACTAGACAAATATGGTTGGTTGAAAACTTCATAGTTATTTTTTAGAAATCTATAAATTTTGCTTTGGATTTGTAGTTGTGCACTTCATTATTACTCAATACTTGTAGAAATAGATTTAATCTGTAAAAATAGCTTTTATCTGTAACTAACTATTTAAGACTGTCATTTTCTATAATAGTCTTTTGTGGTTTTGAATTTTTATTAAAATAAATATGAATTGTGTTTTGCAATGTCACCTTTACACAATGTACCAAACATTTTGTTTTTAAACTTTATGCTTAAAGTTTTTATTATTTTTATACATGTCAACTGTTATTCTGGTAGTCATCAGTAGGTAAACTTTACACTTTCTCTATATCAGCAAATGGATTGTTGAACCATATCAAAAATATTATGAAAAAAAATAATATATTTTAGAAAAGTAATGATATTATGTTCAAGAGTTTTAATTTTTTTTTATTCCAGAAATTACAGCATACTACTTGCTTTTTGATAATATGATCAACAATATATGAATGAATTATTTATTATATTTAATATAGTATTTTACTGAATCTTAATTAGTTTAGATATTTAATTTCCCCCTATATGGTGAACTTTCTGGTACAACTCTGCACTTAAGCTTTTCCAACTTCAGATTATATTTTAGCTGAAAAATTTTAATAATGTATTTCAATTAGTTCACATATCTGCAATGCTAATATTCAGATATTTGAAATAACTGAAACACAGGTATATGAGCACAGACTTTCACACCACCCACCACTCTCCACTCTATCTAATAACACTGATACACCTAAACACATATATGCTGAAAAGATAAATAATCACCAATATACGTATTCCATGCTAAACCAACAATCATCAGTTGGTCCAGACTATCATCTTTACACACATATATAGTATTAAGTGCTCAGATATATATTAAGATAGACAATCCTCATAGTTTAATGGACAGGCTTCAATCTACTCCACACTCCAACTCTTCAATGGTCCATCCAATTGAAAATCTGATGATGGAATGCTCAAAGGCCCCCTGAGGCCAAGATTCTTGTCACACCCAAGTTGACCTAATGTCAATCTGAACCAATCTGTGTTTCAGTTATTACATTATAAGAGATGTCTGCCCATCCTTGCAAATGTATTAAATGGATTTTGTCCTGTACATGTGGGGTTCAGATTGACATTAGGTCAACATGGGTGTGACAAGAATCTTGGCCTCAGGGTGGCCTTTGAGCATTCCATCATCAGATTTTCAATTGGATGGCCGTTGAAGAGTTGGAGTAGATTGAAGCCTGTCCATTAAACTATGAG
The DNA here is from genome assembly GCA_028023455.1 of Epiperipatus broadwayi. Lineage (NCBI taxonomy): Eukaryota > Metazoa > Onychophora > Udeonychophora > Euonychophora > Peripatidae > Epiperipatus > Epiperipatus broadwayi. The sequence goes on from JAQFVV010000013.1 coordinate 14,880,911, forward strand.
GATTGTCTATCTTAATATATATCTGAGCACTTATACTATATATGTGTATAAAGATGATAGTCTGGACCAACTGATGATTGCTGGTTTAGCATGAAATACGATTGGTGATTATTTATCTTTTCAGCATATATGTGTTTAGGTGTATCAGTGTTATTAGATAGAGTGGAGAGTGATGGGTGGTGTGTAAGTCTGTGCTCATATACCCTATATTACATATATATAGATACAGGCATATAACAAGTCTGTGTTTCAGTTATTACATTATAAGAGATGTCTGCCCATCCTTGCATATGTATTTAATGATTATGTCCTGTACATGTGAGGTTCAGATTGACATTAGGTCAACATGGGTGTGACAAGAATCTCGGCCTCAGGGTGGCCTTTGACCATTCCATCATCAGATTTTCAATTGGATGGACCACTGAAGAGTTGGAGTAGATTGAAGCCTGTCCATTAAACTATGAGGATTGTCTATCTTAATATATATCTGAGCACTTATACTATATATGTGTGTAAAGATGATAGTCTGGACCAACTGATGATTGCTGGTTTAGCATGAAATACGTATATTGGTGATTATTTATCTTTTCAGCATATATGTGTTTAGATGTATCAGTGTTATTAGATAGAGTGGAGAGTGTGGGTGGTGTGAAAGTCTGTGTCATATACCCTATACTACATGTTTGAAATGTAAAATATTGGAAATTTTCAGATAACTAAAGGTTTTTAAATAAACATATAATTTTTAGATAATAAATACAGAATAGTTGACCATCTGATTACTAGTCAGTACATCTAGACATTCTTCTCTGAAAAATTATGAAATAAAAAGCATATAAACTTACATCATGGTAATAAATATATAGCTTAATAATTAATCTCTTTTATCAAATTTTTTAACCATAGTAAAAGATGTTATATATATATATATATGTAATAAATAAAGTTTGATATCTGTATTCGTTTTGATATATATATTTTGTATATATATATACACCCACACACACACACACATTGGCCCTTGTAAAGCAGTTTTACATCTTACTTATATTTTCTGATATATACATGATGATATTGAAGAGATCTCTTGAATTTAAATAGTAAGATTCGAGAAGTAACTTGTTAAAAGATTGGAAATAAGACATATCCCTAATAATGTTCTAATGTCACAACTTTATGATGATGTGATGTACTGTAACTTCTCCTTAAATGAAGTCAAGAATCTCTCAGCAATTATGCCCAGAGAAATCTGTTAGCCACTTTATTTTCCATTCCCCAGTCTAAGTTTTCTGAGATTCAGCTCCATCTCATTTCCACAACATAATCTTCCTCAACTCTATGACCTTTATATCTAAATCCTCCTTCAGTATTCACAAATCCAGCATAAAAACCAATAATCCACTTTCGGTATAATCACTTTTTCATATTTATTCTTTCATAACTTTATTATATGTGCCCTTTCTATTTTCAAGCATTTACATTCAACAGATATCTAATATTTTCTATTTCTTCCTTACATAATTTACAGACTAAATGACCCATATTTTTCCATTTACATGTATATTCTCTTGTTGCTAAATATCCCATTCAAGCCTTAAACAATAAACTAACTTTCCTTACTATTATCATATATTAACTCGCACCTAATATTCTATTTATTTCTATATATATGTAAACTCTTTTTACTCTCCATACCAGTGCTCCATCTCTCTAATTCCCTATTCTTTACTAATAAATCTATTCTTTTATCCCATTCCTTACCACTATAACACTCAACAATCCTCCTAACACAATCATTTCATCTTTTGTACAAATATACTGATATACAGTAAATTCTTTATCCAAATCTTTTGCATACCACATTACCTTTCTCACCCATATTGTTACCTGCCCTTTACTCCATAACCCAATTAAATACTATTTTGGTTATTCTTTTATTATCCATAAACTGTAATCTACCAAACATTTTTTATTTTACTTTTTGCATCTCTCATATGAAAACTTGGCCATCCTATTTATCATTGAAATGCTTCCCTTGCTGTCCATACATCTGCATCCAATGCATGTCTTCCTATTTCCCTTTAAACTTTTTCTAAGTTATTTAATACCCCTTTACTAGCACATAATGCATCATTACCTTATGTTAACTCTGCTACTGCAACTCCCTTCCATATAATTCTAGCTACATCATATTTATTATAGGAAAACACTGTTAATTTCTTTATCAATCTTTTTTCTTTTCTTTGCTTCATTTATCAATTTTTCTCCCATTCATCCAAATAATTTTTCTGATTACTTAAAATAATTCCCAAATAACTATATCTATTCACCACACTTAACCTAATATCTCCCAATAAAAAATCTACATCTTCTCTTTCCCCAGTATTAACCATTATTATATTTGATTTTTCTTCACTAAATTTAATCCCCATCTCTTTACCCATTCTTGCACATATCCTCAGTATAACTTCCATATCTTCTATCTGCACACAAAAATATATCATCTGCAAAAAAAAAAACCTGACAAAATATATACTCCCTTACTACCAATTAGCAATATTTCTATTCCTCTTCCTAATCTTTCTATTGTTCTTTCCATTTCACTCAAATACAACATAAACAAAATAGGTGACATAGAGCATCCTTGCCTTAGTCTCATCCCATTTTTAACTTTAACTGATTCAATATTACCTAATTGATATATATAATAATTATTTTCATATAAATTCTTAATAATATCCACTAAAGTTTCATCCCTTCCCAAATTTGCTAAATGTATCCATAATCTATTTATATTTACTTTATCATATGCCTTCTCTATATCTATAAAACTCATATATAACTGTTTACCTGAATTTCTACTCATATCCATAAGTTGTGTAACTACAAATAAACTATCTCCTATATGCCTATCTAATCTAAAACCTCCTTGCATTTCCTCCTCTACATTATTTCCTTCCATTCATTTTATAACTCTTCTAGCCACCATATATGAGAAAACCTTATATAAAACTGATATTACTGCTATTGGTCTATAATTATTTAACTTTCTATGATCCTTACTCTTTCCTTTAAATAATAATCTTAATGTTGCATTACTCCAACTACTCAGAAAAACTCTATTCTGTGCCATCATATTAAAACAGGATAATAACTTTACTTTTGCCCTATATCCTAAATTCATCACCATCTCTGCTGCCCATCCATCTAAACCTCTTGCCTTTCCACTTTTCAATTTCTTCTCTACCTCATTCAGTTCATTTTCTGTAAACCTAATATTTCCATTACGATATGCTTTCATGTTTTCTGTCACTCTATCCTTCACATCTAACATCTTTTTTATATTCATTACATATCTATTTAAAAATCTTCTATAGAGCTACACTCTATTCCCTCATCATCTAGTAATATTACCTCTCTCTCCCCCACATTTTTACTTTTAATGTAATTCCAAAATTTTTTATTCCTATCTCTTCCACTTGTATTAATATCCTCCAACAATTTACTATTCAATTTCATTCTCTCTATATAATTATCTATTTTAGCCAACTTCTTTATTTCTAAGTACTTTTCCCATTTAGAATTAATATCTTTTTCACTTTCCTTGTTCTTAATAGCACACTTATATTCTCTGCATGCTTCTTTCCTCCCTTTTACACTTTTACTAATTCTCATTTTTTATTACTTTTATTCTTCTGAATATTCTCATCTAAAAACCTATTTGCCACTTTTTCTATTTTTTTACACCAGTCCTTATACTCATCCCCAACCAACCCTTCCATGATTTCTTCAACTTGTATTTTATACTCTTTCAACTTATTCTAATCATTCACTCTCCATCCACATCTTTCACTATTATTTCTACTTTTATTTCTATTCTCCATCACATTACTAACCATTTCAATTACAATGAAGTTATGATCACTAGTGCATACTTTTTCTTCATTATCAAACACCTTAATTTTTCATATTTTATTCATTCCCTCTTTCTCTACCAATACATAATCTATTGTGTGTAACATATTATTTTTAGACCATGTGTATTGTCCCTCATAAATATTTAATAAATTTCCAATACTCAAATTCACTTTTTGACAAAATTTATTCAAAAGCAGTCCATTTTTATTATATACATCATCAATTTCTTCAATATCCCCTATAACTATTATTCTCTTCCCCTTTTCTTTAAAACTTTGTATATTCTTAACTAGACATTCATATATGTTACTGTTCCACTTCATTATAATTTGACTATTTCCAGTGGCTATATAAACTATAGCCACCATCCATTCTTGTCTACCCAACCTTATTTCAAACCACAAATGTTCTTGACATTTAACAATATTTAAATATTTTTTGATATAACACCTATACCACCACCTCTTTTTTCTTTTTCTTTTCTATTTATACACTGCCATACCAACTGTTCCAAAATAGGTTTGTCTTCTCTTAGATGTGTTTACACTACTGCTAATACCTCAAGTTCTTCATTTTCAATTGTTTTATTTAATTCCATTCACTTTTCTGGTCTCCTACCACCTTGCATATTCAAAAACCCAATTTTAACTATTTCTTCTTTCCTAACTACTCTTTTATAAATTCTTTTAATTCTTTCTTCTCCATTACATTTATAAATAACTTTTTTACCATTAATTTTACAAACCCATTCCTTCTCCAAATCTATATTTATATTCAAATCAAATTCCTTTTGCTTATTTCTTACATTCCATCCATTCTTTTTCTTTTTAAAAATATTGCAATTTAAAATCCCACCCCCCTTTATAAGTTTCCCAAAAAATATTCTTTTTAAATCACACTCCCTAAAACTTCACTTTCTTGTATTCCTAAATGTAACCCATCTTTACTATATAACTCCTTCTTTCCAATAAAACAATTCCACACATCCACAAACATAACATTATTTCTCTCACACAATTTTTTCAATCTCTCATTTATAGAACATGCCCTATCTAACAAATGTCTCTTGTCAAATCTTGGTAATAATCCAACTACTCCTACTCTTCCTTTAATCATAATCAAATTCCTAATCAATTCTATATACTCCTCCATTATTCTCTCTGATGATTCTGATAAATTATTAGTCCCCACCATAACATTCACATCTCTACTACCTTGCTTTTTTACTTTATTTACTACATCCTTAATTCTAGCTGCAAGCAAACATACTCTTACATACCTGCTTCTATTTTCCCTTGCAATTATATCCCCACATTCTCTAATTAGTATTGTACTATCATCGCCATCTGTATTCTTAGTCAAAAAGCAATGTAGATTTAAAAGGTTTATTTTATTCAGAAAGTGATTTTTTTCAAAAGCATAAAATAGAATAGCAAATAAATCAGTATCACAACCCTACAGTAATGTAGAGTAACTATTATACAATGAGCCAAACACTTTAGTCTTAATTTTTATGCTTAGTTTTGTTATTTTTATGTGTTTTGATTGCTTTTTGTCCATCATCCTAGATCAAATTTTATATTTGGTTTTATATCAACAAAAATGTTATTGAACCTTATCAAAAATAATAAGAAATACAAGACTATTATTCTTTAGACAATGTTGACAAGTAAGTTTACTTAATTTGAAATTCAAATTATTGTCTTAAAAATCAAAATATAAGCAACAAAATTATTAAACAGGCAAAACTCTCTATACATATTGCCACTTTGTGCAAGCCAGAGCAATCAATGGATTCCAGAAAGCTTGTGCATAAAATCCCCAACTAGTGCCTACTCATCCAATATCTCCAGACTAGTTTAAACCAAAGTCACCAAAATGTATGGGTACTGAACTGAGTTCAGACTTATATGACTATATAAACTAAGGAACTCGGATTGAAAATATTAGTGTTTTTAATTTAAGACTCATGGTTTTGTAGTTAAGTAGAGACAAGAGGTGGATATTGGAGAGTTGCATTAGATCCTAAGATCTAGGTGCAGTGCTCTCAGATCCAAGGCTCCTCACTGATGAAGGCCACAAGCCAGAAACTAATCTGGGGATATTGAATGAGTAGGCACTAGATGGGGATTTTATTCATAAACTTTCTGGCATCCATTGATTACTCTGGTTTGCATGAAGTGGCAATAGTATAGAAAGTTTAATTTGTTTTAATAACAATTATAAGCAAGCATAGGGAATGGTGATCATGTGATGTTTATTGGCTTACAACAAAATTATTACATACATGTACAATAATTTACCAAGCATGGTGAAAATCCATTTAATGAAAGCATTCATTAGATGTAAATCTATATCTAACAAAATTTATATAGCTTTTTCAAATTATATTTAATATTTGATTTAACAGCAGTAATCCACTCTATCACAATATGTATTGTAAAAATTAGTAATCAAGGAATACCATATACTAGTAACAATGTCTATTGTCTTCATCACTGAGAAGAATCAGAAACACAACCAGCTGCATCTTTACTTTTCATACTATCCAAGACAATGATTAAAAGTTACAAATACCCAAGAAAATTGAGCCTAACAAAACTTTCTTATATAGTCCTATAAGTCTGTGATTAACTCAAACAAATATGAAGTATATGTGAAATGTAGAAATTTTTTATCTTTTATAAAAATAATGATATATACCAACATAATTACAATTTGTCTACAACAAACTTTAAATTAAAATCAAATAAAATCACAAACTGGATTTATAATGGATCATATTCGAGTATTGAGAGAAGTTATAGAACTCATCAATGAATATGAATTAACATTATGATTTAGATTTGTAGATTATGAAGAGACCTTTGACTTTCTAAGAATTTATATAGGGATGGCCTGGGATATTATCATATTTTTAAAAATATCTATTAAAACCCAGTGGCAATAATAAGATTAAATAGAAACACTAAAAAGATTAACATTAATAAAGGGATGTAAAACAAAATGATTTTATATTTGCAAAACTTTTATAGCAGTTTTACGAGAACTACTTTATAGATTAAAACATAAAACTACATGAATAAAAATACAAGGAGATTGTTTAAGCCATCTAGATAATGCACATGATATGTTTCATTTTACAAATAATGCTTCAGAGATTTAGGAAATGCAAAAATTAATATATAAAAGTAAAAAGACAAAGCTAAAGATAAATATTAAAAAGACTCAAGCAAAGTCTAATAGACTTTCTCAGAAGAAAATAAAGATTGGTAATCATAAGCTTGAAAAATTTAATAATTATAAATTCTTTAGAAAAATTCTTAATACATATGAAAACATAATGAAAGTAATCATGAATTAAAATTGGACATAGTATTTTTGGTAAAAATAATTTCATATTAAAAAGAAATTTGCCTATGTATTTAAAAAGAAAGATTTTTAATGGATGTGTTTTATCAGTTCTTATATATGAATCTGAGACTTGACAATAGACAGAAAAGCAATACAAAGATTTCAGAAAATTCAATAGAATATGAAATTATATCATTGTCATCATTAAAACAATTAAAAAACTGAAATAGAGTGGCCTAGAGATATTTCTACAAAAGATAAAAATAAATGGACAGTTGAATCCCAAGAAATTGTAAATGCTCTAGATTAGAAAACACCACATATAGGATGGATGGATGAACAAGGAAAAGTGTATGTGTTATGTAGCAAAAAGAGTTTATGGATTAGGGAAACTGTATTAAACTTGAGAGGGCTTTAACATGCAGTAGAGTGAAAATGATTAAAAATGATAAAAATGACTAAACAAAGCAGTCACACAATACTCTTAGCTCATGCTCAGCATCTGCATTAAAAACAACAACTTTTTTTTTACATTATTCTAGAAACATCAATTGTAGACATAAATAATTAATAATGCTAATTAAATCCTCCTTTGTCAGTAAGGAATATGAAAGGATACACCCATCAATCACTTTTATTTTTCTGCAATGCTATTTGATCTTTATTGATTATTCAAGTCCAAAATTGATGGCTTTAAAGTGAAGAGACTGAGTTTAGTGCTGCTCTTAATATATATAATGGAAACTGAGAAAAAACATGTAATGCATATATATATATATCATCCTTTTATCAAAGTATTAAAGATACTTACAGAAATCATTAAAATATATAATTGCTAACTGAGCATTTGGACAATATAGCTGCTATACAAGAAAGTTGCTTTGTGCTCCAAACTTTAGGATGCTTGTAATTTTCAATAAACAGAGTTAATAGTAAACGAAATCATTTTCTGGATATGCATGTGATAAAATCTAATAGAAACTATTATGATTATTTGATTGGCATAGCAATAGAAAGTCTATTAATTATTAATGATTATAATGTATCTAATAAATTATATCTAGAGTAGTGTGGCAGAAGTATTATTGTTTTAATATAAACATTCAATCTGTGGATAAATGTTTAAAATAATTTTTTTAACATATTTAGTCAGTTTTGTGCACATGTGTGAGTAATATTATTTTATAACTATTTAAAAAAAGTAGTAATCAATTGTAATCGGCCACCCGTTCTATCAGTCTTATCCGACATTTGATGACTTAAACAAAATAATATAGATCTCAAGAAATGGACACGTGAGCCAAAGCGTAGACTAGATGGAATTTCTATGGCTGTCTAGTCGCCATAACACCTGTAGATAATATTTAAATACTACCTACCAAAGAAAATTCTGATACGAATTATTTATACAAGTATTATTTACTTGACGCAATTTTTAAGTGTTGCGTAAATGGGATTTAAGATAAATGAAATAAGTTTTCCGGTAGCCCTTGTCTCTTGAGTAAGATCTAAATTTAAAAAAAAAATCTACGGGAGAATATATTTATGAGCGTCAATTTATCGATGACTTCAAGTGCCAAACTCACTATTACGGTGAGAATTATATTTCCTGATTAACGAGGTGCTTGACCCAAGCTAGCTCACTCCCAGGGTGAGGAGGAAAACCTATCAGATGAACGGAGATAATAGCAAAAAAATATGGGTTTGTATGTAACCTATAATGCACTCATAAACGTATCTGTTTACCTCGGACATATTTGAATCATTTACATTTTATTTGGCAGGTGAAGTGATAGGAAAATGTAAACGATAATTACTGAATAACTTTAACGCAAAGGTAAATATGTACTAAATTATATTGTTAATATCTAAACACAATCTATGTAAAATCAATTCATATCCTTCCCATTTAAAATATATAATAAATTCCCAAATCATAAATAAAACAATAAAATATTTAATTTAGAACAAACACATATTAATTTAGATATAAGAAAAAAAAATTAGTATACAGTTGTACGCAATAATTTCATGCAATGAAATAATTTAAGAAAGTCTTTACAAGGATAGCTATAAGCAATTCTGAGTTATATAAAAAAAATATAGTTCACGTTACCTGACAAACCCCGGGGTATGGGATCAGAATGTAATGAAGTACGAAGCGTATCAAGTTGAGTTCCGTGATCTTGTAGCATTCGAAGTTGCCTTATGAAAGTGCAATATATAATTTCTTTCTGCAAAGTCCGATATTTAGATGTCTATAAGTAATGGATGAGCCGTAATTGCAGTTTATATATAATAAGAGAATAGCCAATATTGTATTTAATTGGGTTAAGAGTAAAGGAAGGGCAACAATATGGGTAAGAAAGGGAGTACAGTATGCAGAAGATTTGAATAAAGAATTTCTGTCAGTATACTTATATAAAAGGTGGGATGATTGTGTTAGAAGAATTATTGAGTGTTATAGTGGTAAGGAATGGTATAGAAGAATAGATGCATTAATAAAAAATAAAGAGTTGGAGAGATGGAGAACTAGTATGTAGAGTAAAAAAAAATTAAATATATATAGAAATAAATGGAATGTTGGGTGTGAGTTAATTTATTATTATAGCAAAAAAAGTAGTTTACTGTTTAAGACTCAAACAGGGTCTTTAGCAACAAGGAAATATACACAAAAATGGAAAAATATGGGTGATTTAGTATGCAAGTTGTGTAAGGAACACATAGAAAATTGAATGCAAATGCCTGAAAGCAGAAAGGGTACAAATAATGAAGTTGTTGAAGAAAGAATATAAACAAAGTGATTATACAGAAAGTGGGTTATTCATTTTTATGCTGGGTTTGGGAAAAGATAATGGGGATTTAGATATAAAGACTATGGAGTTGACAAAGATTATGTTGTGGAAATGGGATGGAGCAGAATAGAGAACAATATGGGAAAACTTAGGGCAGGAAATGGAAAGGGAAGGTAAAGTGGCTAACAGGTTTCTCTGGGAATAATGGTTGACAAATTCCTGACTCTGTATAAGGAGAAGTCACAGTGCATCATATGATAGAACGTTTTAATATAATAAATTATAGAATTGATTTTATATTTGTGTAAAATGAAATTATATATATATATATTACATAAACAGTGAGAACTGCTATAATAAGTGCTTCAGCAATGAACGAAGTGTGCGATGAACACTTTTTTTCATTAAATTAAAAGTTGTACTATGAACATAAATGTTAGAGTGACAGACATTTTTGCCATATTATAAACCTCAGTAACCAATTTAGTTCACATTTCTGTTTATTCATTTTATCAGTTGTGAAAATTGGCTCTGGGCATATAATTACGCCTACAAAGCAGAATTAGAAAGCTGATTGCTGTTATTAATATAAAAAAAATATTAATTTCCAAACGAGGTGGTAAAAGTATCACATATCTATGTACTAAATGAAGAATGGTTAAAACAATAAATGAAAATCTATAATGAATGTCATTGGCAGACATAGCATGTATGTGTACAAATTTTTTTAGAGCTTTTCCATTTCAGCGTTCTGATTGGAAGATAGATTACTTCAATTTATTTATATTAAGAAACATTGTTCGTGCTTTAGCAATTGTAATATTTGCATTCATTGTACAAAGCTTAATTTAATGAGAAAAAGTGCTCGTTATATAATATGTTCATCAAATAACATATACTGCTGTTTTGTATTTATAATTATATATTTCATAAATTTGTAATATTTTGTATTTTTTAGCATGCATTTATTTATAAAAATTATTTTTAAACATATAGCAGCAAAGCAGAAAAACATTCGACGATATTATGATTATTATTATTTTTAAGTAAATAATCATTATTAATCTCTTTTTATGTTAAAAATTAATGCACTTTATATATCTTCTAATGTAGACTTTAAATTTAATAAAGTTATAATTTTTATACAGATACAATAAACTTTATCTTCTTTTACTACAATTATGATCTTACATTGACAGAACTTCTAAAATACGGCATACGCTCTGATAAAATAATACTCCTAGTTCCCAGAATCCATTTCAGTCTAATTGAAAGAATTAATTTTTTAAATTACAATTACACTATTTGATCATTTTTTCCTACATATTAATGCACTCAAAAAAAAAAAAAGACTGTGTAAACAAACTATGGCGAACAATCAAACAAAAAAATTTCTTTATTATGGTAGTATATATCCATATACTAAAAAAGGAAAGTATTTTGAAAGATTTATTAGTCTTTCTTTTCTTTTCTTCTTTAACAATATCTTTTACTTAGAATTTTCTTCATCTTTTTTATAATTCACTGATGCCCATTCATGAAGAAGGTAATTTCCATCGATTATTTTCCAAATCTGTATAAATCTAAAATTATAAAGATTTACATATGTATATCTCATATATATACATAATACAATAAGCAATCTAAAATGTATTAAATCAGCACGACATAATTAAAATATATAAAAATCCCAAGATATAATAACAATACGTGTATAAAATGTAATAAGGTTTACGTTTTATTTGAATTTTTAATAATTCTCTTAGATAGATAGTGAAGCGGTCGTATCTAAGTTCGATCCGAGATTCATGAGATCCCACCTTTAGTCTACTTCAAACCCTATCCCTAACAGTGAATCTCCGAATGTAATGGAGCTTTATACGTTCACACGCTAGTTTCGATTAAAACAGTATTATTTAAACACTTGTTAAAACCAATTATTTTATATTTAAACTAACTAATATTATTAATAACTTCATGATAAAATTAATGAAAACATATATATATATTGTAACTGCGTGGATTGTATGTATATATTTATAAATAGTTAAATATATATCTTCGTTATAAAGTTTCATTACATCGGAATGTTTTATTTTTACTTTTACCATGTCCTTTCCCAAACACAATGGGGAATTTTTATTCATTAGTGAAAATGATAATTTAAAATTTAAGGACGGTTCTTCATTAAAATCGTTTATTCAGATTTACGAATTCAAAAAAGTTAAAGGATTTGAAAGTTTTATAGAAGGAATGGATCTGAAATCAATTAACAAAATTTTTAACTTTTGATAATGTAAAAAGCATTAGCCTGAAGACATCAAGAATCAGAATGGGCGTGCAGAACGGGTATAAATAGCCCGGAAAGGTTTCAAGAAAAAAGAAGCCATTACTTTTTCGGATGAGTTTCTACCTAAAGCTACGTCAATTTTTATAGTGTTTTCAGCATGGTGGATGACTAACTTTGGGGATCTGATTGCTGGACCCTGAAGTTACCAGAAAATCTTCAAATGTAGCTGCAAATTAAAACTTTTCATACCAATCGTGAGCTGCCGAAACCTTAAAGAAATCATTCCAAAAATGCTATTCATATAAGATAAAATGTGCACCTAAGTTGTCTCAACCCAACCAGACTCTGCCGTGTAAATTAAAAAAGAAACCATGGAAGGACTAGTAATATTTTTATTTTCTGAACCGCAACTTTCTGGCCAGTTTCTGAACTTTACTTTAAATCACATTTAAGTTAACTACTGTTAAAATTTCTTCTCATTTTATAATGTCTTAATTTGTATAGTAATTCTCTATTTTTATCTCTAGTCTTTAAAATTAATATTTTGTTAACTTTCCTTTTCTTATGATGGCGGTTCACTTCATTAACTTTATTATATATTTATTGAATGATTATTAATGTCATTTATTTTTGATTATATGCCAATAATACTTCAACTCGATAATAATCTCTTTCGTTAAACTTACCTTATAAAAATAATATAGTATTAAGTTTTATAGTTTAATTCTTGCCCATTAGAACTAATTTAATACAGTTCTATTAATTATCGAGTTGAAGGATTTATTAAATGTTTGCTATTTTTACTAATGGCTGATAATATCTATTAGCACATTTTTTAACCTATGCTCCCTGCTATTTTATCTTTGTTCACAAATTTATTCATATTGATAACATTAAAATGTTTTGTTAAAGGTTGATAAAGAGAATAAAGTCAATATATTCTAATTTAAATTTTTTACTTTATATTAATATTCAGGGAGGGCATGAAATTTGGGGTATGATTATTATAATTATATAATTGTGTTTAAGCACTTTTATTTTTAAGCATGTTTGATTTTAATCTGACATGATCAGGTCATTACATACAGCATTCCTTATGTAATTTGGGTTTTATTAATTAAATACGATGATCATTGAATCATCACTTTCCGAATGTTGCTAATGCGAGCCACCTCCTTGCTTTGTAGGCTTGTCATCGGTGATATTATTGTTATTTTAATTACATAAAAAGAAATCACTTCCTCCCTCGCTCATTATTATACTGGAACACCAAAGGTTCATGGCTATGTCTTGGCCTGGCTTTTCTTGTGTTCACGGATTCTTTATAGGACAGAAAAGACTTGTAGAATGCAAGTCGCCCTTCTACTTCTTAAATCACTGACAAGCCATTATATTTCGTATTTGTTTTTGAATGCTCATAAGTCATTAGTACTGTTTATTTCTCATTTTCATTAAAGCCCCGCTCTCATGCTGATAAATTATAATGAATTGATTTTATTAAAGTCAAACAACTTCATACTCATCTATAATTAAATAAGTTCTTTGTTAAATATTAAAGTTATACCCTAAACATTTATCATGCTTTTCATGAATTGATTTATGGATGTGTGGAAATAAATCTCACATCTTTCATCTATAAAATTAGAATCATAATTTCTTTTCCCAGTAAAATACCTTTATTTATCTTTGTTTATTTGTCGGGGCATAGACATATATAATTCTCCCACACTTGTATTAGTTATTGGCATATGAGCATGACTGCCATTACTTATTGTAAATTGTAACTCCTATTCTTAAAGACTAGAGATAATATATCATCTTAATCATAAACATTTGAACAAATATTTATTATTAAACATTTTATATAACATATTTGGTTTTGACTTTCTTCATTATTTAATAACTATTTTAATATTAATGCTCGCTGTCTGTATTGGCAACCCGAACATACATATATGAATTGATTTATAAATATCCATAGTCATTAGTAGAATCAGATCGGAGGTCTCAGAAATCATTATCATCCATTGAACTAGTTTCTTGGCACATAGTCATGTGCCGTCTACATATGTTATTCATTGATTTGATCTGAGCTCGTGAGTTGGGTTTGGATTCAGTTTGGTCTTGGTTTTAATTCTTTGGTTTAACTGGGTTTGAATCCGACCACAGGTTAAGTTGTTGGTGTGTAATATATGACCGGTACAGTCATTATGTTTTTGGCTGCCCAATTGTTGGGGTCTCAATTTATTAAATCTCACACCCTGCAGAATGATATATGTTTTAAAAAAAAAAAAGTTATGCAATTTCTAATGCTTAGCCGCAATGATTTTAACATATTAAAATGTCATTTTTTAGTCTCTTATATTTAAATGTTTCCAAGATTACTTAAATGTTCGTTCATTAATAGATTTTGTTAGTTAAATACTGTAACCAATATGAGTAAAACAGTACTGTTAGTCAAAATAATTATTAAAAAAAGTATAAGATGATTAAGATATATATAAATTAATTATATGTGTATCTTATACTATCTCAGTGTATATATTGTAACAGGCACATATGTACGTTACATTGTTTTTTTATTAGTAAACATGAAAAGAATAAAAGTTCGCAAATAAAAACTTCTTTTTTAAGAATTAAAAATTGAAAATTAAAAAAATCTATCTTAAACTCGTAGATATATAAAATTGCACTGATGAAAAAAATTATTAAAATAAAACTTTATTAAAAATAGAAAAAATATTTTAAAAGCAAAAACTTAAAAAGATTTAGAGATAAAAATATATCTTTAATTTTGGAAAACACATTAAGTAATCAGAAAATGGAAATGATTGTTTTAATTAGTTAAATATAAACTAGCCTTGGGCATTTAAATGTATAAGCAACAGTCAGATAGGAGAGAAAAACAATGGAATCGGACCTCAGCGAAAGGACCATCACATCGATGACGTAATGTTGAGTTAATCCACAAAATTAATATAAAAGGAAAGGTTGGAAATAAAAAGAGTTATTACGATGTGACTATATGTGTTAGTGCAGAGTTAAAGGAGAAGGGATTGAAAAGACGCACTCTTCAATCCCTTCAGTTTTGTTAAAAAAAAAAGAGAAATGACATCGTTTTTTTCTACATTAAGGACCAACTAAACTAAAAGACCTCCGGATAAATAAAAAAAACGATGGCTAACTCAACCAATCTTTTTAGGATGGTGTGGGAATTCATGTTCAAATGGCAAGCAACAGATAAAGATGAACTGTTTAAAACCGTAAAAACTTTATAATTAATGGACATTAAATTAAAAACTTTCCGTATTTAAAATAATTAAGAAATAGAATCCTATCTGACCAACGTTATTTATTAATTAGTTATAATTTTATTTAATGTATTTCTTTTGTAAAATCATTTCCATTTATTTATTTATTTGTTCTTTAAGTTTTATTATGATTTCTGTTTTTCGTTAAACTAGTTATATAAATATTAAACTTAAGTCAGGCGTGAATGGCTATATAGATTTGTAAAGTTATATTAGGGGAGGGTAATCTTAGATTATTCATTTCGTAGTTGAATTAGGTCAATGGATTGGATATATTGGTGTAATTAGTAGATGTAGTATGAGATTCGCTATGGGCAGAATCGCTATTATATGCCACACACACTCGTTTTGCCTATGGGAGGAATTATGACGGAGACCGCAGTTCCTTCCTATGTAGTTTTTTTTTATTGCTCTCATCATCAGATAGATGTAATATTCCTATCTGATGAGAAGCAGTTTCTTCTCTTAACCTAATTGTGCTGCCGTATTCGTATTACATTGAACACATCGATATATCAGATGGATTGAAGTTTGGTTTGACTGCGAACCTTTGGCCTAAAGTTAAACAAAGATTGAATATTTTCTTTTCAAATGCAAATCTATGTAGTCTATTCATACTCAACATTCTAAATAAAGGTGCATTAAATTTAAGTTGGGTATAGACGCTTGCATGGGTTCGTTACCGGTTGATTATGTTTTTGGTTTTCATATTTGATCAAAATATATAGACATTCGGTAAATACTGATACCTTACGGTGAGTATCTAAGATATATTTATGTTGGATGTCTTTTAAGTTATTGGTGTCAATGCAGTGTCTTATGATGAACACCATTGGGTTTCTTGTATTCCCTATGCAATTGACGGTATCAATGACTTTGTATTTTGATCGTTTATGTTTATTTTGAAATGTTTTTTTGACCGTGTAATCTATGTAACCAATATATACTCAACATTAAAAACACATTTTATAAACCCATCTGTGCGAACTTATAAAAAAATTAAAATGTAAACTTATAATATTATAAAAATTAAAATGTAAATTTAAATTCTAAAATCAAGTTAAAATTCAAAGTAAAAGTTATTCTAAAATAATGCTAAATTTTATATATGTGTGTAAATAAATGTTTGTGTGTTAATTACTGGCAGTGGCTTATTTTATTTTTTTTTATATATTCTTAGATAAGAATTTATTATAAATATAAATCTCTGCTACTCCCTGAGCTAGTGACAATGGGCTAATGACTGGATATCAAAATATATAAAAAAAAAAAAAATTTTTTTTTTTGACTTACATATCTGCCTACTTTATAAATTTTTCTAGGTTCAAATGCCTGGATGGCGCCCTGTAGTACTAGATTATGTTAAAGGCATCTTCTCCGGATCGTTACAATATATTATACGTTTATTTAATACGCGTACGTGACAGTAAGGAGGGGAGAAAATTGAAGTATTAGAAAAGTAGTTGGTGTAGATTGAAGCATGGGGTAGAATAGATGAAAGAAATTTTTTTTCTTTGTCAAAATTAAGCAGTGTATTATATTTCGATTTTTATATTTAGAAGTAGCCAATATCGATATCATGTTAAAAGTTTTAATTTAAAAGTATTGCTTGCTAGCATATATTTCAAATTTTTGCTTCTTATTATTAGTAGCCTCAAAGCAGGTGAAGATCTTCAAACTGGGAATTGTATGTCAAGCAATCCACTGTAGTGGACATTACACTTTAATGACAGTGATTTCTAGAGTAACCTCAAAGCAGGTGAAGACCCTTTATGTAATACCAAGCATCCAGATGTAGTTGGCAAAATGCTTCAATGGTTTACATGTTCTTATGCTAGCAAGAGTGAAAATTGATATCGACAAATAAAAGTTATTGTAAAATATTAATTCTAACAGGTTTTTTTTGTGATAGCCTCACGCTTTTTGGAAATGAAATATCTAATAGAGTTAAACTTCTATATTCAAACTTAGGTCAGTAATGCATTGTCAGTTTGTAGTAAATAATAATTATTTATGAAGTAAATTGTTTTATTCTAAATTATGTCAATCATATATGGTTTGGGTGGTCAATGGGTTATTTGACATATCCTATTGATCTCATTTTGCTGACTGGTGCCCAGATAAATAAATTTGTCAGCAAATATGGCTGTCAGTACAGCAGTGAATGAGTTGTCTAAATAGAAACCAAATATATCCAATATAAATAGAGAATTACTAATATTACTCTGCTAATATATATAAAATATTTGACTGTTTTACTAATTACTTGTATAGTTCTTTTTTTAGACTTGAGAGAACAGCAGAACACAAAGGAAAGTAAATAATGTTTTCTTTGTTATATTTAATAGTTTTAAGAAAACATATGTCTCATTCACATAATTAACAGTAAGAGCCGATTAACACAAATGTAGGTGAACTAGAAAGGACAGATTAGATAGATTGGTAAAATAAAATGTAGCAGCTGATGAAGATGGGGACAAATGGGGACCAGTAGTCAGAAACCTAACTAAATGTATTAAGTCAGTATATAAATATTCGCACTGATAGTGCCACATAATTTTATTATCTATATTGTTTACATATTAAAAAAATGGAAGGAGAGCAAGTGAACAAAGAGTCAATTGTGGATAGTGATGCACCTTCAACAGCATCCAGTGATCACGAGATTACCTTCAAATATCCAGTTTAAAAGAGTGCAATCATCAAAGAAGAAAAAAACTAAAAATGATCGTGATGATTGAGAAATTTTATACATGCTCATCAGGGAGATGAGAGAAGACAGAACATTAATGCTCATGATGATGGAAAGATTTTTGAAAATAGAGGGAAACCAATGTATCCAAACTAACCCAAACACAGAGAAAGTAGAGCATTGTAGAGCAACAAACACTTATGAGGCCCCAAGAAAAGGTGGAGAAGATTTTCAAACCATACCAAAAGGGATTATGGACAATAACGAAGATCATAGTGTAGAAGACTTAAGTCAGGAAATAGCTGAAGAAACTAGCAAGGCTGATTTAAAGGTAGAGATGGAGAAAGATGATGACAAGGTCTCAATATCAAAAGTAGACAAAGATACCACTAGCAAGATTAAACCAGATGAAAGAGAAATGGGATGGAGAATGAATCCTCAACTTAGTCTTATGGACTTTAAGATACCATCTCTCATATCCTCTATCCAGATTCAAATTTTCAAGGGAGACCCAGGAGAGAATCCCTTAGCTCATTTAGATAGCATGAGGGAATTTTTCAGTCTACATCCAGTTATAGAGAAGGAGAAGACCATATTAGCCAGCCATTACCCAAGAGAGGCTGCAAAGGCATGTTGGAAGTTATTAAAACACCCACCTACAAGGATCCAAAGTTATGAAAATGCAATATTGAAGAAATACTGGAGTGAAGAATGGCAAGAAGGCATCTTACACAGATTGACTAGCCAGAGATATCAGGAAGACTCCAGGCAGGGATATGCATCCTACTTCATACAACAGGTCATAGTCTTCAAATCCCTCACAGCATATAAATATAATGATCAACATATCATTCGAACAGTAAGGCATAATTTACCACCTTGGATTCAGAGAATTATGATTGGGATGCGCATAATGTCTTTAGAAAATGTCTTGGGATTACTGACTGCCATCGACTATGGAGACTTGGCACCAACTAGAAAGGACCAAGAGTATTACCATCATCAAAAGTTTAAAATGTGCCACCTGATCCAGGGAAATGATAGAATAAATAATAAGTTTAGGGACTGGTATACAGATGGACAGACTAACACAACCATAAAAATAATGAGACCAGATAAACAGATTTACTGCATAGTACATCAAGTAATATTTAAACACAATCCATAATGAGACATATAACTTTTGTTTTATTTGTACAGATGATAGTACTCACACTAATGCTGTTCTCCCGGAGTCTGCCAATTATTAAAGTTAAATAAATATAAAAATGTATCAAATATAAGTAAGGAAATTTTTTTTCATTGTTTTTTTTTTAAGTGGAAAAAAATGAAGTGGTCAGATCTAAGTTCGATCCGAGCTTCATGAGATCCCACCTTTAGCCTACTCAAAACCCTATCCCTAACAGTGAATTTCCGAATGTAATGGAGCTTTATACGTTCAATGCATGCTAATTTTGATTAAAACAGTATTATTTAAATATTTGTTAAAACCAATTATTTTATATTTAAACTAACTAATATTATTAATAACTTCATGATAAAATTATTAATGAAAATATATATATTGTAACTGTGTGTATTGTATGTATATATTTATATATATATCTTCATTATAAAGTTTCATTATGTCTCGGAATGTTTTATTTTTACTTTTACCATTTTGTTCAAATTTATGTGATTAAATGCTACATTCTTTCGATAAGCTTTCAGATCATCCTTTCCCAAACACAACGGGGAATTTTTATTAGTTAGTGAAAATGATAATTTAAAATGTAAGGGCGGTTCTTAATTAAAATCATTTATTCAGACTTACAAATTCATTTTCTAAATAGAAAATGAATTCAAAGTTAATAGATTTGAAAGTTTTATTGAAAGAATGGATCTGAAATCAATTAACAAAATGTTTAACTTTTGATAATGTAAAAAGTGTTAGCCTGAAGGCATCAAGAGTCAGAATGAGTGGGAAACCACAGGACAGGTATAAATAGCCTGGATAGATTTCAAGAAAAAAGAAGCCATTACTTTTTCAGAAGAGTTTCTACCTAAAGCTACTTCAATTTTAATTATAAATTTTTATAAGTGTTTTCAGCATGGTGCATGGCTAACTCTGGGGATCTGATTGCTGGATACCGAAGTTCCCAGAAAATCTTCAAATGTAGCTGCAAATCAAAACTTTTTCATACCAATCACGAGCTGCTGAAACCTTAAAGAAATCAATCCAAAAATGCTATTCATATAAGTTAAAATGCCCACGTACATTGTCTCAACCCAACTGGACTCTGCCATGTAAATTAAGAAAGAAACCATGGAAGGACTGGTAATATCTTTATTTTCTGAACCGCAACTTTCTGGCCAGTTTCTGAACTTTACTTTAAATCACATTTAAGTTAACTACTGTTAAAATTCCTTCTCATTTTATAATATCTTAATTTGTATAATAATTCTCTATTTTTATCTCTAGTCTTTAAAATCAATATTTCATTAACTTTTTTTTTCTCATGATGGCAGTTTGCTTAACTAACTTTATTATATATCGAATGATTATTAATGTCATTTATTTTTGATTATATGCCAATAATACTTCAACTCGATAATAATCTCTTTCGTTAAACTTACCTCATAAAAATAATATAGTATTAAGTTTTTTAGTTTAATTCTTGCCCATTAGAACTAATTTAATATGGTTCTATTAATTATCAAGTTGAAGGAAGGATTTATTAAATGTTTGCTATTTCTACTAATGGCTGATAATAACTATTAGCCTATTTTCTAACCTATGCTCCTGGCTATTTTATTTGTGTTTATAAATTTATTCATATTGATAATATTAAAATGTTTTGCTAAAGGTTGATAAAGGGAATAAAATCAATATATTCTGATTTAAATTTTATACTTTATATTAATATTCAGGGAGGGCATGAAATTTGGGGTATGATTATTATAATTATATAATTGCATTTAAGCATATTTATTTTTAAGCATGTTTGATTTTAATCTGACATGATCAGGTCATTATGTAGAGCATTCCTTATGTAATTTGGGTTTTATTAATTAAATATGATGATTGTTGAATCATCACTTTTCGAACATTGCTAACATGAGCCACCTCCTTGCTTCATAGACTTGTCATCAGTGATCTTATTGTTAATTTAATTACATAGGAAGAAATCACTTCCTCCCTCATTCCTTATTATACTGGAACACCAAAGGTTCACGGCTATGTCCTGGCATGGCTTTCTCTATGTTCACAGATTCTTTATAGGACAGAAAAGACTTGTAGAATGCAAGTCGCCCTTCTACTTCTTAAATCACCCACAAGCCATTATATTTCGTATTTGTTTTTGAATGCTCATAAGTTGTTAGTATTGTTTATTTCTCATTTCTAATAAAGCCCCGCTCTCATGCTCATAAATCGTTATGAATTGATTTTATTAAAGTCAAACAACTTCATACTCATCTATAATTAAGTAAGTTCTTTGTTAAATATTAAAGTTATACCCTAAATAATTATCATGCTTTTCATGAGTTGATTTATGAATGTGTCAAAATAAATCTCACATCTTTCATCTATAAAATTAGAATCATAATTTTTTTCCCAGTAAAATACCTTTATTTACCTTTGTTTAATTGTCGGGGCATAGACATATATAATTCTCCCATACTTGTGTATTAGTTATTGGCATATGAGCACGACTACCATTACTTATTGTAAATTGTAACTCCTATTCTTAAAGACTAGAGATAATATATCATCTTAATCATAAACATTTGAACAAATATTTATTATTAAACATTTTATATAGCATAATTTTGTTTTGACTGTTTTCATTATTTAATAACTATTTTAATATTAATGCTTGCTGTCTGTATTGGCAATCCGAACATATATATATGAATCTTTTTATAAATATCCATAGTCATTAGTAGAGTCAGATCAGCGGTCAGAAATCATCATCATCCATTGAGCTAGTTCTTTAGCGCATAGTCATGTGCCGTCTACATATGTCATCCATTGATTTGATCTGAGCTCTGAGTTGGGTTCAAATTCAGTTTGGTCTTGGATTTAATTATTTGGTTTAACTGAGTTTGAATCCGACCACAGGTTATGACCGGTACAATAGATAGATAGATAGATAGATAGATAGATAGATAGATAGATAGATAGATAGATAGATAGATAGATAGATAGATAGATAGATAGATAGATAGATAGATAGATGGATGGATGGATGGACAGACAGGTACAGGTAGATAGGTAGGTAGGTAGATAGGTAGGTAGGTAGGTAAATAGATAGGGTAGACAGATAGATAGATAGATAGATAGATAGATAGATAGATAGATAGATAGATAGATAGATAGATAGATAGATAGATAGATAGATAGATAGATAGATAGATAGATAGATGGATGGATGAACAGACAGACAGGTAGGTAGGTAGGTAAATAGATAGGGTAGACAGATAGATAGATAGATAGATAGATAGATAGATAGATAGATAGATAGATAGATAGATAGATAGATAGATGGATGGATGGATAGAGATAGATAGATAGATAGATAGATAGATAGATAGATAGATAGATAGATAGATAGATAGATGGATGGATGAACAGACAGGTAGGTAGGTAGGTAGGTAGATAGGTAGGTAGGTAGGTAGATAGGTAGGTAGGTAGGTAAATAGATAGGGTAGACAGATAGATAGATAGATAGATAGATAGATAGATAGATAGATAGATAGATAGATAGATAGATAGATAGATAGATAGATAGATGGATGGATGGATGAACAGACAGACAGGTAGGTAGGTAGACAGATAGATAGGATAGACAGATAGATAGATAGATAGATAGATAGATAGATAGATAGATAGATAGATAGATAGATAGATAGATAGATAGATGGATGGATGGATGGATAGAGATAGATAGATAGATAGATAGATAGATAGATAGATAGATAGATAGATAGATAGATAGATAGATAGATAGATAGATAGATAGATAGATAGATAGATAGATAGATAGATAGATAGATAGATAGATAGATAGATAGATAGATAGATAGATAGATAGGATGAATTTTAAAATTTCTTTTAGACCGTACAATCTAAAGCTTTTTACCCTTCAAATCACTAGGCAAACTTTCTCATCCTTTTATCTCACATATAATCTCTTTTTGGATCTTTTAAAATTTTCCAGTATCCACTTTAAGTCTTCAATTGTTCTTCTATTATCTCTTTTAGAAAAATGGCCAGTGCAGCTTTATCAGCGATATTAATGTGTTTTACTTTACATACTCATTTGTATAGTCTGCACTTTTATTAAGAGTAAAAGTTTTAAATAAAGTGCATTTTAGAAATAAAAATATTCAATCCGTAAATATTGCTAGAGCATATTTATTAAAAACTTTTCTTGTAAAATACATAACTACATTTTTAGTAATAATATTTTTATCTTTATATATATGTGTGTGAGCGCACGTCCGACTATATTATCTATAATATTAAATGAAATAGACTCAATGCACACTTAAAAATTTCAAATAAATGAATGCCATACTATAAATAAAATTTGCCGAATGATTCATAGTATAGTTGTCAAAAAATATAGAAAACTTTTGCTCAAAATATTTTATGATTCGTTTGTTTAGTGAGGCGCGAGGGGAGGGGAGTAAATTTGATTTATAAATTAGAATTAATCAATTCATTTTAATTAATTGGTAAAATGAAATTAGAAACTAATAAATTTAACAATTTAATAGAATGCGCATTAAAAAACTGCAGTCATATGATTAATATGACGTTAAAATAAACACAATATATATATGATCGATTTCTTATTCGATATTTTGCACTTGATGTCTCTATAGAAATATACATTATAATATCGTTTCCAAGCATTAATATTAGATGTAATCATCTACCTAAACAATTCAAAAACAAAGCAAAACTCTCCATATAGTAGTGCATCTTGTGCTAACAAGAGCAATCACTGGATGCCAGAAGGCTTGTGCATAAAATCCCTATCTAGTGCCTACTAACAATTATGTGCTAATATGAGATAGTGATCATGTGATGTTTAGTGGTTAATCATCTATCTAACCAACTAGCTATTTACCTACATATCTCTCTGCTTATAAATATAAAACAAAACATTGTACAGTAATTATTTCAACAACTTTCAATATACAAATAAAAGTTATAACCAATTGGCGGCATGACTGCTATCTTGAGTAGTATTAAAAGATAAAAATTATAAAATCAAATCGTATTAATATCATTCAATATTAACGCTTCATCATGAATATCCAACTTTCATAATTTATGTATATTTACACAATTATATTGCTTATTTATAAAATCTATATTTGTGTTAATATAAATACACACGTAAACTATAAGATATATAAATACTATTTCTATATTAAATAGACAATCACCGTCTTAACAAATGATAAATTTTATACTCAAGCGCTTTTGAAGGCCTAAGCCTTTGATTTTTTAAATCCCTAACTCTAAAAGTTATCAAAGATATAATCATGCCTCAAAGTAATTATAGCTTTTGCTTATTTACTGAACATTTATACCACATTTAGATTTCCAATGATGTTTTATATTACCTTCCCCAACTACTTTTTTTATCACCGCAAACCTTGTATTTCTGCTTCCCAATAGCAAATGCCAATTCACCATCACTGTAGGCTTCTTCAGTTTTCAATTGTAGATCAACTTTTTTATCGCAGTATTTTTCTATTTCTTGCTTTATCACTAAAATGTTTGATATTTTATTACTTAATGTTAAACATTTAAAATCATTTTATAATTGTTTTAATACATTTCAAAAATCTG
The DNA here is from genome assembly GCA_028023455.1 of Epiperipatus broadwayi. Classification (NCBI taxonomy): domain Eukaryota; kingdom Metazoa; phylum Onychophora; class Udeonychophora; order Euonychophora; family Peripatidae; genus Epiperipatus; species Epiperipatus broadwayi. The sequence continues at coordinate 14,906,121 of JAQFVV010000013.1, forward strand.
ATAACTAAAAAACTTTTATATATATAAAAGAGAGGGGATGGACAGAAATCCATTGTCTATTGGATTTTTTGACTATATCTTTTGATTGATATTTAAAAAACTTCAAAGTTAATTCCTGCTTGATTTGTTGTGTGTTATTTTGTTAAAATAGTTTGTGAAGCCTAAAAATGATTTTGCTGCAAAATAGATTGTTTATCATTTCCAAAATACATCAAAATGCAGTTACACTTTGTACTTTTTTGTTAGAAAATATCATTAATACTACGGTTGATTAAAACTAATCAAGTATTATTAGTAATATTAGAAGAAGCAGTATTAATCACATCAAGTCACCTTGATTTCTGATTATTATATAAATAAAATATCTTTAAATCATGTTTGACTTTTCATGCTGCTTAAAGGTTTATTTATTCTTGCCAAATTTGGAATTATATTCATTTTATTCATGGTTAGTTATCTTTTTTTTTTTTCAATACTAACTTCTATTTAGCATTATTCATTTTTTATGAATTCTATATTATAATAATATTGCTAAAATGGGAATTTTTTATTTTATTGTTTGAACTCCAATTAAATATTCATATCTAATTTGATCAGGTATCTAATGATTTCTTTTTCCTTGCTATTCATGGAATTTTCAAAAACTTTTTCAATATCGTAATCCAAAAATATAATATTTTCATATTCTCCTTCCTCATTATTTAATTTTCACATTTATTGAGAGTCACAGAAAATATTATAGATAGAATAAATATAATATGGGGGTTTGGGGGCAGGCAAAATAAACAGAGATTTGTGTGCCCATTGTAGTATATACTTCTGCTGTTACATACATCTTGCAGGAATCCTTCTGTGTCAATCTGCCAAATGACATACCATGTGTGAAATAGTGGAACCATTTAACACATTGTTTTATAAAGTGCATTTTGCATTTTTGTCAATTTTTTATAATGGCTGAAAAGTTTGACAATGTGAAATTCTGTTTTCTTTTATAAATAATAACAAAGAAAAAAGTTGTAATGCTTGAAACAGATTACAAGAAATATGATCTCATAAAAACACAAGTTTTGAGTGGTTTAATTGAAATGTTAAATTCACCACATCACTAAAAAGTATTGTAAGTGAAGTCCAAAATCAAAACAATGCTGATTTTTGTTTTTTGATACAAATGGAATTTTTCTCTCAAATTTAGTTCGTAACAATCATGCATTTTATCTGCAAGTTCTGAAACATTTACATGATGTGGTAAATGTAAACTTCTTGTTTTGTGACAAAGAAAAGAAGGCAAACTGCACCCCCACATTGTGTCATCTCTCAAGTCTTGAATGTGAAACACTTTTTAATTAAATTCAGCATGATTTAGCTTATCTATTGTCCATATTTGCTTAATCTTACTTCATATGATTTTTTTAAATCTCTCAAATGAAAAAAATGTCTCTTTTTTTGTGTGAATTTAGAAGTGGAGAGGGGAGGTAAGGCAGAGACATTAAAATGCATCTCTTTGCAAGTATTTCTGGACTACTTTGAAAAATGAAAAACACATGTAGGCAGGTGTATTGTATCAAATGGATAGTAATTTGAAAGAGATTAAATTTATAATACTTAAAAATAAATAAACTTTTTGGATATTCCTATGTACATCTTTACATCTAAAAATATTTTTGATGCTTTTTATTACAATTACAATAATGAATCCTGTCAATATAAGTGTGTATGTGTGTGTTTGTATGGGCATGAAAATAGAGAAAATAATAGAGTCAATTAAAAAATCAACTAATTAAAGAAAATATAAAAAACAATATATATATATAACTGATTATTAATTTATCTAGCACAATGTTTTTATTTGTAATAGGCAAGGAAAATTACATCCACACATGTATTGTATGAAAATGCACAAAACAGAGGAATACCTCACTTTCTAAACACAAAATAATCTTTGAAAACATATCTGAATGAATCCACCTTTATATATATATATATATATATATATATATATATATATATATATATATATATATATATATATATATATATATATATATATATATATATAGGCCAATCTTAAGCATTTACAAATGTGAGTGTGGAGGTCTTAATCAATCCCTTTTAATTCCATTCGTTATATATTAATAAACAATTTACTGCATGTTACTATTAGATGTAATATTAAATATATGTAACTAATTATTAATTTATTTAGTGCTATGTACTTGTAATAGTCATAAGAAAATCACCCCCACACACTCACTGCATAAAAATTTACAAAGTATAGGAATAGCTTCACTTTCTAAACATAAATTTTTATACTAGAATGAATTCACTTTATCTTTTTTACCTAAATTAATAATTAGTTATATATATTTAATATTACATCTAATACTGATATGCAGTAAATTGTTAAAATTTAACAAATATCATATGTTAATATATAATGAATGGACTTAAAAGTGATTGATTAAGACATTCATGCTCTCACTTCTAAATGCTTAAGATTGGCTTATATATGTGCTTTTACTTAAAAAAAAAAATAAGGTGGATTCATTCTTATCTTTTCAAAGACTCTATCTTGTGTTTAGAAATTGAGAGTATTTCTCTGTTTTGTAAATTTTCATACAGGACATGTATGGGAATGATTCCTTTATGGCAAAAATAAAAATCACTTATCTATAGAGCTGTTTAATATTTCAACCTGAGTATTGACTTCATCAAAAACTACATCTAAATAAATAAACTAACGAAAAATTAAAATTAAAAATAAATTATTTTAAATTATTTTATAAATGTTTTGAAGATTCCTATAACTACAAAATAATCTTTCTTCAAGATATGCATAGCCTATAAAAAATCTTCAAAATTGTTTCATGATAATTATTTAAATGTCATTTCTGTTTCTAATGAAAGCCACTTCTGACTGAAATATTAAGTAAAATATATAGATATAATCAAAATTACTCTAAATACACAACTCAACCAGGTGGAATTGTGAATAATGTTTAGTTTAAATATGTTAGTTATTTTGTACTTGTTTACACTCGAGAAGTCTGTTTGTAGCCATGAAACCATTGATATTGTTTTAGATTTTATTTTCTTGACTAGTGTGTTTGAGTTGTGTATTTGGGGTCATTTTGATTATTTATCGAATAGTTTAGCTTTATGCTTTTATTGTTTACATTTTGTTATATATATATCAAAATATATATATATATATATATATATATATATATATATATATGAAATATGCCCAATGCCCATTGCTAGCTTAAAATTCAAATATAAAATGTCTATTACTCCCAATGCTATGTTTTTCCAGAAAATGCTACCTTGTGAGTAAAGATCAAGTCTGTATTTAATGGCCTGACCAAAAGGTTACTTCTTAATCATATACCACAAAGTTCTTATATATTTTGAAGTTTATACTTTTTCAAATAAGAAAAATGAAATTTAAATTAGCAAAGATTTTAAATTGCTCATAAACAAACATGTTTAATTTATGTATACAAAAAAAGTAATACATTAGTCATTTTAAACTTTGCAATCTCCTGAATGTAAATATATAAGAAATAGGTCCAGTGTATATGGTAACCTTTTTGTCATGCAGTTAAATGTAGACTTTATCTACTTTCAAAATTAAAATTTTATTTACACTTTAGAGTAGATACAAGAGAAATCAATAATGGCTTAAAATTAGGTCAATAAGAAAGTTTCAATGAATACATATAAATGTGGTATGCAAACCATGTATATAGAAACATCAAAAGTTGTATTAGATCAATAACATAGTCTCAAGAGCTGCATAAGAAAATTATGATAGGCAAATTAATGCAAGTATGAAAGAAACAATCGAAGAATATACTAATGCCTTAAGGCAGTGTGTCATATGCATAATTTGCTAGGGATATAAAGTAAGTCAAACCTATATATAAGGTTTAGAAATTCCATTGATTGATAATTATCTTGGCCCAAAGGCCAATAGGACTATAACAATATTTACAAGTTGATATATAAAAGGGACTATTGAGAATCATTAATTAGGATATATAGGTAAATTAATTACACAGTACAGAACTAATGCAAAGTTTATGTATTAAATACATAGGGTGTATGAAAGATCTACATAATTAAAGTTTAAATTGTTATTAGATGAAAGGTGGGATATATTATTCATTCAGTGGAAGGGAGAAAGTTCAAATCTTAAACCTAAGAATTACATGAATTAAGTCTATATCCTCATCTGTCTCCAGGTTTGGTCAGTTAGCCAAGGCTGACAAGTTCGTTTATCCTCATCTTTTATCTTGTAGAGAAACTTGAAAAATCAATTAACCATTGAGTCATCACAGCCATGATCAAATATCATGCTACATCCAGTGGTCCAAACTGAGAAGTTAATGAAAGTGGCCAGTCTTATTGTTCTAAATTGACCCTTTTTAATTGTGGCCTTAAGAGAAATGTTAGCTGGATCATTGCCATTCATCTGGTCTAATGCAAGATTCGGGAAGTAAGTCCATGAACCACATTGATGCAGAATGTGGTCAATGAACTCCTCCTGCTTGTTTCATAGGGGGTAAAAGGGGTTGATGTTGTAACCTCTTTGGTAGTGGAGAAAGACCCCAGTGGGGATGATTTTTATTAAAAAATTGACAAATTTTGGACTCAGTTTGATGAATTTTATTAATTTGAAAAATTGAGATTCCTATAGGGAGTATATTAACTGATTTAGTTTTTTTGGGGGGAACATTAATCGATAAACTTCCCAATATGATAAATTTTCCCTGTAAAAAAGAACCAACCAAATGCTTCTCCATCTAGGTGGAGGTCAATTGGTAGGCTCAACCTTTTCCATGGGGAAAGGGCACTCCATATCAGGATTATTCTTAAAAATCTTGAATAGTACATTATGAGTTCATTGGAGGTAAAAAAAATCTTCAGCGAATGAAGGCTAAACCCATTAAGAAGCTTGGATTTTTGTAATAGGTTGAGGCTGATGATGGGAGTCTTGCATCCCCAGCAAAAGTTTCTGCATAAGGTTTCAAGTTTTTGAGTAAACTTGCCCATGGGAGAAAATACTGCCAGATAGTATGTTATTTTGGGCAATACTACAGCATTCAGTAGTGCTATCTTCACCAACAAAAACAGCTAGACCTTAGATAGTGATGTTACTGTAGAATTGTCTTAGCTAATAAGGAAGCTTCGAGTTCCCTCATAGTGGATGGTGGAGGCTAGGGGGAAGCTGAGAAATTTCTGAGGGGGGCTTTAAACCCACCTGGTATTTGCTTGTCTGATAGAATCAACCACATGGCCGATTTCACTCTGTTTACTCTGAGACCAAATTTGCAAGAAAATTGATCTAGATATTCCTCAAGCCTAGTGAACTCATCCCGACATGAGAGGAATACCACTACATCATCCATATAGGAAATATGGCAAATGTTCTCTCTCAGCATAGGGATGGCTATCTCAGAAAAATAGCCTCAATGCATAGCAGTAATGGGTTCACATAGGCTGTGAAGAGGAGTATACTTAGTGGTGAGCCCTGAGGGATGGAAATACAGGGCCAAAATCCTGGAACCACTCTGCCATTCAGAGAGAAAAATACCTCCTGATTGTGAAGCAGGTTCTCTATCATCTGGAGGTATGCTGAAGGTGGTGAGCCCTGAGGGATGGAAATACAGGGCCAAAATCCTGGAACCACTCTGCCATTCAGAGAGGAAAATACCTCCTGATTGTGAAGCAGGTTCTCTATCATCTGGAGGTATGCTGAAGGCACTTGGAGTTCCTCCAGCAGACTAAGTAATATGTCAATCCTGATGCAATCAAAGGCTTCGGCAAAGTTGAGTTGAACTGCAATTGGTTGTGACATTCTTCTCTTGCAAACATGATCTATGAGAAGGTGAAAATGGCTGATGGCATTGGCAGTCAAGCTCCCCTTCTTGGCAAATTGGTATAAGAACAATTGATCTATGATGATGTCTTGGATATCCTCTTTAATTAAGGCAACATTGAAATGGGCTGGAGGTTGTCCAACCGATGTAGGGTTTCCCATTTCTTAATAAGGGGAACCATGGCAATCAGACACATTCCATTGATTTCCTGGCTGCCATCAGCCAGATGGTCAACCATTTCTTTGACAATAGGGATGGTAAAGTCACAAAGATGTATGAGTACAAACTTGGGAATGCCATACAGGCCAGGATGAGTTCTATCAGGGAACAATCTCAATTTCAACAGAATCCTAGCTTCAATGATCTTATGTAGAGCAAATTCCCTATTAATGAGAGTCCTATGGAAAAAAATTTTCCAAAGGCTGGAATTTTCTGTAGTAAAATTCACAAACTCTGGTCAACATGGACCTCAATAGACCTAGGGGCCTTAGATCTTTTGCCAGAGCCCAGGGCCCATCTTAGATAGCCTCTGGTCTAGCAATGTTGGTGATGAAAATATTGTCAGGCCCCCTTAATCGAGAGATACTCAGTAATGGCTCCTTGAGTGTGCTTATATTTTGTCTTTAGAGCCAGAATATTTGAGGCAGTTTGGTCTTCATAAGGAAGTGAGCTGAGCTGGCCGTGAAGTCCAATTCATGAAGCATACAAACCAGACCCTTAGATTTAATTGTACATTTATTGATTAGGTATTATCTTTTCTCATAAGCTGGAAAAACAGATTTGTGAAGTGATGTACTGTATTAGTGTGTAGAAACAAAAATGTTATAAACCATTTATTGTAAAATTACATTTTATAAAGAAAATTCCAGGATTAACAAGATTTTAAAGAGAAAGGGTCAAATCATTCTAATTTCTTTCATTAAAGAAATTCGATAAAAAAATAGACAAAATTTATAAATTACTACTAGATTTATATTTATTTCTTAGCAATAGGATATATCCGTTACTATGGAATAATTTTGATTACATTGCAAATTTTAGTATAATAAATGATTCAAATTTTAAATTAGCAAAAAAAAAAAATTACAATCTGTAATTATAAAACAATTACCAATGATTACACTTCAAAATAAAAATCCATTTATAATTTATCAAATAAAGCCCTTTCTATAGATAAGATTTCAATTTTAGAAAAAGTTTTTAATTTTGCAATAACATCTTCCTGGATACCATTTGGAAAAAAATATTTGTGATGTTGAATCAACTTTTGAAAGATAATTTCTTCAACAGCTGATATAGCTAGGGCAGAAATTTGTAATGTTTTACATCAAAGAAAAAAAAAACTGTGTTTTACATAATCTAAAATCGGATCTAAAATCGGATAAATCAGTGGTTATAGTCCTGGCTGATAAAGATAATGCTACGGTCATCATGGATTGTGTTTCATATAACAATAAAATCCCTAGCTGTATTATAAGATAAAATTTATATAAAATATAAAATAAATCCTATAACTTATTTTTAAAAAAAACTAAAGCAATCATTAATAAATCACCAATTGAAAAAAACATAAAAAATAAAATTATTCCTCATGTGAAATCTGGTGTCTGTCCAAAATTCTATGGGCTTCTTAAAATACATAAAGCAAATGCCCCCCTTCACCTAATAGCAAGGGCAATAGGATTTCCTATTCACAATTTAGCTAGATTTGTATCTGATTTGGTAATACCTTCAATACCACCTACTAAGTCATATATAAAAAATTCAATACATTTTGTTTCTCTTTTTAAAAATCTTAAAGTTAATACAGATGATATTCTGATTAGTTTTTATGTTTCTTTACTTACAAATATTCCAGTTAAAGAAGCTTTGAATATCATTTCTCAGTGATATATTTTGCTTGACTATATTTTTGCCTTGGCTAAACACTATCTTTCAAATACATATTTCATATACAATAGATAACATTATAAACAAATTTTTGGTACTCCTATGGTTTCTCCTATTTCAGGAGTAATGAAATATATAAAAATGCTTACTCTATAATCAGCACCTTTAAAATCTGTTGTTCGGCTGAGATGTATAGATGACACATGTCATCTGGCAACATGGTAAAAATAAATTGTAAGATTTTTTATCACATTTAAATAATATCCATCCAGATATTACATTTACAATGGAAATACAATCTGATATGAAACTTTCCTTTCTTGATGTTCTTATCATCAAGAAACAAAATATTTTTTTATCATTCTCGGTTTTCAGAGAAACTACACATACTGACAGGTACCGTCAATTTTCTCTCATCATCATCTATCTGGGATTTTTTCTGTAGCCAAAACACTATTTACCAGAACAATTAACCTTTCAGAGAGATTTATCTAAAAGATAAATACATCATATAAATAATATATTATTAAAAAATGGTTATAATAAAAAGGTTATAAATTGAGCCCTATTTTATGCTAAAATTTCCAAAAATGGAAAAAGAAAAAAAAACTATTAGGGTTTGTATTCATTATATAAAAATAACCATAGACATTATCAGGAGATATTCTAAAATGTTACAACAAAAGACAGCATACTACCCTTATCAAAAAATTAGTATTTTTTTAACCAAGCCTAAAGATTCAATCCCTCTTGAGGCTCTAGGAGTTTATGATATTTCATATGGAATTTGAAGTCTTTTTAAATGTGTACAAGCAATTGTCACATCAGTATTAAAAGGGATGAACATGCTTGTGTAGTGAAGCAACATTCATCATCATCAGCACTCTCAATCCATGTTACGGATTCAGGTCACTATATTGACTTTTCTAAGACCAGGATCCTATCCAGATATGAAAACCTACACCAATGTACAATCAGAGAAGTTATTGAGATTCTAAAAAGACTAAATTATATCAACAAATGCAATGACAACTAAAAACATCCTCATATTTGGGGGGGGGGGGGGATTTGAAAAACACATTATTCTGAAGATTCTGAATTTCTTATTTGTTGTATGTTTACTTTTCAATTATTTTATATACCTGTTTTTTTTTTAGTTGTGAAACTTAAACAATTTTGTGATCACTGTTTTCAGCATTTCTACAACTATCTTTATAAATATTGTTTACAGCCCTCTCCAATTATATAGCATTTATTTCCCAGTTGAGGGTTTGTGTGATTAAGTTAAAACATTGGAATATCTAATTAAAATCTTACACAGATGAACTCACAAAATATGTCTTTTATATCTGTAATATGTGAAAACATTCATATAAACATATATATATTTATAATTTTAATAAGGCACTGTGAAATATAAAATGCAGTAATGCACATTTCGTGATAAATTAATTTAACAGATTTATTCCAGTTCACATTAAAATGTTATCTTGGACAAAAAACATTTTTAATGTTTCACTGATGAATTAGAATAGAAAATTTATAATGTTAATTTTGTAATTATAAATTTTATTAAACGCTCACTATTATTTCAGTAATAGTTTTAACAAAGCTGTAAACCTTAGCAATGAGCGTCTGAAAAAATCGTCACTAGGGACCTCTGTAGGTCTTTAAACACATGCTTACGCTATGAAGAAAAGAGAGAATCCCTAGAGAATCCCTTCTTTACTTCGACCTAAGGTTTACAGCCTTGTTAAAACTATTAATGTTAATTTTATATTTTCTTATCAATATAGATGCCTTATTATATAAATATATATGTATGTATAACATTTGGAGAAATATAGTGTAACTATATAATTGCATTACTTCCGTAGTGGCAATGTTTGCCATGCTAAAATAAAAAATGAATATCAGACAATCATAACTATAATAATGAATTTCAAACTATCTAAGATATTCTTACAACTATAAGAATATATTAGCTGGTTTGAAATTCACACTTATAGCTACAAGAATATCTCAAATAGTTAGAAATGTGCTGCTTTCATAGTTATCACTGGTTGATTTATACATCTATATAAGATCTTAGATAATAAAATGGATTTATTTTTCGCCATAATATAACAGATCTTTTTATAGAAAATATTGCATTTACATAAGTAGTGCTTCAGAAATTAATTTAATCTAAATATATACTTTTGTGGGTACTGTAATATGGCACTGTTACATATATAAATATTGTGAATTAAAATATAAAAATTTTAGAAAACAATAAATATCTTAATGCCATCTTTATTAAATTTAATTAACTATCTTGTCTTATGTCTGCATATTTTTTACTAAGGCAATAAAATGATATTATCAATGAAATAGTTAATTGAATTATTATAAGTTCCTAAAATTATTTTATGTGTGTGTGTATGGTAAGATTCTAGGGCAAAAAATGAAAAATGTATAATTTTCAAATTTATTCATATATAAATACTAATATTATATCAATTATCAGATATTATAGAGATGCTATAAGCAACTTAACAAAACAGGAAGCAAGGTTATATGATTATCCATTTTAAACATTTTAAAATTTGGGTTGAGGATGATAATAATAAACAATTAATCTGATATAAAAATAAATTGTTTTGATTAATAAATATATAAATATTACATTTTATGTAATGTGTTGAAAAAATATGTACTTATATTGTGTGTGTGTATTAATTAAATACTAAAGTGGGAGAAACAAATGTAAACATCAAATTAATTCATAGTAGTCATGATATAAGTCCACATTCTCATAAGTCATTGACTAAGTAAAAAATATATCAGACTGATTTATATATATATATTTGTTGCAGTTTTTAAAAGTGTATCAGTTATTTTCATATTAATTTCATTCAAATCTGAATCATGTTCAAAATCTACTAATACTTGAAACCGATTTGTAAGTTCTAATTTAAATTCATTAGAATGTTTCTGAAGATTAGGAATATCAACTGTAAAAATTGTTTCTCTTAATAATTTTTGTCTCTCCAGTTTTGCATTAACACGTATCTTACATTTTACTAATTGATGATAATTTCCTGTGTTAAATTTATTAAGAACATTACAATCTTGAAATATGTATTTCCTGTTAGTCAAAATATAATCCAATTCTGCTGTACCTTCATTGGGATGCTTCCATGTTTCTCAAAAAATGAATTCATAATATAAAGTTTTTCTTTTTCAGCAAACTCTACTAGTCTATGTTCTCTCTCATTCTATTACCATAACCAAAATTACCTACAGCACTTTCATCTTTCATTTGTTTACCAATTCTAGCATTAAAGTCTCCCATAACAATTTAAAATGTTGTTTACTCTGATTGAAAGCTTTTTGTATATCCATATAAAAATCTTCTACTACTTCATCACTATAAGAACTTGTTGGGGCATAAACCTGAATTATCTGCAGTTGGTATCTGCTATTAAGTTGTATAACTAATCTTGCCACTCTGTCTGATACAGCATCAATCTCCACAATGTTGTTCTTCCATTTTTTTATTTATAATGAATTCTACTCCACTTGTATTTCCAATATTTGTGCCTCGATTTCCACCAACCAAGGGAACAAGCTGGATTTAAAAATGGTTTTAGTACAGTAGATCATATCCAGGTATTGAGAGAAGTTGTAGAAAGGACAAATGAATATGAGTTGCCATTATTTTGGCATTTGTAGATTATGAAAAGGCATTTGATTCTATAAACATTTATTTAGTGATTAAAGCATTGGATCATCAAGGTATAGATCCAGGATATTGTCATATTTTAAAGAATATTTATAAAAATGCAACAGCAACAATTAGACTACATAATGATACTGGGAAAGTCAACATTGAGAAAGGTGTAAGAGGTAACTCCATATCTCCAAAACCTTTTACAACAGTGTTGCAAGAAGTATTTTATGGATTAAAATGGGAAACTAAAGAAGCGAAAGCAAATGGAGATTATTTATGTCATTTAGATTTTGCAGATGATATAATTGTTTTTGCAAATAATGCTTCAAAACTGCAGGAAATGATGCAGGAGTTATCAGATGAAAGTAGGAAAGTAGGATTAAAGATAAATGTTAAAAAGATTAAAGCAATGTTTAATCGATTTGCTCAAAATATTAAAATAAAGATTGATTATGATGAATTAGTAGAAGTTAACAGTTACAAATACCTTGGTCAGATTATTAATACAAATGGAAACATAATGGATGAAATTAATCATAGAATTAAACTTGGTTGGAGTGCTTTTGATAGAAATAACTTGATACTAAAAGGAAATATGCCTATGTGTTTGAAAAGGAAGGTTTTTAGCAAATGTGTTTTACCAGTTCTTACTTATGGATCTGAGACTTGGACACTTAATAGAAGAGCAATACAGAGACTCCAGACCACTCAAAGAAGTATGGGGAGATGCATGTTGGGAGTAACAAGAAGAGATCGAAAACACAATGTATGGGTAAGAGAACAAAAGGTATTACTGACCTCATTGAAAAAATTAAAAGATTGAAGTGGAGTTGGGCTGGACATATTTTTAGAAGAGATGATAAAAATGGACAATTGAAATTTTAAACTGAATTCCAAGAGAATGTAAAAGACCCAGAAAGAGACCACATGTGAGATGGATGGATGAAATAAGAAAGTGTGCAGGGGTGATGTGGAGAAGAGAAGCTAAAGACGGGAAAGATGGATTAAACTTGGAGAGACCTTCATCCTGCAGTGGATTGATAATGGTTGTTGATATATATATATATATATCAGAAACAAGTCGGGGTAGATATATAAGGTCTGTCTCATCTGATAATTAGAAATTTGTTCTGAATATATGTTTAGTGAGTAAAGTCAGAATGATATTTTCATTATCTGGATGACTTAGGAAATTTTAGAACTCATATCAGAAATAATGTGAGTTAATATATGAATATGTGGGCAATATGACTGTTTTAATTTAAAAAGCAAATATTAACGGAGATTCTATTTTTTTTATTTTTAAAAATTGTTTATTGAAATAATATGTACTATACTATCTCAATGCTCAATGATAAAGTATTTAGAAAAAAATAATAATATAATTAAAACTATTTTTATATCAAATTGAATATAAATAATTTAATTATTAATCTATTAAAAATACTAGTATAAGTGAAAGCATCATCATATCTTTATAATAATAATAATAATAATAATAATTATTATTATTATTATTATTATTATTATTATTATTATTATTATTATTATTATTATTATTATTATTACTACTACTACTACTGCTACTACTACTATTACTACTACTAAATAAGGAAATATCAAATTGATGCTTTTTGTTAGAAATCATATTTCACATAATTCTAATGGTTAAAATCTTTTATAGTTGTGCGTGTGTGTGTGTATATATATATGTAGAATGATAATTAAAAAAAATAATAAACTGTCGAATTTTTATTTCATAGGTTTCCAGTAAAACAGTATTAAAAAGAATAATTAGTAGATAATAAATGTATTGTACAAAAGAATAGTATAGGTTTTCAGAGTCTAAAAATTATATCTACTGTGATTGATTAAAAATTTGCATTTATATTTTGTTAATGTAATATTAATAAAGTTCTGGACAAGGTTATGTTTATAATTAAAAGATGTATATTTTTGGATTGTTGTGCCTGCATTTCAGGAATTATGGTTGTGATAATCAGTTAACATTAATAGAAAGAAATTTGTAATATTACTTGTCTGAAGGTTTGTAATGATGGTATATTATAAGATGTAATATGTTGGACTATTTCCATCATTTATGAGTGAATGTTGAATGTATAGAAAATTTTAAACTTTATTTAAACTTTTCAAATACAAACAACTTGTTAGTAATAACACACCAATAGACAATACAGGTTAGTAATTACACAATGTTTCGAGTAGTATTATTCTCCACTCTTCTTCAAGTGTTGCTGGCCTATATGCACAGTGACAATATTCACTTAGAAGTTGAACTCACACCTTTAGATTCTTGTATATTGAATTTAAGGCAAATGCTCTACCAACTGAGTTATTCTGTCAAAGGCAACATATAAAAGAAGTTTGATTTATTTATATATGAGGGTTGGTTCAAATCCTCCTGAGTCCTTCAATTTTTTTTAACCAAGTCTAATTATTTTTATTTTTATTTTTTCCTAAGAGCAAGATTAATTAGAGGCTTCCATACTTTGTGTATTGCGACACTGGGTTGACTTATAGGATTATTTACCATTGTCATATGAGCAGCTTCCTTAAATTTTCTTCTATGCATTTTTTCTCTTTATCTTTGTATTTTCCCATTTAAGCATGTGGTCATTAGTACATACATGATCTGCTATGGTAGACACATCTGTTTTTTTCTCTTTTAACCATTAGTTTGTGTTCCTTTAATCACTGTTCAACAGGACGACAGGTCTCATCGATATATTTCCTTCCACATTCACATGGTATTTCATAGATGCAGTTTTTGTTCTTCAGCATTTCCAGTTTATGCTTAGTAAAAGTAACTATGGTTACTTCTGGTTACTTCTACTAAGCCTAAACTGGAAATGCTGAAGAACAAAAACTGCATCTATGAAATAACCATGGTTACTTCTACTAAGCCTAAACTGGAAATGCTGAAGAACAAAAACTGCATTTAAGAAATACCATGTGAATGTGGAAGTAAATACATTGGTGAGACCAGTCACAAAAAAAACTGCATCTATGAAATACCATGTGAATGTGGAAGGAAATACATTGGTGAGACCTGTCGCCCTGTTGAACAGTGATTGAAGGAACACAAACTAATAGTTAAAAGAGAAAAACAGATGTGTCTACCATAGCAGTTCATTTATGTACTAATGACCACATGCTTAAATGGGAAAATACAAAGATAAAGAGAAAAAAATGCATAGAAGAAAATTTCAAGGAAGCTGCTCGTATGACAATGTTAAATAATCCTATAAGTCAACCCAGTGTGGCAATACACAATGTATGGAAGCCTCTAATTAATCTTGCTCTTAGGAAAAAATAAAAATAATTAGACTCATTAAAAAAAATTGTTCCTCTCAGGAGGATTTGAACCAACCCTCATATATAAATATATCAAATTTCTACTATATATTGCCTTTGACAGAATAGCTCAGTTGGCAGAGCGTTTACCTTAAATTCAATATACAAGAATCTAAAGGTGTGAGTTCAACTTCTAAGTGACTATTGTCACTGTGCATATAGGCCAACAACACCTGAAGAGTGGAGAATAATACTACTCAAATGTTGTGTAATTACTAACCTGTATTGTCTATTTGTGTGTTATTACTAACAAGTTGTTTGTATTTGAAAAGTTTAAATAAAGTTTAAAATTTTCTATACATTCAACATTCACTCATAAATGATGGAAATAGTCCAACATATTACATCTTATTCGTAATATTGTTTGTGAGATTTAACCAAGAGATATATATGTATTGCGTTTCTATATATCAAAAGATAAAGAATATAAAAAATAATTGTAAAAAATATAAAATGTAGTGGCTATTTATTTATTTTTTTACAAAAATTTATATTAAAAACTGTACTTTGAAATTATTAGGATTAGATTTGTTTTATGTATAGGAAGGGATAAATTAAATCATTTTATGTAGTGAGTTAAAATATTAAATTATTCCTTGGTTTTAAGACAAAAGGTTGTAATATTTTGAATTTGCAAACAAAATTACTATTTTACTGTATTCGACAGTGTTTTCTATTAATAAAATAACTATGAAATATTTTTGATTTCAAATTCTGCAGTTATGTGGTTTGGGAGATTTAAAACAGAGAAGTTACACTTTCATTTTAATTTTTAATGTTTATGTCAAATCTGCGATTTGCAAAATGATTATCTAGATTTATATATTTTACACAGAATTAAACTGGTTACATTATTTGTCTTACAGTTAGAGGGGGCTTTCATTTTTGAAAAAAATTTATTTGTATCATTTAAACCCTGACAAAATTGCTTTGTTGTTGTTTTTTTACATTGTTAAATATTTGGTAGCCTATTGTCAAAAGTGGGTAATATTATTTACTGGTTTAATTATTGTAAAAATTGTTTCTTATAGCACTTGTTATCATTCCAGCTTTTATATTTCCTTTTTTTTTTTTTGCTTCAAATTACCTGCTGGTGTTTGATTTTATAAATAATGCAGAGTCATTCAATTCTTATTTATTGACTAAAAATGAACTTCAGTTTTTGCAGTGGTTTGACATAAAAATATTTAAATTTATCAGTTTGTTTTTATAAAGATTTTATAAAATATTAAAGATTTTAAGACTTCTCATTCGATAATTTAATATACAAAATTAACAAAGCGTATGCCACACTTGAATGAGAAGCTATAAAGATACACAGAAATTATTACACGCTAAGCGCTTTCGAGGTCTTTTGCCTCATATTCATAGCGGTACTGTGAGCTGCAGAACGAAAAAATAAGGCAATGAAACAAAACAGTATGCAAAGCATATGCAAATGAACTAGATAGTCCAACGTTTGGAGATGTCAAAGCAGGTATCTCGTCTATTGATGGAGTTATTATTGCCATTAATAAAATATGCTTCTCTGATTTTCCGCTTGATGTCATTTTTCTCAATACAGACTATTTTAGGGCTGGAAGGTTCAAACAAATGTCCTGTCTTCTTGGAATGCTCTAAAAATGTTGATGAATTATCATTGTTTTTCATGGCTCTATTATATGTATATCTGTGTTGTGCTGTCCTGTTGATTATGCCTGCCTTGGTTTCTCCAAAATAAATGGCCCGGCAACCAGGTTGTGGCAAGCTATGCTGTAAACGACATGGGGAGTCTGAGAAGGTTCAATTTTGTCCTTAGAGTTATTGATTAGACGATTAGTGCATGGGGGTGTATGAAAGCTAATTTTAAATTTATTGGACAAAACCTTGATTAATTGATAGGAGATTTTAGGTATGTGGGGAAGAGTAATATATGGAAGTTTAATATTGTTTTTATTGTCAGTGATTTTCCTATAAAATTGTTTGATTTTATTGTTAATAGTGTTGAGTTTATAGCCTGCTTGTAGTAGGTCTTTTGGTGTAAAGATGTATATTATTCTTTCTATCTGCCTCAAACTTGCACAGCTGCATATTTCTATATAAAAATGCTTGCAGGCCTGCCAATTTGTGAGAGCTTGGAGAGTTGGAGTATGGGTGTATAAAGCCTCTGATTTCAAAGGGCTTTATTATCATTGAATAATTTATACCTCTCTCATCGCGTGTTAACCTAACATCAAGGAAATTTAGACTTTGGAATACGTCTTCTGCTGTGGAATTGATAGTTAGATTAGTATTATGTGTTAACTCTTGTGTAATACTATTTATAGTGTGCTGGTTGGCTAAAATAAATATATCATCTACGTACCGCATATATATAGTGTGAGGGCTGTCAGCTTGATATTTGGACATGATTAGTCTTTCGTAGTGATTAAGGAAAATGCTGGTTACGATTCCACTGAGGAGGAGGCCCATAGGCCAACCACTTTTCATATTGTACCAAACGTGCTCAAATGTTGTATATATATGTTTATCCATCCACGTTAAAAATGTAACGATGAAATTAATGCGTTCAGCTGACATCGTGTTGGTAAGTTCTTGTTGGATGATTTGAATAGATTGTTTTCTGTCAACCGATCCGTATAATTCTTTGACGTCAAGGGTAGTCATATAGAAGTTGTTCTCGATCGTGGCTTTTTTGATTTTTTCCACAACTTGAAAGGACAAATTAACAGAATAATTTCCAAAGCCCAAGCTGTCTATTAATAGTTGATTAACCATTTTCGCGGTTTGAAAATAATGGACTCCCCCAAAATCCATCATTTTATGTAAATATTCTATTTTTGTAAATTACAAATATTTTTATGAAATGTGCACTATACTTTGAATAATTAATGCTGGATTTAATAATGTTGTTATGAAAATTGTTAGAGGATCAATAAACTCGATTATATTTTTTAATAAATGTGGTCACATAAGAAATATGTCATTAATATAACCTATTTATATACTTTTTTTTTCTTTTTCATGTGTCAAAGCATCGGTCAGGAAGCGAACCCGTGACAACTGCTTGTAAGGCAGCTGTACTGACCACTAAGCCACCAACACTTGACTATTTAATATACTTGATTTGTATTCAGTTGTGTTGAGAAATAAATTTCTGCTTATCCTATTAAAAATTTAATATAATCTAATATCATTTGATATTCATTATATATTCTATTTCTTTATATAGTATTTATCATTAAATTTAAAATAATCATTCTTTAGAATTAAATTTAACAATGTAATAATTTTGCTATGCCTGGTTTGTTTATTATATTTTTGGTTAATGTTTTTTTTTAATTATTAATTGATGTCAGTATATACAAGTTTTTGTTGTTTGGATGTTAGAAAAGAATGCTGTTATAATTTCATGTTATGAATAATATTTATTGTTAATGTTTTTAATTATTAACTGATGTCAGTAAATACAAATTTCTGTTGTTATAATATGTACATATATTTATTGCTTGATTATATAAAAGTCAGTAAATTTTGTGTGAAATTACTAAAATCTTCCTGAATTGTCAAGCATTAGTGGTCGAGAGGTCAGCGACAGCTGCTTTACAAGCAGTTGTTCCGAATTAGCAGGTTCGCTTCCCAGCTGATGCTATGACACATGAGAAAAAAAACCTTCCTGAATTGCCTTCTTTATAAATTTTGATGTTGCTGTTTATAAATAAAGCAATGAAGGTAATTCCACTATCTTACTTAATTAAGCATCTATCTATTTTATTTAAGGATTCATTTCAGAGTGTTGATCTATTTTACTTAAATAGATAATTTTAAATCCTTTTATATATTTATTTGAGTCATGATTGTTTATCTGTCTTAGATATTTGTTTTTTTATATATGTATCTAACTTATTTGAGAAATCAGCTTTGTGTCAATTTATGTATGCTATTTTATTGTAGCATTTTTTTGAGACCTATCTATCTATCTATCTCATTCTAGCATTTCATTGAGATCTATCTATCTAGTTATTTATGTGTCTAATTACTTATTTGTTTATCTATCAATTTCTTACTTTTGACATTCAATGATTATTGGTAGTGGTTATTAAGAATTGAAATATTTTTAATATTCTAATTTTATTTTGAGCAACTTATTTAAAATTTACCTACTTGGTTTACTTTTTAATAACTTTGGTAATACAATTGAAAATATGGTAATCTTTTTATCAAAAGTGTCCACAATATCCCAAGATAAATTATTAAATGAATTAGCTATTTTTACATTCACTTCTTCTATTTCAGATGTTATATCTAAAAATAAAAAAAAGGCACAAAAAAATTTTCAATATATAATAACTTAAATAATTGTGTAATTTTATATTTTAAATAACAGGATATTTTCTTGTATATAAAAAAATATTTTCATTATTTAATATGTGAAATTACATACATATATATATATATATTCTACGTTTATAATTAATTTACTTGTAATTTTTCATTATACTTTTTGTCAGCAACAGTTAGAAACGGATCATTAACGTTAAAATATTCTACCTTTAAAAAAGGTTGCTGGGAATAATTATTTCTTATCGAAGAACTATACTTACAATAGAAACATGATTATAAATATAATTAAAAATGACGTAATTAAGTTAATAACTAATTTTACTTTGCACATATATACAAATTCTTATATATTATACATAAGAAAATCCTAATATTAAAAAAAAAAGAACACATACTGTATTATATATCTACTCATTTTACAAATGTTGAATTTACAAAATAATATCTTTTTGTTAAATATACATAAAATCTCCATTCTATTACATATTCTTAGAACATACAAAAAAAAACATCTTAAAATAGCTACCAGTATGCTTTTCATGCTGAAATGGCATAAAATATTATCTCTTACACATGTTTTCGTTACTTGTTCAGTATATGTCAATATCACATTACAGCAATTTGATCTACAAGTGTCAAAACAAGTGTCAAACTTTCCGAATTAACACTATCTGGTTTAGATAGATATGTTTTAATGCATATTATTAATCATTTTATTAATAATTACAAGAATTTCTAGCCTCATAAATAATCAATAATAATTATTAATTTATTTATTTTTTAAATGGGTGATGTTTTAGACATTAAATTGTAGTAAAAGAATATGCATATGTTTTTGTTGTTGTTGTTATTGTTGTTGCAAGTAAAATACTTTTAATATTCTTGGATAATTTCTAAATCTTCTTTTCTACAGATAATCAATACAAAGATTATTCAAGTGAGCTAAAAAATAATAATGAATTTTAAAAATACTTCATTACAAGAATCCTCTCCAAAAATATTGCTTTTTTTTTTTTAAACTCCGGAATCATACTGAAAATGTTGCACCAATCCAAGATTTTTCATGTAATAGTTTTAGTTTATTATCTTTCTACATTTATTGTATGGGATTTGTGTCTTAAATAGAACAGGAATTTTTTTAGGTGACTAAAAGTGTCCAGGAAAGTTTAGACTTTTTTACTAACCACTCTGTAACTAATCCAATTGGACATTTAATATATTTTTTATGCAGGCTTCTAACTATTCTTACTGGAATGTATATTATAAAGAGAAAACTCTGCCAAACAAATAACTTAGTTGCCTAACAATTTATGTCTATTGTTTTAATATTTCTCAATCACTTGTGAAATCTTCAGTGAGTTGTTTTATAGTGTTTATGCATAAATATATAGCCTCTTTATATATACTAATAATTTTAAAAATCTTTTAAATAAATATATCTAACACTGAAAATATAAACTTATAAATGGTATAATTAAGTTTGAATATGTTTCTACAATAATTCATTAATCAAATTCCCAAATAAATCATTTTTTTAACAAACTTGCAAACAATAGCCATTCTTTCATATCAATGCCAGAACAATGGAGGTACTGATATCAGAAAGTATGCATTATTTACAATATTCGTTAGAGATCTGAGTTGCAAAATTATTGTAATAACAGACTTAATTGTCATGTGGATATATACTCATGTTTATTTAGGAATTGTTAAAACTAAAGCACTGCTTTGATTCTTCAAATGGCAATTTGTAATTCCAGAGCATTTAAGCTGTACATAAATCAAATTAAAATAGATTTCATTCTTTAATTTATAACAATGTCAACATACTATACGAGCTAAAAAGATGACTTGTATCATTTCACTTCTTTTTATAGTTTAATGACATTTGATTATTAGTTAAGCATAGTCCAATAGAAGTTGCAGTTACTTCCACTTTAATTTTATATCAGTTATATATATATATTTCTAAATCTTTCTCCTCTAAGTTTTTTATTTATATATTATAAACTTTAATGTGCTTTAGTGTTAAATTTTTTTATAAAATATTCGGTTGTCGTCGATGAGCCACCATATCCCACTGGATGGCGCTGTTTTCATGCTAAAACACATAAAAATGCCGTTTCCATGGCCGACATGTTCGAACCCGCGCGTACTTCTATAATACAACTTTTTTGTTGTACTACAGATTGCAGGCCGCTATGTTGCGTTGCAGTACAACATGTATGTTTACGCAGCAAATACATTTTCCCCAATTCGCACAGTTTATAAAATGGTTACGGCTTGGGGAGAGGGTGTGATTTTTTGAATTGGATGGAAATGTTATTTTCATTGGATTTTTTTTTATTTTAAAGTATTGAAATGTTCAGATTTTGTAAAGTAAATTAACAGACTTTTTACACCGTAGTGTATTGAAGTTTTAAGTAATAAATGTTGATGAGATATATGTATAAAGTGAATTGGAATTAGGTAACGCGTAACGTACTGTTCATAACATTTCCATGAGACATTTTAAGATTGTACCGTGTGTATATTTTTGAAATAAAAAAGAGCATTAACACAAAAATATCCAGTAAGAAAAGTACAATTGTACACTGTTTTTTTAAATGTCATAAAAAGCATATATTATAAACATTTTATATATATATATTTGTCATTGTTTAAAAAGTTTTAGTTTCTTCCTTTTCTCCGACTACTGTTATACTTTGTTGAATATAGTTTACATTTATTGTTATCATTTATTTTATAGATGTTAGTAAAAAAAAATATTTACAAAAATACGATTTTGATATTTTTTTATTTTAGCATTACAAACAACAGAACACTAACCGTAAACCTAACCCTAAAGCTAACCCTAAAACTAATCCTAAAGCTAACCCTAAAACTAACCCTAAAGCTAACTCTAAAACTAACCTTAAAACTAACCCTAAACCTAACACGTAACAACTTTTACTTTTAGTTGTCATTCTATTTGAAATAAAAAAAATAGCGGTAAACAACAAAAAAAAAAGCCGTAACCCCAGTAAAAAAATCTCCGATAGAAAATTGATTTTTCTAATAAAAAGAAAACTAAAAAAGACGAATCAAATTGTAATTTGTTTATTTTATTTTACATTTATTATTATAATTTAATTTGTATACATTAATAAAAAATAATATTTAAAATTAAGTAATATTTAAAAAAGACGATTTTCTTTTGTTTTTATTTTCGCATTACAAAAAACACATCAAAATGATTATAATTAATGGCCCATGAATGATCATATTTTATAGTTTAAGCATGATAACTGCGCCATCCAGTGGGATATTGTTGCTCATCGACGACAACCAAATATTCTTATCTACTTGAGTGACATCTCTTTAATATAATAAAGTATACAAATGATTAATTTTATATATCATCCTGGAGCACATAAAATCTCACTTTCACTACAAACCAATGCTATCTTTAATGATATGCTACAAAAATTTGCCTTTATCTTCTATTTGCTATTTTCAATATTTAAGAATTTCATATTTTTTACACAAAATTTTTTTTTACACTCTGCATTTATTTTAAAATACAAATTTTAAATTCCACTGAATAATTTTACATATTACCATGAGTTTCTTCAAATGCTTATTTTTATTTTTTTTTTGCTTTAGTAGATATAAACTTAAAAACAAAAGATATCAAATTATATCAGAATAAAACTAGTAGATATTAATTTAATTTTATCTGAATTCATTCTCAAAGCTATGCCATTGGAGAACTAAAAAAATATATTAAAATAGATTTTAACAAGAATATATTTGATGTCAGTAAATTTATTTATTACTAAATAATGAATGATGTTGTCTGGAGTTCATAGCACTGGAAATGGCAGACTTGGCCTATGATTCATAGATCTTAAAACAGGCAAAACTTTCTATATGTATTGCCACTCAATGCAAGCCAGAGTAATCAATGGATGCCAGAAGGCTTGTGCATAAAATCCCCATATAGTCCCTACTCATCCAATATCCCCAGACTAGTTTCTGGCTTGTGGCTTTTGTCAGTGAGGAGCCTTGGATCTGAGAGCACTGCAACCAGATCTTAGGATTTAATGCAACCCTCCAGCAAACATCTTTTATCTCTACTTAACTACAAAACTATGAGACTTAAGTAATGGTGATCATGTGATGTTTATTCACAGATCTTGTTCTTACTCAGAAAGATAAAATTTGTAAATCAGATATTGCAACAGCTTTTAAATTTTTTTTAAAAAATGTTTTTTTTTTTTTACTATAAATGTTATTGAGCTAAAAGTTGGTATTGTCTTATATATATATATTGATACAAAGAATTTCATGGGTTATGGATATAAATAATATATTTTCCAGTTCTTTGGTTCATCAAAGTATATAATTTTTATTATAAATATGCCATGTTTCAGCTTGATTACCCAAGCCATATCAACTAGATAATAAAAAATATATTATAAAAATTGTTGTAGATGCACTACAAACACTACAGCCAAGCCTAAAGATTCAATCCCTCTTAAAGCTCTTGGAGTTTATGATAATTTTATATAGCATTTGTAAAGCTTCTTATATAGTCATGAGCAATGACATATCATTACTAGAAGAGATGAATATGCTAATGCAGTTAAGCAACATTCATCACCAGCAGCACTCTCACTCCTTGCTATGGATTCAGGTCACAATATTGATTTCTCTAATACTTGGATCCTATCCCGGTGGAACAATTTCTATCAATGTAAAATTAGAGTTAATCAAAAGACTAAATTGTATTAACAAATATGATGATACATTCAAACTTCATTTTATTTCAAAGAATTTTAAAAACACACACACATTAATCTGAATAGTTTCTGACTTTTATTTTTCCCAATTTTATATACCTGTGTTTTTTCTATTGATTATTGATGGAACTTTAACATTGTTATAAATTACTATTTACAGCACCTCTATAATCATCTTTATAGTATTCTATTAAAAATCATACACAGGTTGTCATTTATATATATATACACACAGATATATTTCAATAATTTAATGTCCGTATATGTATGTACAAATTTATAAGTACTTTTCTTAAAGATGTAATAGGCTTAATTTATTATGTTAAAGTTTTAGACACTAAAGTTCATTAAAATTTATGATGATACATGTGTGAGAAAACATTTGAAGAGAGCATAAACTTAAAAGAAAAATTCGTTAATGAATATCAATGAAAACTCATTGTTAAGAGTAAATGTTACTGAACTCTGTCTAAAAACCAATTTGCACAGTATAACAAAATTATTATTACTAATAACTATTATCTTACTTAGAGATTTGACATTCATTATATAGTCCAATCATTATTCTGAGGAATTTTCAGTTTATATGATTCATTTAAAAATGTTTTTATTTAGTCAAACATTTGGTAGTGATGACAAAAAGAATTGTCGTAGATACTTCTTTAAAGATAACTAACAATTGCATTATAATGTTAAAGTTGTATCGATTTTAATCTGCTTTATAATATTAAAATTGTATTGATTTTAATCTATCCAATAAAAAAAAACTGCCTTTAGATATTGTCTTTATATATATATCATAAGAATCAGTCAACATTTAAACAATCCCAATAAGTCATGTGATGTATGACTTTATTTCATTAATATTACAATCCCAATATCAAGTATAGGGGATTTGAACTCTGATTTTCAAGCACCCTTAACTATCCACTCTATCTCATACAACTGATACACATGACCACACACATGTAGAAAAAATAAATAATCACCAATATACATATTTCATGTTAAACCAGCACTCATCAGTTTGTCCAGATTATCATCTCCCATATATATATAAAATCAGTGCTCAGTTTATTTGTCCAGATTATCATCTCCCATATATATATAAAATCAGTGCTCAGTTTATATTAAGATAGCAAATCCTCATACTTTAATGAACAGGCTTCAATATACTCCAACCTCCAACTCTTCAGCCATCCGTATCATTGAAAATCTGATGATGAAAACTGAAATCCCATGCTGATGCCTATATTATTCCCATGCCCATGTTGACCTCAAGTCACTCTGATCCCTCATGTATAGAACCTTATCCATTTAAATACATAGAAGAGAGATGGACAGGATACAAGCTTGATGTGTACATATTTGAAAACCAGGCACTCTTCACAAACCTGGGAGCTTAATTGTAAGTATAGGGGACATGAACTCAGATTTTTAAGCATCCTTCAACTATCCATACTATCTCATACAACTGATAAATATGACCACACACATGTAGAAAAGATAAATAATCACCAATATACATATTTCATGCTAAACCAGAACTCATCAGTTGATCCAGATTATCATCTCCCACACTCATATATAATCAGTGTTCAGTTTATATTAAGATAGCAAATCCTCATACTTTAATGAACAGGCTTCAATCTACTCCAACCTCCAACTCTTCAGCCATCCATATCATTGAAAATCTGATGATGAAAACCCATAATAACATCAAATTCAACCTGCTGCAAGGCAACCTCTTTTTAACAATAAAGGTGCAACTTGACCATAGAGATTAAATTTATTGATCAAAAAAAGTTTAAATAAATCTCCTTAAACAGATAAATATAACCTGTTCTGAATGCAGACTAATAAATAATCAATTATAACTGCAACCCAAGTATTACTTAAATAATAAGTGTAATAATGCTCAAGGCTAAATGGATTTATAAGTAATCATTAAAATTAGTCAACACTTAGACAATCCCTATGATAATAAACAAGCTCAACCTATTGTCAAGCCAACTCCTTTTAACAATAAAGATAGAATCCCACCTTTATTTATGGTCCAATATATTTATAAAGACACTAAAGATTGCAACTTGAACACAGATTAAGAAGTTTAATTTATATGGAATAATTAATGGTTGCATTGTTCAATGAAATAGCCAAGCAGATGGTAAAATTATCTGTTTATCCATGCTGTTTGACAACATATAAAGCTGATAGCAATCATCCGCACCTAATGTGAGAACGGTATGCACAGGGGTGTGTAGACCACTTTTTCTTCATGTTAATTACTTTATTCTACATTGAAAATACAATGGGCATTTTTTTTCTGCGTATGTTACTAAGCAATCATCAATTAAAACAGATAATACAAGCTAAAACACGTGACCAGACAAATAATAGGATTTGTCTGATTTATGAGTGGACTGATTCTAGTTCAATATTTTTGTTGATATATGAGTAGTAAAATCAGACCAGATTTTTTTTATATGTGTGTAAACATAAGATTTTGTGTTTTCATCTGAACTTGCAATTTTAAACAATCTTTTTTTAAAAAAAAAATCTATGATTTTCTGATTATTTTTATCTAAATTTCAAGTTTTTATTTAATTAATTTTTTTGATCAGATTATGCAAAATTCATAAGGAAAATCTAAGGATAGGATGTTCACTGTATTACCAACAAATCAAAGCATAAACCATACGAACACATATAAAAATAATTCTTTATTAATCACAAAGATCTCACTCATAAATTAGTAACCCAAAACCTGTTTTACTTAAGCATAAGTAATAATGACAAAATTTTTAAAAAAATTAAAGTTTTCTGGTTATTAAAAATACCAGGCACATAAATGAAAAACTATTTTTGTAACTTAAAAAATATTTTTTAACTACAAGAAAATTGGATTATTTAAATCGTTATAACCTTAGTTATAATTAGAAGGTATTTGAACTCAGACTTTCAAGCTCCCTACAGCTATCTACTCCATTTTATACTACTGATACACATGACCACATACATGTGGAAAAGATAACTGATCTGCAATATACTTATTTCATGCTGAATGAGCACTCATCAGTTGATCCAGATCATCATCTTCCACACACAAGCACTTGTTACATATGTGTGAGAGATGATGATCTGACCAACTGATGAGTGCTGGTTCAGCATGAAATATGTAATGCTTGAATATCCTAGTGTGTCCCTGATAAAATCCAGAGCTAGAAACCAGTCTGAGGATAGAGATATTTTGAAAAGCTTGCTAAGAGCTATTGGCAGACTCATTATATAACATTTATAATATAAGCTTATTAAATTTAATGATGTATGACCTGATTTCCTTGCAATTATTGTTATTGCTTTTATGACTTTGGTGATTTTATATTGCTGGCACTATTAATATATGGTGTATCTTAACTTAGTTCAGTCCCATATGGCTATTTAGGTTAGATAGCTAGATTTGAAGACATATGGCTACCTGAAAATTTCAGATTTTCTACTTAATAGTTAACCATTGAATAAAGTGCTGGGCTTGACTTGGTATTTTAAATTTAATGCTTGAATATCCTAGTGCCTTAATGATGAAAGAGCTAGAAATCAGTCTGAGGATAGAGATATTCTGAAAAGTTAATTAAGAACTATTGGCATGCTCATTATATAACATTTATAATACAAGCTTATTAAATTAATTCAAATGATATATGACTTGATTTCCTTGCAATTATTATTATTCCTCTTAAGGCTTTGGTAATTTTATATTGCTAAAGCTATTATTATATGGTGTATCTTAACTTAGTTCAGCCCCATATGGATATTTAAGTTAGATAGCTGGATTTGAAGACATATGGATATCTGAAAATTTCAGATTTTCTACTTAACAGTTAATCATTAGATAAAGTGCTGGGTTTGACCTGGTATTTTAAATCTAATGCTTGAATATCCTAGCATGCTGATGAAAGCTAGAGTTAGAAACCGGTCTGAGGATAGGCATATTCTGAAAAACTTGTTAAAAGCTATAGTTTCCTTGCAATTATTGTTGTTGCTCTTAAGGCTTTGGCAATTTAGTATTGCTAAAGTTATTAATATATGGTGTATCTGAACTTAGTTCAGTCCCATATGGCTATTTAAGTTAGATAGCTGGATTTGACGACATTATGGATGTCTGAAAATTTCAGATTTTTTATTTAAAGTGCTGTGCTTGACTTAGTATTTTAATATATGGTGTGAATATCCTAGAGTCTCCCTGATAAAAGCCAGGGCTAGAAACTGTTCTGAGAATAGGAATATTCTGAAAAGCTTGTTAAGAGCTATTGACATAATCATTATATAACATTTGTAATACAAGCTTATTAAATTAAGTCACATGATATATGATTTGATTTTCTTGCAATTAAGTATTTGGTAAAGAAAGTGCTGAATCAAAATATAGACAATCAGTTGAAAATGAAATTCAGAGATTTTGTACAGCACATCATTAAATTGTTTGGTTGTTTAATACACAACAAAAACCTTTTTTGAATACTGTAATTAGTAGTGAGTTACTAATTCAATAATATGGGGGGGTTAGGGGATGGGGGTGGGGAAAGTGGTGTGGGAAGGAGGAGGAAAGGATAAAAAAAAATGATGAAGTAGGATGAATCGAATGAAAAAAGATGGTGAGTGGAACGTATGGTGTGGGAGTGAGGATAAGTGGGGGAAAATTTGGGTTTTGCGAGTAGTGGGGGGGTGTGTTTCCTTGTGAAAAAAATGTGGTCTGAGTTATAGGGGAGTGGGAGGTGGGTTTGTCTGGTGTGGTGGTGGTTGGGAGGTTTGTTCGGGTTTTATTGTTAATTTTTTTGTCTGTGTTAGTTTTTAATTTTGATTGTTTCTATCAAATATAATATAATTTTTTAAATGTGTAATTCAGTGTCATGTATAATATTGTGATCAGTATGTCGTAATTAAAAAAAAAAGAGTTCTGGTGGGGTTGGGAAATATCTTTCCTCCGGGGAGGTAGTATCAGTCTTGTTTTTATTTTTATTTTAATTTATGTTTAATTTTTTTTTTTTTTATACCTACTATATGCTTCTTTTTTTTCAGAATACTATATGCTATTTTATCTGCCAAATTGAGGTCTGTAGCTAAAGAATAACATTTGAATTATCTTTGATGGTAATGGGTCATAAACTGTTGTTCTTTTAATAGTGTATTAGCATCTTAATTTGAGAAATGCATCATAAATGGTAATGAGAATCTAAAATTTCTTGGACAATTTATTTTTTATTAAAATCAGCACAGAAATAATTAAGTTATCATAAAGATTATATATCAGGAATGCATTCAAATTTTTGTACAAAAAGTGAAAGATCAAATTTTATCATTAGAAGGTAAAATACTATATTAGATTATATTACCGACAATGTAAGAACTATTTTATGCTTGTACTAAACATTAAAAGTTCTATTCATCCTACTCTAGAAACATCTAATATAAACGTGAGTATTCATTGAATAACCCTGGACTTGTGTCTGATAAATGCCTTTGTCCCTGAAAATTTAGAATGAATGCACTTCTTCATTTAGCAATCCTCTTTTGATTCTTTATCCTGAAGTTAAAAAAAAAAAACCTAAGTTTTAAAATCTAAGCCATTATAAGGTTCTAACACCAAATCAATTCCAATATATTTTAGAGATCTCAGTTTTACGTTAATTTTAGGAAACAAACAATATGACATAATTCTTGTTGTTGAATTGAGAAATAAAAAGTTAATGTCATTATCATTCAGTAACGCTAGTTCTTCTTATTTTATATATTGCTAAAAAAAAAAAAAATTATACAAAGTTTCTTATCATAATGTAAAAAGACATAAACATTTAAAAACAGTTTTGACCAAGTTTTAATTTTGAATTTTTTTATGTGCGTGCTATGTTATATATATACAAACACACACATATAAAATTATAAATTATAATAGTAAAATACGTCATTTATCCCTCTCCTTTGATCAGGAAAAATTTATTATTACTATTATAATTGACGCAAAATCTCAATTATAGTAGTAATAAATTTTCCTTGTGAAAAAAAATGTTTTCAATAATCTCTAATTTATGGTTATAAGGCGTAACGGAATGCTATGGAGATTTTTAACTGATGGGTTTATTGTTATGTTTATATACAGGATCGGACTGATAGAAAATCAGACTCAGAAAGTGGTATAATATAGACTCACAGCCATTCAAAAAAAAATCCTAATTTGCATTTTATATATATTGCATTATAGCTACAAGATTTAGCTAACAAATTAATACCTTAATTAAAAATAAATTACGTTAACATACGTTTTAATAAATTACTATTTTTGTTCGTTTTTTGGTAATTATTTCATTTTCTATTCCCATCAATAGTCCTTTTCTGGTGAGATAAACAAAAATACTTCAATTGAATGAAGTCTAGGAAATCTTGCAAAAAAGTAGATTTTTTTTTTAAAAAGGAGCTGCATTTTATTCACATTATCTTTGCCTTATTTATTTTTTTAAACAGCTTCTACCCTCATCAAGTGATAATGGCCCATTGGGAAAGTCTTGGTATACAGTGGCCAGAACTTATATATAGAGAGAGAGAGAAAAAAAATAGAAAAGAAAATTGAACATAAACAATTATTTCAAGACATCGAGAGCATTAATGCTAAATACTTAATTGTTTTACATAAAGTTTAAAAAGCTGGCAAAGTATCAAGTATTTTAACCTTCAGCTATTACTTGAACGAATTTATCACTATTTGATTGGCTCAATGGTAGCAATAAAAACAATAAAGAGACATTTTTGTATTCAAAAATCCAATCTTTTTTCTTTGGGTTCTTTTAAATAAATTTCTAGCAGATATTAACTTCCCAAAAAATAAGGGTTTTATTTTAATGTTCCAATTAAGTGATATTACAAATAATCTTTTATGAAATTCCTTGAAGATATTTTTATACTTGAATCTTCTAGATCATATTTCTATCCTCGCAAAATATTTCTAAATAAAATATTTGTTAAGAGAGATGGTTGCCATCCCTTTTTTTAACAGCAAAATCTCCTGTAATCTTTTTGCGAATATTATCATGAAAGATAGCTCAATGCATGCTGCAATACCCATAAATTGGTGATTTTGTTTTAAATTTTTTTATGTTTTACAAATCTTAAATCTATATAAAAAGATACTAGGAGTACATTTTCATTAATCTTCTTAAGAACCAACATTGAACTTTTTTTTATTAGTTTGACATTAGTCCTAATATTGAAAAAGCTTTAATATATTGTTATCATACTTAAAGGGTCCGATTTCATAATATTATAAAAGAATATGATTAACGTAAAAATCATTATGAGTATCCAATTCTTTTTCATACTTGGTATACCAAGTTCTTGACTCATTAAAATAGACTGCTGATATAGATTGATAAATACAACAAAAAGTTTTCTTATCTTTGTTATTACATTGTACAGGCTTAAACCTGCATTTATATATGTAATGTATGCGGGTTCGAACTCAGACTTTTACACGACCCACCACTCTCAGTGCCATCTCATATTGCTGACCCACCTGATCACACACATGTTAAAAAGATAAATAATCACCAATATACGTATTTCATGCTAAACCAGCAATCATCAGTTGATCTAGATTACTATCCTCACACACATATAATCTTTGTTATATATTCTTAATATTGTACAATGTAATAATCATGTCATCAGTTTAATTTAAATTTTAATATTAACTTAATCTCTCCGAAAAACTTTAGTAGTTAAAATGTCATCACATCTTGCCTTTAGATCTTACAGTAAGCTTCATTTAATTATTTTATTTTATTTTTTTTTGTATTGTCATTATGCACACACTCCGAAAAACTTAAAGAAAGTGCACAGATGTATACAGACGTTATTCATTCATTTTAAAAATCATTTGATTTTTTCCAGTAAGTTCATTATTAATTCAGACATTTTAAGAATATTGAAAAAAAGTAAAGAAAAGAATATACTTTAGCCCATTTCAAAATAAAGACTCTTCGAAAAAGAGAATATATATCAGAGCCTACTAATTCATTGTCAGTTGCTAAGAGTTAAAGTTTTTCTTTCTTGCTTTACCTCTAACTAAACATATCTAAGTACCCATTTGTCGACTAATAATTTGACAACTATCTGGTTTAGTTAAATGTGTATATATATACAAAAGCTAATACTAATCAAGAGTATTCGGAAATTTTTTGATATTAATCATGGCACATTCTTAATTTGTAGCAGCTTAAAATGATATTAAAGAATTACTGATATATTTTTTTAAAGATCTTAAGTACACACCAAAAATATTAAGAATCAAAATATGGTCACAAGAATTCCTCTTTAACATACGACAAAAATAAAATCAATAATGCACAACCATACTAATAAATTTTCTAATAACAAAAGAATCTATAAAGAATCGTGTTAATTGTTTTGTAAACTTTGACATATATATAGATGTAATATAATGTATATGGCGAAATAAAAGATTTTAAATAATTGCTGATATAAT
Organism: Epiperipatus broadwayi; assembly: GCA_028023455.1. Classification (NCBI taxonomy): domain Eukaryota; kingdom Metazoa; phylum Onychophora; class Udeonychophora; order Euonychophora; family Peripatidae; genus Epiperipatus; species Epiperipatus broadwayi. The sequence goes on from JAQFVV010000013.1 coordinate 14,938,626, forward strand.
GTGCTTTTTAATGTAATCAAACAAATCTCTTGATTTATTCAAAGCACTTCTTATATCTTAACATCAGTCGTTGTTAAAAAAAAGGGTGCTTTGATAACAGTTTGAGATTGTTAATTGCTATTGATTTTGGGATTGTCTAAGTGTTGGCTAATTTTAATGATATATATATATATGTAAGTAAAAATTATAAAACTTTAAATATATCACTTTCCAAGCCTTCCTAAAATCTCCATACAAAAATAATTAAAAAGTACACATTAATCATCAGGCTAGTAATAAATGATAAATGATGTATGATGATTTTGTGGTATTTTTCTTTATTGCATCCTATAGATAAGAGCAGATAGATACTCATTTAACAATGAGCAATTAGGTTTTACAAGCCAATTATCTAACAAGAAATTTCAACTTTATTGAAAATTTTAGCTACCTAAAAAAATTTCCAAGTTTTTGTTTATCAGTATTTCAAATTTAGGTTTTATAGATTAAAATTCTAGTGTGTTGTGGCTCTAGAATATTGTTCTGATGTTATATTCACTGCAGATTTTTTTTAGTTTGTCTGCTGTTTCTGGTATGTATGGATACATTATGTATAAAACAATGTTGTTGTTTTTTGCTTTTAATGTTTCAAACATTTCCTATAATTAGAGGTAAGCTCTCAAATCTCTCAAAGTGGACAAATCTATTATTATTCTCCCTTCTTACAAAAGCAATGCTACAGTTTTAATTGACACAACTGTTTATGATGACAAAATACAAGAACTTCTAACAGTATGACAAGACAAGAAGAAGTCAAAAAATCATATACTGAGTATAGAAACAAAGTTAAAATAGTACTCAGAAAACATTGCAGATACTTCACTGATTCAAAAAAAAAAATTAACATTATATTTCAGAAAAATTCTTCATCTTTATTATCAGTCTAAAATCTATCAGGACCATGTTCTAGAAATTTACCTTGCCAAAACTTAAGATTTCTTTTCAAGTTTTCAACCCTTCAGCATACAAGACACAGTCCTTTATCGGGGATTCAAAACACTTTGTAGAATTAATCAAGAACTTGAAAATTTAAAGAAGTGACATAGTGAAAAGCTTTAATTGCACAAAGTTTATTCATAAATGTATCCTGTTATGAAGCTTTGTCTATTGTAAAGAAATGATTGAATTATGATAATAGCTTACAAACAAGATCAACTTTTTCTATTGATAGTATAATGAAACTATTAACATTCTGCAAAACAACAACATACTTCTTATACAACACAAAATTCTTCCAACAAAATTCAAGGGTGTCTATGAACTCACCATTGCTGCTTTTTAGTAGCAATATTTCAACAGAAGAATTGAAACCACAGTCATAAGCACTAATTCAAATCTACCTAAAGTTTGACTTTAATATGTTGATAATATATTTGTTATGTGATCACACAGTGAATCACAATTACAAACATTCTGAACACACATCAACATATTTTCTTCTATTTAATTCATAATAGAATTAGAACAAGAACTTAAATTGGCATTCTTGGATATTCTTGTGACAATACTCCTTTATGACAAAGTCAAAACTACAGTCTACAGATGGCCCATATATACAGGAAAATATTTAGCATGTATATATCCAATCACACTAGAAACACAAAACGTGTAGTAATATTATCATTATGGAACAGATCAAAAGAAGTTTGTTCAGAAGCCATTGATTTGGAAAAAAAAAGAACTACACAAAAAAACTCATGAAGAATGTTTATCATCAGCCATCACTAAGAAACACTTAAATAGACAACAAAAAGAAATATATAAAAAACTATTATTGGTAGACAACAAAAAAAATGTCAAAAAAAAAAACCTATTATTGGTACTGTAGTATATCCATACCTGCCAGAAATAGCAGACACACTAAAGAAAATCTGCAGCAAATATAATATCAGTACAACATCCCAATGCCATAACACACTAAGAGAAATTCAACATCTACAAAATTTAAACTTGAAATGCTGAAAAACTAAAACTGCATTTATGGAATACCATGTGAATATAGGAGAATGTATATTGGTGACATCAGTTGTCCTATTGAAAAGTGATTGAAAGAGCATAAATTGATGATTAGAAAAGAGAAAACATAAATATTTAAAATAACAGACCATATATGTACCAATTAACATATGTTCAATTGAAAAATATTGGATAGAAAGGAAAAAGTACAAACAAACAAAATTCAAAAAAGATGCTCACATGTCTATGGTAAATAACTCCATGACCCCCCCACCCAGTATGATAGTACATAACGTCTGGAAGCCACTAATTAACTTTGCTCTTAAAAAAGTGAAGAAATCAAGAGGGCCCTCTTAGATAAGTATATGAATTTTCTACTGAATGGTGTTGCTTCGACAGAGTAACTCAGTTAGTTAGAGTTTTACTTTAAAAAAATTTTATTCAGAATCTAAAGGGTCAAATTCGATTTTAATTGTTATGGTCAGGCAGCAGTATCTGAAGAACAGAAGAGAATATGCTCACTTGTTATGTTGTGTTAAATATTAATCTGTATGGTATTACAAACAGTTGAATGTATTTTGAAAGTTTAAATAAAGTTTAAAATTTTTTTAAAGACATTCAGTTCTTAATATTAGATGATGGAAATAGTCCAACAAATAATTAATATTAAAAATGTCATCATCACAAACTTTCTGAAAAGCAAAAGAAAGAACTGATTTTGTTTTACAAGTTAAAAATAAAATAAAATATTAAAACCAATATACTAAACTAGTGTCTGCTACGGACAATAGAGGTTTCTATTAGCCTGCCTAATCTATAGCGTGGTAATGTTGTTAACGTTATAATTTTAACTTTCTATTTACTCTTTAAAAAATCTGAAATCACAATCTTACAATGTTACTTTTTCCTTCTTAATTTATAGTTTCATATTAGATCAAAAATAAAATAAGAAAATAAAGCTACTTTATTTTATTTGCTGCATCCAAAGAAAAAAAAATCTCTAATTTTACTATTCTTTTAATAACTGAAACGCAGGCTTATTATATATACACCTGTGTCTATATAAGTAATATATTCTTTTAATGTACACTCTAGTCAACAATTTCTGACTATCAGGAGTAGCTAACTGTTTCTCAGGATAATCGTAGTTCTAAATCAGCTGAAAGGTCATATTTTATTTATTTTTTACTCCCTTGCTTAAACATTTTACATGTAGAAGTAATGGTAAAAAATAAGAGTAACAGTTCATTTAGTATCCTAATGATATTAGACTTAAGGAAATATTTGAATAATTTTAAGTAAAAATAAAAATTGAGCATTAAAATAGCTAATATATATGTTTACGGGAATGAATGGAAAAGATGACGAATGTTTATTTATTGAGGAAAAATAGAAAATGAATTGGAAGTAGACTTAAAAATATTGTCATTATAAATAATGATTTGGAAACAAGAATAGACAGTGAAAGCGAAAACCTTGAAGTGGGAAAGATAGATAGGTCCGTAAAAGATAGTCTTGGTTTAAATGTAAAACCTTCCATTTGTCTGACAAATTAATATTGCATTTACACACTTACATATATATTCATGTCACATTGCAAATGTTTTCAATTTAAAAGACTAAAACTATTAAGCAACTATATTTAAAGAGTTAATCATTTTCTCCCTTAAATATATTACTAGTGTAGTATGTTTGAAGTATCCAGCATTAGCTCATTATTTAATTAAGACGTCTTAAAATTTTGCCAAATTTTGAATTTGAATATGAAAAGATTACAAGACCAGTTTCAAGATAACCTATATTAACTATACCAAGTTCTAATATCAGTAATCACAAAGCAAAATAGGTTAGCTCAAAATATGAAAATTGAAACACGTGCAATTATTAAATGAAATGCTCTTGATATATACAATTATATTCAATAACAGACAGCAATAATATTTATATAATGTAATGAATGATTAAATATTTATATAATGTAATGAATGATTAATACATTGGTCTCCATGCCCGTGATTTGTTATTCAAATTAAGATTAAAAATATATAATTTTTTTTTCGTTTCAAACAAGCTTAGAATTTTTTTCAGGCACTCAATAAATTCATCTCTGGTTGATAAATGGATATCTAATTTATCTTATTTAGACAAAATTTAAAAAAGCAAACTTACATCAAGCAACAATTGATGACTGTCTCTATAATAATGTTGGAGAGTTATTGCCTTATAATAAATTATTTAAGATTGTTTTATTTTATATACATTAATGTATTTATATATAATTTAAAACTATTTATGCGACTACTTATCTAATTTTCTTAAAAATATATATTCATTAATTTTAAACATTTTAATAATCAACTTATTGATAATTTTTATTATGGCTATTATTAATTAATTTCTTTTTATTATATAATAATAATTACCTTTCCATTTAGGCTTCTGCTGTGTGCTGTAATCAGCTTGATTATTATTTGGACATGATTTGAGATTATCAATGCTTAAATATTTAGAACGTTTTTCCCCTTCTTGAGAATCTTTAGTTACATCGATTTTAGCAGTTTTTTTATTTTTTGAAGGTTTTACTTTTGCACCTTTTAATTTATCAGATTTTTCTATCTCTTCTTCAGTGTCATCACTTTGCTTTGTTTCTTCTTCTTTTGATTTAGAATCACTTAAAGTTTCATTGCTTGTTGCCTCTTTTAACTTTTTTTTATCTTTACTTTTTGTTTTTGGAATTTCTGAAATGTCTTCTTCTGTTTCAGATTCATTCTCTGTCTTAATCTTTTTGGTTCTAGTCAAGTTCCCAACATTGTCATTATCTTCTGTTATGTTACCATTGGCTTGAGGATTTTCTGGAGAACTGTTGGAAGAATTTTCATTTGGACTTGCATTTTCTGTCAAATTACCATTAAGTGAAGTAAAATTTCCTGCATTTTCATTTAAAGTTACATTTATACTTGAGACATCTTTAACAGATGTAAGATTTTGTGATCCTTCATTGGAAGTTATGTTTAAATTAGTAGATTCATTGTTTGAAGTTATATTTGAATTACCAGATGTAAGATTTTGTGGTCCTGTGTTTGAAGTAATATTTGTACCAGCTGTAAGATTTCCAGTTCCTCCTTCTAAAGTTGTATTTAAAGCTGTACTATTATCCATTAGTTTAAGTTTTCTGGGTTTTCTATGTGAATGTGAAGTTTTAAAAGGTCTTCTATTAATAGAAGTATATCTTTCTGATTCTTCACGTGAAGAATCAAATTTAGTAGGTCTTTTTTTAACATATCTATAATTTTCTGTTTCTTCATCTGAACTTTCAATTTTTATAGGTTTTTTATTAATAGTTCTACGATTTTCAGTTTCTTCTTCTGAACTTTCAATATTTATAGGTTTTTTATTAATAATTCTAAAATTCTCTGAATCTTCTTCTGAAGTGTCAGTTTTTATAGGTCTTTTATTAATAAATCTGGAACTTTCTATATCTTCATCTGAATTTGAAGTTCTTGTAACTTTTTTGTCAATGTTTCTAGACTTGCTTGGTTTTTCTTCTGAACTTTCAGATTTAATAGGTCTCTTTTTAGTAGATCTAAGATTTTCTGTATCTTCATTTGACTTTGCAGTTTTTATGAGTTTTTTATTAATAAATTTTGGTTTTTCTATTTCTTCTTCTGAGCTTGTCTTTTTGAAAAGTTTCTTGAAAGTAGTAATTTGACTTTCTAGTTGATTTGAAATTGGTGTTTTAATAGATTTCTTATTAGCAGTTCTATCATCTTCCGTTTCTTCTTCTGAACTTATTATTTTAACAGGCCTTTTACTAATAGTTCTAATATTTTCTGGTTCTTCATCTGAACTTGCAGTTTTAATAAGTCTTTTATTAACAGATTTACGATATTCTGGTTCAGCTTCTGAACTCACCATGTTTTTGGGTCGTTTATTTTTAATTCTGCGGTTTTTTTGTTCCTCTTCAGATGTAATAGGTTCGCTATCTCTTTGACCAATAACAGCTTTACGTTTTACTCGTCTTTTTATAAATGTTTCCGTTTTATTAGAAATTCCATGATTGTATTTAACATTTTCAGTTTCATCCTGTGAAGTAATAATTCCTTTATAAAGAAAATTTAAAATACTAAATGCGTTATCTGATGAGATTACATTTTCATGTACTCCAGGATTATTTTCTTTAATTTTTTGTTGATTTGTAATTATTTCAGTGTTTTTCCTTTTTATTTTATTAATTAAATCTCCATCTGCAAGCATCAGTGAATCCGTTGTAATATTACACGCACACCAATTGAAAATAATTCCCGATAGTATTGCTGAAATTAAATAAAAATATGGGGTGCAACAATTAAACTTGATCATATTTTTAAAAAATGTTCCTAAAATATTATAAAAATAATCACCATTGGATATTAATTATTAATGAAGGTTTAAATAATCCTTTCGTTTTTCAACACACACGCACGAATAACATTTTCGAATTTGTCGTTCGGGTGACAAAAATTAATTATTTCCTGCTAAAGTTATTAAGATGTAAAGAATTTAAAAATTATTCCAGCTAGTAATTTAAATAGTATTTTAGTAGTATTATTAAATTAAAAATAGTAAAAAAAAAATTGCTATAAATATTCAAAGTTCAGTTTATCACGAATTTGTTATAAGAAAGTGAAAATAGATTTAAACTGTAAAATAAATTATTTCAGGTTTATGGACACCTATCCCAGATGTTATAATTATATATCACACACTAAATAAATTATCAAAATTGTAGTAACTCTATCATACAAAAAAAGTAATTCTCATTAATATGACTATTAATTATAATCATCCCATCATCTCTTTGTTGATCAACGTCTTTTTTCACAATCACCTTTCAGAGAATATTACATATACACCCTAACACACACATATGTATATATACATATGCATATTGACTACAAAAATGGATTTGTTATTAACTTAAAGGATACCGTTCGATTTCTGTTTGAGGCCTTTAAAAAACTGAGCAAGACAATTTTTAATATTCACTTTCATATGTTTTTGTCATTGCAACTGTTATTATTACGTGATTATTCCTATAGTAAACAAACATAAATGAATTATTTACAATACGCATGAACTTGAATAGTGAATTTTTCGCTTTTTACTTCTGAGTTTAAAATCAAAAAATACACTGGTTTTTCTTCTCTTTTGCCTGATAGTCCTTAACTGAAATATCAGTTGAATATTTTTGCGGCATGAATGTATGAATGATCCCTCTCTTTTTTATTAAATATTTAGAATTATGACTGACAAAATTAAATTATAGCCCTTACCACCAGAAAGCTGTAAAATCGCTTAGCAAGGTGGAAGCAATTGGTAGATGGGGATGAAGAATGGTGAAAATTTTCTAGATGTCGAATCAGATTGCCACTCGATGATAGTCTTTTATTTAGGTACTTACAATAGCAGATTACTTTCAAATGAAAGAAGATTGCACGAATTGGAAACTTGTAAAACTTTGTGCAATTAGAAAAGAATATGAAGAGTTAGTTAGTTGATTTAAAAAGTGAGTACGTACTTTATTACAAAGCAGGAAATATTGGAAGCACAAGTTGAGTGGAATTCATTATAAATAAATAAAAAGGAAGAACAACATTATTCAGATTGACAGTATATCAGAAACAATAGGAAAATATATTGAAATTAATGAAAGATATCAAATGCAGATAATTCAGGTTTAAACCGCAACATGTTCTTTTTTTTTTTTAAAAAAAAAGAAATTTTATTCTATTGCTATACTGAATGCTACAAATACAAAAATGGACATCAATTACATATTTATTTGAAGCAAAGTAGATCCAACCTTCTCCCATGTTGCTCTTGTGATATAGCTTGGAGCAATTAGTTGGTCCCTCTTCATGATTTTCTCCATGACGTTCTTGAATTTAGTTGTGCGGGTCTGTCATCCCTTCAATCGTTACTTTACATCTGACACACCACAGAGCATAATACACTCTGACCTATATAGTCTTTAATTGATTTATAGTTTCCATTGTATTGCTGTATGATTCATGAGTTATCTATCTGTAGTTGGACATACTGGGACATCTAAGAAAAATGTGGTCAATTGATTCCTCTTCTCTCTCACACACATCTAGCACACAGGATTGATATTCTTAAAATTTCTCCTGTATGCCAAAAATGAGATCGTAGGAAGGGAGTCCATGTTGATTTTTTTCCCCATTAGTCATAGCATCTGCCGGGACTTGAACCCACAACCGTCTGCAACCAACTACTTGCTTGCAAGGCGGTTGCAGTGACCTCTCGGCTAACAACGCTTGACAAATGTTGATTTTTATTATGAAATCTTTAAATTTTGCCTCAATGAACCAGAATTTTGATCTCGAAATCAGTTGTTGATTGGTAATCCCGAGAGACCCTTTGTTTATGTTATTTTTCCTATGTATTATGCATTCCAATATTTAATTTTTGATATAATTGGATCTCCATTCAGGTCAACCATTTTCCGAATATTATCAAATAATGAATTCCATTGTTTATTATTAGTGGGCTGCGGTCTATCTGTTGGTGTGACAACTTCTTGATATGGCTCCAAAATAAAACAAGTTCTTATTGTAAAGAAAACGTAGAGGATTTTTATATAAATAAACAAAATGCTTTTGGTCAGACTAAGTAACATTTTAAATTTGTCAAGGAAGATTTTAAAATTAAAATTAATAAATGATTAAAGGATGGAACATATTAATAATAAATTTGGTTATAATAGTAGAAATGAAAAAGGACACAGACTTCTGAAGGTAGTAGGGAAAAAAAGTAATATACTGTACTGTATTATGAATTCTTTCTGAAAAAAAATGCTGAACGAAAACGGATATTGAAGAAGTCAAATGAAGGTACTGCAGAACTGGATTGTATTTTGATTAATAGTAAATATGAATTTCAAGATTGTAATATTATTAACACATTCAACACAGAAAGTGATTATTGATTAATGGGATTAATCCAAAATTAGGGACATTAAAACTATTAAAAGATTTTATTAACAGTTAATATTCGTAATCTTCAAAACACTCCAATTAATTTAAATTATAGCTTACAAATCGTTTTCAATTATTAATAGGGTTTTTAAATAGTTCAAGCTTAATTGAAATCAATAAGAAAATAAAGCATACTCTGTTTAAAAACTGCAAGAAAGATAGCTAGTACAAAAAAAAAGAAACATGAAAAAAAATTTTAATAGTCCATTAGAATATGTACAATTTTATAAAATGGTACAAAAAGAATTAATGATAATAAGAAAATATTAGTTGTGAATTGCCAAATAAATCTACAGAAGAATAAAAATCTCAAAATATAAAACGACTTTAACAAGGGGTATTGGAAAGAAAGTTGTTTCTGCAAAAAGAAGAAAAGTTGGAAGTATTACTAAAATGAGACATATTATTATGAAACGTACAGAAAAGTTATATAAAAAATTATGTAGTAAAAAAAAATAAGAAGACAAAGTATTCTCTACTGTTATTAATTTTCTGAAATGCCTAGCATTTCAAATATAAAGTGAGATACAATTAAATCTATGAAAAAGGAAAAAGTTCTGCTATAAATGGTGGCTTTAATATTATCTTAAAAAAATTAGATGAAGAAATTTAAAAAAATCGGGGCAAAGTTATACATTAAATATGTAAACAATAAAGATGTGTCACATGATTAGAAAAATGTAATAGTAATAGAGGTGATAAAAAATATTAGAAATTATAGACCTATCAATCTCTCATCAGGTCTATGAAAAATCTTTACCAAAATAATCGCAACTTGTCTTCTGCAAATTTTGGATGTTAATTAATCGAAAAGATAAGCTCGATTTAAAAGTGGTTTTAGCACTGTGGATCACATCCAAGAATTGAAAGAAGTTAGAGAAAGAAACAATGAATATGAATTGCCATTATGATTTTGATTTATAGATTATAATAAAGACAGCAGATTTAATAAGTATTTCCAAAGTAATTAAAGCATTGCAACATTAAAATATAGACCAGGAAACTATCATATTCTGATAAATATTAAGCAAAATGTAAGGGCAGTAATTAAACTACATGGTCACATTAAAAAGTTTAACATTGAGAAAGGTGTTCAACAGGGTAATTCCACATCGCCAAAACTTTTTACAGCAGTTTCACAAGAAATATTTTGGAAGTTAAAGTGGGAAGTTAAAAGAAAAAAATAAATGTTGATTATTTAAGTAATTCACATTTTACATATAATATGGTTGCATTTGCAAATAATGCTCGAGTTCTTCAGAAAATCTTGCAAGAGTTATCAGATAAAAATAAGTAAGAAGGACTAAACCTAAGTGCAAAAAAGTAATGTTTAATGAATTTTTTCAGAAGAAAATAAAATTGACGATTATTAATTTTAAAAAAATTTAAATACCACAAATATCTTGGGCCATACTAATAGAGATGGAAACAAAATGGATGAAAATAATCATATACTTAGACTTGAAAGAAGAAATTTTGGCAGAAATAACTTACAATGTGTCTTTGTGTTTGAAAAGAAAGGTTTAAAATAGACATACTTCACCAATATTTATTTATGGTTCTGAAACTTGAATACTTAATAGAAAATCAGTATAAAGATATCAAATCATTTAACAAAATATGGAGAGATGTATGTTAGGAGTAACAAGAAGAGACTGAATACAAAATTCATGGTTGAGAAAACTAATAGGTATTAAGGACATCACTGAAAGAATTAGAAGACTCAAATGGAGCTGGGAATAATGCTAAAGAGATGATAACAGATGGATAGTTGAAATTTTAAGTTGAATCCCAAGAGATTTCAAAATATATGGAAAGAAACCATATTTAAATGGATGAATGACATAATGAAGTTTGTTGTTATGCTGTGGAGAAAAGGGGCTAGGGCTCAAAGATTTTAGTTAAACTTAGACTTTCATTTTATAGTAGTTGATAATGGTTGAAAATGATAATGATGATGATAACATGCATATTATAAATAAAAGCTGTCCTTTTTCTACTTGGGTAGCATGTATTATAAGCTTAATTAATCAGTGGTTACAGTTAGAATTACTATTTAACTCCCATCTCTAAACCAAATTCTGGCTTATGTCTTTATTGGTGAAGATCTGAGATTCAAAACTGGAAATAATGAAGTGTGCATTTGACAGCTTCCACTATTTTTTTATTATTAAGATAATATCTTGATATTTAAAAAAATCATCAGGTTCTGAACCAAGATCTGATAGTATATCAATAATTATACATTTTGGTTACTTCTATTTTAACCCTAGACACTTTGTCTATATGCGCATTGTGGAAGAAAACCATTCTTTACACACTATAAAATAGGCATGCATTCCCAAATGTTTTAAAAGCATAATTGATCCAAACCAACATTTATTGAAAGTGTGAACTTAAATTTTAAATCAGCACATTACCTGCATAAGTTCAGATTATATATTACTGTGAAGAGAAAGTCAATAAATGTTTGTTTACTTAAAGAATAAGCTCTGAGCATAGGTGAAACACCTATGCTTTTAAAACATGTATGGATGGAAGAATGTGTGACAATTTTGTAGGACATGTGGGAAGAATATTTTCCTTCCACAATATTTCATATGCATTTAATCACTATAATAGGATTTTTTTTCTTATAATAAACAAGATAAAATTTCAGCTTTGACTTTTAACCAAATATGAACCAATTAAAACTGTAAATGCAAGCTGAAATTACATGATTTAGTAACAGTAATAATGTAAGAATAAGAAAAACGTAGACTTTTCAATTAAACAATTAATATATCTAAATGCACTAAAACGCAGGCAATGGAAAAACCAAGTATTTGTCTTGCCTGGCGTAAATTAATCAAAAAGTGAACTTAAGTAATCAATCGCTGGTGGCTTAGCGGTTAACATAGCTGCCTTCCAAGCAGTTGGTCCGAGTTCGCTTCCCGGTTAACGCATTTGACATATGAAAAAAAAAAGTGAACTTAAATAATTCAGATAAATACAATTATTATTATTAGATCCTGTGATTTCAGTTTACATTTTCAATTTAAATGGTTATTACTTGATTACATCACAATTGCAATTTCATTTAGATTCTTACATTTAAAAAAATCCATTATATTTTAATATTTCCCAAGTAGGCATGCTATAATAATAATCTACAAGTCAAACCCACTTGTCTAATGTCAAAAATATCCATTTTCTTGTGTCAATACTGATTTGGTAATTAGACAAAAAAAATAATCTATTCTCCGCATTGTTTTATCACTGCTAATAAAAAGTTTCATCCCTTATAAAATGACTAGTGAATTTATTATGTATAAATAATTTAGAAGTTAGATAAAAATGAACTATTTGTTGTTCAACTAATGACTTAATAATGGTACAAGAAAGTTGGGCATTCTTTGCAAGTTTGTTCAAGTAAATCTAGTTAATCTACTTGTGGAATATTATAGAATGTAAATTGGAAATTAAAATTCTCCATACATATTAGTATATATTCTCATTACTATATATTTAATAGTCATGGTTTACTTATGGTGTTACTAAACGATAGATAGATAGATAGATAGATAGATAGATAGATAGATAGATAGATAGATAGATAGATAGATAGATAGATAGATAGATAGATAGATAGATAGATAGATAGATAGATAGATAGATAGATAGATAGATAGATAGATAGATAGATAGATAGATAGATAGATAGATAGATAGATAGATAGATAGATAGATAGATAGATAGATAGATAGATAGATAGATAGATAGATAGATAGATAGATAGATAGATAGACAGACAGACAGACAGACAGACAGACAGACAGACAGACAGACAGACAGATTTTTTTTTCCATTAACTGATCTATTCTCTCTGTTTTCTCTTTTTAACTCTTTACACTTGGTAGACAATTTTTATTTTATTCTGATACTTTTTAATTTCTTCATTTTTCTGTTTCAAATTCTTGTAGTTTTTTGAATATTCCTATTTATCTTTTGATTACCTTTTTATTTTTCTATTCAATCTATTTTCATCATTATCATTTGATTGTTTTGTCAAATTTTTTCACCACAACCTGACTTTCTTTTCTTCACCAACTTTTGATTTTCTATTCTTTTGTGCTCATTTTTTTCTATTTTTATTATGATCTTTAATATTTTGTTCATCTTCTTTCATTTGACTGATCTCTTTTAATGTGCTTATAAACATCTCTCACATAAATAAATGCACCATGTGGTCTTTTTCTTCCATGTAATTTTTTACTTTTACTTAAATATACTCAAGTTTTTCTTTATTTTATATCTTATTATCTACTGTTTCTACATTGAAAATGATTCTTTTTTTTTGATTCTTAATAATACTGTCAAGGATGTGAGTTTACTGAGTCCACAATTTGGAAGCTAAAATGTAATGAAAAATTACTATATGGCTTTCTAATTACCTTACTCTTTTTGTAAGCGTAATTTTTAAAGCCCCATTTTTGAGCATCAAAATACTGGTTCCCAACATGGAACTATACCACACCATCTGGAATTCCATTTCCATTACCCCTGAGAAAATAAAAAAGCCATCAAAATCATTTCTCTATATTTTGGTAGTACAACATGGCACATACCACCTCACCAATTACACTACTTAATATTGTTGTATGTTAACTTAAAAGAAATCTTTTGATTTCTCTTTGTAGCTTTAAAGTGCCTAAGCAAAGCAAATTTCTAATATCCATTTTGAATGTTCTAGTTATTATAGCTGTTATTACTGTATGGTTACTTATATATCATATGAACATGGATATGATGTTTACCAATAGGCATCAGCCAATGTTGTAATTTTATGTGCTCTTTATCTCTGAGTTTAAGATCAAGAAGCATCATGATATTTCTTTTTGGTTTGCCTGGTAATTTTAATTGGGAATATCAATTGAATTTTTTGGAAAGCAAAATTGATGTGTAAATGAATTTTTTTAATACATATTTTTACATGAAAGACAAAAGTAAATTGTGATCCTTAGATTAAAGATGTAGGTGCTAAGAATTCCTGATTGTGGACACAGACTGTCATTCAATGATGGACTTTTATTTAAGTACATTCAACTATAGACCACTTTCAAATGAAGGAAGTTTGCATGAATTGGAAGAACCATCTAATATTAAATTATATATTGCTGGTACTATACTATAAAGATACCATATCACACAAGTGGAGTAGGATTTATTATAAATTAAAAAGTTGAAGAAATAGAGATTGATCATGTATCGGGCAGAGTAACAAGATTTGTTATTCAATTTAATGCAATATTTCAAATACAGATAATTCACTTTTTATTCCAATATGTTTTTATTGTGTTGAAGAAATAGAGAGTTTTTATATGAATGTACAAAGTCTTTTGACCAGACCAAACTCATGTGAAACTTTTAATGCTAGAATTGGTAAACGATTAAAAAATAAAAGTATAAATGAGATGGGATTTATACTTGTGGAATTTACAGAAAAAGAAAATTTTTATATTATGAAATCTTTATTTGAGAAAAATGCTAAACAGAAATTGATATGAAAGCATCTACATGAAGATACAGCATAATTGAATTCTATTTTGACAACAGAAATATGTTTCAAGATTATAAGGTTTTTAATAAATTCAACACAGGAAGTGATCATTGAATAGTGAAATATAAGGTACAAATAAATGCAAAATTAGAAAGGCAAAAACTATTAAGGAAAATTGTATTAAAAGTTGATATTTCTAATCTTCAGAAACATTCCATTGAATTTAAATTATAACTCGTAAATAGTTTTAAAATATTAACAGATTTTGAAGATGCTTCAAATTTGAATGAAATTAATAGGAAAATAATTGATACACTATTAAGAATTGCAACAAAAATAAGTGGCAAGAATAAGTAGTAATTTACCAGTAAATTGTCTATTGAGAGAAGACATTTTATTAAGAAAAGAAGGGATGTGAAAATTTATAAAAATGATCCATTAAAAACAATTGAATATTTAGAATTTTGTAAAATGGTAAGAAAAAGAATTAATAATAGTATTAAAAATTCTATAATTGTGAATTAGCTAGGAAAACTATAGAAGAGAATAGAAGTATGA
Source organism: Epiperipatus broadwayi (assembly GCA_028023455.1). NCBI lineage: Eukaryota > Metazoa > Onychophora > Udeonychophora > Euonychophora > Peripatidae > Epiperipatus > Epiperipatus broadwayi. The sequence goes on from JAQFVV010000013.1 coordinate 14,953,756, forward strand.
AAAGTATAAAGCAACATCTTGTTATTGATAGATAACTTATTTCTGTGCTAAGAAAAAATAATGGAACTATTACTAAAATAGAGATGGCATCATAAAATATGTGGAAAAGTTTTTTAAAGGAATTATATAATAATAATAAACAACCAAAAAATTAAGTATTCTGTACAATTACTACATCTTTTAAATTACTCAGCATGCTAAATGAAAAAGTGAGACATGCAATTAAGCCTATGAAGAAGTAAAAAGTTCTAGATAACAATGAAATTATAATCAATATCTTACAAGAAGCAGATGAAGAACTATAAAAATTGTTGACAAAGTTATATAAATGTCTAAATGATAAAGATGCAGTAGATGATTGTAAAAATGCAGTAATAATATTAATATTTTTAAAAGGCAATAAAAAAGATATTGGAAATTACAAATATATTAGTCTTTTAGCATAGAGGATCATATCCAAGTATTGGAAAACGTTCTGGAAAAAAGCAATGAATATGAGTTGCCATTATGCTTTGGATTTGCAGATTATGAATAGGCATTTGATTCTATAAGCATTTTTTAAATGATTAAAACATTGGATCATAAAGTCATAGACTTAGAATATTGTCATATTTGGAAGAATATTTATTAAAATTCAACAGTAATGATTAAATTGCATGATAATACTAAGAAGATTAACATTAAGAAGAGTGTATGAAAGATTGATTTCATATCTCCAAAACTTTTTGTGGGTTGAAATGGGAAGCTAAAAAAATAAAAGCAAGAGCAGATTGCTTACTTAAGTTATGTAGATTTTGAATATGATGTAGTTATTTTTAAAAATAATGCTTCAGAATTTCAAGAGATATTGCAATAGTTATAAAATTAAAATAAGGCTAAAGATAAATGCTAAAAAGACTAAGTAATGTTCAATGGATTTTCTCAAAAGATGAAGGTAAAGATTGATTGATTATTATGAGTTAGAAGAAGTTAACAGCTACAAATATCTTGGTCAGATTATTACTACATATGAAAATATAATGAATTTAATTAATTATAGAATTAAACTTGGGTGGAGTGCTTTTGATAAAAATAAATATGTCTATGGGTTTGAAAAAAATAATTTTTAATAAATGTATTTTTTCCAGTTCTTATGGATTAAATCTTAAATACTCAATAGAAGAGCAATGCAGAGACTTTTGTCCATTCAACAAAGTATGGAGAGATGTATATAAGAAAAAATCAAAGACAAAATACATGGGTGAAAGAACAAACAGATATTATTAATATCATTGAAACAATTGAGTAACTGAAAATGGATCTGGTTGTTTCCAGAAGAGATAATAATAAATGGGCAATTGAAATCTTAAATTGGAACCCAAGAGGTTTAAAGGACCTGAAAAGAGATCACTTGTGAAATGGATAGATATAAAATAAGAAAGTTAACTAGGGTGCTATGGAAGAGAGAGTTTAGAAATTGGAGAAAGTAGATTAAATTTAGCAAGTCTTTCATCCTGCTGTGGAACAATAATGGTTTAAAAATGATGATGATGATGATATATACTTTCAAACAAAATTATTATCATTATATTGATATAAAAGATTCTACTAAATTGTTAAGAGTATTTATTTAATGGAAATTATAATCTTGCTAGGAATGTCTTTAAATAGATTAAGAAGAAAAAATATGGTTTAATTTTATTTAGCTTTTACATTATATTCTTGTAAGATTTTAAGAAAGACTTATACTACATTTGATAACAATAAAATAACATTGAATTATAGTGTTACTATAATTTATTAAATGAGATACAAAGGAGAAAAATAATAGAAATACCATTTCTGGAGTTGCTTATACTATTCTTTAATTTTATAAGAAATTATATATGTCAAAGTAAATTGAGTTTAAATAGAAAAGTAACACTTTATAAAAATAAAATTAAAAGTAAATATCTTAGATCTGCATTTTATCTTCATGAGAGAAATATAGGACATAACATTTTGTTGGAACAGATTAAAGCTGTCTTTTATTTTTAAATTTTATGGAAAATTATATATATATATATAGTAAAAAAGATAGGGGTGACCAAGGGTAATGGCAAAATATCATTCCTCTGAATATCACAATCATTAATGAGCATTGTTAATAAACAATCAACAACAAATATAAAAGTAACATGAGAGAAACAGCATAAAATAAAGTACATAGAATAATAATATTACATCATCAGCATTAAACAAGAATAATCAATAGGCATCCCCTGGCATCTGGATTTAAAAGAGATTTAATATCAACATATAAGCTAATTATCTAACCATTGCCAAACTTAGGTCAGAATATGACACAATCAACTGCATGAACATATTTAAATAATGAAGTATCTATCATTATAAAAATATTTCTGAGATCCTGTTACATGTTGATCATCCTCAGTGCTCTGGCCTTACAATATCAAGAGAGTATAGGCCAACTATAAACTAATTTTCAATCTATATAAATAAAATGCAGAGAATGAACTTTAAAGGTGATAGTGATCTTTGCACCACTCAGAGAATCATCTGGATGACCAAATACAAACATATACCATCACATGTATATAAATTAACTATTATTTCTTTAGAACTAGCTCAAGATCACAATGATCCTAGGGACTGTGTGAACAAGATAAAATATATAAAGTATATGTTTAATTTATTTTAATTTAAATAATATTATTGGGATTATTGACAAATCCTTTAAAGCACAATGCTATGATATGAAATCAATTTACACACATTGCTGATTTGCAGAACAGATAGCTGAAGGAAGGCATAAAGACATTATCACAAAAAGTTAATTTCAAAAATTATTTTCTTAACAATTTAGTAAAAATTGAGAAAATATATGTCAACATGATAATTTTAAATCTAATACATTTCTATTAAAAAATATTTTTATATAGCAAATAAGATTAGTCTATTGATTCTTATTGTTAAATTAATTAATGTTTACTTTAACTAAGTTATTTCCCTTTTTACTGATTAAAGCTGAGAAACAACATATCACAATAAAAGATAAAAATAATTTAAGATTAGCTAAAACCTTTTCTTATAAAAGTGAGAAGATCTCATACATTTTTACATTTTGAAAGAGAAAATGTTTAAAACAAAACAACTAAAAAATATTCATTATAGTCAATCATTACTGTTATTATAAAAAAAATTACTTGTAAATGTAGAGATAAATGAAAATGGGTAAATGAAGATGTGTACATCTATTTTACCATGGATTTCATTCATTTTGACCATTTTGTAGTCCATGGCAGTTTTCCATGTTTTTTCAAATGTTTAAATTAAAATTATAATAATAATTTCCAGGGTTATTGATACCATTAATTTATTTACTATTCCCATTAAAAGTTTTCGCATTAACTTCTTTTGTAGCTTCAGGTTTTTAATTTAAAATGATAATAATAATTTCCTGTTTAACCCAGCTTTCCAAGTCAAGTTAGCATAGGTTAAATTTGTCCATTGTGTAATATAATTTTAGTATTAACACAGATTTCCATATCATATTAGCACACACTAAATTTATCCATTATATGATACAATAATATTTATACTAACATAGATTTTTTAGTCAAGTTAGCACAGATTGAAAAGGTTATGATTTTAAATGAATACACAAGATTTGTTACAAATTTTTCCAAAGGATATCCTTCCTTGACATTTTTCTTAGCAAAACATGTTACATGTTGGAATGGTGATACTCAGTTTTTAGCTAAAGCTTAGCACATAGTTTTCTCTAACTCCATTTCAAAAATCTTAAGGACTAGAGGTATGTCAGTCTAACTTTAGACTACAAGCTTAACTTTTCACTGTTCTCTTCAAGATGAACTGTTATTGTTGTTTTTTTCCAACAACTGGAATGAGATTGGTACTCTTTTTTTTTCTCAAAGACTGAGGCAGACTAGACATTGAAATCTAATGCTTCAATCTGCTCTTATTTTATTTTTAGGACAATTCCCCTAATCATCCAATCACACATTATGTCAGAATTGACAACATTAAAAGAGATTATCTAACTTTATATTTCATTCTTTTTAAAGAAGATAATCTTAGCTTGTTAAAATAAACTCTTACAAATTCACTGATCATATATAAAAGGCTGCTAGAGAGATTTTTGATTTTATGTATTTAAAGAATGATTTATTTCTTTTATACAGACCTTATATATATCTAATAAAGAACAACATTTTAAACAAGCTTTTTTTATTATCATTATTTTTTACTTATTATATATATATATGAAGTGTAATACACTAATTCAAAATTAAATCACTAGTTAATATCAAATTGAATGTTCGCTATCAATGACTACCCTGCCAAGACAGATTTCCCAAGAGTGAAAGTAATCCACAACAATATACATATATATATATTGAGAAGAATTATTTCTTTTTAGATTTTTTTTTTCTATTTCAGAATACCAACTATTAATTTATTAAAAAACTTATATTCCTTAGTTGATAATATGTCAAATCCAAACATTTTAAATAATAAGACTTATAAATATTTAATGTTTATTAATGGCAGTTATTAAAAAAGTGAGAGAGAACAGTATAAGAAATAGAAAAAAGTAAAATAAATATTAATATTTTTTTTCTCTTCAATAATTTTATTTAAAAAGCAGGATAAAAAAATGTTTATCTTTTTTTAAAAAAAAAAAAAAAATTAAATCAACATTTTTTTTTAAAGAATGCTGTTTTCAATTAAATAAAGTTGATTTTTTTTCTTTTCTTTTCTTTTTATTTCTCTAAAGAAATCCTACTTCTAATAATTAAATAAAATTCATTAAGGCTGTAGCCTCAAGCACATGCGTATAAAAATGCGATAGTAGGGACCTCTACAGGTCTTAAACGACAAGCTTACTCTTTGGAAGAAAAGAGGGGAACCCTTCTAATAATTAAGAAAAATAACTATAGAGGCATTTTTCAATAATTAAGGTATAAAACAAAATCAATTGGTCAGGATTTAATAAAAATTTATGTCTGTATGAAAATTAACGGTGGCTGAAATGGGGAGTTTGAAATGGGAGAAAGTAATACAATCATCATCACCATTTTATTATTTTAAACCATTATTGAATCACTACAAGCTAAAGCTCTCTCCAAGTTTAATTCATTTTTTTTTATCCATAGCCATTCTTCACATAACTTTAACAAACTTCCATAACTTCATCCATCCATCTTATATCTGGTCTCTTTGTGGTTCTTGGATAGTCTTTGGAGATCTAATTTAAGGTTTCAACTGGCTTTCTGTTATCATATCGCTTAAAAATGTATCAACTCAGGTTCATTTCATTCTCTTAATTCTGTCAATGATGTCAATAGTACTTGTTATTCTCAAATATTTTGCTTTCAATCCTTTCTTGTTACTCTAAACTTACTTTTCTCTGTAGTTTATTGAGTATTTTGAAGTTTTTATATTGCTCTTCCAACAAGTGTCCAAATCTCCTAGTCACATCTATTAAAAATCTTCCTTTTCAAATATGTAAGCACATTTCTTTTTAATATTAAATTATTTTTATCAAAATGACTCCATCCAAATTTAATTTTATGATTAATTTGACTCATTATGTTTCCATCTGTTTTAAAAATCTAAAATATTTGTAGCTATTAATTTATTTTAATTCATAATTATCAATCTATTTTCTTCTTCTAAAAAAGCGATTAAACTTTGTTTTAGTTTTTTTTAATATTTATCTTTAAACCTACTTTCTTACTTTTGTCTGATAACTTTTGCAATATTTTCAAAACTCTGAAATATTATTTACAAAAACAATATCTGCAAAATTTATGTGACTTAAATAATCTTTGTGCATTTTTATTCCATTAGCTTTTCATTTTATTCCACAAAATATTTAATTGTAAAACTACTGTAAAAAGTTTTTGAGTTAAAAAATCTCCTTGCCATACACTCACTATGTAATCTAATCACTGCTGATACATATTGATAAATATTCTTCGGAATATGATACTAACCAATAGATTAAAAGAGGCAAAACTCTCCATACAGTAGTGCCACTCAGTAAAAGTCAGAGTAATCAATGGATGCCAGAAGGCTTGTGTATAAAATCCCTATCTAATGCCTACTCATCCAATATCCCCAGACTAGTTTCTGGCTTGTGGCCTTTATTAGTGAGGATTTTATGCACAAGCCTTCTGGCATCCATTGGTTGCTCTGGCTTGCATTGAGTGGCATTATTGTATGGAAAGTTTTGCCTGTTTTAATAAAAGTTATGAGCAAGCATAAGAAATGGTGATCATGTGGTGTAAACAATAGATGCTTCTGAAGAATAAGCATTAATGTTTTTGTGAATATTATTGTAATAATATCTGTTTTTAATGCAACTATTATTTTAACCTTGGGGCATACATGTATGTGCTCACATAATACGAACTTATATTTTGATTTCTAACTATAATGATAATATATTAAATGTAATTGTTTTGAGCATTAATGTATCCTCATTCTTTTATAGTGGTTTTTTGCATGCATTCTGCAAAAATTCAATAACAATAGATGATTTAAATTTTCAAAAACAAATATTATTACTTCCACCAACTTTTGGTCAAGACTATTACTTGTATCAACATAGGTATTGAGGTCTTCAAAAAGAAAAATTTGATTTTTTAATGATGATGCTGTAATAATGATGTCTGGCAAAAAATAATAATTTTGTTTTTCTGAATTCTGTGAATCTAAGGTTAGAGCATAGGCACTAATAAAACAAGTACTAATACCATTGTGCAAGGTGAGTTTTAAGATCATTAGCCTTTCATTGACCCAACAACAAATATCAAGTAATAAATTAGATTTTATAGTATGTTCCTTTTACTGATTGATCTGCCTTTCAAAAATTATGTAACCATCCATCTGTTCTATTAAATTTCCTTTCTCTGAAAGATAAACTTCACTAAGAGCAATTGTATCAATTTTAAATTTTGATAACTTTTTAGCCACTAATGTAGCATTTGTTATGATATTGAAGAGTTTTCAAATAAAATTTGCACATTCCATATACTTATATTTAGAAAAAAATTAAATTTACAATGCTTATGTTTAGTACTACCATTACTATTACTATTGTGAAAATGTGGCTATGCTCTTCTAAGAAATAAGTACAAGTAAATTTTAACAGCAGTTAAAATTAATTCATATTTATTTGAATACATAGTTCACGATGTGCATTTGTTATTGCTACTGTACTTTTGGAGCTATAGTTTTTGAAAGACCACAAATATATTTATTCTGTGATCTAATAACCCATTGTAGCTTACTTTTTGAGTGAAGCAGAGTAGATGTTTAATGCGTAGAATTGCAAGTAATTACGTTATTTGTAAATATATTATGGCATTAACATTTTTATGTACACATTTGTTTGCACCTTGGGATATTTAAATTTTATAGTAACACATAAAATCTCAAGTCATTTCTTTTTCTTTTTCAACAAAAAGGTGAATATAGGTTTTAAGATAAATAATGAAATATAAATCACTTTTAAAAAAAACTCCCATAGGAACATTATCTATGTAGAACAAGGAAGTTTTAATTTTATTAAAATAATCTCTATGTAAACAAACATAAAATTGCATGTTGTCTAAGACTGTGGGGGAAGGAGTAATGTTTCAACCAGAGGATTGGCTTTTATCAGAAAATACAGCTAAATGGAAAGTTATCAGAACTTGAAACTTCTTTTTAAATTTGATAAAATAAATAATTACTATAGATTGTTGCTGACCCACCCTCTTTTTTAAGATTCTGAAAAAGGGTTGGGGTTAATCTATTAAAATTATTTGTTTAATCAGATATAAAACGAATGTTTATGTCTTAATAACTTTCACTTTAATTGTATTTTCTTATGAAAGCTGGTCCTCTGTTTGAAAAATTTTAAAAAACAAAAACAAAAGTTTAGACAAGTATTTTTGCTTACCTTTTATATACATGTCCTTTAATTAGTTTAATATATATATATTGTAGCATTATATTTTGATACCAATGCTATCATAGTCTACAAGGTATGAATTGTTCAAAAATTTTCTTGATTATATATTTCACAAAAGATAGAAGATCAAGTGATAAGTGTAAAACCGTGGGTCAACTTCCATAAAGGCAATGTGCAAGGGAATCGGTTTTTTAATTTTTTTTTTTTTTTGTTAATTTCAAATATTAGTTTTTTTTTAATATTTTCAAATATGAAATATTGCATTTCTTTATAACAATTTAACAAACAATTAGTGAATTGTTTTAGCCTTGGCTATAAATCCTGATACAAAAAGAATAAGATTTGTGAATAAACAGTTAAGTGAAATCGTAAATAGTCAAACTTTGCTAAATTGGAATATTTACAACAAATTCAAAATGAATAAGTTGTAGATTAAATCAGCAATACTAGTAATTAGAAATATGAATAAATTTTGTTACATTTACGTATAAAATTACAGGCGCCTGTGTAAATAATATTCACAAAATTAGAAAAATGGACTAAAAAGATTAATAAAACAATTACTGAAATTTTAGATAATTAAATGTTTAGATTTAATAAATATTTCTAAAATAGCAGAATATAAAACCTAATGAAATTATGGATGTTAAAATATTAATAAAATTGTATTGATCTTATAATGTTTATTGACAAATATTTATTGCTCTAATAAGGTTTGTTAATAAAAAATGAATAAATGCATTTTTATTTATTTGTTTATGATAAATTGATGCTAAACATTTTTTTGTTAAACTTTTTTATTATTATTATTTATACCTTTATTATTATGTATATCTTTCCCATCCACTGAGAGAAAAAAACTATAGGATCTCATCTGATTATTTGCCTTATTATGGAGATGACCCGGAAATCAACTACCAGTAAAGATGTACTGTGGAACATTTTGATATCATAGGAGAAAACCTATAAATACCAACAAATTAAAATGAGAGGTCAATCTATAAAAATTTCAGTGTAGTATAGGATCAGTCTTATTTTTATCCAAAATCGCCATGTTTGTATCTACCTACTCGATGATGATGAGGTAGAAGAACATTATCTAGGAATCTGCCCTAAATGGGTCAGCTCTACTCCATTTCAATAGCAGCGATGGATATATGTTAAACTAAAATATAAAAGAAAAAACAACGCTTTTTTTTTTTCAATTTTCAGTTAAGAAAATTTAAAATTTGCAATAATAAAATTCTAGAATATCCGATTTAAAAAATTTAATTAAAGGATTACTTCAGAATCTTATCCAGTAAAAGAAGCTTTTGGCAAAGGATATTGGAAGTGCCTCATATATAAATGAATAAATCATATATTTTAGTTAATGGAAACAATTGAAATAATTTTCTTTAATTAAATTATCACAAGCTTGAAAACGATATAGTGATCAGAGTATTTGTCTTGGCAAAGAATTATTTAAAGATTTTGGATATGCGATTATCAAAAAAATTAAGGAAATTAATAGAATTCAAAATATATATTTAATACCCGAGATGGATATTTTCCGAAATGGATCAAGTTAATTGGGACAATTTTAATCTTCAGTAAACTTGAATAATAGTGCTACAAATCGTTAAATGTATTGTTATTGGCCGATTCCTATCATCGATAAATTTGGAAATGTTCAGTATGGGATTACCATATAAACTTTATAAGAACGATATGTATTAGTTAGTTACGTTTTATGAATAGTTTAATAAATTATTAGAGTAGTAAATATATCAAATCTAACCATAAAGTTCCGTTAGAAATCCAGATAGTATATTTTATATTCTATATTTAAGGGTATAGTGTGATAGATAAGTGAGAATGAATACAGATTACATCTTTATTAGTAGAGAGAGACTGCATTTTTAAACCATCATTTTAATTTATTTAAAAATAAATCATCATTATCATTACCATTATCAATACACTGCAGGATGGGGCTCTCCAAGTTCATTCCATCTTCTTTGACTTCTAGCCTCTCTTCTCAACATTGCCCCTGCACAGTTTCTTATTTCATCTATCCATCTCACGTGTGATCTTTTTCTGGGTCTTTTACAATTTCTTGGAATCCAGTTTAAAATTTCAACTGTCCATTTATTATCATCTCTTCTAGTAATATGCCCAGCCCAACTCCACTTCAGTTTTTAATTCTTTTAACGATATCAGTAACACCTGTTTGTTTTCTTATCCAGATATCTTCTTGTTACTCCTAACAAGTATCTCTCGACTTCCTTGAGTGGTCTAAAGTCTCTGGATTACTCTTCTGTTAAGTGTCCAAGTCTCTGATCCATAAATAAGAACTGGTAAAACACAATTATTAAAAACCTTCCTTTTCAGACACATAGGCATATTCCTTTTAATATTAAGTTATTTCTACCAAAAGCACTCCAATCAAGCTTAATTCTATGATTAATTTCATCCATTATATTTCCATCTGCAGTAATAATCTGACCATGGTATTTATAGTTATTAACTTCTATGCCATCATAACCAATCTTTATTTTCATCTTTTTAACATTTATCTTTAGTCCTAACTTTCATCTAATAAATTCTTGCACATTTCCTGAAACTTTGACTACATCATCTGCAAAATCTAAATGTCTTAAATAATCTCCATTTACTTTTACTCCTTTGATTTTCCATTTTAATCCACAAAATACTTCCTGCAATACTGCTGTAAGAAGTTTTGGAGATATGGAGTTACCATTACACCCATCTCAGTATTAATTTTTCTAGTATCTTATGTAATCTAATTTGTTGATGTTGCATTTTTATGAATATTCTTTAGAATATGACAATATCCTGGGTCTATACCTCGATGATCCAATGCTTTAATTCCTGAAGAAATGCTTATAGAATCAAATGCCTTTTCATAATCTATCCAAAGAATAATGGCAACTCATATTCATTTGTGCTTTCTATAGTTTCTTTCCATACTTGCCTACTGTACTAAAACCTCTTTTAAATACACCTTGTTTTTTTGACTGTAGACGAATTGTAATTATCTTGGTAAAAAGTTTGTATAAAATTGATAAAAGACTGATAAGCCTGTAATTTCTAATATATTCTTTATCACCATTTTTAAATATTAATATTAATACTGTATTCTTCCAATCATCTGGTGCATCTTTATCATTTAGACATTTGGTATATAACTTTTTCAAAAAAAAAAATTATTTCTTCACTTGCTTATTTTAATATATCATATCGATTATAATTCCATCACTACTGGCGCTTTTTCCTTCTTCCTAAATTTAATTACATGTTTCACATCTTCATTTAAAATCCTGGGCAATTCAGAAGTTATAATAGATGTAGGAGGTACTTATTCTTTATTACTATATAATTATTGATAGAACTTTTCTACCCATTTCATGATGCCATCTCTCTTTTTAGTAATAGTTATCTTTTTTTTAATTGCAGATATAAGTTTCCTACCAATACCAAAATGTTCTTTTACACACTTGAGACTTTTATTTTCCCTTCTACAGTTTTTCTTGCTCGTTCACAATTATACTTTTTTTGATCCACGTTTGAGTAAAACTATCCAGAAAAAGTAGTACATTTTCAGAATAAAGGTTATTTATATTTGGTTTACCAAATACTATGTGTTAAAATATATGCTATAATTAATTTAAAATTATGATTTGAGATTTGCTGCTGTGATATAATTTATATACCAATATGGTGAAGAAGTATTAAAATACTGTATAGCATAATTGTTTGCAAAATAAATCTTTACATTACATGATCACCATTCTTTATGCTTACACAAGCTGTTTACATGAGGCAAAACTTTCCATACATTAGCACCACTTAATACAAGCCAGAGTAGTCAATGGATGCAGGAAGGTTTGTGCATAAAATCCCTATCTAGTGCCTACTCATCCAATATCCCCAGACTAGTTTCTAGCTTATGGCTTTCATCAATGAGAAGCCTTGGATTTGAAAGCACTACACCTAGATCTTAGAATCCAATGCAATCCTCCAGCAGCCATCTTTTACCTTATTAGCTAACTATACTAACTATAAAACTTTAAGTCCAAAATTAAAACACCATAATGTTTTAATTCAAGTTCATTAGCTTGTATAGTTATATAGATATGAACTCACTTCAGCATCCAAATTTTTTATGTCTTTGGTTTTTAATAATCACAGTCACTATAAATAATCCTATTGAGCAGGATTCTAAGACTAGGTGCAGAGCAAAGCTCCTCATTGATGAAAGCCACAAGCTAGAAACTAGTCTGGGAATATTGTATGAGTAGGCACTAGATAGGGATTTTATGCACAAATCTCCCTGCATCCATTGATTACTCTGGCTTGCACTTAGTAGTACTAGTATATGAAGAGTAGTTTAATACCAATCCTGCCTAATAGGATAATATAGACTGTAATTACTAAAGAACCAAAGACACCAAAAAATATGGATGCTGAACTGTGTTCAGATATATATGACTATCTAATGAGCCTGAATTGAAAACATTATTGTGGTTTAATTTTGGACTCAAAGCTTTATAGTTCATTAATAAAGTTAAAGGTGGCTTCTGGAGGGTTGCATTACATCCTAAGATCTAAGTTCAGTGCTCTCAAATCCAAGGCTCATCACTGATGAAAGCCACAAGCTATAAACTGGTCTGGTGATATTGGATCAGTAGGCACTAGATAGGGATTTTATGCACAAACCTTCCCACATCCATTGATTACTCTGGTTTGCACCGAGTGGCGCTACTGTGTGGAGAGTTTTGCCTCTATGTAAAATAAACCTTACTTACAGTAATAAAATTTGAATTCAAACTCGAGTGGATAGAAAAAGTGGCAAATGTGTAAGTATTAAATTTATAGTTTTTAAGATACTTAATTTGGTTATATTTTCAAAGTAAAAGTGGGATGAAATATTTCAATCCATCTCCTATAACATGTATATTACATTGCCACACGTACCTTCAGACGTATAGATATAATAAATACACCACATACACTTTTTAAAAAAAGCCGTAAACATTTATATTTATCTTTAATATTTATTGTCATATAGTCCCAGATTTGTATTTATTATTATTATTATATTGTTTTGTTATTTACATGAAATAAACAATCTTGTGATTTTTATTAAATTAGGTGGTATTATTCTTTGATCACTATTTTGATACCATTTAAGTTCCGGTCAAGACATCACACTGATAATTTATTTTAGGTTACTTAAATATTTTTATTATATTTGATAAGTTAAAAGTGCAATATGTACGTAAATATCCCTGATACGCATATTCATCTCGTTCGTAGTAAATGTTTATTAGAGAAAAACCCTGAGATAATCAATACGATAAGTCTTAATAAATATCTATTAATAAAAACCCTGAAAATATGTTGTTAAAAAATAAAAATATAAGTATGAAATCATTTAATAATAAACCAATGATTGTTGAAAACTTATATAAATTATATGTTATATTTTAAAAGTTTAGTAGTTAAGATTCAAATCCCCGAGGAATTATATATTTTACATTGATTGATGTATTTAGTTTGGGAAGTCTGGAATGAGTGCGATCGTGTAAGTTAGAATCTTATAAGGGTTCAACCATATGCGAATGCGTTTTCAGTACACACAAACGCAACCAACGCAATCGGAAGTGCATTTATAGTTTCTCTCACTTCGATTTTCGTTTTAGAACAGTTAACTTCTTGTTTACAGAGTATTTTCCAAACAAAGTTAAATTGAGAGGTTACAATATACATATATTGAATTAAATTTTTTTATGGATAATTGTTATAAAAGATCCCCAGCAAAAGAGTTATTATAGGTTTATGAGTAAAACTTGCTTAGCCTCAAGAATTGTCAATTAGTAGTAATTGAGAATTTTTTGATAACAACAAAGATTAAAGTTTATCTTTCTATTTAATGGATATTATCTCATTTTTATTAATTATATATATATATGTCTTAGCAACTTTGCTATAATCTTAAAATATTATTCTACACATTTGAAAAAAAATTCTCTATATTTGTAGATCCTGTGATAAAATGTGAATTTTATGTGAACTGTTTTATTTATTTCGCAAATATGCTGAAGTTTCATTACGATTGCTCTATTACCTCATCCTGGAATTAAAGATTCAAACTGAAAAAAAGAATGTTACAATTTATTAGGAATGTATTAAACTCACACTTTCATAACTATAACACCATCCTCTCCAAAAAAATATCTTAATGATTATAACTAATTACTTTACCTGAGAAAAATTGTGTGGGCAGTGTGTAAGTTTATTATGTGCACATTCCTTTCCCATCTTATTCCTATTTTTATCTAATATAATTGCGGCATTTTCTGAATTAGCAGCTTTAATATTTAATTTTATGTAGAACTAATGGAACATTGATAAATCAGTATTTTTAATATACTTTTTCACCTTTCTTAAATATCACTATTATTATTGCATTCTTTCAATCATCTACTACATGTTCATCATTTAGCCACATGATATGTAGCTTTTTCATCTGATTTCATAATATCTATAATAACTTATTATATTCTTCATAGATTTAATTGTGCTGTATTTGGCATTTCAAACTAATTTATTTTTAAGAACTACTTTGGTGTTGATATTGTTTTTGTTTGTTTGTTTATTTCTTTATTGCAATATAGTTCTTGTAAAAATTTTGCATTTCATTTTAATTTCATTCCTATGTTAATAATTGTGCTTTTTTTTATTACTGAAAAAACTTACCTTTTAATCAATTCTAAAATTGTTTTTATGACTCTAAAGCTTTTATTCTTTTCTTTAGCTTCTCTTATTTTTTCAAATTATATTTTCTTAAATTATTATTAGTTCCTTCTAGCATTATTTTACAAAATTCCTGATATTGGTGGGTTTTTTTTTCTAATTTGATAATCTTTAATTGTTTATATATATATTCTTTTTTTTTTCATATATTGGGTGTCTTAATTAAAAATTTACTGGTAATTTACTGTTCAGTTCTAGTTCTCTTAGTGGAGAACCTTCTCTTTTTAATAATATCATGCAAGTTAGGCCAAACATCAAAATGAGTTAATAGTTTAAAACAAATTGTTTTAAAACTGTAATTCAATTTATTTTTTTTGATAATTAGAGATATCAACTTTTGATATTGTTTTTTTTTTCATATGTCATAGCATCGGCCGGAAGGCGAACCTGCAACAACTGTCTGCAACCAACTGCTTGCTTGCAAGGCAACTGCGCTAACCTCTCGGCTAACAACGCTTGATGACTTTTGATATTGTTTTTAGTAGCAGCTACTTTAGCTTTAGTTTTGAAGTAAGACATATCATATATCTCATTGATCGATTATATGCAGTCTTTAAATACGTTTTGCTTATTCAAATATTTTTTATTTGATTTTTTTTATTTTTAGATAGTTTAATTTTTTTTTAAAAAAAAAAAAACTGGTACAGAATTTTTTCTCTGTAGCAACACAAAATAGATTTCTCAGTTTTTTCCCTTGCTCAAATTTACTCATACTATTTTATTTTTCAATAATTTTTAAATTTCAATATTCCAATTCCTATAAAACAATTTAAAATGTTATTTGGGTTGATTTAAAGTATTAGTTATATCTATATAAAATCATTTTATTGCTTTTGCTTTAAACTCAAAAAGTATTCCAAAAAGTGTATCACTGAAACAAATACATAAACTGTTTTTTAATATGTATTTTAACCATAATTAGTCTTGTGGAGTTAAGTTAAGCATTTCTACCCTTTCACAATAGTCATATACTGCTGTAATTTATGAGAAATAAATAAGTTTAACTGATAAAGTCATATTTTTTAACCAGTAGTCAATCGGTTAGTATACAGATTTTCTAAATCACTCCTAATTAGTTTACACATTAAATATGTTGACACAAATATATATAAATAGAAATTTATATAAAATTTTATGAGAATTTCTTTTTTTATTCTTTAATTAATAAGACCTATTCTGTTAAAACACATATCCGAATCAATTACAATCTTTTTTTCCCAATATCCTCAATGACGCGTTTAAAATAAACAAAAAATTGTTTGTAGAGATGTAAGATAGCATGAATAAATAGGGTGAGCTAATGATTAAAAAATAATAATCTTTGAAAATTAATAGATATATTTGATTTTTAATAAAGTACAAAGTCTATATTCAATTATTATTGTTAGAAAAAAGCATTGCTTTAAAATATGGCTTTAAATAAAGTTTATCTAATACATTCCCTAAATATTGAGAATAAAATCACTAATGCTCTTGCATTAAAAAATATGTAAATAAGCATAAAGTTAGCAAAAGATTAATAAATCAGCATTCATTTTTTATAGCGTCTGTATACAATTGTAATCACATTCATATCGGTTTAAAACCAAATTGTGCAAACGCTTTTTACGAGTGTTAAACAATAAATGAATACCCTCTGACCCGTACAAGATATAGAATTTGTGCAGCAATAAAAGGAATCCTCTTATTACTACAACTCAAATATTTATATATGAGCAAATCTGAAGTACTGGCACACAAGTTAGTGCAGTACTTCAGATTTGCTCATATATAAATATTTGAGTTGTAGTAATAAGAGGATTCCTTTTATTGCTGCACAAATTCTATATCTTGTACGGGTCAGAGGGTATTCATTTATTGTTTAACACTCGTAAAAAGCGTTTGCACAATTTGGTTTTAAGCCGATATGAATGTGATTACAATTGTATACAGACGCTATAAAAAATGAATGCTGATTTATATATATGATTAATTTCAGTTGGAATGACGTTCAGTAAATTCTAGTAAATTTCATCGGCGTCATTCATTCATAAGTTATATATAGTGATTCAAAGTGACTGTTCTATAGTCACACCTTCTGTGCCAGTACTTCAGATTTGCTCATATATAAATATTTGAGTTGTAGTAATAAGAGGATTCCTTTTATTGCTGCACAAATTCTATATCTTGTACGGGTCAGAGGGTATTCATTTATTGTTTAGCACTCTTAAAAAGCGTTTGCACAATTTGGTTTTAAGCCGATATGAATGTGATTACAAAAGATTAATAATAAATAGAACTAGAAATATTAATGTTTCGTGTCACAACTTTATAAGGGTTAAAATAAAATCTAATTTACATCAGTTTAAGTGAAGCTTAGTATATGCTCACATATATGTTTAAAATTCACTTTACAGACATGAGTTGATTCACTGCCTATATATTAATAGATAGTGTTTATTGAATTTCTAACGATGTCAAGGAGAGAGTGTTGACTGCTGTTAAAACTATTCATGAATATAATATACAAAATTGAATTTAAAAACAACAATCAAATGTAAATATTTACTATTTTTTTATAAATGTATGAATACAATTATTTATGACTAACTGGAAGCTTATTATGGAAATTAAGCTTAGTTAGTGACAACTAGAAAGCGCATGTGCATTAACTTATTGGTTTATTGGTATTAGATTTATAAAACATCGCGCTATATAAAATAAATGTTTTGTATAATTACATATTTTCAAACATATTAAATCGAACGGTTGAGAGCTTTGAAAATCCAAATTATGATTTGAATTATTAATAATTACATTAGAGATGTCTATGCTTAAAAATTTACATTTTTATTAAAATTATTGTTAAATAGAAAAGAAAAAATACTTTTTATAATTAAATAAACGTGTTAGTTTAATGAAAAGACTTTAGATCACTAAGAAGGTTAGTGTGATCATTTTGGAAAATATATCCTTTGGTCAACAGGTAGATTAGTTATAAAAGTAGGATGAAGGCAGTTTTCAAGTAAGTGTTATTAGAACTTTATTTCAGAATTGATAAATAGTTGATGAATAGTTAGTGTGAAGTCAAGTTGAAACAGAAGAAAATCCCACGACAATGACCATAACATTTATGGATGATTGTCTAATATTGGATAATAAATTGAAGAAAGGAAGACATTAAATTTACATTGAAAATATCTCTTTCAAATATATTTTTCAATCAAAACTATAGACTTTATCATTGACGTTATTGTAGTCTATCATAAAATTGATTAAGATTTATAGAAGTCAGCTAAACATTTGCTTCATGATCTCACCTTGAAAATAAAAAACTACTATGCTATGGGAACTTGTCACATTAAACCCTGAAATGATAATTTCGTTCATGTTTAACTAATGTGTTAATTTGAACTAGAGCTTGCTTGCATAAAAGTAAACTGAGAACCAAGTATAATAATGAATTCATGAATCATCAAGTCAAGAAAGAAATTATACCAGGAATAATCTTCTATTTTGAACCTCAGTATCCAAATGAGAAACCAAATTTTTAAGATTTATCATGGATGACTTAAAATGTATCTGCATAATGTATATATAGCATTGTATGTACACACACATATATCAATTTCCCAGTAAGAATTTAAATTTTATTCAGTTTGTGAAAGGCCTAAATTTATTATCAGATAAGCATTATAACCAATATCTCAATTTATTTTAGTTACATCAAATTAAAATATTATTTACATAATTTACAAGTTAATTATTTTTATTTATTGTTATATTCTAAGCATATATTTGTAAATTTGTTTTTGTTTTTGCAAAATCTTGTAACATGTATTTTAAAAAATGTGATGGAGAAAGAAATTAGATTTATTGGGGGTTTTTTTTTCAGTTTTCACACCATAAATTTATGAATTGATCTTAGTATTAAATTTGTAAAGTAAAGATTAGAAATCATTCTTGGAGATATTCTTAGGATAAATCAGCTAGACAATGATTAGCCTAAGATTTTATAGTATATCTGTTTTAAATCCAGTCACAAAGGATAACTGTTGACTCAGGAATATTTTTGATAGTTGCTAGTTATATTTACTTATAAATTATTAATATTGATTTCTGTTGGTGAGTATTTGTTTATTTTCTACATCCATATCCTCAGTAATAATTGGGATGCTTTTAATGATGTTTGTTAACATATTCTATTACAATTTTTACATTCTATACCATTATAATATATACTATAATGGATAGATAAATACTATCTAGAGTAATCGACATGCCTTAAATTAGCGATCCTTATAAAATGTAAGAAGATATGCTGAAATTCTTTTGTTTCATATACAGCAGTCATTCGGTAATAATTGAAGACATGACCAAAGATGATGAATATTTATATTCTAGTACTGATAGTTATTCACATAAGATTAGACTAATATCTAATTCTCACCACCATCAAAATCTTCATCCTCCACAAAAAGTTGGTCAGTATCTAGATAATTTCTGGAACTATGCATCATCATTAATTTACATAGTTTGATTACTTATAAAATGATCTCATTAAATAGTACTGATGAAGAGAATATATATTCCTAACAGTAATTACTCTTATTTATTTTTCTGAACTTACCATAAAAAACATCCAGTATAAATCATCTCTTTTATTATGTTACCCTGTGGTCTAACACAATTTGCAGCATTTCCAGAACCCATAATCATGTATATAAATATAATGTATGCTATTCAATGAAGTTGACTGGAATGAAAGAAAAATACTAGTGGCAAAGAAAAATAAGTACAAAATCATATTGCACTCTTAAATAAATGAATATATAAATCACCATTACATGTCAAATAGCATGCGTATCTAAGCATATCTGGAGCAGGGTTTAACATAGGATGAAACTTCCACTTTAATGATACACACACACACACAATGTTCACACTCTTAAATTGTATTAACGACTTATGTTCTTAATACAGAAATTTATCTAGTTAAACACTTTATATTCAAAAATATGGCAAATAAATAAAACACTATAAAATATTAAAAAGAAAAAAATATTAATGAAGAGTTCTCTAATTAACTCTTATCTTATTAAAATTGATACTAGTGTACTGAAAACTATTTCAGTAAATATAATTTGAATTGAGCTCTTATGATTACATTATTGTTTAATATTACCTTTTAGTGTTACTGTGCTTGGTAAAAAAAAATAAAAAAATACCTTTCTAACCGTCTGCAAAGTAATCTTTCTTGCCAGGCATATCCTTAAAGTTTTAATGGTTCATACAATTGTTGGTTTTCTTTGCAGCAACAATCCTAGGTTAAGAAATTTGCTGAATTCTAATTTAATTCATAGATCTTGAAAATATTCTACCAATTTATGTAGGACGAAACAGGCAACATGACATCCCTAGATATCACATCCATTGCTCCATGAGTTATTATATTTTCAGATAATAGATGAGAAGTTAACTAATATTTGCACTTAGATGATATAAGTATGATGAATATCATAATGATAATTAAAAATAATAATAATTTATAGTTTTCAATGCTTGCTTAACTTTGTTTCACAAGAAAATTTGATATCAGCTTTCTTTCTTTTTGGTATAAAAACTTTTGCTATTATTCTGGGAAATTAAATTTTGAACATCTCACATCTTATTTTCTTCTAGACTACTAATTACACTTTCTAATATTTGAAAATCCATTCCGATGTTATTTTTGTGTTCTATATATATTCATTTCCCTCCCATACAATAATCTGTAGTAGTCTTAAATCAAAAGCTATACATGTTTTCAAAAAAAAATTTATTTGTTACTGACATCTTATTTTTTATCTGTTAGTCTCAAATATATATATTCTTTTTTAATTATATCATACCCTTAAAGTATATAATATCCAGAGCTATTTAAAAAGAATTAAAATCTTTATTTTACAATTTTAAAAAAATGTTTTACGGGGTTCTATTTTCACATACACATTAGTTTTAATATCATTTGACAGTCAATAAACTATTTTAAATATTTGTTAGAAGTAAATACAATAGAAATTTTCATTTATTTGTTGAAGAATTGACCTCAAATTTAAATCCAGAGTGACTTTCGTTTTACCTCATAACAATAATAAATGTTAAAATTTACAACTATTAATTTAATATAGGGGATTTGAATACAGACTTTCAATATCCCTTCTGCTATCCACTCTATCTCATATAACCGATATACATGACCACACACATGTGAAAAAGATAAATGATTTCCAATATATGTGTTTCGTGCTGAACCAGCACTCATCAGTTGGTCCAGATTATCATTTTCCACACACATATATATATATAATCAGTGCTCTGTTTATATTAGGATAGCAAATCTTCAGCACGAAATACATATATTGGAGATATTTATCTTTTTTACATGTGGGTGGTCATGGGTATCTGTTATATGAGACAGAATAGCAAAAAGGATCTTGAAAATCTGTATTCAAATCCATTATATTATATTTAAACTCCAAGTATATAAATTATGCTTGTATTTCAAAAATTATTATTTTATTACAGTTTGATTATTTTCACTCAACATACCTATTGGGAGAATATTCAATTTAAACTACGCTTAAATAACTCATGGGCCAATGAGATAATTAGCTGATTTGCTTATAAAATTTCTTACAATTCCACATTTATAAATATTTTTTATAGATGAATATACACTATTTAAATATCACAGTTTTCATAGCATAATATATTTCATAACTTCATTGACTCCTATTTGAAAAACTTTAAAACCATCGTTTCTCTTTATCTTAGCTATCTTATTCTAATCAGTACAATCAATTACTTAATTTCTTATGCTAATACTGACAAATTGACTGTTTTGATGCAAAGTGTAAATACTTGATGCTGCAGACATTTTCTATAAATTATCTAATTCAATCAAGAAAATCACTGCGACATTAAACTATGGTGGTTAATTATGAATAACCAATAAGACATGCCAATCAATAGTATTTCCCTACTGCGTTAGAGTTTAATGTATTGATTCATCAAAGGATAATTACTATTTTCATACAAATAATCATTTCTGAGCATTTTCCTCTGAGATCTATTATCATGAGATTCAGTTCCAATTACTAAACTCTCTGCACTCATAATGCCAATGTCATTGCATGTTAGAGCAGTTGCATTTCTATCTTTAAATTATACACAACAATTCTGACTCCTTTTCAGTATATATATATATATAAAGTCTGCAATATATATATATATATAGACTTTATATATATATATATATATATATATAAAGTCTGCAAACCCCTTAGACTTGTAAGAACACTGATGGAGACAGACTTAGTGCTTTGTCAGTTTTTAGTTGTCTTCTTGCATGAAATATTAGAAACAACAGTGAATAATTTTGCATTTGGATTTAAATAAGAGTCTTATTTGGAAAATGATTACATGTTTAGATAATTCTAATTAGAGCCTCTTTTACTCTTCACAAATATGAAAAACCTCTGAAAAGTAACATTAAAATGATCTGTGTCGAAAAATTTGCTTAAATCACAGTGTCTACTGTATATTTTATTTAGCTGTAGAAATGGACATAATATCAGTAAAAACAGAAACTAGTACATTAATGCTGGTAAATACTCTATTTCTTTGTTCACACATACATATATGAAAAGTGCATTTTTTTTTAAGCTGACCACTTTTAAACATAAATTGTAACTAAAACGTTGGCAAAGATGTAAGATTGACATAATTGATATAACTACTCTTAATGGAACTTACTTTGCAGATAAAGAAAGTTTAATTTAACAACAACAAATCATTTAATTCTTAAAAAATATGTAATTAAACAAAAGCAGTTCTCTACTTTAGTGCTATTTATAGTAATGTTGAATAAATGGTATTGCATTTCATCCCAATACCATCTTTAATTATTGACTACTCTAACTTATTATAAATGACATTAGATTTTTGAATTCTTTAACAAATATATGGATTTTTTAAAAAAAAAACATCAAATGAAAAGAGACAGGGAGTGTTGGAATTTTTGTAAAGACTAATTTGATATCTTTTATTCTAATATTTAATGTTAATAAAAAAAATTTAACTCAGTAGTACCTGTCCCCATTTTATCAATGCTTTTATGCACTGCATTATTTGAGGTAGTAGCAGACTTTAAGGTCGAAGGTATTTTGATTATAGTTATGCTCGGTCACTTCCAATGTCAAACTTCTTATGAACTCCCAAGTAATTAACTTTAAGTTCACAATCTTCATAATCAAAGTCGTTTATCACTAAACATCACATGATCACCATCTTTTATGTTAGCACATAACTGTTATTAAACAGACATTAGGCAAGCAAAATAGTGAAATTTAGTTGTTGATTGTCTTTGAGTTTATGATCAAGAAATATCATGGTCTTTCTTCTCAGTAGCTCAATAGTTTTAAGTAAAACATCAGTTGAGTTTCTTGAAAGCAGAATAAATAATTTTTTTTTTAGATATTTACGATCTTGATAAACATAAATATTATAGTTTTTATTCCCAGGATACTATAAAGTCATTAACTAAAACAATGACCAAATTCGAAATACTAAGAATCTGATTAATACATTGTACAGGCTTAAACCTGCATTTATATATGTAAGAATCAGATTGTAAACCTGTAGTTATTTACAAACGTTTATTACTTTCGGCTGAAGAAGATTACATGAACTGGAAAAAAAATTGTCTAATATCAAAATTAGACTTTGATGGATTTTGAGATGAAAATGGGTGAGTATTTTACTATAAAAACACAAATGATTAATTCGAAAATAGAGTAGGATTCATTATAAATAAAAAGGTGATGAACAACATTATGGAAACTAATATAGTTATTCAACTTAATAAAAGATAATAAATGCAGATAATTCAGATTTTTGCGCTAACAAGTTCTCGTTGAGTTGAAGAAATAAAGGTTTTTGACCGTATCAAGCAACATTTTAAAATTATCATGATAGGATTAGCCTGAAATTGGGAAAATATTGAAAGATGAAAGTACTATGAATAAATTTGTTTATGATGACAGAAAACAGAGACGACATCGATTTTGCGGAATTTATAACAAAAAAAAAATTTAAGTTACGAATTTTCTTTTTTTTTTAAGAATTGCTAAACGGCAATGAATATGAAATATTAAAAAGAAGGTACAGCAGAATTGGATTACATTTTGATTAACAAAAAATATTTATTTCTAGACTGTAATGTATTTAATAGATTCGTCATAGGAAGTGATAATTAATTATTGAAATGTTAGTGCCAAAATTAGAGACAATTATTTTAAAAAGTCAAATATTAACATTATATATTTAAACGTCAGAAATATTGTAATCAATTTAAATTAAAACTAACTAATCATTATAAAATTGTAACAGGCTTTAAAAATAGTTTAGATCTGA
Source organism: Epiperipatus broadwayi (assembly GCA_028023455.1). NCBI lineage: Eukaryota > Metazoa > Onychophora > Udeonychophora > Euonychophora > Peripatidae > Epiperipatus > Epiperipatus broadwayi. Next base: position 14,977,979 of record JAQFVV010000013.1, read on the forward strand.
TTGAGATGAATAAGAACATAATCAATATTATATATTAAGAATTGTAACAACGACAACTAGTACATAAAAACAACAATTCGTCAATAAATTTTTAAACGAAGACAGGCCCATGTATGAAGAAATTAAGGAACTTGAAAATATTTTTAAATGATTTATTAAGCAGAATTGAGTAGATGGAATTCTTTAAAATGGTATAGAAAGAATTAGTAATAAATAAGAAAAAGCTATAAAAGAGAATAAACATTTCTAAAATATAAAACTGGTATGAGAAAAAAAGTTATTTCAGCAATAATAAGAAAATAAAAAGAGATGATACTATGAAATGTGTAGAAGAATTTTTATGAAGAATTATATAGTATTCAAAATAAAAAAAACAAAGTTATCACTGCAATTACTACATTTTCTGCACTGTCAAGCATTGAATATGCAATTAAATTTATGAATAAGAGAAAGGAGCCAGAAAATAATGGAATTATTATTAGTATCCTAAAATAAGCAGTTAAGCAATAAAAAAATGTTGGTACCAGATGATTGGGAAAATGCAGTAATAATATTGATATTTTTTAAAAAAATGATAAAAAAGCTATAAGAATTACAAGTAGATTAGTTACAACTCATTTGCAGTGAACTTGAGATCAAACCAACCAAAAGAATAAACTCAATTTAAAAGTACTTTTAGCATAGTAGATCAACATCCAAATATTGAGGAAAGTCATAGAAAAGACCAATATATATAAATTGTTATTATGCTTTGGATTTGTAGATTATGAAAAGACATTTGATTCTATAAATATTTTGATTAAAGCTGTTGATTAACAAAATATAGACCTATGATATTTTTATATTCTGAAGAATGATTACCCACAAAATAGCTGTGTTACATTACACACTGACATTAAAAAGACTGGCATTGACAACAATGTATGACTGGATGACTCCATCTCTCCAAAACATTTTCCCAATAGTTTTATAAAAAAAATAATTGGTGCTTTACAATAAGAATCTGAAAGAATAAAAATATGAGATTAAATTATCTGGATTTTGCAGATGATGTGGTTGTTTTTGTAAATATTGCTTCAGAGCTTGGGAAATGTTGCTAGAGTTATCATATGAAAGTAAGAAAGTAGACCTAAAGACTCATAGTAAAGAATCAAAAATAATATTCAATGGATTTTTTCAGAAGAAGAATTTAAAGATTGAAAATCATGAATTTAATTTTTTTTTAATTACAGATGCGATGAGTTTATTAATATATATGGAAATATAATGAATAAAATCAATCATATACTAAAATTTGAATGCAGTGCTTTGGTAAAAGTAATTTCATATTAAAAAATGTTTGTGTATTTAAAAAAAAAGATTTTTGATAGATTTGTTTTATCAATTTGTACATATAAATCTGATATTTAAACAGTTAAAAGAAGAGTAATACAAAGACTTAAACAATTTAGTGGAATATGGAGACATTTATGTTGGGACTAACAAAAAGAATTAAAAGTTAAATTCTTGGATGAAAGAACAAACGAGTATCATTAACACCATTGAAAAAATTAAAAAACTGAAATGGATTTGGCATAAAAGAGATGATAATACATGGACAGATGAAATTTTAAACTGGATTCCAAGAGATAAAATAAAGAAGTTTGGTGATATGATATGGAAAAGAGAAGCTATGGATTGAAGAAAATGAATTAAGCATATATAGATCTTTATTCTATAAAATATCTATAAAGTTTGAAAATTAATGATGATGATGATTATTATTGTTATTGCATGATTATCAATAAAAGATTTCTTTTTGGGAGGGAGGGGAGTCAATGATATTATAAATAAAAATAGTTCTCCATGACTCAAAAGTTACTGAAAATAATGTTTTTGTTAACTATAATGATATGTAGTTTTTGCTTTCTTCCGAATGAAAAAAAAGACGGATTGATTACCACCGAATACTTTGTTTAAGTACTTGCTATAAAGAAACTAGTTTAAATCCACATTTAAAAAAAGAATGTTAGCGCTTATTATATAATTATGATCAGAGCGCAAAAAAAGCTAATACTGTACAACTTCTTATAGGCCAATAAACATCACATGACCACCACCTCTTATGCCTGTGTATAGCTGTTGTTAAAACAGGCAAAACTCACTATATGTATTGCCACACACAGCAAGCTAAAGTAATCAATGGATGCCAGAAGGCTTGTGCATAAAATCCCCATCTAGTGCCCACTCATCCAATATTCCCAGACTAGTTTCTGGCTTGTGGCTTTCGTCAGTGAGAAGCCTTGGATCTGAGAGGACTGCACCTAATGTAACCCTCCAGCAGCCACCTTTTACCTCCATTTAACTACAAAACTATGAGTCTTGAAAACACCTTAATGTTTTCAATCCAAGCCCATTAGCTTATATAGTCATATGGGTCAGAACTCAGTTCAGCACCCATACATTTTGGTGTCTTTGGTTCTTTAATAATCATAGCCACCATCATCCTATTAGGCAGGCTTGGTATTAAGCCAATAAACATCACATGACCACCACCTCTTATGCTTGTGTATAACTGTTGTTAAAACAGGCAAAACTCACTTAACGTATTGCCTTACACAGCAAGCTAGAGTAATCAATGGATGCCAGAAGGCCCACAAGCCAGAATATAGTGCCTAATCCAATATCCCCAGGCTAGTCTCTGGCTTGTGGGACTTCTGGCATTAGCTTGCTGTGTGTGGCAATACGTATAGTGAGTTTTGCCTGTTTTAACAACAGTTATACACAAGCATAAGAAGTGGTAGTCACGTGATGTTTATTGGCTTAATACCAATCCTGCTAATAGGATGATGGTGGTTATGGTTATTAAAGAACCAAAGACACCAAAATGTATGGGTGCTGAACTGAGTTCAGACCCATATGACTATATAAGCTAATGGGCTTGGATTGAAAACATTAAGGTGTTTTCAGTTTAAGACTCATAGTTTTGTAGTTAAATGGAGATAAAAGGTAGCTGCTGGAGGATTGCATTAGATCCTAAGATCTAGGTACAGTGCTCTCAAATCCAAGGCTCCTCACTGACGAAGGCCACAAGCCAGAAACTAGTCTGTGGATATTGGATGAGTAGGCACTAGATGGGCATTTTATGCACAAGCTTTCTGGCATCCATTGATTACTCTAGCTTGCTGTGTGTGGCAATACTTATAGTGAGTTTTGCCTGTTTTAACTTTTTATAGGCATAGATTTCCACCCACATTATATATAAATACAAGATTCATGCTTAATATTATAGTTGATTTAAAAAAAACAAAAAAACAATCTTTTTCTAAATACAAAGTTGGGGATTGTTTTAGAAGCAACTATTGCATATATCATTTTTAATAGTTATCAAAAAGTAAAATTGTCAATTTAAGTTTTTGCTATAATCATATTATTGAGACAAGAATTATTTTGACGAATGTCGTTATGGATGAGTTTTTGTATTCACTAAAAACGAAAAATCTTGACAGGTTGTTTGGCGATAATATTAAACGCAAAGTGGCATTCTTTGCATGCCAGAATAATGGAATGAACAAAAATTTTACAAACAATAGGAGTAGCCAATCTTATTTTATATTTATTTTTTGATGCACTGGAAGTAATATATGGGCCTGGAAGCGAAAACGATTATAGAATATTATAAAGTAACAACATATGATCTAGCCAAAAAGTGGAAAAGTTACAGTTGTTATCGAACTGAGATCTTGATTGCTTCAGATTTATATAGTTATGCAAGTAAGATATTCTGGGTCTGAAATTTTAAGTCTTTTTAAATTTTAGATTATTATCTTAAATAATATGAAAAAATAAAAAGTAACTTCTAGATGCATACATGTGTATATTCCAGATTTGAATTCTAATATTTACTTCATGATGAAGATAAAGTCCAAAAATCAATCTATCTAGAGATGGATATTTTATAGCATTACTTCATCTAATAACCACTGATTACCTAAGCTTACAATAGCTTGTTCTGGAGTACAATAAAATAATTACCTTTGGAATCTTATAAATTCAATGGATAGTACTTTTATTATGATACCAATTATACTGCAAACAAATGAAGAGAGAATGTTTTAATATTTTTGAATAATAATAAACCGCCCTTCAAAAGTGGATATGATCATACCAATTCAAAAAAAAAAAAGGAGAGAGAGAAAAAAAAACTACATTAAAAATTAGTTTTGTTATGACTAAAAAACCAATCTTATGAACTACAAATGTGTTCAAATATAGAGAATACTGGTTCATTTTTTGATTATTTGATATTTTACGATGTTCTCTTCTAATTTTACCTGCAGAAAATATTCATTTCTGAAATATTTCAACACCATAGAGGAGTGTAATTAGGGTGCTAAAATTTTTAGCTTATTTGCTTAAAGGAGATTTAAAAAGCAGTATGCAAAATGTTTAAAAGTACAATAAAAGACCATCATATGATAAATGGGACTGTTTCTCGAATCAACGTAAAACTACTTTTATTTTTTATTTCTTGTAGTTGATTACATATTCGTTTATAAATAGCTAATAATTGTGTGTGCGCGCGCGTGAATCAGAATCTATAAGGAAAGCAATATTGAGGTAAAGCTATTAAATAAATAGATTATTATTAAAGATAATCTATACTGATTTTTACCTTTGATATCAAACTTTATAATAGCTTTTAATTTACTATTACATCGCGGCAGGTAAATAATTCTCTAATATACCTCTAGTAAGCAATCTTTTTCCAACTCTATTAACTACATGTCCTTGATTTATCTTTATAATTCAATTTTGACTTCTAGGACGCTTCTTATCTTTGGAATTAATAAGGGCTTTGATTATTTTGATTTGAGCGCGAGCGTGTTTGCATATTTATAAAGCATTGAGAAAATCATAAAATACAAAAATATCAGAATATGTGTTACTGATATTTATAGATGCGCGTATATAGACTTTGCTTAAACTGTAAATCTATTCAAAGTTGTTTTTTTTATCTTGAATGCTTTATATTATTATTATATAAAAACGTATCTAAGTCCAAATAACTTTATCATTATCTTATGTTTACGTCACGAGTTTAATGAATAAGGTTAATCGTTTTATTTTAAATCATATTTCTCTTAAGGGAAAAAAAATCTGTAGGGATTTTTTTAGATATTGGTGAAATGAAGAGTGTAGCTGTCATCGGAGCAGGTCCTAGTGGCCTTACTGCTATTAAAACCTGTTTAGAAGAAGGCTTGAGTCCAACATGTTTCGAAAAAACCTCTTCAATTGGAGGATTATGGCAATATCGTGATGAAGTACTTGATGGAGTCGCTTCGATTATGGAAAGCCTTATTATTAATACAAGTAAAGAACTTTCGTGTTTTAGCGATTTTCCACCACCTAGAAATTTCCCCAACTATATGCCTCATGAAAAGGTTCTTGAATATTTTAACATGTACGCAGAAAATTTTAAACTTGACTCTTATATAACATTTAAAACTGAAGTTGTTTGGATAGAAAGATTCGGGAAAGCACGACCTGCTAAATGGATAGTAATCATTAAAGATCTAGAAACACAGAAAATTCAAGATCACTACTTTGATGGCGTAATGGTGTGTGTTGGTCATCATGCATTCCCTCACATTCCATATTTTAGAGCTCAAGAAGATTTTCAAGGACGAATTATTCATTCTCACGATTACAAGATTCCTAGAGATTACGAAGATAAACGTGTTGTTGTTGTTGGAGTTGGAAATTCTGGATTGGATATAGCTGTGGAACTCGGAAGAATTTGTTCTCAGGTAAATAAATATTTCTTGCCAGAATTATATATAAAAATAGTATTAATCATAACCTGATATTATTTATTTTCTAAAAATATATAAGGGATAAATCACTTTTTAATTTTTAAAAAAAATACAACACATAATTACTTTCGATAAATGTTTTAAGTAATACTGTAATAAGGATGAATATATATATACAATGTATGGATGCATACTTAGTTTTATATGAATATTAAAATTGCAATGAAATAAATTTATAATTTTTATTTTTAATTTTTAAAAAACATACAACACATAATTACTTTCGATAAATGTTTTAAGTAATACTGTAATAAGGATGAATATATATATATATATATAATGTATGGATGCATACTTAGTTTTATATGAATATTAAAATTGCAATGAAATAAATTTATTACTTTTATTAATAAGAAAATGTATCACTTATGAATTTTAGACTTATTTGTTAATGAAATGTCAACATCTACAAATATATAATAAAAAAGTAAAAAAGTTTCATTACATCTAGAAGTGAGATCTGGCAATTCAAAGAAAAAAACATTAAGAGAAATGAAGTTGATAGAAATGAATTGCTGGAGAATACTTGAAGAAAAATCAAGAAGAAAATGGATAAACAATAAAAGAATTCAAAAAATGATTAATGTGGGATATGCAATAATAAATGAAATAAAAACCAGATATTTGTTATAATATGGATACAAAACAAATATTAAACTGAACATAACAGGAAAGGAGAAAAAAAGTCCAAAAGGAATTATCAAAGAAGAATAGATAAAAGTAATAAAAAATATATATATATAGAAAGTTCATAGATTAAAGATCGGCAAGGTTTCTAGAAAATCTGAAAACATTATAAAGATTAGAGATCAATAACAACAACCAAAAAAAAAGGATTATTCATAAACTCAAAGCTTTCTGAATGATTCTCATTAGAGGAAAGGGAGTGCAGAGGTAAAAGAGAGAAGGGGAAACTTAGGCAAATTGAGTGTATCTATTACACTTAACCTATTAGTTGGGTTCACTGTGATTTTGGTATAAATTAATTAGGAAATTATTTTTTAAAAAAATAATCAAATACAGTAACGGATTAAATACTGTTGCTGCTTTATATTCGGTCCTCCAGAATTAACTGTGATTTTTTTTTGTTTCTTTTAAAATACGACTTCATATGCTATTATTTATCATTTAAAATTTCTTTTAATTATTTTAATTTATATGATTTACTACTTTTGAAACGGTTATAAAAAATGTACAAGGATACAGGAGATATGTTTTAAACTTGAGAAAAAAAAAATTTTCTAACCTCATAAGATATAGTGAATAAATCATTATATCGGACTCCAAGTTTCATATAAAGTTTGTTTTGGTAGCACTCAATATTGAGAAACTTTAATGCATCAAATTTTTTGATGTACAATATGAATGTACAAAGTGCTAGTCATATTAGTAAGTGCATCATTAAGCATATATTATATCGATTAACTGATCAGTGAAAAAAAATTGGGGCTGCAAGTCGTCTATAAGTAGAGTCATGCTCTGAGTTGTTTGAAAGCATTATAATTTTCTGATTTTAAGATATAGTTAATATTTGCCACTGAGTTTAGATTCGATTTATCTTGCAACAGTAATGATACGCTGATAAGTAAAAGATGTTGGATTTGATGCTAGTTTCAAAATATTATATTAATTAGTTTTTATTGCTTTTATATCACACTGTGCATATAAATAAACATTTTCATTTTTTCCCCACTTAATTAAATGCAGTTGTTCTTTTTTAATGCAGACGGTTTAAAATTGTCTGTTAGTTCAATTACATTAACTTATTTGTTAATTTTGTATTGTTTTCTTCATTATTATTATTTTTATTTTTTTTACGTTTTTGTTTTTTTATCATCATTATAAATCTTTACAATTTTCATCCTTTTATATTTCTCAATTAACTGCTTGCTTTTTAATTTTACACTTAAAGAAATTCGTAAAGCGTTTTCCCAGGCAAATAAAAAGACTTTATATAAACTACTTTTGCAAAATAATTCATTATTTAATAAATACACGAGTGTTTATTCTGAATAAGATATGAATATATTTTTATTATACATTCATTAATATAATGTAGCTGGCACATAATGCTGGTATCCTGTGTGAAATCAGAATTTTTAAAGCTTGCAGTGTATATGATTAGGACAATAAGAGATGTATATTATTATCTGTTTAAACCCTCATGCATATCTTGTGTGCTTGTAAGTTGGAGCAGTAACATGTTAGGTAATTGCTTGGAAATAATGTTTATAATATGGGGTGAAGCTGGTTCTTCCAATTATTTGAATAGATTGCAAATATGATGATATCACACAAAGTAATTTTATAACCACTGATATATAATGTATTCACTGAAATTATCATAATTGGGCAATGGCGTAAGTGGAATTTTGAGGCACTAAAGCCTTTTTAATATTTATAACATATATCTTAATACTTTTATTAATATTCCTCAATTTAATGCTTGACAGGTAAATGATACCCAAATCCCAGCTCCCATATGCATTATCTTGGTTTGCTTCATAATAGTTATGACACAGTACTTGTAAGAAAGCTATCTGCTTTTTTGGATAGTTATTAGTTAGAAATCTTTCCAGGGATTGTAAAAAATATAAATAATGTTTTTTCCAACTATATGACACACTTCCATTGTCACCTCATTAATATTTTACATATCAAATTAATATTTTGCATATCAGATTTGCTATCTTAATATAAACTGAGCACTGATTATATGTATGTGTGAGAGATGATAATCTGGACCAACTGATGAATGCTGGTTTAGGATGAAATACATATATTGATGATTATTTATCTTTTCTACATGTGTGTGGTCATGTGTATCAGTTGTATGAGATAGTGTGTATAGTTGAAGGGTGCTTAAAAATCTGAGTTCAAATCCCCTATACTTATATCAAATACCATTATTTTTAGGAAACAATTTGATCAGAAATATAATGCCTTTGAAGCCCATGGAGGATTGACGGTGATGTTGATAAGATAGGGCTATTACCATGTGATAGGTATTTGTTGAACTAATCAAGTTTGTTGCTTAAATAATAATTAAGTTTAATGGGGCTTGGAAATATCAACACAAATTATATTTGTCTGTTTAATGGGATTTATTTAAACTTTCTTGAATTTAAAATCTCAGTCTGTTATAGGCAAAATGTCAATTATTCTGTCCATATAAATATCTTAGTCCAGATTAAAAGGTATTGATAAAAGTTGTCTTGACAGCAGATTAAATATTATTGGTGTTGATAAGCTTGCGCTATTATTATGTGATTTATATTGGTTGAATATTAAGTAAAATGAAGTTTATTATTTGTATGTAAGCTAAAAAACCTTCAAACTATTTGAGGAAGAATATTGTTGCTTTTATTTTGACTTCATTGCAATAGGCAGAGAGGTCTTATGATTTAATTATTTTATACATTTAAGAAAATGAAGGATTGAAAAGTGAAAAGTGAAATAAGAAATATTTTTCTCAAGGAAGAAATAATTAGATTACATAATCTCTGATGATCTTGATGAGAACATTTAACGTTTTGATTTTATCTAATGACAGAATAATAATTTAAAAAATGATTTACATATAACTTAGCTGTATTGAATTTTTTTAAACTCTTGTCATGATATTTATTATAGTATTGGTATTGCTCTTTATTAAATTTATTTTTTATAAAGGTGACCTTCAATTAGATTAAAATATATGATAAAAAGAATATATATTTAAGATAATTTTATTTAAAATATCATTAGAAAAAAAAAAATAATAATTTTAGGAAAAAAAATAACTTCAGGAAATAAAAAGAAAAAAAAACAGTAATAAATGTTGTTTAATGTTACGATTATAAAATATTAATGTCTTCCATTACTTAAGTTTTTATAAAAATAATATATTTCTAAAAAGTAAATAACACATGTAAACATGATATATTTATAAATAATAAGTAATAATAAATATTTAGTAAAGTAAAATTTTAAAAAAAATTTGAATTATAAATAATTTTACTGTCATTACTAATGCATTGTAAAAATGTCAGACTCAGCTTACTGGTGCAAAAGCAACAAAGATTTTATTTTTTTCGTGATCACTGCATAAATAAAATATAAAATTTTATACACTAGATTATAATCATTTATTGAACAAACACTGTGACAGCAAAAGGAAGCAAAGTAATTATTTCACATGCTGCAATTATACTGAATATTAGTAGCATTAGTAGTGCCATATGAAAGTGCTTAGTAAGAAGTATAGAAGATTTGATTTTATAAGTTTATGTGTTGTGGGTTTTTATTTTTAAACCAGAAAACATTGTGATTAATTTCTAATCAGTACATAAATATATTAATTTATTAAGCACAAGCAGTTGATATAATAATAACATGAAAGGTGAACCTTTAACAGAAGTGCATTAAAAATGCTTATATGACAGCCAATCAGATGTAATAATGACTGCATAGGAATCTCTCAAGTCAAAACACAAGGCAGAGATTTTATGAGAAAAAGATGGTTCCCACCTTCTTCTCTACTTAAATTTATATATAAATAAGCCAGTCTTAAGCATTTTGAAATGAGAACATGAAGCTTTAAACACCTTCACATTTAATTCACTAAATACTATATATAAATAAACAATGTGAAATCTCTCAATTTGCTACAAAGTAATTTTCAAATCCAGTGAATTGATATTAATTCATGCTCTCATTTCAAAATGCTTAAGACTGGCTTATTTATGTATAAATTTAATATATAGGATATATGAGCACAGACTTTCACATGACCCACCATTGTACACTCTATCTCATAACACTGATACACTCAAACACATATATGTCGAAAAGATAAATAATCACCAATATACGTATTTCATGCTAAACCAGCAATCATTAGTTGGTCCAGATTACCATCTCCACACATATATGCCAGAAGTGCTCAGATATATATTAAGATAGTCAATCTTCATACTTTTATGGACAGGCTTCAATCTATGTCACACTCCAACTCTTCAACCATCCATCCAATTGAAAATATGATGATGGAATGCTCAAAGGCCACACTGAGGCTGAGATTCTTATCACACACATGTTGACTTAAGATCAATCTTACTCCTCATGTACAGGATATAATCCATTCAATACATATACAAGGGATGGGCAGACATCTCTACTATGTAATAACTGAAACACGGGCTTATTATTATTGGCCTTAGGTCAACATGGGTGTGACAAGAATCTCGGCCTCAGGGTGGCCTTTCAGAATTCCATCAGGTTTTCAATTGGATGGATAATTGAAGAGTTGGAGTGTAGAGTATATTGAAGACTGTCCATTAAAGTATGAAGATTGACTATCTTAATATATATCTGAGCACTTCTGGAACATATGTGTGGAGATGGTAATCTGGACCAACTGATGATTGCTGTTTTAGCATGAAATACATATATTGGTAATTATTTATCTTTTTGACATATATATGTTTGAGTATATGAGTGTTATGAGATAGAGTGGAGAATGGTGGGTCACGTGAAAGTCTGTTCTCATATATCCTATATATTACATATATAGACTCAGGTATATAATAAGCATGTGTTCCAGTTATTACATAGTAGAGATGTCTGCCCATCCCTTGTATATGTATTAAATGGATTATGTCCTGTACATGAGGGGTCAGATTGACCTTAGTTCAACATGAGTGTAACAAGAATCTTGGCCTCAGGGTGGCCTTTGAAGAGTTGGAGGGTGAAGTAGATTGAAGTCTATCCATTAAAGTATGAAGATTGGCTATCTTAATATATATCTGAGCACTTATGGCATTTATGTGTGGAGATGGTAATCTGGACCAACTGATGATTGCTGGTTTAGTGTGAAATACGTACATTGGTGATTATTTATCTTTTTGACATAAGTGTTTGAATGTATCAGTGTTATGAGATAGAGTGGAGAATGGTCGGTCATTTGAAAGTCTGTGCTCATATACCCTATATATTACATATATAGACACAGGTATATAATAAGCCTGTGTTTCAGTTATATAAATTTAAGTAGAGAAGATGGTGGGAACCATTTTTTTCTCGTAAAATCTGCCTTGTGTTTTGACTTGAGAATTTCCTATACAGTCATTATTACATCTGATTGGCTGTCAGATAAGCATTTTTCAGAAGTTTTTCTTCTGTCAAAGATTTTAGCCTTTCATGTTATTATTATATCATATGCTTGCACTTAATAAATTAATATATTTACATTTGTTACTATCAATTCGTTGAATCACATTATTATAATCAGTTTGTAAATAAGAGTAAACATAGGCAATAATTATTGCTTTAATATGTTTACTTTTAATTTATTTTTCTGCATTCGTAAATTAACTTTTCTTAGCTCTAAGATTAATAAACCTAATTAATTTTGTTTTTAAATTTTGATAGAGCATATTCTTTTTCATAAATAATTTTGAGATGTATAAGAAAAAGTATTAACAATTTAGCTTTAGTTAAAGTTTTATAATTTTTAATAATAAATAACACTTATATAAAAGAAAGAGGCCAGAAATAACCCACAATAGGCTCATATGAATGATCCCTGCAGCCTAACAGTTCTGTTATAGACTCTATAGAGATGATTTATAACTACTGGTATATATGATTTTAAAAATATGCTTGATTTAAACAATTTGGTAGATCAGTTTGTGTAGAATTCCTTCTCTATTTTGAAAATTACTATCTCAAGTAAACCAATTCCAGATTACATTAAATGGAAGCTTCAACAAAATTAAACAAAAAGATATGTCATTTATTCACTGTTAAACTCTGAACTACCATGAGCATATTTATAGTTAGCTAGGTATCATCACCCACTATGTTTAAAATAAAAGAAACAGATGAGGAAAAAATGTAAACTATCTAATATTATTACAACTGAATCAGAATTTTAAAGTTTGGATGACAGTGTGTTATAAATAATTGTAAACTGATAATCTTGATTTATTTTATCTACTTAACAAATTTCTTGATGTTTACAAACATAGCTAAAGTGATGTAATTTAATTTTATTCTCTTTAATTATGACTTTTTAAAATATTTCTGTAAATTCATATCTGTGTCAAGAATAAGTATTATATCGAACACAGACCTGAAATAACTATCCTTTGTGGTGATTTCAACTGCTTTTATGATGAATTACCATTCACATTACAATCTAAACTTAATCAACTCACCTTGCTACTGCTTTCATTCCTGTACCCTCTGAGATAGTTTCATTTATTGGAGGCCAAAGTTCATCTCTCATCAATCTCTTTTTTTATATCTCCATCTGATTTTAAAATTTTGATCTATCTATTCAGCATTTCATTTTTGGACCACACTTGTGTGACACTCAAATTATATAGATATCAAAATAACACACCATACTATAAGTTTACATTTAAACAACAGATTCATATAGAATTTGAATTAACTACATAAAATCATTACAGGTCATTACTATCATCAGCTGCAGTACTTTTCTTCAGTTGAAACTTGGTTAGCCTTTAAAAAAAATTTAAACAACTGCTGCTCCAAACAATAAGTTATTACTCAAATAATCTCCTAAAACACCATGTTCAAGACATAGATATAATCATGAAAACCATCTTGCAAATGAATGATGGCAAAGCTCTTATATCTACATTGCAAAATGAAGCAAACCAGTTGATCATGCTATACAACCAGAATGCTATAACTCATAGATTTAAAAAATTATATTGAATCTCTCAAAGCTTGTAAGAATTGCTATAAATTATGCAAGATCAACCTTATCTCAAAACCTTTGGCATTTCTGTTTTATCAAAATATGACACTCTCCTTTCTGGTACTAATGTTGCCATAAAAATTCTTGAGTATCTAAAGACTAATCTAAAACAGATAATGTATACCAGTCCCCAATCACTACAGTACACAATCTTCTTGAAAAAAATTTATTACAAAGCAACAAATATACCAAGAGATCATGCATCTTGAAACACACACATCTTTAGCTGCAGATCTTATCCCAGATAATGTCTACAAACAGCTTAACTAACACCCCCAACCTTTCTACCTTCTTTCAGAAAAAAATCAAATATAATTTACATCTCTGTAAACAATTTACAACTTATTACACTTGAAAATGTTAATAAAAATAATATTCAAGAATATTTTTAAAAAAATTAAATGAAATTATTCTGTCAAATCTATCACATTATGCAGTATAATAATGCTATGTCTCTCAAGCTATTTTTTAGTACAAGAATCAATCTTGTTTGCCAAAAACAACAAACTTATAGATTATGTTTCATGCCAAGTTAACTTCAAAGCAGCTTTGATCTAGTCAATTGGAAATATATTTTTACTTTACTATACAGACATCTGTCTGAATATTGCTATCCAAAATTATCTCACTAATTGATCAATTAAACTGAAGAATTGTATACTATTGTCATCATTATTCAAATCTAATTGTGGCATTCCACAGGGTTGACTGCTGACATCATTGTGATTTGCAATATATATAGATCCCTTGATTAAGGAAATAGAACAATACACTGAAGATATGTTCCTTCCTCATCTTGGAACCAGTATTCAAGCTATATTCTTCATTGATGGTGTCCTAATCCTTCAAAACATTAACATTATTCTGAATATTTTAAATAAATTTCAGACATCAACTGATTCCACAATACAAATTTGCAAGTCATCTTTGCGCAACTATCTATGACCACAGACTGCCATTTTTCTTCAAGAGTAAACCATTATCCTTTCTTGATATCCCAATTATTCTATCTAAAATTCAATTAAATTATCATTTAAATAGTCTCATCATGAACACATTTATTACAAAAATTATTGTATTTGTCCAAAAATCTTATATTCCATTGTGAAAGTAGTGTAGTGAATGCTATTTTTAGTGGAATACTTGCCCACTATATCCCATGAATGTGGCTTTTTAACAAGACCTATCATTTATGATTGTAATAAAATTATCCATTTAGTGATCATCTTCACTTCTTTTATCCATCAGAACAACAGGCTTTCATATATGCAAGGAAAGGTCTAATTTGCTATGCCTAAATCTTTTGTAACTTATATTAAAACCAAAGTGTATATTGTGGTGCTTTCTAATTCAATACTTAGTACCATCCCTTTTTCAATACCATTGTTTGTTTCAATTTCATATGTCAAATAGTCATTTTGTCACAGATCATATCATTAAGTATGCTGAACTATTAGATCAGTATAACATTAAATCTCTCATTGTCACATCATTTAAAAATAAAATAAATTATCCATCTACACTTCTATGGATAACCTTGTCAGTTTCTAAAATTCTTACCAAGTTTTAAGATCTTTGTAATCCTCAATCATAGTTGTAATTTCTTTTTAATTTATTACAGGGTACAATTTCAACCAAAATATTTTTAAGCTAAATATGGGTTTTGTGCGATAAATATTCAGAAGAAATGCTATACCTTTTTAAAATCTGTCCATACTTCTCATTTCTATGCCTTTTCATGTTTCATAAGGATACAATCATCCTCAAGCAATTACTAATATATATAATATTTTCAGTCTTATAATGCATCAGTAATTATTCACACACTAAGAACTATGTGGCTTATGCAATGTTCCGTGATATTTGACAATAAAAAGTATAATGTACTAAAAATATAAAAAAGGAATGGTTTAACTCATACTTTCACTCTTTCAAATTTTTACTCAGAAAAAACAGCATGCCTAAAACTTGGCAATCAACAACCTACCTCAGTTATGTTCTGCCATAGCTTAAACCTTTATTTCCTTTATCACTCCTCATCAGATATTACTATTGAGAAACAAATATCTAGACTATTGTTCAGTTTAGTTCTCATGATTATATAATATTAGAATATGTCACTCTTCAATTTTGAATCACACTTCATGGGAATTAAACAACTTATTATGTTACCTGTACCATTATGGTAGAAAGTTTATTATACTTTTGCCTATATAACAAAAATTTATTCTACTGAAAATATATTAATATTTGTATATAGTTTATTAGCAATAAAGTTTGTTTTTAATATATATATATATATCAAATAATAGGATATAGTTAATTCAGAAATACATTTTAAGTCATGGAGCTAAATATGTCGGTGGTATTTGGAATGATTATAATTTGGAACTAATTGCAGCTGTTCAAAATTCATTTGAAATGATTCCTGGTAATGATAATTTTGCTGATGATATTATTAAGAATTAATTGTAATAAATTTAATACAATGCCTTATGATAAATCATGGCAATTGGCTATTTTGGAATTTAAATGGAGATTGAAGAATGATAATATGATTTGTTTGAAAGAAGAACAAAGGTTTGCTTATGTGCTCATTGACGAAATGTCAATATATTGATAAAGTTAAAATGCAAATGGACAAACTTGGTTTCTTTTTGATTGAAAATTATAATATAGATGGTCAAAGAATAAAATTTTATTAACAATATTTTAAAAAGTGCTAAAAATAAAGTTTTAAGTAATAATGTATACTATATGATATATCCTTCTTGTGCTATATGTCCTCGTATTTTTGCAAATATAAAATTACATAAAGAAGGTAATCCTTTGCAAGTTATGATAGATTTTGGTGGTTCATTCATGTATCAGACTTCTAAATATATTCGTAAACTTTTACAAGACTTTTTAGGATTTGGGGAAAATACTATTGCTTCATTGTTTGACTTTGTAAATAGTATTAAAAATTTGATGATTGATGAAAATGATGTTATTGCTTCATTGGATGTTACAGAAATGTATGGACCTATTGACAGAATGAATTTCATAAAAATAATTGAACATGAATTAAAAAGTAAAAGTCTTTATAAATATATGATAAAATTTATTGTTGATTTTTTAAAAAAATTTAATAACATTGTTGCATCTTTTGAAGGTCAATATTATAAAATGTCTAAAGGTTGGCCTATGGGTCTGCCTGTAGTTGCACAAGTTTGCAATTCATTTTATCTACATATGAGAGTAGTATTTTAAATATGTGTACTTTTGGAGATATTAAAATTTACAAAAGATATGTGAATGATGTTTTTGTTTGTGGAAATACTAATAGTATAAATTTGTTTGTAGAGGAATTAAATAAGTTGAATGGCTTGAAATGGACTATTGAAAAGGAACAGGACAATAATATTAAATATTTAGATTTAATGATTAAAAGAGATAACAGTATATTAATTTATAAACTAATAATTAAGCCACTGCAAAAAAGGGGATATATAAATTGTAAATCAAAAGTACCAATGATGCATAAGATGGCAAGTTTTAGATCTTTTTTGTTTCAGAATGAAAAATTATATTGTTACCAAAGTGATAAACTGAAAAATATTGAAATATTTGCCAAGGAATTGCTTGATGTTGGTTATAAAATGGAACAAATAAACAATACTTTATGTCAATTTAAAAAAAGTTATAATTTAAAGGAAATGAAGATTAATAGTAAACAATGGATATCTATTCCATTTATTTCAAATCTACAAGTGAAATTTTTTTAAGGATTTATATAAGAATGTGTTTAATGTTTCATTCTACATTCCAAACAATATTAATAAATTAGTCAATAATTCTAAGGATGTCATACCTGTCAAGCAGAAATTGTTTGTGATTTTATGCTATCATATATAGATGAATCTAGGTGCAGTATTGAGAAGAGATTGAAGGAGCATGAATTGTTATATAAGCTTGTAAAAAGTAAAAATAATAGTGATTTAATATCTCCTTCAGTTTTCTTTGATCACAAAAAACATGTAAATATAAATTTAAATTTGATTTTGAAAATGTGAAAATTCTTCATGAAGAAAGAAACCATAGTAAAAGAAAAATTAAAGAGGCAATTTTTATAAACAGGAATAAAATGCATTTAATAAATTGACAAGCTGCTAACATTAAAATACAAGATTCATGGAATTTGAATTGATGATGAGTTGAGGCAGGCTTAAGAAATTAACTGAAAGTACTTCGCAAATTTAAGGATTGTTTGTAATAGTTTGTAAACCGTTAAATTTATTATTTCAATTATAATTACAATTTTGTTTTTAATTAACGGACATTTTATTTATTTTTATATATATATAATCAGAATATCATTACAGTTACTGTTCTCTTTAATTTTTGTCAGTACTAAAAATATAGAATAATAATATAATCATTAATTTAAATATTTCATGATTAGAATTTTAAATATGTCAATGTACTGTATCAATAAAGGATAACATTTCTGTAGTTATTGGATAATTTCTAGTCTAATGAATGAATAATAAAAATTATTAATGCTGTATCAATACTCTGAATAATTTCAGTTCTTAATTTTAAAAATACATCTGGGTCTCGTTTTATGCTGTAGATAGGTTCCACAGAAAACCCGCATTAAAAAAAATCGCACAAAAATAGACTTAATTTACCTTGAAAAATGGGGAATAGGTGCTGTAAATTTCAGAATTCACATAAAAGCAAAGCAGCAAAGAAAAATTACTTTAAAATTAGCATTAAAAAAATAAGCAAATAAAGTATGACTAATAAAAAAATTCAAATATTTGAAAAATATTAATACAAGACAAACTTTTTTTTACTTTTTTTATTACTACAGTATTTAATTTTACATTTTCATACATATTTTAATCATTACCGCTAGCGTTCGTTTCTAAACTGGTAAGAAATCAGATGTGATGTGATGTATTGTGGCTTCTCCTTAAACGAAGTCAAGAATCTCTCAGCAATTATGCACAGACAAACCTGTTAAGCCACTTTATTTTTATTCGTGATGTGATGTACAACTAGCGCCATTTTCAGTCTTGTGCTGTGTTAATGGTTTTCTGTTTCTATATTTAAAAAATGATATGCAATCAAAACATTATCATTAGAAAGATTATTTTCAGTTTATAAAATCTTCGTTTTTTATTTTAAAAATCTAAAAGATTAGTTATTTCTGTTATATATAACATAATACGTTTTAAAAGTTTAAATTTTTTGAATATTTATTGCGATATTTTTATATGTAAGTATAAATCTATTATGATTATTTACTCATTAGTATAAATAGGTTATTTACATAGAAGCTATGTTCTAAATACAGCTTCAGGCCATATTCACATTAGCTGCTATTAATATAATGTTATATTTTTGAAGAAAAAAAAAGTATTTCAATTTAAAATAAGTTAATAATTTAAATTTCTTGATATCTAATAAATATAGTGAAATATGAAAGATATTAAGAAGAAATATGAATCGCATTAAAATAATCCGCATAAAACGAGACCCAGGTATATATGCATTTTTTATGTTCATAAACTAAATTGTAAATATGTACAGTATTCTAGTAATTAATTGACAATATAATTTTGTTTAATTTGTGATATTTTTCACTACATTCTAAAATCTTTATTATTTCTTCCACTGCAATATTTCCATGTCTCTCCACTGAATTTTATTGTTAAGGCATGAGTATATGCATTGTTGATTATTTTCCATCTTCAGCAAACAACATTATAAATATATTATTTCCATAAAAAATAAAGCTGATGATAATATTTGTAATAGGTATCTAAATACATTAATTATATTTGGAAGAACAAATCAAATATTTTCATTACATAAAATTGGTTTCCCATTACTTAATCTTTTGAGTTCTGATCCTATTATTATGCTATTGGATTGATAGTGGTTTAATTGCAGGCTATTATCCTAAGTTTATTTGCAACCTAAAAAAAATTCCAAGTTTCACCTTGTTTGAATTTAAACTACAAGTTATGGAAATGACCAATGCACATTTATTAATATATATTTGTGAGTGCTTCTATTAATTATGACTATTTAATAATTTATCTATTTCCATTTTTTACTAAATTTATTATTTTAATTATAATATTTATAATTACATTTTTTTACATTATTATTTATTTATTTTAGGTTTATTTGGTAACTCGTCGTGGTGTTTGGATTGTTAAAAAAGTGGGTGAAGGTGGCCTACCTGTGGATTTTACCCTGACACGTTTCGCTGCTTTTACTAATAAAATATTGCCATTTTGGTTAAATTCTTACTTAGCTGAAAAATCACTTAATTCTTTTACAGATCATAATTTATTTAGCCTCAAACCAAGTCATTCTCCATTGTCTCAAACACCTAGTATACACGATGAGATTTTTAATCGCATCGTCTGTGGTTCTGTCATTGTTAAACCCAGTATTTATAAATTTACATCAACAGGAATCATTTTTGATGACAATAGTGAAATAAAGGATATTGATGAGGTTATTCTTTGTACTGGTTATAACATTAAATTTCCTTTTTTAGAAGAAAGTGTTGCTTATCCGTGGAAAAATAAAGTAAATCTTTATAAATTTGTTTTTCCACCAAACCGAGACATGTCTACAATTGCAATCATTGGTCTTATCCAGCCTTCTGCTGCTATTATGCCTGTTTCTGAAATGCAAGCAAGGTGGGCAACAAGAGTTTTTAAAGGATTTGTTAAACTTCCTTCAGAAAAAATTATGAATGATGATATTGCTGCAATGACTAAATCTATAAGTAAGCGTTATGTGAACAGTCAGCGGCATACAATTCAAGTTGATTTAGTGTCATATATGGATAGCATCGCTTCTTTTATAGGTGCAAAGCCAAACATGTTTCGCCTAGCTTATGATGATTTTGATTTAGCACTTGCATTATATTTTGGACCTTCATTATCTTATCAATATAGACTGTTTGGACCAGGAAAATGGAGTAAAGCAAGAGATACAATTCTTACAGGATATGATCGTGTATATTATCCTTTCAAAACAGGAAATGTTCAAAATTCAAACGTGCAGATATTTTCACTGTTACTAAATACAGCTCTTATAGCTATCTTAATAGTCACTGTTGCAAAACTTTTTGAATTAGAAATGTAGAATAAAAATAGTGTATGAAGTGTTTAAGCTCATACATGCATGCATGCACACATATAATACCAATCAAAATCTTTTAGCTTTGTGATAGATCCTTCAAAGCTGTTATAGATCTAACATTCAATGTAAATTTTGTCAGACTTTTTTTTTACTCTACATGCATTACTTCATAGAAAACCTATATTCATCATTTGAATTAGATACTTGAAATACCTTAATATCAACATATAAATGTTGACTTTCTATTAATAAATATATTAGTTACAATCAATTTAATTTTTGATTTTGAATGTTTTAGAAATTTGTTAGACACATATATGGTATTCAGCTCACAATAATGCTTCCTCCTAAGTATGTATAATATATATTTGTATTAAAACCCCTGATACAACAGAAATATAAGACTATAAGAGATATAAATGTAATAAACTGATTAATTCACCTGATAATTATCTGTTTGGATGTTCAAGAGTTTCAAATCTTAAAGTCATCTGATAATTATAATTCTCTTGAATTGCATGCATAATGAGAAAGATTAGCTTTGGAAATGTTCACACAATGATATTTTAAGATAATAATAACAAACTTTGGAGAAATGTACCACAAATCTCGAAGATTTGATTAGATATAGGTATTTATTAGTCACACTAGCCAGTTTGTTACATATATATATATATTAAATATTTTGATATATTATTCGCATATAAGAATAAGCAGATCACTATGTGGAGAAGAATCATTAAATCAACGATTCTGAATATGATACTGATCCTAATTATAGCTATGGGTGGATTTAAGATTCTTTCCAACATTTATCACCAATATTTTTATCCACCAAAGTTATCAAATTGCAAATGATATGCTTAAAATTCAATCACTTTTACCCTTAAAAAACAATCATAATGTTAACAAAGCATTTACTAGCCATAATGGATATTTGATTTCTCTTTGTGATCATGCATGATGATCCTTCCTGCATGAATAATTTTCTGCCTGTTCTTATATAAGTAAGACCCATAAATAAATGTTGACATCTGTCCAAGAAAATATTTATGTTATCGCATATATTTCTTATGTTATAAATCATACAAAAATATAAATATGCATATGTAGATATAAACTTTTCATCACTAAAATCTATTATTTTATTTCAAGATAGACTTTAATCTTTTCAATTATCGTAAAATAAGAAATTAATATCAGGTGATCATTTTTCCTTTTTTTTTCCTTATAAAAATCATTCAACATACAAGTTTGAAACAAAAAATACATTCTGCTTTCAAAAAAAAATTAAACTAAAACGTTTTTTTTTAAATAAAATTTTCAATTATTGAATGATTAAGTAATTATTTCCCATTGTACGAGATTAAATCTGTAAAAAAAAACATTTATGTATAGTATTTACTTTTTAACACATTGAAAGCTCCTTAAAATATCGCTAAAAATGGAAATTAAATGTATGCAGTTAAATGAAATATATATCATAATTTGTAATTATACTGATTATTTCCATCAACTGTCAAACGTTGGTGGCCTAGCATTTAGCATAGCTGCCTTCCAAGCAGTAGGCCTGGGTTTGCTTCCCGGTCAACGCTTTGACATATGAAAAAAAACTATCTTATTTCTAAAGTGCTTTTTAAAAATTTCAAACTTTACATATGCTTTTTTTAATATGTTTCAATGGTTAGAAATAATAAGCAGGTTAGTATATGTTGTTATTAATATTTCTGATAAGAGATAAAAGATGTCTACAATTAGAAAAGCACTGAGATTACTAAAATATACTTATAGTATTGAGTTAGGATAAAATCTATATAACTACACAGCATATTAGCTTGGTTCAATCCAGAGACCTTATATTTCAGGCTTTTAATTTGATCATAAAAGAGGTATTGAAGATGATTTCCAAATTTATAACGGTGCTGGTTCTAGCTTTGAATATCAAGTTCTCATTAAAAAAGGCAAAATCCAGAATGTCTGGGGATGATTATTTAAACACATTACTATCTGATAATCACTGATTACTCAAGTTTACAATAGTTGTAGTTATTGTAACATTCAAATTGTGCATCTTTATAATTTTTCAAATTATTGTTGCTAAATGTATCAATTTATAAAAATCTGAGCTGTACATTGCATGCATTTCAGTGAATAATCATTAAATTGTTTTTATTTATAATTTTAGTGAATTCTTGATTCTATCATTTCTCCATATCCATTGTTCAATTTATTTAGTCTCTTAAAAAACGGTATACTGAGATTTTTCTACGGGTATATGTCATGATAAAAATATTGAATGATTATACTCGTTATGTAATAATAATTAATGATATATAAAAAATTAAGTATATATCAATATATAAATAATATTATGATTTGATTATATTAAAACAAGATCTAAATGTCATCAAGTGCAGAGTTCTTTACAATTTCTTTAAGCTTATTGACTCAGATATTCTTAATTTTCATAACAGAAAAAAAAAAAAATTTCATTGTATTGTGCATATATTCAGTGATACATTTATTTATTTAGCATACAGATTTTTTTAAGCATTCATTATGATATTTTGTTAATATTCAAACTAGATTCTAGATAATCCATGGTTTGTGTTTGTTTACATTTGCAAAGATCAATGGCTGTTAAATTTCATTTATGAAATAGATGAACATAATGATTATGATTTTGCCCTGATTTGTTGATGTCATTCTACTTTTGTCTAGAAAATAAAATGTAGCTGACAATATTGTTCGATTTGGGAAAAGAAATCTCAAATAAATTCCACATTTTATGGCATAATTCTTTGATTATAGATTCTTGGTTGAATATTCAAAAAGAGGATCTTGATTTGATATAAATCTTGTGTGATGAAACCATGTCTTGGGTTATATCTAAACTATTTAACAGCTTTTTATAAATTATGTGTAAAGTGAATTCTCTTACAATATTTAGAGGTAGAATATACTGAAAGAATAGGAAACCACTGCAAAACAGTAATTTGGATGCACCAGTAATATTTCTCATGGCAATATTTAATTGAGTATTCAGAAATTTGATGTGGGGATTCCAAACAAGATCATAATATTTATCAGAAGAATATGCTAATGCTAGGAAAGTCATTCTTAATGTACTTGCATCACAATTTCAAGCATTATGAGCCAATTTTCTAGGATTAGAAAGGAGGAAAATAAATTGGACTATCATCCAAGATTATTTTTAAATAGCATGGGATGTAATTATGTTTCAATCTATTTTTGCAAAATTGTGTTCAGATTACAGATGATTCCCTGATCTTTAAATAAAAAATTGATTGAACAATACAGTAGCATATATTTATTTAAAAACCAATCAACACTTAGATAATCCCAATATCAATAACAATCAATAAATGTTATATAGTGTCAGGTATCATTTAATCATGAAGATACAATGAAAATTAATATTTTTATTTGGAAAAGATACATTTAGGGGCTTTGAGCACCGCCAGATTCATTATTGATAGAAATATTTTATTTTCCATATCTTTTTTTCCATTAACAAATTTTTTTATTATATATATAATTATGAACTCCAACAAATAAAGATATTTTTTGTTCACATCAAGTTTTGAATTTGGTGTGTAACAAATAACCTTTTTTATCATATCTTAGTTATATTTTATAGTAATTAGTGATAGAATCTACATAATATTTAAGATTGAGGGAAAAAAAAGTAATCAATAAAAAATAAAATGCCTATATTTATTCTTGAATTTCAGCTATTAGATTATATTAAATAAAATGAAAATAATGTGTATTACCATAAAAATTTATTTCAAATAAAAGAAAGTACTCCAGTTTTATAATATAAAGTTCTAGTTTCAGTGATTTTTTTTTTTGTTTACTTTCTGGAATATAATTCGATTTAATGCTTTTATTTGATAGGATCCCATAAATATCTTTGCTTTGAAACTTCATTTGATCTCATACCTGTGTTTAATTTGTTATCTAATGTCATGATCCAAGTTTTTGCTTTCTTTTATTTAATAATGTTTTGTGTATGGATCGCCTTTTGCTTAATTTTATTTCATACACGCTTATTAAATAACGACATTATTAAATTACATTGAACAAGTAAAAAAGATAATCATTGAAATCGCAACTTGACAACATAAAACAAAAGTCATCAAAAATTAAATGTCCCCATTTATTGTTAAATTTACTGAAAAATTTTATTGAATACTAATTTTTTGCTTATTTTTATTTCCTATACATTTTGTCATGGTTCTTTTGCTGTTTTATAGTATTCATTAAAAAAGTGTTCGATCTGTAAAGCGCATGTGCAGTGGAATCTATTATTACAATTTATAGCATTGCGCTATATAAATAAAATATTCGTTAAATACACATTTCTGATTTTGATTTTTTCAAAATATATTATTCTCTTCATTTTATTTAATATGTTCTTGTCGTGTGAATTCAAACTTATCTTATTATTAGTTATTCTTTCAAGATCAATGATAAGACTTTGTAGATCGATCAAGTAAAATCATACACCCTAGAAATATCAATTATTGATTATAACTAATATTGTATTATAAAAAACTGTAATCTTTACTATTTGGTTGATAGGTTATTTTATAAAGACATAAGCTAAATACCTTGATAACAATTTTATGTATAACTAAATTGATTTTTAATGCATACATGACATATATATTAAAGAATCTCTGGTCTTCAGCTAGAGGTTAGTCATTTGCCATTATTTCTATAACCCAGATCTTATATCCGTGAAACTTAAAAGTTTTCCAAGAATGTTAAAGATGTTCAAGAAAGCTTAGAAATTTTCTATCAGATCATGTTTCAAGACAACCCAGCTAAAATTATATCTCCACAGATTTTTTTTGTCAGAAGATAAACAATAAGAAAAAACGACTATACAATATCTTACTACCTAACAGATGATTGCTTAGTATTATCTTCTGCTGAATTATTTCTCTGTAATAGAATTTATAGCTTTCTCCCAAAAACAATGGTATAAAGAAGTTTTATCTATTTTAACATTTAACAACCATTTTTTTAAAACCAATTTTTAAAAAATAATGATAGTCAATTTTTTTTAATGATTATAAATGTTTAATATTAACAAATTTTTATATTTGTGTGTGTGTGTGTTTATTACTACATAATTTGCATTTCTGTGTTGTGAATTTATATTAATTTGGAGACATTATACAAGTAATTATTATTTTCTGCAGCCTATAAATTTATTATATGAGAAGTGATAAAATAATGTGCCAAATAATGATTTAGTAACGAAGACATATTAATAACATAACCCATCTTTTATTGCCAGATTTATTAAAATATATTTTAATATTTAAATACAAGTATAGTATATATATATTTAAGCTAGATGTAACTAGGGAGGATTCGAATCCAGACTTTCAAGCTCCCTTTAGTTATCCACTCCATCTTAAACAACCGATGCACATGACCACTTACATGCGCCAAAGATAAATGTTTTAATTATTAAAAACAAGGAACAAAATCAAATAGTAATGATATGTATTTTTTATTAAAACATGTATTACTATTTCTGGAAATTTTATCAACTTACAATCACAAAGTGTACATAGCTTATAAATTATCTTTCTTCTAAACGCCCTTATTATTAATTAGCGGGACTTGAAAGTTAAATAACTTTAGTTATATAAGTATTTCACTTTAATGTTAATATATATTTCAATAAGGCTGAATGGATATACGTATAATCTAAAATGATTTTTTTTTTAAGATAATATGTGATGTGATGTAATGTAATGTATTATGGCTTCTCCTTAAACGAAGTCAAGAATATCTCAGCAATTATGCCCAGATAAACCTGTTAGCCACTTTCTTTTACATTCCCCACTCTAAATTTACCCATAATCTGCTCTATCCCATTTCCACAACATAATTTTTGTCAACTCTATAATCTTTATATCTAAATCCCCCTTATCTTTTCCCAAACCCAGCATAAAAACCAATAATTCACTTTCTGTATAATCACTCTTTTCATATTTATTTTCATTATATGTACCCTTTCTGTTTTCAACATTTACATTCAATTAACAAATGCCTAATATTTTCAATTCCTTCCTTACATAATTTACAAAATAAATCACCCATATTTTTCCATTTACATGTATATTCTTTTGTAGCTAAAGATCCCGTTTGAGCCTTAAACAATAAACTACTTTCCTTACTATTATCATATATTAACTCACAACTAATATTCTGTTTATTTATATATATATTTAAACTCTTTTTACTCTCCATACTATTTCTCCATCTCTCTAACTCTCTAGTCTTTATTAATAAATTTATTCTTTTATCCCATTCCTTACTACTATAACACTCAATAATCCTCTTAACACAATCATCCCATCTTTTGTACAAATATACTGATATAAATTCTTTATCCAAATCTTTTGCATACCGCATTACCTTTCTCACCCATCTTGTTACCTGCCCTTTACTCATAACCCAATTAAATACTATTTTAGCTATTCTTTTATTATCCATAAACTGCAATCTACCAAACATTTTCATTTTACTTTTTGCATCTCTCATATGAAAACTTGACCATCCCATTTCTCCTTGAATTGCCTCCCTTGCTGTCCATACTTCTGCATCCAATGCATGTCTTCCTACTTCCCTTTGAGCTTTTTCTAAATAATCTAATATCTTTTTACTAACATATAATGCATCATTACCATATGTTAACCCTGCTACTGCAACTCCTTTCCATATAATTCTAGCTACATCATATTTATTATATGAAAATACTGTTAATTTCTTTATCAATCCCTTTCTTTTCTTTGCTTCATTTATCAATTTTTTCTCCCATTCATCCAAATAATTTTTCTGATTACTTAAAATAATTCCCAAATAACTATATCTATTCACCACACTTAACTTAATATCTCCCAATAAAAATTCTACATCTTCTCTTTCCTCAGTATTAACCATCATTATATTTGATTTTTCTTCACTAAATTTAATCCCCATCTCTTTACCCACCCTTGCACATGTCCTCAACATAACTTCCATATCTTCTCTTTTTTCTGCACACAAAAATATATCATCCGGAAAAAAAAAGACCTGACAAAATATATACTCCCTTACTACCTATTAACGGTATCTCTATCCCTCTTCCTAATCTTTCTATTGCTCTTTCTATTTCACTCAAATACAACACAAACATTTGCAAGTAGCGACATCTCTTTTCTAACTTCCAAAATCATTGTTAAACATTATAATAAAATAAAATATGAAGATAAACATATTTTTTGTGATCTCTTAAAATAGTCTACCAAATATTCCAGACTAATTAATCAATTATTGATTATAATTGTATGTAATGTAGATTCATTTTTAATTAAGACTGATTTTGGTAATAGTTATAATTGGAAAAAAAGGTTCAGATTGAATTGATTTTTTGTAATTCATGTGTTATATATAGGGTATATGAGCACAGACTTTCACACCACTCTATCTCATAACACTGATACAATTGAACACATATATGTTGAAAAGATAAATAATCACCAATATACGTATTTCATGCTAAACCAGCAATCATCAGTTGGTCCAGATTACCATCTCTACACATATATGCTATAAGTGCTCAGATATATATGTGTTTAAGTGTATCAGTGTTATGAGATAGAGTGGAGAGTGGTGTGAAAGTCTGTGCTCATATACCCTATATATTACATATATAGACACAGGTATATAATAAGCCTGTGTTTCAGTTAATTCATGTGTTATATATTCTTGCAATTTTTCTAATACTAGCATTTGGAGATAATTCTCCTGCAACCACTTTGCTGGTAAATAATTTTATAATAACAAGAATTGATATCTTTGTTATATATCAAAATAAATATTTCTCATAAAATTTGTTTTACACTATATATATTATCAGTCAGTCATTGCCTTCATGACACCTTCGATGTAAAGGAATTATCTCTATGTGCATCTCATTGTTCAGTTAACTTACTTAACCATAATACTAGAGCTGCCGTTATGACAGAAATAATGTATATTATTCTATGAGAATATTTAAGAAGTTGATATAACTGGATGCTCATTTAAATATACATACATATAATATAAAGTGAGCTAGTAGTGGGCTCGTATGAGCCCGTTGTTAAATTTTTCAATTAATTTGCGAGCCCATTGTTAAAAATTTGTTATGCATTTATATTTTTATAAAAATATAAGGAATTGCAGAATATGGCAAATAATACGCAATAACATTATTTATAAAAATAATTTTAAATTGTAGTCGACATTTAATAATGTGTCAACGATTTTAATGTGGTTGCATTCCACTGTGCGTTCATCTACAGATACAAAAAAAAAAAAACGAACTTAAAAACTTAAATCATCTGTATAATACAGATTTGCGAGAACACAATTATCTTAAGAGATATCGATTTAGGTAACAGTATATGGGTTTGCTCGTGAAGGACAATGGATTTAGAATTTTCGGGAACAAAAGTACTAATGTAGAGAATATTTTTACTCATCATTTTGTAATACTATCATATACTTTTATTTATAGGTCATATAAATTAAAACATCAAATTGTGAAATAACATTAGACTATAAAAATTGCGATTAAACAAAATTTACTGCTGAAAAAATATAAGAACAACTAGATGTACATAGTATACAAATATAACTACCATATTATTGCTTTTAATTAACATAAAAAGAACTACAAATTGTACTAACTTGTCTTTGTTACTACTTTACAATATTCTATTTTGAAACGTTTTAAAATTGTATATTCTATAATTTGAGATAATTTGTGGGAAATATTTCATATATTTGTTATTGAATGATTTTTATAAAAAACTTGAAATGATATATAAAAATTTATTAAACATTTAAATAATATCATATAAAAATAAATTTTAATACGATGTTAATTTTTAATAATATACTTTTTTTTCATATGTCATAGCATCGGCCGGGACGCGAACCCACACCCGTCTGCAACCAACTACTTGCTTGCAAGGAGGGTGCAATGATCTCTCGGCTAACATTTTCAAAATATATATTATTTTTGACATGAAAAGGCAATCGAATATGTGCTCATTTTTTGGAAAAGATAAAAATAAAAAAAAATTGATTCAGATACAAACACTTCCACAGAAAAAGATATCAATGAAACCATGATGATGAATCAAAATTACTACAATCCGATAATAGTGATATTCGTATTTTACAAGAATCATAAGGTAAAAAATGAAGAAGAAAAACAAAATTGATTCTGATGAGAATACTTCCACAAAAAAAGATAATGAAAATACCAATAGCGCACCAGAATTATTACAATCCAATGATACACTGATATTCATATTTTATAAGAATTACAAGATGAAAATGAAAAAATTAAGTTGCCTGATTACTGAATACACTTGGCTAGAAATTAAAAATAGTAAATTAGAATGTTCTGTCTGTTCAAAATATAAAAATTTGGAATTGAAAGTGACAAATATTGCCATTTATCAAAAGAATGATTGGAAATAATTCAGATAATTTGAAAGATTATCTTATGGCATGTTATCCCAATGGCACTATTGTAATTCTGAAAATAAATCAGACATTGCGACTAAACTTTTAAAAAAATTTCCAAATATTATGATTTGGCATTGCTTATCACATCATGTACAATTAGCACTAGATGATGCAATAAAAGGAATTAAAGACGTAAATCACTTTGAAATATTCATAGATAAATTATATACATTTTACCAGCAATCTCCCAAAAATCAACAAGAGTTAGTACAATTGCAGATGAGATGAACATAGAAATTTTAAAAATTAGTCACGTCTTAGGACCTTGATGGGTAGCATGCAGTTTAAGACTGGCTCTTGCAGTATGGAGAAATTACCCTGCATTATGCAGACATTTTGCATCCAACAGTAACTATTCAGGTTTATTAAATCAAATATTAAATTTAGAACTTTTAAAGGATTTAGCAATAAATGATTGATATTCTTCAAGAATTCTGTACCTTTCTGAGCTCTACATAGTAGAAATATGAGTATTATAAAAGTTAATGCTTTAATTATCAGAACAATAAATGTTAATAATTTGAAAATTTTGAATGGTTCATATGAAAATAAAATTCAATCAACCTTATAGCCTACAGAATTTGAAGAAATTGTGCTGATGCATGTAATAAGAAATTTAAGAAATTACTGGAAGAATTTTTAGGTTGTATGGCTGTCCTTAAAAGACAGATTATTGCTGAAAAATAATTTTTAATATAAAAATGAAAATAAAGTATTTTTAATATTTATTATTCTGAAACATTGGATATAATTATTTCTCCATGGTTAGAAGGGGAGAAAAAATAAAACCTCTCAATTTTATTTTAAAATATTAAATTAATTAAATGATTTTAAAGATTTAGTGTAGATGGTTTTAAATGGAGAATTACATGCTGAATTTCCTACTACAATTAAAAAAGTAGGACTATTATGGAAACAATTGCAGTAACTGTATTGAAGTTGGACAGGCGTTTAGTTCAATGAAGAATATTATCACTATAAAACGGGCGAATCTGCAATAAAACATATTTCAGATTTAATGACAATTTAATTAAATGGGAAGTCTTTAAATCAATTTACTGCAATTCCATATGTAAAATCTTTTTTTAAAAAATCATTGCTCAGCATTGAAGCTCTCAACTAGAAAACAAGATAAAAAGAAAATTAATGAAAATAATGCTGTATGGCAGTTGCTATCATAATTTTGTTTTATTATATTAAATATTTATGAGTAAATAATTCATTTATTTAACACTCTCAAAAGGCGCGTGCTCAATTAGCTTGAAAGGCTGATATTGGAATGAATTAAATATTTATGTATATTATTTATGTTCCTATTTTGTGCGAAAATATTTTATATATCAATGTTATTTATTATAAAAGTATTATATATTTTTCATTATTAAAAAATAAATGTCGCATTATATTTAAATAAAAGTACATAGTGTAGTGTTGTTTTTTTTTTAAATACAATGGAGTATTTGTCTTTAGACATTTTGTTAATTGTACTTTTTTCTTCTTTTAAAATGTGTTATTTAATATTTCTTTTATTTAATTATGCATTATTGGAATAATTATATTATGTGGGAGACAAATGTCAAACCTTAATTTTTTTTTGCTATTGTTGTTATCAAATATATTTTAAATCTTATATAATAATAGTTGAAGTTAACTACTTAGAAATAAGAAACTCACTATTTAATGTAAAAGAAAATTATAATTGGCTCAATAGTGCATTAATTTACTTTTAACATTGGCATCCAGCTATAATATTCTTGGAAGGGGGGAAGTGGTCTTTCTCAAATATTACTTTAAATAATTCCAGCCTGAGGGGTGAAGATAATCAGGAAATATAACTGGATTTAGTAATACATTTTTAGTTATTTATTTCATTAGATACGTCATTTTGATTATCTTGTAATAAAATTATAAGTCAATTTCCTATTTATGGTAAATAATCAATTGTTTCTATATATATTAAATATTAATTTTCCATTCATTATATACATAATTCTTTTGCATATATATATATATGCTTTACAAAGTGGTTTTTCTTTCTTTCCTTTCTTTTATTTAGCTGACTGCATTTTTGGTGGCGAACACCATAATCATAACTCTCGTTTCATAGCATTGCTGTTTTATTTATAATCTATCTTGATTATTCGTGTTATGTAAATCAATTTATTTAAATATTTTATCTATGTGTGTGATAATTGAATACTGTCTAATCCCTTTTTTATCATGTTTTTGTGGCTGGCTATGAACCAGGCTTATTTTATTTTCTTTGACACATTGTAGATCAAAGCTATGACAGCATTCTCTTTTATGTTACCAGAACATTTATATTCTGGCCTATCTTTGGTATACTCACATAAATATTTATGCTACGCTATTCTAATTGCAATTGTGGATCTTAATTCACCATAGTATATGGCTGTGAAACTTGGCTGTTGCACTGAACCTCAAATACTATCTGCAGTAGAGACACTGCAGATAGTATATTGCCTAGATATACTATAGTGAATCAAGAGCCAACACTGCAACCAGAATAGTGCAATACAAATATTTACATTACTACACCAATGATATCCCAGAATATAAATCTGTTTGGTGTCATCAAAGAGAACATGGTCATAGCTTAGATCCACATTCTGTCAACTTGATATAATACATAGAACACAACAACTGAAAAAGGAAAATAAAAGAAGCCTGGTTCATAATCAACCACAAAAACATGATAAATAAAAGAGAAAACAGAACCAATTAACATACAGGTAAAATATTTAAATGAACTGATTTACACAATATGAATAATCAGGATGGTTTATAAATAAAGCAGCAATGCTATAAAACTAGAGAGGTATGAATTAAGGTGCTCATTGCTGAAAGTGTACTCAGCTAAATAAAATAAAGAATAGAAAGGGAAAAAAGCTGCTTCATAAAGCATAAGCGTGTAATGTATGCAAAAGAATTATATATATTAAACTAAATGTATTTTAATTATGATTTTACAAACAAATTACCAAAAATATCAGAAAAATGCAAATGGCTCAATGATGCATTTCAACTGTTACATTTCCAGAATCTCAATAGTTAAATGATGTGACAACAATTCAAATTAGAGACTACTTTAAACAAACCAAAATGTTTAGATAGTAACATAATTATATTACTATACCCAAACACTACACTATTACTTTTTAAATATGAAATTGTTAAATTTCTTAATTTATGATATACACTTTAATTTTAAAGATGGAAATATATTACATAATCACAATTAACTGTATGCATAAATGTGTGCTCTTTTTTCTTCACGTACATTATTAACCAAATGAATTTTAATTACAATAAACCCATATATCTTTTACTTTTATAAATGGTCCAAAACATGTGAAAAAAGCAATCAGCCCCTTATGATGTGTTCCAACTGAGACCCATCTCTTTTAGGTGTCTATTATTTGTAAAATTTGTGTTGATTTAGATCATAATTAAAGTATATTTGAGTTAATAGTATGGATGAGTGAAAAAGAATATACTGAATTATGATCATATGAAATATTTGGTTCTTAAAATTCATATTTTATGTCATATATTAAGAAATTTAATAATTTTATATTTAAAGATTAATAGTTTGGTATAACATAATTACTTTAATAGCTAAAAATATTGGAAGTCTATGATTTGAATTGATGTCTCATATACATATCACATATTAATTATAAATAAAATGTATAGTTTTCATGCTTCTCATAAGTAATAAGTACAAGTTTAACAAATCTGATATGCCACAATTCAATCTATCTTATTTGTTCATAGAAGCTGCTGCTATCTTAGAATGAAATTGGTATTTTTGTTTTGCTTTTTTCTATTTGCTTTCTTTAAAATTGTTTAATATGTATGATTAATATCTATGCTGAAAATAGCAATGTAAAATAAATCAATATTAGCAATAAATGCACACAGTCATATTGCATAGTAATAACATCATTTCAAACTGTATGGGAGAAAGCAATCATAGACATCCTTACATACGATGTAGAAAATCCTACAAATACATAAAATTCCATTCCCATGATTGTAGAGAAATTAATGTCAACTTGATAACACTTAGTAATAATAATACATATATATTCTAATGTCTATATAACTAGAGAACAATAATATTTAAACTGTAGTGAAATGTAAAAATTAAACTACAGAAGAGTGTGTGTCGATAATTAATAATTATTATGACATTAATATTTAAAATCACTTAGTCAGGCTTTCAAAAACTCCAATAGGCAATTTCAAATATTAGGATAATTATTGATTGTTCATACACTCTTGTAGAATATATATACACATATTTAAAGTGCAGTAATTATAACTTGAATCTTTTTAAGGACAATATTTTATAATCTACTTTTCTTTCAATGAAAGAAGTTATGCATTTATAAATAGACTTAACAATCATCGAATCACTCAATTCTTTATCTTATGCAATATGTGACTAAATGAGAATCCCTTTCTACTTTATTGCTGTTTATAGTAAGTTTGAATAGTACTTCCAAAAAGTCAAAAACTAATCTGAGAATGGGGATTTAAATGCACTACTATCTGGTAACCATTGATTATTTAACCTTACTGTAGATTGCATTAGAGAGTTGCTTTTGTTTTATCATATATTATAAAAGTTAAAGAATCATACGATTTATTATTATTAACATTCCTGGTCATAATTAAAGAAGAGTTGAGATCACTAAAATACAAAACTACAGATCTAAAGTCAGATCCATATAACTAATTAAGCAGATTGGCTTAGATTCAGAATTTGAATATATTTTGAATTGAGGTTTTTTTTTTAATCTTGAATAATAAAAGTGAGTCAAAAATGACTACTAAGTACATAACTACATTAGTTCCAGTTTGGAATCCGAAGTCTCGATAATAAAGATAAAAGCCAAAAACTGGTGCGGGGACGGGGGAGGGGGGTGGTAAATGCATTACTATCAGTTAATCATTACAGATGGTGCTAGACTAAAGAGCTGTTCTGTCCATAATAAATAGACTTATACTTTGTAATGTTTTTACATTATGAATATCAAGTGTCTTGCTTGTATTATTTTATGGCTGCGCCTGATAAGTATGCCATTAAGTAGATAACTTATTAACATATGATAAGCACTAAACAAATAAAAAATTAAATCATTTATAAAAGAAAAAAGGAAATACAGATTTAAATTACAAAAGTATCATTTATACTGGAATTCATTTTTATTCAACTTGAAGATTTTTCATTTTGTTCTTTTTTTAAAAAAAAATGTTATCATATGTTAAATATTTATTTTACAAAAAAACAAAACAAGTCATATTTGAGTAAATAATTCTTTTTAATAATTTACAGGTTTTAGTGTTTCATTTAAACACAGCCACAGTAAATCAAAACTATGCAAATACAGTAAATCTAGTAAAAGATTTTATAACACACACACACACACACAAACAGCTTTTGAATGCAATAACATGATATACATATTTTAACACAGAGTTTATAGTTTTCTAGTAGATGAATTAAAACTAAGTTTTAACTATAAAGACAACTTTCAAAAAAAAAAAAATGTAAGTATAATAACATGTTATATATATTTTAAAATAGAATTTGATGATAAACTTCATGGTTTTCTAGTAGTTCCAAATAAATTGTTTCACAAGATCATATGTTTTCATTGCAAGCAACAGCTTTACAAATCTTGTAATATAAAAAATGATAGACAATTTAACAACTTACAAAGGTCTATCATATACAAATGTTTGAATAAAAACTGCATTTTATGCCTAAATCCCCCCCCCCCTCTCTTCCTTTTTTTAAAAAATCTTAAATAGTTAAAACACCATTAATCCAAAATCTTTAGTATCAGGTTTTTTCTGATGAATTTTTCAAATTTCAAAAATACCCCCTCCCCCATCCAAATTCTGTTATGATAGAAAAAAAACCAGCTAGTTCACTACAATTAATCTTATAAATATATAGGTCATATTTGTTATTTCTTCAATTTTGTTTATAAATGTGTATATAAATTAATTTACTTATGATTAAGTTTTGAGCAATAGATATTTGGATTATTGATATTCTACCTATAGTATAAAAAAATAAACTTAATTAAAATTAATAAAAAATAAATAAATACATCCACTCACCCCAAATAGCATACATATATGTTTGTATTTGTGGTGGATTCATATAGCATATAAATTTAAAATTCATAAAATATTAGGTCAGACGAAATACTTCTTTGCTGCCCAACATTTAATAGTTCTTGTTTGCAGTTTACTGACTGATATTAAAAGTGAAATGTTAAAAATATTTGGCCAATAATAACAAACTTTATAGTGTGAAGCTATCCTTTATAATAAGCAACTGATTAAAATTAGTCTTGATTGTAATGTTTTTGTTTGATAGGTTTACATTTTGCTTAACTGATAATAATAGGATAAGAGTGAAAACAATATTGATAAATATGTAAATGATCAATAAGATGTAATATAAATGTAAAATCAATTAATTACAAAAAAAAAACACCTTTAATTTTCATTTCTGTCAAGTTTACTTTTCAGCATTACATAAGATGGCATTCATAATCTAATAGCTGAAGCTGTCATGCTGGGCATCACAATGCAAGCATTTGACATACTATCTTCCACGTTGGACTAATAGCTTGTCTTGCATTTGCTGCAGAGATTCACAAATTGAGAGATAAAATCCTCATTAGGGAAAGTACAAAATCCTCAAAAGAGATTTACATATTTTCATAAAAAAACATAGACATTTGCTTACTTATTGTAAACATTAATCATTTAAAATAAAAAAAAATTGCTATGTGAACATTATATAAGCCCTAATTATATACTAATAACTTTTCGCTTTAATACATATTTATTTTTTGATAATTATCCTTTACTAGAAGTGTTTTGTAATTATCTTTTCTTGACCAGCATTAATCTCTAGTATATTCTGTGCTTTATAAAGATATGAATGCAGAACTTGTTTATAGATAGCTTCAATTTTTTAGAAAAGTCTGTCAAATAAAAATTAATTTTAAAAATATAACATTTCCATTTTAAAGGATAGTAATACATAACCAATTAAAATTTGCATGATAAATGTTTAAAAAAAAAAAAATCAGATTTATTTACTTAAAAAAAAAAATTGAAGAAATTGGTCTCAAAAGTTATTAGAAAACTTTTTTGGATATTTAAAAGCTTATAAAGCTTATTTCTGATTGAAATATAGGACTATTTTATTAAGTTTTTTTGTACCAAGTTTACCTTAATGACAGATAGACCAATAGATGGATTAGATGAACAGACATCATAAGTCATATGGCTTAGGTTCTCCATATTCTTTTCTCTTTTCAATTCCATGAGTTAGAAGAGAGAATTATTTATGTAGTTCTAAGATGAGAAAAATAGTTAAAAAAGTTTACATGCCTCTGTAGCATTGAAAATGTACGATATGAATAGATAGATCATTAGACATCTATCACAAAATCTGGTTGATCTTAAAAAAACTAAAATAGTTTAAACAACAAACCTTAAATTGCCATTTGGCATCTCTAATAAAATTCTGAATAGGAAGAATGTATCCAAAATATTAAAAAAACCATATTTACTTATTATTGGCTTCATGTAGAATTTTCTAAAATGAGTACTTTTTAGGAACTTAATCATTTACATCTTATACTGCAAAAAATATCTTCAAATAAAAATATATTTAACATATATATTGTGATTATATATATATAAACATTGTGGTTTTTAAAATTTAAAAATGTTTCCAATAAAACAAGCTTAAAAAATACAACACAAATCAAATTTAAAAAAAGATTTAAATTCCATAGCAAAACCATGATATATGTTTATTTTGCTACAGGATATGCACTTCCCATGTGACCATGATTATGATGACACACGATTTCTACTTCGTAATCTTTTATTTGTAAAGGAATACGATTATTTTCATTTAACAAAAAACATACTGTATACAAAGCAATTTCAAACTCAGGACTTGTACCAATAAAAGTGCTTCCCATTGCCTTAATATTGTTCTTCCATGAAAACTGAATAGTGTACAAATATGGGATTTCATCTTTGGGCTAGAAAAAAAAAAAAAAACATTTTTTATTATGATTAATTTATTTGCAGCTTATAAAAACTCCAATTAAGTCAAAAATATTTTAATTTTATAATTATTTTTTCTCTATTATTATTAAATAATTGTGAATAATAAAATCAACTTCCAGTCACTGTTTAAGCCAAGACATTACTGACCATGCTTATTTCAGAACTTGAATCTACTATATGCCTGATGTTCAAATTGGCAATTATATTGTACAAATTTAGACATTCTATTGCAGGAGGAGATGAAATGATTATAATTATTTCAATGCTTAATAAAAATAGATTTATACTTATTCATAATTAATATATGTTTAAACATGGACAGTTAAAAATGAGATTCCATCTCTCTCATGTGATAGAATATCTAAATTTGTGCAATATAATTGTCAATTCGGACATCAGATATATAAGAGATTCATGTCCAGAGATAAGCACAGTCAGTGGTAATTGGCTTATATAAAAATATGCTTTAAGCATAAGTGAATTCATTTATGCTTTTAAATTATTAATTGCAGATGAATGCATGGAGATTTTAATATAGTTTAATAAGCAATGCATGAATGGAAGTTGATTTCCTTTTTCACAATTATTGTTTTTGTAAGTATATTTTGATTAATAAAATTTTATTATAGACAATAAAAAAATAAAAGATTTTTAAACAAAATCTATTTAAAGCATATAATTTTGTTTGAAGTTCTAACAGTAATTACATAATAGCCATTGATTAAAAAAACAAAAAATGTTGTCAACGTTATCATCAAGTTTGAATATAAAAAAAAAAGTGTGTGGGGGGGGGGGATCTTTTAAAAACTTAAGATCATATGATCTAACTAAAATTGCATCTAATAAAAAATCACATTTGACGATGATTATTAACACCGAAATTTAATACAAAATATTCAAAATGATAAAAATTTTAGTCTCAGTAATGTAAAAAATAGACAAATTTTTAAAAAAATTATGTGAATTAAATTTAATACCATTTCTATTTCCAAATAAGATTATATGTTGTTAGAAGAAACATGTTGAAAAATGTAATAACAGTAATAATAATTATAATTAAAATTGCTTTTTTTCTTCCTCTTTCAAAATGGAGCATCACATGATCACCGTTTCTAAGTGCAGTGCTCTCAGATCCAAGGCTTCTCACTGATGAAAACCACAAGCCAGAAACTAGTCTGTGGATATTGGATGAGTAACCACTAGATGAGGATTATATGCACAAGCCTTCTGGCATCCATTGATTACTCTGGCTTGCACTGATGAAGGCCACAAGTCAGAAACTAGTCTGCGGATAATGGATGAGTAGGCACTAGATGGAGATTTTATGCACAAGCCTTCTGGCATCCACTGATTACTCTGGCAAGCACTGAGTGGCAATGCGTATAGAGAGTTTTGCCTATTTTAATAACATAAATGTACCTATGAATCAAGTAAAATTACCTAAAAATAAAGTAGATGATTACTCCATTTCATAAACATTTCCAAAATTTCATGCATTTTAAACCTAATGAGGAAATAAAGAAAAGCAATATATATAATAAATGAAGAATAAGTGTTATATATAACATCTTAGAGCACAATAAAAAATGGCCACTTATTGCAAAAAATTATTGTCCAATACAGCTAGAGAGTAACTCATTTATAATAATAGCATTTCTCATTCATTACATATTTTCATCATCATCATTTTCGATCATTATTAATCCACTGTAGGAGAAAGCTTTCTCAAATTTAATCCAGTTTCTTCAATTCATAGCTTTCATTGTCCATGTCACAACAACGAACTTCTTTATTTCACCCATTTATCTCATATATCATCTCTTTCTAGATCTTTTACAATTTCTTAGGAACTAGTTTAAGACTTCAGCTGTCATTCTATTATCATCTCTT
The DNA here is from genome assembly GCA_028023455.1 of Epiperipatus broadwayi. NCBI lineage: Eukaryota > Metazoa > Onychophora > Udeonychophora > Euonychophora > Peripatidae > Epiperipatus > Epiperipatus broadwayi. The sequence goes on from JAQFVV010000013.1 coordinate 15,018,404, forward strand.
CTATCAATATAGTATGTACTGTAATTATTCACTATTACATATTTCATCTTTTGAACATCTATTTGAAAAGTTTTAAAATGTGCAGAAATAGTTTTGCTCTGTAAATTAAACCTATCAATTGATTAAAATTAATTGACTTTAATATCTTCATTGATACAATGTTCACTCCTTTGGCTGAAGTTGTTCATGATAATCCTCTATATTATATCTTAGAGCGCAATAAGAAATGGTTGTTTTCTTATTGCAAAAAAAATATCAAACATTACAATTAGAATTCAGCTCAATTATTTATAATAATAGTACTTGAAGAGTTGTCTCATTCATTACATATATTAGACATTGCAATTATCCATTATCATATACATAAATAAATGATATACTTTGTATGTTCATCCATGTACGATTTTGATTATAAATATTCCAACATTTCAACTTGATCATGCAAGCTATTAATAAAGATGGTTGTAGAGATGCTTTCACCAATAGAATATAGGTATATAAAATTGAAAAATCAGAACATTTTTCCAAATAGAATAAAGTTTGCATGTATCATCATGTTTGTTGATACAATTTGGTCTTTTTAGTATCTCAATGGTATCTCTGTTCTTACATTGGTAAAGAGTGTCACATCTGAATAGATTACTAGTATTGGAGAAATCAATATTGTAACCTAATCCATAGCATGAAATGAGAATAATGATTATGATGAGTGTTATCTAACTGCGTACTGATGAAATGATTGCTCATAACTACACAAGAAGTTTCACAAATGCCACATGAAATTTAATAAATTCTATAAGCCTCAAGAGGAATTGCATGTTTAAGTTTGGTTATGATGTTACTAATTTTTTGTTATTTTTTTTTTCTATTGGTGGAGCTTTAACATTGTTATAAATCAGTGTTATAAATTAGACTGGGGAATGGAAAATAAAATGGCTAACAGGTTTCTCTGGGCATAATTGCTGAGAGATTCTTGACTTCATTTAAGGAGACGCTACAGTACATCACATCACATCAGTGTTTACAATGCTTCTATAACCAACTTTGTAATATTCTATTCATGTCCCATTTGGTGGTTTGTGTGATCAAGCTGAAACATCAGTATATTGATAATCAAAATCATACATAGATGGACCGACAAAATATATTATTTCATGACCCATTTGATAGTTTGTGTGATCAAGCCAAAACATCAATATATTGATAATCAAAATCATACATAGATGAACCCACAGAATATATTACTTATATTTGTAACCCATGAAAATCTTCATATCAACATATATATATATGTAATGCAAAAAAATATAAATCATCTAGAATAAATACTAATAAAATGATAATTGAATAACATATTAAAATATAATAATGCTATAGCTGGCTATTAGTAATTCTATCATCTTAATTAACAAATTATATTTAAATTTCCCCAAAAATGTTTAAAATCTTGATTTATCACTTTTTACAATTTATATCAGTAAACAAAATATAATAATTTACCTATGATCAATCCAAGCTTCCAAAATTTATATAAGTTCATAAAATCCATTTCCTTATTTATAAGATTATTTAAATTATTTATAAATATAACTTTCTTAATTCTTCTTTCTTGGTCGATCATTTTCAACATGTAAGACAAATACTTTCTTTTGTCTTATGTGTAAAACAAAGCTATTCTATTATAATTACTACTAATCTCTGAATACATGTTCTTTATTCTTTTACCCATAAATATCCACTTTGTGCCCAATGCTTTCATCTCCAATGATACATTTTACCATATGTAAAAAACAAAATCCAAATGAAAACAGACTTACACATTTATTAGCTATAAAGCCTTTGTAATCAACTAGTTTCTTTTTCTCCTGTAGATAGAATTGAATCCAGTTATGAAAACCTATTACATCTCCACCTGAACCTCGAGTTTCTCCAACAAACACATGTTCAAACGCTGAAGAATCAGGTGACCTGAAATAAAAATATTAATTAAATAAGATAAATAAATTTTAAATAATTATCTCCAGCACTTGAGATAATCTTTATATAAGAGTGCTAAAAATAACAAAATTATATTTATTTTATTTTATTTTTTAAAAAAACGACTTATTTTATAGAATTATTTTAAAATTTTTATACTTGTGCTTTTCAAAATGTTTTCTTTATTTTACTTTTCTCTCTCTCTCTCTCTCTCTCTCTTAATTTATTCATTAAATTTCAGTGATTACTTTTTAATTTTTCCATCCTACTCCAGAACAAATCTATAATTAACTAAATAATAGACAATAGATGGCAGCAGTCATTCTTACATATGATTTCTCAATTTTTGTACTTAACTTCCTGAATATATCATATTTTGGTAAATTTAATTTAAAATATATTGTTAAAGTAAATCATTAGACTTAATATTTGTTTAAAAAATATTATATATAATAGGAGGTCTTACATTTTTTTAATATTCATTCCATCAATAATTTATTAAAATTTTTCTGTGAATTGAAAAAGCATGTGGGAATAAGAATGCAATTGTTTTTTTTTTTTTCATGTAATCTTTAATAAGAAAAGGTGCAAAGATAAATTTTATCAAGCAAATCATTGTCTAGTTATATCTTTTATGTGAAGTTTAAGGATCACTTAATAAAGCAATTCTCTTCACCCTATTCTAAAACTATTTACTGTATCTTCACTCTATTTTAGGGCTATTTACTGTAGCCTTGGATAATCAATGGACACCAGATTCTATAATGCTACAATGTTACCATTTCCAGACAATTTCTGGCTTTTATTTTTATCACTAAGAACCAAGATTCAAAACTGAAACTAGTGCACTTATGCGTGTAGAAACCAAACTTTTACTCTTTATACTATTCAAGCTAATAATCCGAAATTTATAAAAGCCTCTAAAGTTTTGAAGTCAATCCACTTACCTAGTTATAGAGATCTGCCACCAATTTAGTTCCCATATATTTTAGACACCTTATTTTAATGCCATTTGTAGGTCCTTTCTGCACTTTGACAATGAAGAAAAGCACTAATATAAAGAACTTTTAATCATATTATTATACACCATGAATATGACATATTAAATATATTGAAAGTATGCAAGGCAGTAATAAAGCTGAATATTAGAAAATTATCTTTTCTGTGAATATATTCATTAATTATCAGATATTACATTGACCCAGACAAGAAAATTTATAATAGTTGAATTACAAAAAATATTTTATTGAATCTAGCATCCACTGATTTCTCAACCAGCTCTAAAGTAAGGTAAAGAGAACTGCTCTAAACATTTAAGAAATTAGTATGATATTGTTATTGATTTTCCTAGTCAAAAGTTATTCTTACAGTTAGCATTGATGAGATTTTAAAAATATGTACAAGTTTGTGGTTGGATCTACATTAATAGATAATCTACATGACTAGATAAATGAATTTAATTGGGTTCAAAATGTAGGTCTTAAATTTCAGACTATTTGCAAGAAATTAAAGATGGCTGTTAAATACATAAGTCCATTAATTCCAGATTTGTATTTTAGTCTTCACTGACAAAGACAAATGCCAGAAACCAATCTTGAGAAAAAGATATTATAGCACTATACAATCTAGTAGTATTCATGGATTCCTAACAGAGCTCTAGAGTAAGGGTGAAGAGAACTTTCTTGGAAATATGATAAAATCATGATATTGTTGTTGGTATTTATAATTACATCTAGTCCCAAAATTAATGGAAACTGTATAATCGGCTAGCATTGACCCAAAATAATTGCATAGGATCTAGCTTCTTTAAAAAGAAACAAGATTTATTTTATAATTTATATTTATTGGGGATTCCTAAAATATGTACCATTTATTATGATTTTAACTGGGAATAAAAAAAAATCTTTATTTTTATGAAGGAATCAAAAAAGAATAGGTTGAATTAGCAATAAGCCATTAGAATCTATATCAGTGTTTTTAACAAAAAAAAAAACAAGGAAAGCTTGTAAAATAATAACAAATGCTGAATGGTAGCATTAATAAGTATCATTGTGTTATGTAACTTAAGTCTTTCTATTAGAAAAAAGTTTTTTAATAATGAAAAAATATAGAAAAAAATGAGAAATTTAATGAAACTATTAATGAAGCCAATAGCAAAGCTTTGTGAAAAGTTAAAAAAAATAAGAAATTTCATATAGTTTTTAAATAACATGATTTATAAATAACCATGATAAATGAAGAAACTCTAAAAACATAATATCATCTAAAAAGATAAATAATATCTTTTAAGTTCTTACCAAACAGAGATATATGTAAACTCCTATTAGTTAAAAAATAAGATTCTTCAGAATTTACAAATATATAAAGCAAATACTTAGTGTTCAGTAAAGAGCTTTAAGCTAAACTTCGTGAGAATAAAATCTTTAAAAAAAAATTAAAAATATATTTATATATTCAAAATCTTAAAAAAATCCAATCCTTATACTGTTGAACTTGATGTTTTTCTTATCCATTATTTGATTACAGTTTCAAATAATCTAAAAATCTTTTTAAGTTCTAAGAGGGCAGTTCTCCTAAATAAACAGCTTTTATTACTAATTAAAAGATGATAAAAATATCGAATTAAAAGAAATAAGGACTGCATTTTTTAAAATTCTGATTAAAATATTTTAAAAGAAGATTAAAAAGTTTTGAAAAATATAATATCTATTTATCTTTACAAAATTAATGATCTATATTAATAGATAACTGAAATATTCAAAAGCTTTGAGAAAATACTGCTTAAATTTATCCAATAATTTCTTTCTTTTATCATTTTTCCTATCAACATTTATAATTTCTTCCAAAATAATTTTAAAAATTCCTCTATCTATAAGGATAAGCCCAATTCAATTCTCTTGTTTCTTAATTTTTTCAATAAATAATTTTTATTTGTATCTTTTTTTTTTAATATCTCTATTAATCTATTGTGCCAGCTTACTTGCCCAATCTCCTACACATCTATATATCACTAAAACATCTCATGACCACCACTACTGTATGGATAGAGTTGAGACTGTTTTAGCACAACTATGAATCTAAACCACTTTTTTTTCTTCACATCCAAATAAAACACACACACTCAATGTAATTCCAGTGGATTATTGAATAATCTTTTAATATTATTGAAAGTCTGCTTAGAGATTAGGATTTCCATTATTTCTTTCCTCATCTATCATCAGTTATATAAGATTCTAATTATCCTTTCTATCTGTTTTCATTAGTTCAATTTAAATGCATCTATTCTGCCATATCATTAGCAAATCTTTACAATACTAATTTTATCTTTATCTAAATTGAATTTATTTAAAAATAACTTGATAAGACAAAGTGAAGAGCTTGTTTATAACTTCTAAAACAAAGCATATTCTTAAAGAATTTTAAAAATCTCATTAAAGCTCAAAATAAAAAATTTGGCACGGGCTGTGGATTTATATTCTGGACAATTTATTTTACAGAAAATATTTTATTTTAAAAAAAGGGGAAGGGAGAAGTATACAGGAAATAGTAGGTAATCTTTTTTGTTCTTTACTAGTTAAAACTTTTTTTTTACTTTAATTTTTAAAAAACTTAAATATTATAATATAGATATATAATTTATTGTATTTTAGCTAATATATATATATAAAGTTTAAAGAGTGAAGTAATAGCATTTTAAAAGTAGTATATTTTTCAAAAATGATATATAAATATAAATGAAACATTCAAAATTGCTTAATTTTAAATTTAAATAGAATTAATATGATATAAACAGAAAATTAATATAAAAAATTAAATTTGAATTATATTACTTAATTTTTTTTTTTGGTAATTTTTAATATGTATAAATATATATATATGATACGGTAGATATAGGCAATTTTTTTTTTTTTTTTTTTGAGACAGATAATAAATTTTATGAGTTTTCGTGGGCCAATTTTAAAAAACTGACAATACATATAAAAACATTTATTAAAAAAGAAATAAAAATAGTTACTTTAATGTATGGATAGGAGAAACATAATCACAGTCTTATTATCTATTATTAGTAATTCTTATGCTCCATAATATAAATTTATGTTTAATTCACGTTTTTAAATTCCCTTAGGGTATTTTTTTAAAAATTAATTTATTTTGAGGTTTAATTATTTTAGGTAAATGAAAATTATATTGGCAGTCAATTTAATTGTTAGATATGCTATAACCAAATTACTTGAACAGAGTAAAGTTTATAAAATTAATTTTTAAAAAAATACAAAAATAAAAACTTTAGCCCACTTGCTCAGGTATGTGTTTTTTTAGTGTCACTTTCTGATTGAGTTGGAACTCTTCTGCAATTATAGAGGTGTTTCTCTGATATATACGTATATATATATGAAGCCAATACATCAGATAAATACTTACTATCTATCAGATATAAAAAAAAATAGCCAAATAATTTGATAGTTTTTCTTGAAATAACTTGTTATAACATTTATTTGCACATATATACAAGAATAGGTGCAAGTTCATCAAAAGATAGATAAAACAAATATAAGACCACAAATTACTTAGTATAAAATACAAAAGTGTAATAAAGGTCTTACTGCAAATATTATTATTTAGCAACAATGATTAATTATTAATTAACTAGCAGACATTAATTTTCCATACTGTGTTCCTAGTATTGGGAAACAAACTCATAGATTCAAAGAATACATTTTATGTAAATTATCTGCAATCCTAGTGATATTTGCACAAAGGCTTTTCAAAATAATAACAGACTAGAGTGGTCTTCACAGAGTTTTCCTAAATTTGCTTTTACACATCAGGACTTTGAATTTCTCACCATGAACACATTCTTGATGCCAATAGACAATTCCCTTACTATGCAATCAACAAGTAAATAATATAGTTTTTTTAAATAAGCATTTTACATTTATTAATCTCACCCGCACACCCCTACTTATATTAGCATTTGTGATATACACAAATGCAAAACAGTGTGACTGGAATTTTTCCAGATAATTTAACTTTAAATAATATTTAATTTCTAAATAAATTCTATGTTTGCAGTTTTACAAAAATATTAATTTTATATATATTACAAAAAGTATATGACAATACAAAAATATGGATACCAATGTACTCTGCTATCTACATTTAATTTTGAATTTAGTTGAATCTTTAAACACTGTTTTGACATCCTGAAATACAGGGATGACTAATTGATCATTTGGATTTAGAAAAGAAAATTATTATTGTAATACTATGCAGTTTATAAATATAATGTGTAATCTAAAACCTCGTATTATTACTTTTCATTGACAGGTCTTTCTTTCGAACTTTTAATATTATTTATCTTTTCAATTCCTTATTCAATAATAAGAAAATGGGAGATAGAGAGGTGGGACAGAGGGGCAAAAAATACAGTCAATTTTAAGTTTTCAAGATTGATTTCTCTTAATATTACTTAATATTGAGTTACAAAATTCAAACACTTATTTATAAATGATAAATTGGTTTTGGATTTTTTATTCTTTAAAATGTTTAAATTTCTTTATTTGTCTTTTAAAAAGTGAGAGGGGGGTACAGTCAATTGTAAAAGTGTTGTCGACTTTTCTATGAAAAAAGTATTATCAGCTACAATTCAACCCAAATTCTAAATAAAACAAATAATCCAAATAAAAATAAACTGGCTCACTTTGAAACAATAACAACTACAATAAATTAATACAAAAAAGGTAAAAATGAAACTTCATTCTTAAAATTCCCACTGCCACCTGATAGTTGTTTTCATCCAACAAAAAAAAAAAAATTGCCACTTCTTATGAAGTAATTTGGCAGCATGGATGGACAATGCAAAATCATTCTAAACCCCCCCCCCCTAACTTTCTTTTCTCCGATTGGGATGACAAGATCTAAATGAAGAACATGAGGTTTATTTTTATTTAAAAAAACTAAAAAAGACAATGCAATGTTTCCATTTCTTTTTTAAATCAAAATATTTTTAACAATATCAATGAAGACCACAAAGTTTATTTTTAAATTAATTTCTAAAAAGAAAAAAAAATTTCTTATACATGCAGCATTGGGAAAATGTTTCCTTTATTTTTTAGTTTTTTGTTGTATTTTTGAACTATTTAAAAATCTAGATTTTTAGAGACGTATGTTAAATCTTCAATTTATCTCTTAGTTATCCCAGGAGTATTTTGTGACAAAGACGCAGTGTTTTAAACAAACAAATAGAAAATTGATTATCGATAGCAGAATATATTAATATCAAAATATATACATATTTTTTATTTGTAGAATCCATATTTACATAATAGTTTCAAAATTACAACTACGGATGTAGATCAGTCAGACGATTCCATAGATGTTAGTATCTCTTCTAAAATAGTTCATGTAGAGTTTCTTTAATTTTCTACTTCAAAACAAATGCTACTTTTCAAGCTTTGCAAATGATAGGTTTTATCCTTTCCTTAAGATTAACTTCAATTAAACTTAGTTTTCATTACTCCCTCTTTCACTTTAAATAAACCTAGAAATCTGCAATTAACCCCTGGCGCAATATTATTTTTTTTATCTATGCCAATTTTAATATCTAGTCCTGTGAACCATTCTCAACTTATAATAGGATTGATTTTACCCTGAATTATATATAATGGTAGGTTTTTATTAGTTTTTATGCTTACTGATACTTTTCAGAGAATTTTTACTTCATTATCATTAACATCTTGCATTTATAAAAAAAGATTTTTTGATGCAAATGGAACTGTTTTAATGTTTTCTATTATATCATACTAGTTTTTGTTGAGTATTAAATACATGCTTGAGCTGCTGTCAATCTCCATAGAAATTCTTTTTCCACAAATTTCAACAGAAAACATTATTTGTTTGATGATATCTATTTTTTTTTTTTTAATCTGAAATTTAACTTTAGTTTTTGGCTGTTACTTGCTGTGTACTTTTTTTTTTGATCTCAGAAATTTTCGACAAGTATTTACTATCTGTCCTTTCAAGCCCCAGTTTTTGCACCCTTCACTTTTTGGTATACAATTATGTACTAAATGACCATTTTTTACACAGAAGAAATATGTATTTATTTTTTTTCTTCTGTGGCCTTGATTTATTTAAATTACTCATATATCATTTTTGGATAGCAGTTTTATTTTGATCATTTAAACATATTTTTTGAAATTCTTTAGACTGCCATAATATTATTTCATAATCTATCCCTCTTTTAATTGCATCCTTAAATGTCAAGTCTTTCTCTGATAACAATTGTGATCTTAATCGTTTATCTGACATCCTCCATAAGAATTGTTCAACAATTGCCTAATCTATAAATCATCACATTTGCAGTTCCTGAGTCTCAGCGCTACATCACATTCATTTTTCTCCTTGAGCTTCAAGTTGAGTTATATATCTTGAAAGTAAAGAGTTGAAACATTCATCTAACTTTGAAATTACTTTTTCATAAAAAAATTTTTTTGGCTTACTCACTCCACATAACTTCAATGAACCTTTGGCCTGTGAAATATAATAATGTTGCTATTTTAATTTTACTTTATTCAACTTTATTCATAAGAAAGTACTTTTCAACATGTCATGTGAAGAGAAGCCAGTTAGTTGGGCTTCAATGTCAAATTCACTAATAATAGTTTGCAACAGTTTTAATTAAATATTGCTAGTTTTACTTCATTAAATTAAAAGTTTGGCTATTACAGGAATCTCTCTGACCATACCAGTTTATTAATTACAGGGTTGAAACTTATGAGAGATGATTTCAATTCTATCATCAACTGCATTAGGTAGATGTATCTCTTCTGTAATGATGGAGGTGATTCTCTGATTTATGTATATACACATGGCCAATACATCAGTTTCAGAAAGACAAACAATAAATACTTACTACCTATTGAATAAAAAAAAAAGATAAAGAACTTGACTAAGTTTTTCTTGAAATAATTTTTTATAACACTTATTAATATATGTATACAAAAATAGGTGCAAGTTCATCAAAACATAGATGGAAAAAAAATAAGAATGCAAATTACTTAATTTAGATTACAAAAGTGTACCACAATTAATTATTAACTAACTAGTAGATGGATTAATTTCATATACCTTGTTCTTAGTATTGGAGAATGAAATCAATACATTTTACATAAATTACCTTGCAAGAAGACTTTTCAAAATAATAATTTAGACCAGGGTGGCCTTAATTCACTTTTATATATTGGGAGGCAAATATTTACTCAAAAACACATTCTTGTGGCCAATAAACGATTTCCTCTCTTTGCAATTAAGAAGTGAATAATATAATTTTTTTTTTTAAAATTAGAAAAATGTTTTACATTTATTAACCTCTCCCCTTGTGACAGACAGAAATGCAAAACAATGTAAATTATTTGATTGAAATTTTCCAGATAATTTAACTTTATATAATATTTCTAAATAAATATTCTATGGAATATTTAATTTCTAAATAAATTCTAAGTCTACAGTTTTAAAAAATTATTAGTTATATATATATTATAGAAATATATGAAAATACAAATATACATATACTAATTAGTCTATTCATACAGTGTATTGAATGTTATCTTATATAAGTAAATAGAGAAATTTGAACTTAGGATTTTTCAGTCTATATTTGTTCTCCACTCCATCTCGAAAGAACTGACACACATGACCATATACATGTGAAAAAGACAGATGATTCCCAAAACATATTTCACACAGAACCAGCACTCATCAGTTGGGCCAGATCATAATTTCATACACATATATAGAATCAGTGCTTGGCTTATATTAAGAATAGCAATTCCTTAAACTTTAATGGACAAACTTCCAACTATTCAAACTTCCATTTCATTGAAAAACCAATGATGTAATGCTCAAAGCTCTTGCTGGATTTAATATTGTATACATTATAGCTCTAAAGAGAACTATTGGATAGCTAAAACTGTCAGCTACTTTTGGACGAGTGGAATAGTAAATATTGTATTTGTATCATGTAAATGTATAGAAGAATGCATTAGTATTGTTAATTCATATTAGTTATTATGTTAAACATTAATTTAATTTTATATTCCAACAATTTTTAATTTTAATATATTCATATAAGTATATGGCTGTTATATATAGAGCTTGCAAAATAAGCTCTTAACAAGCTTTGAGAATATCCTCAACCCCAGACCAGTTTATGCTTCTGGCGTCATCAGTGATGTGCTAGAAGCAGAAATCGGTCTGGGGTTGAGGATATTCTCAAAGCTTGTTAAGAGCTTATTTTGCAAGCTCTATATATAACATTTGTAAACACGAGCTTTATTAAATTAAGTCATGTGAGATCTGACTTGATTTTTTATCATTTTAAGTATATGGCTGGTACAAAATTATCAATTAGTTTTGATTCCCTCTTCTATTAAGCCATTAAAAAAAAAAAGTGAATAGGCAGTTGTTGAAAACTTATTATTACTACAAACATAGTAATATTTATCATAAAAAAGTGTAGTTTCCCTTTGGTTTACAATTAATATCATGAAATAATTCATTTTAAATCTTTTAATTTGTTATAACCAAGCAATGAGTATCAACAAAATATATGATTTAGCAATAACAGTCCAACATTGAAGATTAATTTGTCCATCCTAGTGCTCAATGCTATGATCTTCTGAGGAATTTATCATTTTATTATTTTTTTCCTGGATAGTTTAGCACAGTGGTAGAATAGCAGACTTTGAGCTAAAAGTTCCTGGATCTGCATAAAAATTGTGAACTCCATTTGAGATAAAAATCTTTAGAAAAGAATGTTTCAAGCTCAATTAAAAGAAAATGAATCTGAATAAGATGAATTATCTCATGCAAATGTTCGTTAGTTAAGTCAAGAAATATTTTTACAAAGATTCAGCAACTTATTACAATTGGTAAAAGATTTTAAAAGATTTTTTAAAGTCAAAAGATTAAGTGTATGTTGAACTTAATCATAAACATTAATTGATGGATTTAGCTTTCACTGTTAACATAGCTAACCATCTTAGTGAATCCAACTTACCAACTCCAAGGAAGAACCAAAATGACTGGAAAATGAACTGGAAAATTTTCGAAAATGTTTTTGATGAATTGTCAAAAAATGAAAGTATATTCAACAAAGATAAATATTATGAGGAAATCATAACCCTTCATTCTGAATTTGAAATGTTCCAAAGAATTTACCAGACTAGAACCTTCATGAGTTATCTGTTTAGTAATGATAATGTGGAACAAATGATTGAAAATATAAATAATAGATTTTATTTATCTGTGGAGAAAAATAAAATTCTTCTCCTGCAAAACTGCATAATTTTAAAAGCAACCATTTCAAAACTTAAAAATCATTTTTGGAGTCTAATGGGTGAAGAAAGCATCCAAATTTTAAAAAAGTTGCATTTAATTTAACTTTTTTTTAAAACTTTACCTTTCTATGTGAGTTTATATTTTTGACAATGAATACAATTAAGATATCACAAAAGACCACTTAGAATTCTGTAAAAGAGTGGCAATTAGTAATTATATACCTAGATATTCAAGATTACTAGACAGCATGCAGTGCAAATCCTTGACAACTTGTATTAATTTTCATGTTTCTATTTGGAATTTACATTTTATATCATTTTTTTGTAGTACAAATGGCAAATAGTACTTGCCTTGCAAAGATCTATCCATCCCTGACCTATAATAATAAGAGTAAAATATTCTCACTTTCAGTATCTACTAATAAAATAATCCCTACATTCATTATATAATATATATTTACAATCAACTTGATTAAAATTTAAAAAAAAAACAATACAAGACCAATTAATTATTCTTTTTTTTTTAAAATAATGTCATTTTTTTACAATGACATTTTTAGAAATAAAAGAACATTCCTTTTAAAACCTAATTTTAAAAAATGATAGTAAATCAAGTGAACTGCCTGTCGTAAATCTCACTTTCTTCAAAAATAAAATATTCCAAATAGAAATAAAGATTTGCATGGAAAATATTAGTTCATTATATTTATTCCAGAGTTGTTGTTTTTTTAGGCTTTTTTTATGTATTTGATAAGCCTTGATATAAGAGATATATGCTCAGTTACTTGCTAGATTCTTTTAGATCCCAAACTTTAAAAAAAAATATTTATTGGTGACAGTGAGAAATATTACAAACAGTTATTATAATTCTTCCATGATTATTAATGAACACTCAGTCAAAGAACATTATCCTGAATCATAAGTTTATGACATTCCCAGTTGGATTGGCAAATCAATAGAGGATTTGAAGTTGGAAGGAGCTCAAAATTGATGTACATCCAGAAGTTCGAACTGTTACTGAAGTCATCCATTGCTAATTCTGCTTAATTGATTGGCAGTCTCATGTATAAAGAAGATACATTGAGTCACTTGGATTCTGGTATGAGGTGTTATGTTCATTGTTTTTGAACTTTTGAACTTCATCCAAAATTAACACTGACTTCTTAATGGCCCTAATCAAAGTTGATCAATGTATTATTGCAGTGTACACTCATTGTCAAGTTTTACATGGTAATGGAGCTGACTAAATTTCTTTTAAGATAATACTTAACTTTCATTCAGGTTTCTGCTTGGAACAGAAGTGAATTTAAATTCCATCTTCCACACTTGACTACTATGTTTTGCCATGTGGCATACTTTTCTTGGATTTGATTTTTGTCAATTGTTGATCTTTGCTGGTTTCTTCACAAATTGTTTTGTAATTAATTTTGCTTGATGAGAATTAATTGTTTTCTCACACAATTGAATGAATTTCTTGATTGAATGCACTATCAATTTGATAAATTGAATGAATAGGTATCCTAGACAAACAATCAGCATTTCCATTATCATTCATAATTTCACCTAATTCATTGGTATTATTGATTGACTGTGGCATGATATATACTATTTTATTGTCAATATTTTGCACATTGATGCTGAAGTGTCAGATCCATATTTCAGGCTAAGCATTTGGTACAATAAAATCTTCATCTTGGATTGATACCTCTTTATAAGAAATGTTTACATTTATTTCAGCTTGAGTATAAAATTGAAAATGGATGTTTGTTGGCTATGATGGTGGTTTTAAGATAAAATGCATAAATTTATTCCATGGTAAAAATATGTATTCTGAATCAATGTCTATTTTTATATTCACAGAATTACTTTCAATGTTAAACAACAATAAGGTAATGTTCATTGTTGTCAGTCGAAAAATGTTGATTTTGCTGTATGTCGATATTACATTAAACACCATAACATTTTATATTATCATTGTTGCACAGAAGATAGGATGATAATGGATTACTTTTCTTTGTTGTGTTTTGAGGCATATTTTCAACATGTGACTACTATGCTTTTTAATTTTGATATGTCAATTTGACAGTCTTTTTCAGGATGGTTGTTTCTTCCACAATATAGGCAAAAAATGTCTATGCCCAAAAAAACTAAATCAAGTCTTGCTTTTAATTGATTTTACTTTCTTGATGAACTTTGTTCTCAATGTCTTTGTTTTGAAATTTGATTATCACTATATCAATTTCTGAGACAGTGCTTAATGGACTACTTTTTGTTCTAATTCCTATAAGTCAACTCTTGATATTTCCAGTGCTATAGTCTTGGTTATAACATCCTGACAACTAGACATTTCTGGGTCAGACTATAACAACTGTTCTCTGATATAATTATTTTTGTTACTTTACAATCAATGCTTTGCACTCATATGGAGAATTGAATTTGCAATCTTCCAATTCAGCTCATATTGTTGATTGGCTTAATACTTTGATAAGAATTGATGCTGAGCAACAAGAATAGTTTTCTTGGGTGCTAAATATTCTTCTAGAAGATTCCTTAATTGAATTTAACAACAACTTATCAAAATACTTATATTATTAATAGATTTCATCTGTATGTAATTTTGAATCTTTTTCTATAATTGCAAAAAGTTTATTTCTTTGAGTCAAAATTTTTAAAATTAGGCTGCAATTCTGGGTTTATGGTTGGAGCCAGTCCAGTTTTCCCTGAAGAAACATGAGCTAGTTGTTTTTGTTGTTGAAATTGCAGTAATTGTATGAACATTAGCATTATATCTCCAAACCTGTACAAATTGTTGTGAATCTATATAGTTTGATGAATTTCAGGTGTTTATAGAATACTTGTATATTTTAGCCTGTCTTTGCAGTAAAATCTATGTATAACATTTCAATTATAGCCATTTTTTCTAATACTATTGACGATTCATTATAAAAAAATCATATTTTTTTTCACGCACAAATGATAAAATCCCCAGATGCAGTTTTTCTAAATTAATTTTTAAAATCATATCAATGGACAATGTATATATAAATTAACTATCTTTTATCAAATTCTTTGTAAGTTTAAAATATTAATCAAACATTATAATCATTACTTTTTAATAATTAAATTTAAAATTATTTTAGAATATTAAACATTACCATATATACAATATTTTAAAAATCCTTAAAATATATCTTAATTATTAATTATGCACAACTACACATGCCAAATATATAAGTATGTAACATAAAACATGCCTATTTTTTAGTATTATGAATTGATTACTTCTCAGGTTATATTTTTTTACTTTTATTTTTAAATACCTCTACCTTTTCCTTATCTTGTCTAGCTTGTCTCCAAAAGTAAATATCTTTGCTGTGCTACACTTTCTTATTTTGCCCTGCTAAAATAATGGATAATTATAATCAGGTGAAATGATTATAACATCCATGTGTGATTCATAATACTAAAGTACCAATGTTTCAGCAGGATCACATCAGCCGTCAACTGAGTAATTTTTTTTTTTTTCTAAGTAATGAATACTTTTATAAAAACAGTTGTAGAAGTGCTGCACACATTGATGTACATCAAGATTAAAGATTCAACCAATAGAAAACAGGAACAAAAAATTTAAAAAATTTTAAAAGTATAAAGATGGGTGTGGAATGATAATAAATAAATTTAAAAAGCAGAAGTTATTCAGATTAATGCATTTAAAAAATTATTAAATGTATGTAAATAAGCATTTGGGTTCGAAAAGGTAGATGGCCATTCTATCTTTTCCAAAGACTTTATCATGTGGTTGAAGTGTTAGTATTCATTCATTTTATATTTAAAAATCCAAAGCGCATGTGCAACAGTTTAATGCTGTTTAAATATTATTGTTTAAAAAATTATTCCAAATGGAAGGTATTTTACATGCAGTATCACGTTCCTTGATGTACTCTAGTTTTTAAAGATTCTTAATGATTTCTCCAATCTTAGATTGGTAAAGAGTGATACATCTGAATAGGATTCTGGTCTTAAGAATATATTATGACCCATAGTACAGAGTGAGAGTGCAAATGATGATGAGTGTTGCTTGATTGCATTAGATGTTCATCTCTCCTAGCACTGATGCAATGATTGCTCATACCCACATAAGATTCTCCACAAAATCCATATGAAATTTCATAAACTCTACGGGCCTCAAGAAGGACCAAGTCTTTAGACTTGGACAAAATGTTACAAATTTTTTGGTTAGTGGAATATATTGCTTTTATATTATAGTGTTTTAGAAAAAATAGACTCTAATAGTTGCAATTATTTCTTAATTTGTCTTTTTTTTATTACAACTGTTTTGGACCTGAATTAAAGTTTTGTTTATATTTCCATTATTATAACCATTAACTAATCAGATATTACTTAGATATGATTTGCTTGAAAGATTAACTGTTCTAGTAAAAGGAGTTTTGGTTACGGAAAAGATATGAGTGATGATGACATTCTAAGTATCTAACTGTATGTGTGCACATATATATAACATATATATTAAAACACCTCAAATGTTAAGAAGTTTTCAGCTACACCCTCTGTGAAATAAACATTTAAAGTCCACATCTCAAAACAATTAATTCAAAAAAGTAATATTTTCATATATATATAAAATGGAAAATCATATAACATTACAATTGAAATTTCGTTTTTTTTTTTTTTTTTTTTTTTTGGGGGGGGGGGTTGTATTATAATGTTATATGATTTTCTATTTTATTTAGAATTACTAGTATAGCAATAGGCAGTATATAATATATATATGAAACATTATAACAAACGGTTCTAAAATAAATAAATAAATAAAATTGTTACTGCCATAAAACAATCTTAATATTAATTAGTTTATAACTGATTTTGAGTAAACAAACTTCTTAAAAATAGAATGACACATTTCTTATATATAATAACTTTAAAATTTTTTTACTTAAAACTTTCTTACCTTGAAGAATAGGATCGGTTATATAACTTAAACCAAATTTTATAAAGCAGGGCTTTAAAATCTGATATAGAAGGAGACACCTTGTCTTTAGACATTAAAAATCTTTACAAAAAAAAAATTATATATAATTAGCAAATATGCAATAAAATCATAAAATCTATATGCAAATATTTTATAATGATGTATTTGTGTATAATGCATGTAGCAGTAAAAATAATAAACAGAAATGTGAATTCTCATTAAAACTGGAACTAATACTATTTTAATTTCATATTATTATATAAATGTAAAATAATAAATAGATGATAATATCCAGATTTCAATGATCAATGTCATTAAAATTCACATATTATTCTTTTTTTTTTTTACTTTTATGATACTATTATTAATGTTCACATTTGTATGAAAATATACAATTTTAATGTTATATGACATGTGTTTGTATGTGCATAATTCTTTTTATTATATATATATATGTAAATTTTTAAAGTAAATAAATTTTTAAAAAATTCCATTCTTTCTTTGCACTTTTCATAATGTTTTATTCAATTATCTGACAAATTAAGATGGAACTGCTATCATTATTCTATTCTGATGTTTTGCAGTCATTTGAATTCCCAGATAACAAACCACATTCTGTAAAGATTATTTGAAAATCAAGTAAATAAATTATTTTAATTTTGGTAGTAGACATTTTGATCAATTTTGTTAATATTCATTATTTTTTTAAATAATAACTAGTTGTAGAATTATTTTTTGACATATGACCTTGAAAAGCAATTTCTGTAGTTATAAACAACAATTTTGTATGCTTACAAACATTAAATTCTTTTCTATTTTTTTTTTTAAAATATTTTGTTTATTTTTCTTCAAAAATTTAGCTGAAAAAAGACTGAAAATTTATAAGTTATTCAAAGATTTTTATAATATATATTTTTATTTAATTTGTTCTGTTTTTTTTTTTTTTGTCTGTCTCTATGTCTAAAAAATCCTGCAACTCAATTACCACACACTTTCCAATTTCTGATCTAATTGAACATTTGCATATATATTTATTGGCGATGAAAAAAAATTTAAATTTTTAATTTTGTATGTGATGTGATGTACTGTAGCTTCTACTTAAACGAAGTCAAGAATCTCTCAGCAATTATGCCCAGAGAAACCTGTTAGCCACTTTATTTTCCATTCCCCAATCTAATTTTTCCCATATTCTGCTCCATCCCATTTCCACAACATAATCTTTGTCAACTCTATGGCCTTTATATCTAAATCCCCCTTATCTTTTCCCAAACCCAGTATAAAAACCAATAATCCACTTTCTGTATAATCACTTTTTTCATATTTATTCTTCCATAACTTCATTATATATGCCCTTTCTGTTTTCAAGCATTTACATTCAATTAATGTGATGTGATGTACTGTGACCTCCTTAAACGGAGTCAGGAATCTCTCAGCAGCTATGCCCAGAGAAACCTGTTAGCCACTTTACCTTCCTTTTCCATTGTCCACCCTAAGTTTTCCCATAATCTGCTCCATCCCATTTCCACAACATAATCTTTGTCAACTCTATGGCCTTTATATCTAAATCCCCCTTATATTTTCCCAAACCCAGTATAAAAACCAATAATCCACTTTCTGTATAATCACTGTTTTCATATTTATTCTTCCATAACTTCATTATATATGCCCTTTCTGTTTTCAAGCATTTACATTCAATTAATGTGATGTGATGTACTGTGACCTCCTTAAACGGAGTCAGGAATCTCTCAGCAGCTATGCCCAGAGAAACCTGTTAGCCACTTTACCTTCCTTTTCCATTGTCCACCCTAAGTTTTCCCATAATCTGCTCCATCCCATTTCCACAACATAATCTTTGTCAATTCCATGACCTTCATATCTAAAGCCCCCTTATTTTTTCCCAAACCTAGCATAAAAACCAATAACTCACTTTCTGTATAATCACTTTGTTCATATTTAACCTTCCATAACTTCATTATTTGTACCCTTTCTGCTTCCAAACATTTACATTGAAGTAACAGATGCCTAATATTTTCTATGCCTTCCTTACACAACTTGCAGACTAAATCACCCATATTTTTCCATTTACGTGTATATTCCCTTGTTGCTAAAGATCCTGTTCGAGCCTTAAACAATAAACTACTTTCCTTACTATTATCATAAATTAACTCACACCCAATGTTCCGTTTACTTTTATATATATTTAAACTCATTTTACTCTCCATACTAGTTCTCCATCTCTCCAACTCCCTATTCTTTATTAATGCATCTATTCTTCTATCCCACTCCTTCCCACTATAACACTCAACAATCCTCCTAATACAATCATCCCATCTTTTGTACAAGTATACTGACATAACTTCTTTATCCAAATCTTCTGCATACCGCATTACCTTTCTCACCCATCTTGTGGCCTGCCCTTTACTTGTAACCCAATTAAATACTATTTTGGCTATTCTTTTATTATCCATAAACTGCAATCTACCGAACATTTTCAATTTGCTTTTTGCATCCTCATATAAAAACTTGACCATCCCATTACTCCTTGAATTGCCTCTTTTGCTGTCCATACCTCAGCATCTAATGCATGTCTTCCTACTTCCCTTTAATACTTTTTCTAAGCAATCTAATACCCCTTTACTAACACATAATGCATCATTGCTGTATGTTAACCCTGCTACTGCCACTCCCTTCCATACAATTGTAGCTACATCATATTTATTATATGAAAACACTGTTAATTTCTTTATCAATCCCTTTCTTTTTAGATGCCTAATATTTTCTATGCCATCTGGTAGTATTAAATTATATGTAAACTTTCTTATAAAATTAAAAGTAAAAAATAAAAATAAAAAAAATAAACATTTTTATTCATATAAATGCACTAAAATGTAGAAAATAAATTTTCTTTGGCTTTCATAGTATTTTTGATATTATCTGACCAAAATAAAAATCAAGATTACTGTTTGAAGCTGAAGAAAATTTACTTTACAATTTAAATAAAAAATCATTTTAATTTTTTTTAATTTATTCTTTATGGTGTTATAAACTTTGAATTTTCTGAATATATTTGTTAGATAATATGTAAAAATATAATTATATTTTTGTAGATAAAAAAATGCTTTATTATAAATATATATATCATTATAAAAACAAGATATAGTTATTAATTTATTAGATGGATAGTTGTTTAGTAGCATATAACTAATGGAATAATAAGAAGAACTTTACAAAGTATATCCTTACCATTTTTTAATTAAAATTTGTAAAATGTATTCATCTCTTCAAAATAAATAGACTTTCAGATCAGCTAATATGAATTTGGAATAGTTAAATTCTGTTATAAACTACTATTAAGATAAAAACTAAGAGTAAAAAGAAATTTATCATATCTTTTTCAAACTAATCATGTAAATTATTATTGACAATGTATATCCTATAGTATATATATATATCATTATTTTATTTTTTTTTCTTAATTTTATATATCAAAGCAAATTGAAATTTGGATTGATAAATAAAATGGAGCCATTCTATTGGAAGAAAATTTGTTCATTGTTGCCTTATATAGCCATTTCATTGAAAGTCATGGATACAATTCAAAATTGTAAAAGGAAGAAAATACTGACGGTGGCAAGATAAGATAAATATATCCTTGAAAAATAAAATATTTGGTAATCCTATTAATAACATGCTTGACAGAAAGTAATAAAAATTAATAATGTTATTAAAATCTTTTAATGATAAATCATTTTTAACATGTTGATGAAAGTTTGTTTGTTGGATATCTTATTTGATTTGTAAGGCTCTTAAAAAAATTTACAGTAATTTACAAAGAAAAAATATTACATTTCTCAAATATTTTTAGGAAGAAAGTAATGACGTGATGTGATGTACTGTAGCTTCTTCTTAAATGAAGTCAAGAATCTCTCAGCAATTATACCAAGAAAAACTTGTTAGCTTCTTAATTTTACATTCCCCAATCTAAGTAATGTGATGTGATGTGATGTATTATGGCTTCTCCTTAAACGAAGTCAAGAATATCTCAGCAATTAAGCCCAGATAAACCTGTTAGCCACTTTCTTTTACATTCCCCACTCTAAATTTACCCATAATCTGCTCTATCCCATTTCCACAACATAATTTTTGTCAACTCTATAACCTTTATATCTAAATCCCCCTTATCTTTTCCCAAACCTAGCATAAAAACCAATAATTCACTTTCTGTATAATCACTCTTTTCATATTTATTTTTCCACAACTTCATTATATGTACCCTTTCTGTTTTCAAACATTTACATTCAATTAACAAATGCCTAATATTTTCAATTCCTTCCTTACATAATTTACAAAATAAATCACCCATATTTTTCCATTTACATGTATATTCTTTTGTAGCTAAAGATCCCGTTCGAGCCTTAAACAATAAACTACTTTCCTTATACTTTACTTATACTTTGCTTATAGTAGTCCAGTTCTGCCATCTACTGTAGGCTTGAGAAACTAATAAATATTAAATCTATTAATAATTCAAGCAAACAATAGATAGCAGAACTGAAATAGTATAAATATACTGTAATGGTCCTAACCTATGTGGCGGATTATGCGCTATCGGGGTATGCATCTGTCTATAGTCAGACCTAGGGCCTTCTGATAGGATGCTGGAGATGATGCTATGAAATATATAACCAATGATTGCACCCATTCTTAATTGACTAGTTCTAAACCTATTTATTAAATCTAGATACAATTTAGGTTAGTTCATCCATCTCATACCCAGTATTCGAACCCAGAGAGAATTGACCTTTGACTCTCTTAACAGGCATGAACATATACACGTAATAACTTCTGCACCTTTATATAGCTTACAACTAGCACCATTAGTATTCAATTTATTGTAAAATTATTATATGTGAGTGAAATTTGTTTGTGTGTATATTAAGGCTAATAGTTGGCTGTTGAATGCAAAATTGAATCAATAAATCAGAGACCGAAATAACACAAACAAATAGTTTAACATTGATTAAACATGACAGAATGAATTAAAATATATAAAATATTTTAATTACAACAAAAAAAAAAATGCTATTAAATGTGTCAAGCCTGAATCTCTACCACATCATCAATTAAATAATCTTATAGTTCCAATCCTTTTACCCGATGGTAGAAATCCATTATGACATTACACGTTCACAAGATTATCGAAAATAAAAAATGATAAAAAAAAATATTAATACTTCAAAATAACCGTGATGCTATCTAAATTCAATATCCATTTTTATATTTACAGTCCCATAGTTGTTTATCCTTGGTTGAAGACACATAACTTGATTAGGTCCCCCCAAACTAAGGTATAAATGCCTGTTGTCATAGATAAGAACATATATATATGAGATAGTTAGTCATTCATATCGAAAAGTAACATATAACAATTTTTAATCAACAACAAAAAAAATAACTTGAACTCTGTCCTGTATCGGGTGTCTGTATTTAATTTGACATAGTAAATGAAGATCTTACCTCCATTCATAGGGGTGATCATATATCAAAGAGCTAGAAAGGAAGGGTAGGCCTAAACTTTATTTATAAAAATAATAAAAAAATATATAATTAAACTTAACCATCCCCTTCTCTTTTCTCTCAACATTAATGGAATTTCCCAAAACATAAACTGTGAAGTTCATGCCTCTGAGTATGAAAACAAAATAATGATTTCAAAAAATAAAATAAAGAAAAATTTACAATGATAATCAATGGTTGAATCAAAGTTCATCAAATCATCCTGATAATAGTTCATGAGTTTTGTCATGAAAGTCTTTAATAACACAGTTCAATTCACCATGTCATCTTTCTATGGCAAAGAATTGTTTATGTAGCTATGTTTCCTTGCATCATTTAGGACACAAGCACATCGATCCTTAGCTGGTTTATCCTTTGATTCTTCTGTATACATCTCGGGTTGGGCAGTAGGCATCTTCTTGGGTGTATTATTGAAGTAGACAATGGAAGTTCATGCAGTCATGTTAGGGAAGAGAGTGATCAAACACTACAGCACAACTGCTTTACCCCATACGCATTTTACAGTATCTTATAAAATTGTTTGAGTTCACAAACCATGATCTAACATAGAATAGTTTTCGTTCAATGTTAGATAAACTATTCCATAATTTCTTTTAACTATTAGAAGTATTTGTATTCTCTTCTTCTATCGACGTTCGAAATTATCAAAGTTCCTTCACTCAGATTTGAAAATAATTTTGTTATTACGCAACGTAGACAAATTTACTTAACTTCACTTAATAAACTATTGCTATTAAATTTCATGTGATCTTATATATTACTGTATTTGATCAATAAAAATTGTAACTTTGAACAATGTTCTCCAATTCCAATATTCGAAATTTGTGTTCTGTTGATATTAGCTTTCTATAGCAAAAGTATTATTATTGAAAAGAAATGATTTTAAAAAGATTTTGCTTTTAGATTGCCCTTGATTTCTGTTACGCGTTACACTAAAATTCTCATTTCCTTTTAAATCAATGTAGCTGCTCATTATTGTATTTATACTATCAATAAGACAATTCATTAAAAAAAATAGTAGAATTACGATTTTATTTTCATACTCAGTTTCCTAGCGACTAAACTTGACATCACGGTCATCTTCAAGTTTGCTTAGTTTCAGTTTGCATCACATAAAATCATCTGGTTTATAACATACAACACAATCTGTCTAAGTTTGTCTAATAGTGTATACATAGATTATTTCCTTTTATTATTTTGCTATACTAATAATCAAAAAAAAAAAATATATAATAACCTATCATGACTTTTTTTTGTTCAAATGTTACCAAACATATATATGCATTACATATATATATATATATAATATATTCATGCTCAAAATAATGAAATAACATCCATGTGATTCACATGAGTTTTAGATGGGTTCAAATTGAAATGTTGGCTAATCTTGGCTGATACGATTGAGTTGTAAGCCATCCTTAATTGCTCCTGAAATGCATTATTTATACTAGAGTTATAATCCATTTATTTTTTTAATCTCAAGAATTGATGAAAAAAAATTTAGAATATCATTAATACTTAAAAAAAATGAAACTACTAATGAACTATTATTTTTTATATCTACAAAACATATATTTATATATATTAACTGTAAATATTTGAAAACCAGGCACTCTTCACAAACCTGGGAGCTTAATTGTAAGTTTAGAGGATTTGAACTCAGATTTTCAAGCACCCTTCAACTATCCACACTATCTCATACAACTGATACATATGACCACACACATGTAGAAAAGATTAATAATCACCAATATACATATTTCATGCTAAACCCGCATTCATCAGTTGGTTGCTGGTTTAGCATGAAATACGTATATTGGTGATTATTAATCTTTTCTACATGTGTGTGGTCATATGTATCAGTTGTATGAGATAGTGTGGATAGTTGAAGGGTGCTTGAAAATCTGAGTTCAAATCCTCTATACTTATATATTAACTGTATATAATATAAAGAACTAACCTATGAGTTTCTTGCATTACATCAGTTTCCAAAATACTATCAAGAAATTCCTCATTTTCTCTTTTCTCTTGTTCTGTAACAACTTCTGGAACACCAATCTCTTTTGAATAATTATCCAACAAAGCAATAAATTCTAAAAAGTACAAGAAAATAGCTTTACCAAAGAAAATTATTTTTAACTTACATTTATTTTTAAAATTAATTTTATTTATGTTTTAAAAAAAGGAAACTACAAACATTTATATTATAATGTAGCATAAATATACAAAGTTATTGATATTAGGTTATTTATTTAAACAGACTTAATAATAAACCATATTATAAAACAACAACCTTACATTTTTCAATGCATACCATTCTATTGTCCTTCCTGTAGGTTTCTTGAATTCATGTTTTTTTATTTTTTGCATCTATTTTTCCTTGGATCATCTCATTTTCCAATAACTTGTTAATAGCCTAGTTATACTTATTATTAATTAGGATGGGGCCAATCAATTTTTTACCTAAGTTAAGCCCTAAAAACAGCATCTTTTAAAATTATTTAGAAGAGTCTCATGGTGCAGAGACAATGACTCAAATCTAGGTTAAATGAAATTATTTTCAGGAGACTAGGAATTTTTTTTTGGGAACTGGACTATAGTCAACCTATCAAACTATCCAACTTTGCTTAGTAAGTAGGTATATAACAATCTTTTAGAAGATAAAAAAAAAGAAAATGTTCAAATCCTTACTACCCAATAATTCGCAAGACTTCTCCTTCATGAGTCTTCTATGAAAGAGCACTCAGGCTTTTGTTCTACAATGGACTAGTTATTACAAAAGCCTATTTTTCTGCTTATTTAAAGTGGTCTATTAAAGAAAATAAGGGATAGTAATAGAAAAAATATTTATTAAATAAAAAGAAATATTTTTATTAAAAAAACACATATTTATAATATAAAAATTATAAAAACTATAAAAATGTAGAAAGATTATTAAAAAAACGTATAGAAAAAAAAAAAAAAATTATAACATATTAAATCAATCTTGGAGCTTGGTTCTAGAAAATAACGACAATTTCTTTAGTATTTGTTCTTTCAGAGAAATTGTTGATAGATCATTTAATTGACTTTGGGTTATTACCTAAATGATTTCTTTTTAATTTTCACTTTAAGAAAATTATCTCTGGTTACTGTTAACTTATTGTAATATTAATAGAATTATTTAAGCCACACAACAATTTCAATTGGAAAAAGATAATGTACAAAAAAAATTGAATATCTGAAATTCTGAAAAATGGCATGAAAAAAGAGTTGATATAAAAAATATAATGTGAACTGGCAACGAAAACTATAAAATAACTAAAAATCTCAAAAATATAAATAAAACATCTTGATTTTGGAAAGTTGTTTCAGTAATAGAAAGAAAAGATGGATGAAATTCATTATTAAAAAGAGAGATGTTATGATGAAATATATGGAAGAGTTTTACAAAGAATTATATGGTAATAAAGAATGAGAAAATAAAGTAACTCTACCATTACAAGATTTTCTGAATTGTCAAAAATTTTAAATGAGAGATGAAACATGCATTTAAATCTATAAGAAAAGAAAAATCTCCAAAAAATGATGGAATTATTATTGATATCTTAAAAGTAGCACTTGAAAAAATGGAAAAATTGTTGGTAAAACTATAAACCAAATGTCCAAATGATAAAAATATGCCAGATGATTGGAAGAATGAAGTAGTGATATAGATATTTAATAAAGATTTTAAAAACATTAGAAATTATAGATATATCAATCTTTATTAAGAAATTACAATTTACCTAGCAAATTTTGAACTATAACTCAAGTAATAAGATGTATTTAAGTAATTTTAGCATAATAAATTGCATACAAATATTGAGATTGTTATAGAAATGATTAATAAGTATGAGTTGCTATTTAGATTACATTATGAAAAGTTATTTTCCCAGTAATTGAAGCTTTAGATTATCAAGACATAAATCCACAATATTGTCCTATTCTGAAAAATATTCATCAAAATACATCAGCAGTAATTAGATTCATAAGAGTACAAAGACAGAGTGAGTTCATATCTTCAAAACAGTTTCATAGTCACTTGAAATTAGAAGTTAAGACAATGAAAATGTATGAATCTTATTAAAGTCATCAAGATTTCATATTCCACAGATAGTGTGATTATTTTTTGTAAAAAATGCTTTTGACGATATTAGAAAAAAATAGAAATATAATAAAAACATGCTAAAAAGACAAGCAATGTTCAATGGATTTTCTCAAGAAAAAAAAATCAAAATCAATAATTATGAATTAGAAAAAGTTAATTGTAAATTCATGACCAGAATTTTAATACAGATGGAAACATAATAAATAAAATTAATCATAGAATTAAATTTGAATCAATTGTTTTTTGCTAAAAACAATATTAAGAAAAAGTATGCCTATGTATTTGAAAATGAAGGTTTTCAATAGGTTTGTATTACCAATTCTTATATGTAAATATGAGATTTGAATGTTTAATCAAAGAGCAATATAGATACTTCAGATTTTATAAGAGATATGTGTTAGGAGTAACAAAAAAAGATTAAAATATGAAATATTAAACAGGCAAAACTCTCCATACAGTAGAGCCACCCTGTGCTAACCAGAGTAATCAATGGATGCCAGAAGGTTTGTGCATAAAATCCCCATCTAATGCCTACTCATCCAATATCCCCAGACTAGTTTCTGGTTTATGGCCTTCATCAGTGAGGAGCCTTGGATCTGAGAGAACTGCACTTAGATCTTAGGATCTAATGCAACCATCCAGCAGCCACCTTTTATCTCTACTTAACTACAAAACTATGAGAATGAAATTGAAAACACAATAATATTTTCAATCTAAGCTCAATAGCTTATATAGTCATATGGGTCTGAACTCAGTTCATAACCCATACATTTTGGTGTCTTTGGCTCTTTAACAACCATAGCCACCACTATCCGATTAGGCAGGATTGGTCTTAAACCACTGAACATCACATAATCACCATCTCTTATGCTAGCATAGCCAAAGACACCAAAATGTATGGGTACTGAACTGAGTTCAGACCCATATGACTATATAAGCTATTGAGCTTAGATTGAAAATATTATTGTGTTTTCAATATCATTCTCATAGTTTTGTAGTTAAGTAGAGATAAAAGGTGGCTGCTGGAGGGTTGCATTAGATCCTAAGATCTAAGTGCAGTGCTCTCAGATCCAAGGCTCCTCACTGACGAAGGCCACAAACCAGAAACTAATCTGGGGATATTGGATGAGTAGGCACTAGATGGGAATTTTATGTACAAGCCTTCTGGCATCCATTAATTACCCTGGTTAGCACAGGGTGGCACTACTGTATGGAGAGTTTTCCCTGTTTAATAACAGTTATGTGCTAGCATAAGAGATGGTGATCATGTGATGTGTAGTGATTTAATATGTAATATGTGAAAAATACAACACAAGTTGCTAGAAGATACCATATCAGCAGTTGAAGTCTCAAATTGGATCTTGAGATTGTAAAAAAAAAAAACCTAGAAAAAGGCCATATGAGAAATGAATAGATGAAATGAGAAAAATGTGATGTGGAGAAGAAAGGTTTGAATCAAAATAATTAAATTAAATTTGGAGAGGTTTTCATTCTGCAATGGATCTATAATTATTAAAAATAATTATGATCAACAATCTTATACTTAACTGAATTCCTCATAACTATTTAATAATTAAGTTTTATTTTTATTTTATTTAACTAAATTTAAAAATCAATTTGTAGATATCCTAAAAATAATTAATTTTTTAAATTAAATTACTTACATATAGTAATTATGTTTTTAATTTAAAACATTTAAATATATGAAAAAAAAATTTCTTTAAATTTTATTTCATTTATATATTTCCACATACTTAGCAATAAAAAATTTCAGAAATATACAACAGTGAAAATATATATTTTTTTAATTTTGTTAAAAACATAAAAATAAAGCTAACATTATATATAGGCAGCAAGAAAATAATCTTTGGTAGATTGTCAAATACAAAATTTTTTTCTAAAAAGTTACTAGGGAACTTTTTATTGTTTACTTTTATTTTTATATTTAAAAAGAAAAAACATTATCATCTATTTTTGTTGCATTATATTAATGGGAAGAAATTTAATAATGAATAAAATATTTACTTTAAGGATTGAACAATTTTTGATTTTAAAAAAGGGAAGTGAGAAAAGGGGGTGTTATTTTTTTCATTAAAAGTATTTCCAAACCTTTTTTTATATATTTTATTTTGGTATTTTTCTGCTACTAATTTAATAAAAATTACTTTTTAAAATATTATGCTTCACTTCAGCACTTTATCCCATTCAACATCCTGAGACTGCCATCAGTATTTGAGTGTTAGTCCAGACACCAAGTACAGTATTTTTTTTTACAATAAATTTAAAATACTTAAAGAGAAAAAATAAACAAAAAATAATAATGGACCATATATTAATTAAAAAAAGAAAAGACATTAAATAAGTAAATAAACCATGTACTTGTGACTTCTGCATTTTTTGGACAATACTTCATATCATCAAAACATTCTTCCCCCTCCTGGCATATTTCAGTGCAAAGGGCCATCATTAACCACATGTCTGGACTAACACTTAAATACCCTACCATCTTCATACCTCACCTAAGGGACAAACTACGTCATTAATCATGTAAAATTAATAAGTATTTTTAGAGCATTTTCTACATATATTTTCTTGTTCTTTTTGTCAAATTATTTTTGTTGTTGTTTTTTCTGAAAACAAAACAAATTACAAAACATTCAGAAAATTGTCTAAAATATCTCTTAAAAAGTAAGACACATTAACATTTGATGCTTCTAATGGAAAGCTAAGTTGATAGTCAAGTGGATGGATATTATGTATGGTCTATTTTCTTAGCATAAAAATAAAAAGACAAGTGGTATAATTCTGACTCAAAATGCTAAGCTGACTTTTTACTAAAATTATTTCATTAAAGTTATAGATATACACAAAAAATATCACATGACATCTCATATGCATAATTAAATATTTTCGAGAACAGTTATCTTCATCCTATACTAGAGCCATCTACTTTAAGCAAGAGTAGTCAATAAACACCTGATGGTATACTCAAGCTTACAAAAAATGGCTCTAGAAAAGGATTATGGCAATTGCTCTTAGAATATAAACTAATAATAGTTGGGCAGCATAATATTTATTTATTATACAAAGTGCAAGTGAACACATAATTTAATACAAGTATTTAAGCAAATCTATTTTCCCAGTAGGCCTTTTAATATAAAGGTAAAAAAAATAAATTATGGATCATGTGATATTTAGTGGTTTAATATATGAATATGACATCACCCTCATTAATATTGAAGGCTTCATCATACTATAATTATATTTTGGTTCTACAATCAATGCAAAGATAATTATTTGATCAATCAGATTAGCATAAAACCTTACACTTCTAGCTAATAATAACTACATATTTATTTATCAAGCAATAATTGAATGAATAGTAGGATTGACCACAGACAATTTAGAATCAAAAAAAATACTTGCAAGATATAATTGTTTTTAAGAATTACACTCATGAAAAGTTTCTTTTTTTAAAAAAAAAAATTACTTTCATAAGGGAAAAAAAATATTAATAAACACACTTTACTTACAAATAAATAAAACAGAAGTAAATGATTTCTCTTATCAATAATATACACCTAATATATATTGAAACAGTAAGGTCTGCTTTGCAGATCTTTGTTTCATCTTTTCTCACTTATTTCCTACCCTCATATCTTAGTTTTAACCCCAATCTATCGTAGTGTGTCTGCAATGCGCTTATATACCGAAAAACCCGCCCAATTTTAAACCACGAGTACACTGCTCATGTTATATATAACTCATTCCCAAATAAATAAAATATTATGGATTATGTATATGTTCACATAATTTAGATTTATTTAAAAGTAGTTTATATAAGTTGTAATTGCACACGCACTATGATATGCATTTTAAAACTTATGTTAAAATTATAAATTGTTAGTTAAAATTATTTGTTTGAATCTATTTACAAAAGTATATTACAGTCGTAATATATTTTTGATTTAAAATAAAATTCATATTTGTTTAGTAAATAGATTCAAATATTGCAATTTAAAAAGTAAAATAATTTTCTTTTGAATTTAATTATTTAATGTTATAAAAGCTTAGCTAAAATATACAGCAGATGTCCACTTAAGGTCATTTCTTTTTAATTAGCAAAAGTTTTTTTAATTAAATCAAATTTGTAATTCGAATGTCGACAGGGAAATTAACAATAGAAATTAATTAAAGTTTGTTGAATTCCTTTAGACATTCGGATGGATTTTGTGCAGTTGATAAGATAGCAAATTTTGGAATATTTTGTAACGCTCCAGAGCAGTTTTATTGTCTAAATCTGATATAAATTGTACCTAACTGAAGTGTCACTTAGTTCCAAGAGGTAATCAAGGTTATCTTAGCTTAACCTTTTGTTTAAAAATTTCGGATTTAAAAAAAAATAATGATGATAAAAATGGAAATTAACTCAGTTAATTATTAAAATAGGATAATCTAAATATTTTAATAATGTTAGTTGGCTTGATAAGGGATACTAAGTAATAATTTTTACATAAGCAAATGTTAAAAAAATAATTGTGAATTGATAAATAGTATTAAATGTATTCTAAAATAACTATCATATAATCCATTTTAATGTCTAAAGAATAATAATTAGATATTATAAATAAGTTGGAATAAGTAAGTAATAAATTTTTAAAAAAAAATGATATATAAGTTTTTATTTAAAAAAATGAGAATATTTGTTATTAGTTTTGTAGTTTAATATTCCAGTTATAAAAATTGTTTAGATTAAATATTCATTAACATTCTATTGTTGTAATTTTAAAAATAGTTTTAAACAATTAATCCAAGGCCAGACTATGTGAGTATGTGCATGCACTGACATGGAAACATAAGAATAAAAAAAAGTAATTTAATTCCAATATTATTTAAAATAAGTTCAGGCCCATATGATTTTTTCAGTTGGAGAGCTGACTTTAAAGACATGTAGATGTCTAAAAGTTTCAGATCTTCTAACAATTAACTTTTAGATAAATGCTTTGCTTGAGTTGGTTTTTTAAATCTAATGTCCCAACTCCTCACTGAAGAGACCCATAGGTCGAAACCGGTCTGGGGATGGGGACAATCCAAGATAAAAATGATTTGAATGTCTTCTCTTGTAGTAGCATTTATCATAAATAAAAAAAAAGCTTGTTTAGAGCTATTAGCATGCTCTTAATTTTACATATTTGTAAGTGCAAGCTATATATAAGTCATGTGACATCTGACTTGTTATTATTACTATTAAAATAAGTAAATAAAACAAATATGTGGATAAAATTATTTCAATGAAATATTTATGGGTTTAATAAAGAGTATAACTTTAAATTTTATATTTATTATTATTGGGTTGTAAAATATCATTAAAAAACATTTGTTGTATAATATTTGTTAATAATAAAATTTTGACTTTGCAGCTGAAGGTCACGTGGTATGGGAAGATTATATTGATTACGTCAGTAGATTGATTCCACAGATGGTTTGTCAGAATATTAAAATTTAATAAAAAATTGTTTTTATTGGTTTTTAAATGAATTGTAGGTGGATGAAAAATTGTGAGATAAAACAGAGATCTAGGGGTCATTCAGTTGCTGATCTGTTTTTAAATATATGTATGGCTGAATCTTAAAAGTTCCTTAATAAAAAGTAATTTTTAAAAAACTTTATATTCTCTAAAAAAAATAAAAGTATGTTTAAAATAATTATTTAAAAATCGTCTTGTAATGACAGAGGACTAAAAGAAAGGTAATCCGTTTTTCTGACAGTTTTTCATTACAATTGAGACATTAAAATTTACGGTAAAATGTTTGAAGAAAATACAGCATCTCATATTTCATTTACTTTTGATCTATTCATTTTTCTTTATTTAGAAGTAAAACTTAAATTATTAAGTATTGTTATGGCTAAAGACTTTATTGCACTAAACTATAGTATATCTCCTATCAAATTAAAAATACATGTGAAGAAGAAATTAAAAAAAAAACATTCAAACATTTTAAAATATTAAAATGGAAATGCGTTAGCGTCTTTATAAATTAGAAGTGACATTAAATTTAATACTTTATTACTTAATAGATGATATATACATTTAAATATGCTCTTAACAGAATAATGTTTCTGTGGACAATATGTAGTTTAAAATACTAATTCTCGTTTATGCCAGTAGTATGAAAGGAATTTGTTTGAAAGCAAAACTTTAAAAGAATTTAAAAAATATTATGAATGAACTTGTCTCTATCAAATGCATAATGTTTGGTTATAGTTGCCAGTACTTATAAGTAACTTTATGACCATTGATCTTTGCTCATAAATGGAGGAATGTCTTAATTATAAAAAATAATCTACTCTTATGTTTAATAAATAAAAGGAAATTTGTTTAAGAAAAAGAAATCCATTTTAAATATTAAGAAACGTTTTAAAAAAAGAGCTCTATTTTAAAAAAAATACATTTATCTAAAGATGAACAGTGAAAGTTAACTAAAAATATATATTATAATTATTCCGCGTTTGAACCTAGGATTAGAAATATAAAAACATGTACTCAGCTGAAGAATTTATTTTTTTCAATGCCGGCTTATTATACTTATACTTATGCTTATTATACTTA
This sequence comes from Epiperipatus broadwayi, assembly GCA_028023455.1. Classification (NCBI taxonomy): domain Eukaryota; kingdom Metazoa; phylum Onychophora; class Udeonychophora; order Euonychophora; family Peripatidae; genus Epiperipatus; species Epiperipatus broadwayi. Next base: position 15,052,030 of record JAQFVV010000013.1, read on the forward strand.
TGCTACTCAGTTGAATAATTTATTTTCCAGTGCCAACTTATGTTTATGCTTACGATGTTTTATTATTTTAATATTTAAAATTATCTTTAAAGATAAAAGAAAGTGGAAGTGTTTATATAAAGAACTACTGAACATTTTCATTTGGAAATGATTGCCATGTATATAAATGTATTAGTTGAAGCTTCAAATTCAAATAGATATCTTAACCTGGATAAATTGTCTATACATTATGAAATGGAAAAATCATCACGGAGCCGAAATATGAACTTGAATTAATGTATTATTTTTTTTTTATGGTCTGCTTTATTGGTTTAAAAAAAAAAAAAAAGAATGAAACCATAAAAATATTTATGCTATTAAATTTTTATGTAACACTTTTTGCATAAATATACAGGTAAACTAGGGTTATAATTTTAAAACGAAATAGGTTTATTTGAATGAGCAAATGTTTCTTGCCATTCTTAAGTAGATTTAGTTTATTTATCAAGCATTACACTAGCTAGTTTCTATTTAATAATTTTATTATAGAGATTTAAATATCACAGTCTTATTTTCATATAAATGGGATGTTTTACTCAATTTTTATTTTAAATTTACTAAAGAAGTTTATCAGAGAATATCCATTCATTTGTTTTATGAATGTTATATTAATAATAATTACAAATATTTTATATTCATCGAGAAGTAAATATTCTTGCATTTAATTTACAATTTTAAAAGTCCACTAGTCACTATATTTTAGCATTTAATATTTTGTTATGTGTGCATTGTGCCTTGCCTAGAATTTTATATGCATTTAAGTTTAAAGTATTTTCTACAGTAGTCAGTTGACACATAGTTTGCTTTGTTGGTTCGAACATTGGATATACGTTTTGTATTTTATAAATTTCTTGGAAATAACTTAGTTAGTTTAAGTGAAGTATATATCTTGCTATTAGTTAGAATTTGTTAGCCTCAAGAGTTAGGCTTAGTTTATAATTTTTGAATATGCCTTATGGAGTAGAGAAAATCCTCCATCCTTATTGTATTGTATTTCCATGATTTGATAGTGCTTGTCCCCAAAAAGAGGGTATTGTATTGTATTTTTCAGTGATGATGATCACATTTATAAGCATTGGAAATCCCATGAGAGGATTGTGCTTTTCTGGTGGGTGTTCCTGTTCCCAGATGTACTGTAGATGAATTCCAGACATCTTCTTTTTTGCCTCGAAGTTAGGTATTTTTGGAAGCCACCATATTCTTTTCCAGCTCTGAGGAGCCTAGTATTTTTATATTTTTTGCCTATCATTCATGATGACTTAATGCTAATTCCACCACAGTAGGTGATGTTGCATTTGTTTTAGATTTGTGATGACAAGATATGCTTGTTTGAGGAAATGTATTTCTTCAGGTAGTTGTAGCTAATTTAAGGCTCATAGGTATATCAATGTTTGAATTGTGTTGCTATGATAGTTTTATCAAGCACAAGCTAACCAACAATAAGTTATATTTATTTTAAAGTATATTAAATATGCATATGGTATAAGTGGCAATTCACACATAATAATTTAATATTTTCATCCAGAATTTCGCCGCTGGATTTGTAAGTCTGTTACATCATTATCTTTAAAACATTGAGGGAATAATTTTATGTGGACTAAAGTTATTTTAAAAAAAGTATAACTGATCTCTGATGAATGATTGTCCCATACACTTAAGTTAGTTTAATTTTAGTATTAGCTTAATCTGATTTAAAGATATATCTAGCTGTGATATTAGTTATATCCGTGAAACTAGTGATGATATTTTTAAAAAGTATTGTTGAATATGCTTACTCCAACTTAGCGTTTGTTAAGTTGAGGAGTATAAAATTAAGCTTAGGGTTTTCAATATAAACATAGTTCTGTGTGTTATTCTGATTAGTAGATGACACAATAATGTTATTAATTAGTCTAATAAAGAAGAATAGTAGTGTGCTTATTAAGTACATATGATAATTAAAGTTTAAATTTTTTTTTTTTTTTTTTGAGAAAAATATAATTATTAAAAGAAAGTAACAGTGAATAACCTTGGTCTGTTATTAAGTGTATTAGTGTAAATTAAATAAAACTGTTAAGAGTCCAAATAATTATATAAAATCTTAGTGCAGTATTGGCACTGTTTGTATTCTACTACATTTATAAACATTTCTTCTCATTATTAATAAATCAAATTATTATTATTTCAAAAGTTTTGTTTGTTTGTTTTACTTTTATATGAAAATATATTATTGTCTTGAGTTCCAAGTTCACAAAGTCTTAAATTTTAAAGTTAATGAATCTTCAATTCAGAAATTTACAAGTATATTCTAAGTTAATTAAATATAGTTGATATTGTCTTGAAAATTAAAAAAAGCTATGTTAAAGTAAATGATTCTCATATTGAATCACAAATACAGATAATTGCATTATAGCAGATACATAATTAAATACTTAGTTAAAAGTTTTTTTGTTTTTTTTTAAATTATCAGTATATCTTTCAGACTAAAGATTATGCAATATCAGATTAACAATATTAGTACTTTAGAAGAATATTTTAATTAATATTATTTTAAAATCTGCACCTTGTCTATCATCATCTTAAATCTTAAATAGTTAAAGAATTCTAATTCATTTGCATTTGAGGTCTTTAGTGGTTGTCTGAGAGTATGGAAAGGCATTAAAAGTACCCTTGCTCTTTTCTCTGCTTAAGTAATATCTTAGATAATAGGCCATTATTAGTTTAAATTTAAATTGATTCACTAAATTTTGTGAATTAATATTCGTTTTGTTTATTATTTTAAGATTGAACATATTATAATTATTTTATGGTCAGCTAAGATGTCACTTATTTATTTATTAATCACAGTAATTCTTTATTAGGAAACTTAACTTAAACTTTAATTTTATACAAGAGTGTTAGTTTTAAAATCCCTGAGGTTATTTACTCTTGTTGTTTTAGTAAGCATCATAGGTCTTATTCAGAGAGTGTATAATCTATTGGTATGACTAATATGGTAAGCATTGATTAGTGATTTTAGATAATCTTTTGTATGGTTTATTAAAATATTAATATGCTGTAGTAGTTATAGTTCATCAGTATTGGATTTGACCTTTATTTGATTATACATCTCTGGATCATCATCTCTTTTCTTTAAATTTATTGTAACCCCACTGAGCTGAGTCGTTTAGAGTCTCATTTATAGTTCATTTATATCATTTCAATTCTATTCCATTTCTCTTCATGTCATTTCTCATATCTTTCTATCATCTCAGCCCTTTTAAAACATTCGTTAAGAGCTTCTTCTTATACCTCTTCCTCATTTCTTTCTATCATCTCATTTCATTTCTCTCTCCTTTATTCTATCTTCTTCTTATATCTCTCTTTCATATCTTTCCATCATCTCATTTCTTTTCTCTCTCTATTACATATACCATTTCTATTATTTTTCTCCATTTCTTTTCCTCCTCAATTCTTTTCTTTTCCATCATTTATCCTTACCATTATTATTACCTCCATTTCATTATTAATTCTTATCTCTTTCTCTTTCTTTTTCCCTATCTCCATTTCATTATTATCTCATTCTATCAGGTTACAATATAGAAGGGAGATTTTCTATTCAAAGAGTCCTAGCATTCTGCCATTTTATTCTCAGATTTTATAGATTCTATTTTTAAATTGTTGCTGAGTTTTCTGAGACTTTCTGATGTGCTAATAGCTACTTACCTGCAAACTTAAATATTTGAAGCCGAGTTTTCATCTTCAAATAGATTTACCATGTCTACAGTCTCACCGATGAATCACCCAACTTTTAAAATTGCTAACTTGGAAATGACTGAGTAGAAGTGGCAAGAAGGCTATTTCCCCTTGGAATGGCCGGCCCCTGCTCTAGACCATTGAAAGCTATCACATAAGGAACCCCAGAACTGCTGCTGCCAAAAATATGAACAATTCCAGATTTTGCTGCTGAATTATAAAACCTGCCGACCAATGTGTCAGAATAGTTTTTGACCGAGTGAATTATTCCCTTTTGTTGAAAGTAAGACGCCGATATTAAGGCATATTTTGAATTTATAAATAATTCCCAATTTTATTATCTTGCAAATCACTCGTTCAAGGACTATTCTAATCTTCTTTAATATATATAATTATCAAATAGTTTAAAATCTACATTTTATTGATTTTAACCTAATATGAGAGTATGTGCGAGGTCAATGATTAAAATGTGCTGCAAATGCATGATTGCATAAATAAATCTATACTTTCTTTTCATACCCGCAAGCATGCATTTTCCTATATTAAAATCTTCTACTTTAATTTCAAAGTTTGTCATTGACGTTGAGAATGTGCGGACCCTTTTAAATGAATTTCTGGGAATTTGATTGAGCATTTCTCTCAATCCAAGTAAACCCATTTTGTATGTTTTATATACATTAGTCTAGTATTGCTGGTAAATGAATTGGTTGTTGAGACCACTTTGTTTTCTTTCCAAGGATTTTAAACGGCTAAGTCCGTTCTTTTTTTCGTTACCTGCAGTTTCCAGGCAGAGTGTGTACTCAAATGTCACACCTGGGAATTAGACGCAGTCGTCACCCAGTCGCTAAGTTTTGGCTGTTCGTGACAACACTTTCCTATGGGTCAGCGACGAGATGCCCTCCGTAGTCATTTCAGATATTCACTATTGTTTTATTTATATATATTTATTTTTATAAAGCATCCGTTATTTAAATGTATCACAACCTCCATCCTTTAATAAATTCATTATTAGCAATACTGACCTCCCATCTGCTTTAATTATAATTATAAAATAAATGCCTTGATCACATCCCACTTTATTGCTTAGTAAGCTTTTGTCCGTGCCGAGCGTTATAAACGCATAAGTATTGATATTATATAAATATTCTATAACACTTAATTTTCAAATATTTTAGTAAACTTTTATAATTACTCAAAGCACCTCGCACATGTTCCCATCTCTTTAAGTACATTATCGTAATATTATATTAGCCCGAGGGATAGAATATATTTTCTTTAAAACCTTTTGTCATTTAATGGAATATAATGCCAACAATTAATTTGTAAGCTTCCCTGTCTCATATAAGCAGACAGTGGCATTATATATATATATTTCTATATAAATAAATCTTTGAAATCATTTAAAACTAATTTTGATCTTTTATTTTATTGATTCCTATCACTGTCTCGGTCTATAGATCTATTTTCTACATTTCTTTTATACATCCATAGACGTTAATTAGCAACTCAAATTTATCTTAGTATAGTCTTTTTGTTTCTCTCTGACCACCAGGCACCGATAAAAGGTTATACTAGTAGTAGCATCAGATGCGTTGTCACGTAAGTGGCGCTGTGAAATTTAGACTTTAGATTCGAACTTAGTATATCTAGAAGGCAACCCCTCCTAGAATGTTCAGTTTCATGTTTGGGGTTTGAATTCTGCAGTATGTTAGCGAGATAGACGATTCTGATTGTTACAATATAAATAACTCTAAACAAGCTTTTTTGATAAATGCTGCAAGAGATTAAAATCTCTATTTAGAATTATCTCTATTCCCAAACTGGTTTCGAGCTAACACCTATTGTCAGTGAGACACTAGGACATGCAGACACTAGATCTAAAATACAAACTCAAGTCCAACCATTTATTGAATATTTAACTATTAAGTAGAAAATCTGACATTTTTAAACATGTCTTCAAATTCAGCTGTCTAACTTAAATAGCCATATGAGACTGAACAAAATTCAGATACACCATATATTAATAGCCTTGGCATTATAACATCACCAAAACCTCAAAAGCTAAACTATAAAGAAACCAAATCATTCATCATGTGACTTAATTTAAGAAGCTTGTATTTACAAATGTAATATAATGAGTGTACTAATAGCTCTAAACAAGGTTTTTTGATAAAAGCTACAAGAAAAAGCATTTAAAATCTCTAGCTTGAATTATCCCTATCCCCAAAACAATTTCAAGCTATTAGCATGCTCATTATATTACATTTGTAAATGCAAGTTTATTAAATTAACTCACATGATGTTTGGCTTGGTTTCTTTACTATTATAGTTTGATTTTTGAGGCTTTGGTGATGTTATATTGCTAAGGTTATTAATATATGGTGTATCTGAATTTTGTTCAGTCCCATATGGCTATTTAAGTTAGATAGCTGGATTTGAAGTCATATATTATGTTTGAAAATTTCAGATTTTCTACTTAATAGTTAAATATTTGATAAATGCTGGGTTTGAGTTTGTATTTTAGATCTAGTGTCTGAATATCCTAGCACCTCACTGACGAGAACTATTAGTTCGAAACCAGTTTAGGGATAAGGATAATTCTAGATGGAAATTTTAAATGCTTTCTCTTGCAGCATTTATCAAAAAAGTTTGTTTAGAGTTATTCGCATGCTCATTATATTACATTTGTAAATATAAACTTATTAAATTAAGTCACGTGATGTATGACTTCGTTTCCTTATTATTATGTATAAATAATAAAACATCACAATATTATAAATTATTGTTAATCAAAAAATTGTTGTACATCTTAAGATATAAAAAATATCCTAAAACAATTTAAATCAATCAAATATCAAAAACAAAAAATTTATATTGCAATTAAAAATCATAAAAAATAAGAAATATATATGGATAACACCAGTTTACAGCAATAATATTCATGGGTAATTGGGTTTCTTCAAATCCTAAGTCAAGTAAAACTTCTTCCAAAATATCCAAAAAATGGAAACATTATGGTAATGTTACATTTAAGTACAAAACAAAATTGCTTTTTCATCTTTTGTTAATCCAATAACTTCTACAATGATCTCATTATCTTTTTGTAAAATAATGAGATCATTGTAGAAGACTCATTAGCTATAACATCTTCCTTATATTAAAATGTAAGCTTTCTGCAACTATTTTCTGCATATCAACTAAAAAAATATTCAGACTTATATTGAGCAAACCCAATAAAGCGAATTTAAAGATATCTGATTTAATTTTGTTTTGATACTAATAAAAAATGAAAAATTCTTATTAAAATAAAATTGGGCTAGTAAAATAGTAAAAATTATTTGGGATCATTTCAAATTTTATGAAACTATCCTTAAAAGTGATAACATCATCCAGAAAAAATCTAATTCTTAAACAGGAAGAAACCCCCTTTTTTTTATATTCTGAATAGCAAATATTCTTTTCTACAAATGAGATAAAAAAAATTCTTATCATCTCTATTTTCCACATTATCATTTACTATTTCAATTCTTTGTGTTGATCTTTGTTAGATTTTTGTTTCTATATGTTTAGCTGCAAAAACTGAGAATATTAATAATATGATTCATTATATGCAATTTAGATTCTCTTAGCGTTGATGGTGTGGAAGGGTGGGGGGTGTTAGTAAAAAATGATTAAAGATGTATTGCTACAATTGGAAAATATGTTATAAGTATTGATCTGAACAGGTAGATATGAATGAAGATGTCCCCTCCCCCATATTTATAATGTTAATATTGTAGAACTCTATCATCTAATCATATCAGCATGAACAATATTAAAAGTTTTATTAAGATTCCCATTTCAATGTAAAAAGCTTCAATAATATTATCATAATCAAATAATAAAAAAATATACATATAGAGATTATTTTTCTTACTTCTATAAGTATCTTTAGAAAACATGTGCTTTTCATTCAGAAATTGAAAAAGTGGCTCTTCTGCAAAATCCCCACCTGCTTTATTATATTTGGTTGCTCCTAAAAAATAAATAAATAAAAATCTAAGAAAATATACAGAAAACTTTTAAAAATTAAATGAAATATTGAATTGATTTACCTTGTAGATCTAACTCAAAATGAACACCAGGAAGAAGACGATTTTTATCTAGATTCCAGAGATGAGAAAAGAACTGTGATAATTCTGGATCTCCTTTAAACCTATAAAAATTACCCAAAAATAATATTAGAAATGTCTTAAAATAAATTACATGCATGTATATATATTACTTAGTTGTAAAATAGTGTTTATCATTTATAAAATGATTTCTACTAATACAGTGTATAGTCATTTAACACTGAACAAAAAAAAAAAAACTAATGAATAAAAAATAAAATTTTCAGCATTTACTTTTGAATACATGAATTCAAGATTACATAAAATCAATAAAATAACATATTTGGCAATAAAAATAATTTATTTATCAAAACATTAGTAATTAATTAGCAAAAAATATATCGATGATAAATCATATATGTGCAAAAATGCAAATCCATGACAAATATTCACATTTATTGTTAAATTTATGGTTAGTGTATATTAAATACAGCTTTTATTTCTTATATATTTTGTGGACTACTTTGGTTTCTTTTATTTAACACACATTTTTATTGCAAAATATATTTCCTCCATTTTACTTAATATACACTAATAACAATAAATTCAATGTAATTGTGGATTAAAAATAAATAAATAAATGCAGGTATTTCTTACATATTGTGATTTTTGCATTTGCCATCTATATACTTTTTTATTAAACAATTAAAGTTTTGTTAATTAAATTATTTTTATTGCAAAATATATTTTTTGATTTAACATATTTTTAATATAAGATTTTTTTCTACAGTACAGGCTTTTTCATACCTGTACTTCAATATGTAATATACAGGGGGGTTGAATTCAGACTTTCACATGACCCTCAACTATCCACACTATCTCATACTGCTGACACACTTGATCACACATATGTCCAAAAGATAAATAATCAACAATATATGTATTCTGTGCTAGGCCAGCACTTGACAGTTGGTCCAGATTATCATCTCGACACATATTTACAATCAATGCTCAGCTTGGATGGCTGAAGAGTTGTGAGGTAGAGTGGATTGAAGCCTGATCCATTAAAGTATAAAGATTGGCTATCTTAATATAAGCTGAGCACTGTTTATATATATATGTGTGGAGATGATAATCTGGACCAACTGATGAGTGCTGGTTTAGCATGAAATATGTATATTGGTGATTATTTATCTTTTCAACATGTGTGTGATCAAGTGTGTCCGCAGTATGAAATAGCATTGATAGTTGAGGGTCTTGTAAAAGTCTGAGTTCAAACCCCCTATATATTAATATATTTTTGTAGCCTTAAATTTAATAATAAATGGAGACATGTTTTTTTTTATTATTTTTCCTTTCACTCTTTGGTAAATAATATCTGGCTTCATGGAGACAGTAAATCATATACTACAATAGCGCAAAATGATTTACATCAAATTACAGATTATATTAGATTATGTGATAACATAATTTTCTTTCTTCTAAAATTTGACATTATAGTAAAATACATTATTTAAAATAACACAAAGAATTAAAAGAAATTTAGGATAATTACAATGTAAGTTGAAAAATAACATTATATGAGTAGAACAATAATCAATTAGTTTTGATAGTAATTAAATTAAAAAACACCCTCTAATATTTACAAGGGTGATGAAAAGCCACGTCACCAAAAAAATATCTATAGATGCATGAGACTGATCTGTATTTTTAATTTTCCCAAATCTGTTGAAAAACAGATTTATATCTCCTTGATCTTGGATTGATGATAAATGATCGCTTACAAACCAATGAGTAAATATTAGAAATATGATAATTCTAATAGAAAAAAATTTTTTTTATGAATGCTGTTTGTTAATTGGTGAACAGATTATATGATAGCTTTCTAAAAAAAAAAAACAATGAAATAAAAAAAATGCACCATTGTTTCCACTTTAATATAATACCAAGAAAACAATGGCATTTAAATTTGCATTGGTGCTTTTCGGAGAAACAAAAAAAAAACTAGTGATAAGTAGTAAAAGTTTATCTTAGCCTCCTGATGCAAAAAAAAAAAAAAAAATACAAATGATCTAAATCCTTGATTTCTTGATTACTGATAGCATGGAATATTTGTTTTCTGTTTGATCCCCATTAATCCTGTTTTAAGAATGCCAACTCTTGATATTTTTGTAAGATTAAAGATTGAGAGAGCTATGATTCTTATTAAATTGCATTCTACCAATGAGAGTAATAGGAATGTAAGCTTGTATAAAAAAAAAAATATTATGAATCTGTAAATTTCATTAATCTTCTTGAGATGAGATAATTCATTAAACTTTAAATTTTTCTGAGCTGTTCTGAAACTGATAGAAACTATTTTAGACCAAGATATTTTTTATAAAGAAAACTGAATTTAATTGTAGAGAATAGGTGATTTTTGAAAGATAAGTATGGTAATAAGTGAAACCTTGGCATAGAATGAAAGATAAGTTCTTGAAAATACAGAGGACAATTTAGAAATTTGTGAGGAAAAGTGGTGCAAGGAAAGGAAATTACATTGCCTGTAAAAATATTCTATAATGAAGATTTTTTTTATTATTAATTATAAGAGTATACTCTACAGAGTATTATGAAAGTTACTTTTTAAAATGATTGCCAATTCATGAAGGATATATGTGAAATGGATTACATTAAATATACAAATATAAAATTTCCAGTATTTTCTTTTTTTACTATTTTCAAAAAGAGAGTAAAATTAAAACAAGCCTTGAGGGATGGAATTTATGAGAAGTGATTCCATGTGTCACTTTGCCATTCAAAGTGATATGAATTTATTTATTTAAAAGATTTGCCATAATATAGGTATGAGAATAAGGATATTGGATTGATAAAGAATTATTATAAATTAAATACCACACATTCAGTAAAACAATGAAAATATTAAACATTACCATGCATTTTTTAAGAATTATTCATACATTTCTAGAAAGTACTAAGACAAATGCAGAAATTATAACCAATTGCACAATGACTGGAGATGATTTCCTATCATGAAATATTTGATCAACCACTATTTTACAGTAAGTGATTCCAACTGAGATAGATGAACCTTTTCAGGAAAACTGAAAGTGAAAGATTGTTGGTAAGACGAATAGCTGAATTTTGTTCTTTATTGACTATTATATTCTGGAGATAGTTACACAAACTATCAAGTATGTCAGGGAGGATTTTTTTTTTCAAAAAAGGGGTCATGAAGACTGTATAAAGATTACTAACAGTATAAATTTTAAATATGTAAATATTCAGGCATTTATAAAGAAAAAGTACTTATTGTACTGAAAGCATACTCGGCATAAATAAAGCCAATTTTTAAAATAATATCTTTTCTTTATAAATGTCTGAACATTTATATATTTAAAATTACAAATGCAAAGAAAAGAGATAGGATATATATATATTGCTTATAACCCTTCTTTCATATATACTTCAATGCAAACAATTTTTCTTAAAAACTTCTTTATTTTCCTTACAGTTTCGACTGTCCAGCAGTCTTCATCTGAGTGTTAATCTTCTCTGCTTTAATTAAAGCAGAGAAGATTAACGCTCTGATGAAGACTGCTGGACAGTCAAAACTGTAAGGAAAATAAAGAAGTTTTTAAGAAAATTTGTTTGCATTGAAGTGTATATGAAAGAAGTGTTATAAGCAATATATATGATTATATGAAGATATGCAAAAAAAGTGAAAGAGAAGAATAAGAGAATATACTTGAGATAAGATATTAAAGGAATTATGTAACAGTAGAAATGATCAACCAAATTATGGATAATAGACATGTGAACCAATTTAGATGTTATTTGGGGGGGGGGGGTAGAATCCAGACTTTCAAGTTTCCTTCAGTCATCCAATCTATCCAATATAACCAATATACATTACCACATACATGTGAAAAAGATAAATGGTTACCAATATATGTATTTCATAATGAACTAGCACTCATCAGTTGGTCCAGATCATTATCTCCCATATGTATATTGGCATCATCAAGGGCTTTGATCATTCCATCATCAGATTTTCAGAGATATTGATGGCTGAAGGGTTGGAGAATGGAGAAGATTGAAGCCTGTCCATTAAAATTAATTTTTTAAATATAAACTGAGCACTGATTATATATATGGGGGGGGGAGGATTCGGACCAACTGATGGGTTCAGCATGAAATACAGATATTGGAGATCATTTATCTTTTTCACATGTATGTGGTCATGTGTTTCAATTATATTGAATAGAGTGAAATAATGTAGGAAACTTGAAAGTCTGGGTTCAAATATTCTTTAATTACATCTAGGCTAAATACTTGTATTTCAATATTATATAGCTAAATTGTAAATTATGATAAATACAAAACTCACAGCATCAGTTGCACAGGAAACCATTTCATCAGCTTAGTTAAATCCCAACATCTCTTGACATAAATAAAAAATATAACCTGAATCTTATTTATATTCAGCAGATTTGTTCTATTGCAGGATATGAAACATATCACTATTTAATGTGATGCTATTTACAGTTAGCAAACTCACATATAGTTATATTTTGGATAGATAAAAAATTACAATCAATTTCATTTTTTTACAAATCTTATCATTAATATATTTATATCTGTAAAGAAGATATTATTTACTTTATAAAAATTACATTCATTAAAGTTTTTGCATAACTAATAACATATACAAATATATTCTAGTCAATTAGGAACTTAATTCTTTTTTCTTTAGTTCCTACCTGACTAGAATATATTTGTGTTTGCTTATTAATTGTGTAAAAACCACTAAATATCACATGAGCACCATTTCCTATGCTTACACAAGCTGTTAAAACAGTGGCAAAATCTCTATACAATAGTGTTGTACAATATAAGCCATAGTAATCTATGTATGCAAGAAGGTTTGTGCATAAAATCCCTATCTAGTGCCTACTCATCCAATATCCCCAGATTAGTTTTTAGCTTATAGCTTTCATTAGTGATGAGCCTTGGATCTGAGAGCACTGCACCTAGATCTTATGATCTAATGCAACCCTCCAGCAGCCACCTTTTACCTTTTTAATTAACTATAAATCTATGAGTTCAAAATGAAAATATGTTTTCAATCCAAGCTTATTCACTTGTATAATCTTATAGATCTGATACCACTTTGGTATCTATATATTTTGGTGTCTTTGGTTCTTTAATAACCAGTCATCATCATCCCTTAGGCAGGATAGTATTAAACCACTATACATCTAATGATCACTATTTCCTATGCTTACACAAATTGTCAAAACAGTGATAAACTCTTCATACAGTAGTATCACCCAGTGCAAGCCATAGTAATCAATGGATGCAAGCTGAAAACTAGTCTGGGGATATTGAATAACTAGATAGGGATTTTATGCAAAAATCTTGTATTAATTTATTACTATGAATTGCATGGGTGACCCTACTGTATGAGAGTTTGTCACTCTTTTAACAACAACTTGTATGCGCATAGAAAATAGTGATCGTGTGATATATAGTGATTTAAAATCATTTTTGCCAATGGGATGATGGTGACTATGATTATTAAAAAATCAAAGACACCAATATGTATAGATACTGAATTCAGTTCAGATTTATAAGACCAGGCAAGCAAATGAGTTTGAATTTAAAACATCTGTTTTCATTTTAGACTTATAGCTGTATGGTTAACTAAAATAGTAAAAGATGATTGTTGTATGGTTGTATTAGATCCTAAGATCTAAGTGCAGGGTGCTCAGATCCAAGGGTTTTCACTGATGAAAGCAGCAGGCTAGAAACTAGTCTGGGGATTTTAGATAAGTAGGCACTAGATGGGGATTTTATGCACAAACCTTCTTGCATCTATTGATCACTATGGCTTGCACTTTGTAACTGTTTTGTGTAAAAAAACAATAACCATGAATTTTGTAATGTAAATTATATCATCTTTATAATTATGATTTTCTTAAAGTAAACAATACTTTCTATACAAATATATATTTATTACTGGTAAGGTTTGTAAAAAATAAAATAAAAATGCTATGTAGAATATTATCACATTTAATAATTGGGTTAATCTTAACACTCTGAAATAAGTAAAGTCTGCTTAATATAAATAAGATTCAAACCTATTTTGATTTGTGATTAGTGATGTTGAAGCTTGCCATAGCTAATAAAGGGATTCTTCTGAAATCAGTCCTGTAAGTCTCATATTGCCGCAATTCACAATTTGGTTATTATATATTTTATGTCTTAGTTAAATAATAAGTTAACAGAAAGTGATTAAATGCTCATTCATAATATATTACTTACATAATTTAATTTATATATATATATATATATATATATATATATATATATTAAATTTTAATAAGGATAGAAAACTGCTCAAACCCTCACTATCCACAAACGGCAAGCCTGTTAAGGATAGTTTAAAAAAAGCCAGAAAAATAAAAATGTATAGGTGAGGAAGAGAGGATAGAGTAAGTTTTTAGTGGAGTGACAAGAGATATGGATAAAAAAATAAGTAGTACAATGAAGATGGTTAACCAAAGAATAAGTAAGACAAAGAAAGAGGTAAATGTAGAAGCAAAATTAAAAATTGTTAGAGATGAAGTGTGAGCAGATAAAGCAATTATTGAATAGAAATGATAAGGAAGAAATTGACAAGTAAGTCCAGTGGGTGGAAGAGAATGTTACAGATAAAGTAGGAAAATTAAACTATGCGACAGTATTGATAGGAGATTCACTAATTAAAGAATGTGTAGGTATAATTGCAAGGGAAAATACAAACAAGTATGTAAGAATATGTCTGCCTGGAGTTAGAATTAAGGATGTTACAGATAAGGTAAAGAAAGAAGGGAACAGAGGTGGTGGTATAGGAGTTATGTCAAAAAAATATTTAAATACTGTTAAATGTCAAGAACATTTGTAGTTTGAGATAAGGTTAGGAAGACAAGAATGAATGATAGCTATAGTGTATATAACCAATAGACAAAGGATAATGGAGTGGAACAGTAGCAAATATGAATGCCTAGTTAAGAATATACAGAGTTTCAAAAAAAGGGGGAAGAGAATAATGATTATAGGGAATATGAATGGGCATATTGAAAAAATTGATGATGTAGATAACAAGAATGGACAGTTTTTGAAGAATTTTTGTCAGAGAATAAATTTGAGTATTGGAAATTTATAAAATATTTATGAGGGACAATACACATGGTCTAGAAATAATATATTTTCACACAATAGATTATGTATTAATATAGAAAAAGGGGATGAATAAAGTACAGAAAATTAAAGGTTTGATAATGAAGAGAGAGTATGTAATAGTGATCATAATTTCTTTATAATAGAAATGGTTAGTAATATAATGGAAAATGGTAATAAAAATAGAAAGGATAGTGAAAGATATGGATGGAGAATGAATGATAAGAATAAGTTAGAAGAATATAAAATAAAAGTTAATGAAATCATGGAAGAATTGATTGGGGATGAATATAAGAACTGGTGTGATGAAGTAGAAAAATGGCAAATGGGTCTTACGTGATAATATTCAGAAGAATAAAAGTAATAGAAAAGTCAAAGTTAGTAAAAGTGTAAAAGAAAGGGAGGAAGCATGCAAAGAATATAAGTGTGCTATTAGGAACAAAAAAAGTGAGAATGATGTTAATGTTAGATGGGGAAAATATTTTTTTTTTATATAGAGAATAAAATTAAATAGTACATTGTTTGAGGATATTAATAAAAGTGAAAGAGATGGGAGTAAAAAAATTTGGAAATATATTAAAAGAAGGAATGTAGAGGAGAGAGAAATAGTATTACTAGATGATGAGGGAATAGAATGTAGCTCTAGAAAACAATTATAGAGAATCTTAAATAAATATGTAATGGATATAGAAAAGATGTTAGATGTGAAGGACAGATAACAAACATAAAAGCATATAGTAATGGAAATACTAGGTTTACAGAAAAATGAACTGAATGAGGCAGAAAAGAAATTGAAAAGTGAAAAGACAAGAGTTTAGATGGATGGACAGCAGAGATTGTAATGAATTTAGAACATTGGGCAAAATTACACCTATTATCATGTTTTAATAAGATGGCACAAAAGAATAGATGGAGTAATACAAGAGTAAGACTACTATTTAAGGAGAAGGTGAAAGATCATGGAAAGTTAAGCAATTATAAACTGATAGTGATATATAGAGCTTTCACATATATAGTGGTTGGAAGAGTTGCAAAATACATGGAAGAAATAATATAGTGAGAGAAATGCAAAGAGGTTTTCGATCGGATAGCCATATAGAGGTTAGTTTATTTATAGTTGTACAATTTATAGATATGAATAGAAATATTGCCACATACAGCAAGCTAGAGTAATCAATGGATGTCAGAAGGCTTGTGCATAAAATCCCCATCTAGTGCCTACTCATCCAATATCCCCAGACTAGTTTCTGGCTTGTGGCCTTCGTCAGTGAGGAGCCTTGGATATGAGAGCTGCACCTAGATCTTAGGATCTAATGCAATCCTTCAGCAGCCACCTTTTATCTCCATTTAACTACAAAACTATGAGTCTTAAACTGAAAACACCTAAATATTTTCAATCCAAGCCCATTAGTTTATATAGTCATATAGGTCTGAACCCAGTTCAGTACCCATACATTTTGGTGTCTTGGGTTCTTAAATAACCACAGCCACCACTATCCTATTAGGCAAGATTGCTTTAAGCCAATAAACATCACATGACCACCACTTCTTATGCTTGTGTATAGCTGTTGTTAAAACAGGCAACACTCACTATACGTATTGCCACATACAGCAAGCTAGAGTAATCAATGGATGCTAAGATCTAGGTGCAGTGCTCTCAGATCCAAGGCTCCTCACTGATGAAGGCCACAAGCCATAAACTAGTCTGGGGATATTGGATGAGTAGGCACTAGATGGGGATTTTATGAACAAGCCTTCTGGCATCCATTGATTACTCTAGCTTGCTTTGTGTGTGTCAATACGTATAGTGAGTTTTGCCTGTTTTAACAACAGCTATACACAAGCATAAAAAGTGGTGGTCATGTGATGTTTATCAGTTTAAAACCAATCCTGCCTAATAGGATAGTGGTGGCTGTGGTTATTTAAAAACCAAAGACAGCAAAATGAATGGGTACTGAACTGGGTCCAGACCCATTTGACTATATAAGCTAATGGGTTTGGATTGAAAACAATAAGGTGTTTTCAGTTTAAGACTCATAGTTTTGTAGTTAAATGGAGATAAAAGATGGCTGCTGGAGTGTTGCATTAGATCCTAAGATCTAGGTGCAGTGCTCTCAGATCCAAAGCTCCTCACTGACGAAGGCCACAAGCGAGAAACTAGTTCTGGGGATATTGGATGAGCAGGCATTAGATAGGGATTTTATGCACAAGCCTTCTGGCATCCATTGATTACTCTATCTTGCTGTGTGTGGCAATACGTATAGTGAGTTTTGCCTGTTTTAACAACAGCTATACACAAGCATAAAAAGTGGTGGTCATGTGATATTTATGAATAGAAATACAAGTAGACAGTCATATATGGTTTTTATATAAATAGAGAAGGTATATAATAGAGTAAATAGTTATTAATTATGAGTAAGTTTAATAAATTTGGGAATGTGTGGAGCTTTAGTGGCTCTTATTAAGAGATTGTATAAAAATAATTACTATAAATATCAATTAGGAAATGTAGAATCAGTTAAAGTTAAAAATGAGGTGACATTAAGGCAAGGATACCCTATGTCACCTATTTTGTTTTTGCTGTATTTGAGAGAAATGAAGAGAACAATAGAAAGACTAGGAAAAGAGTAGAGATATCATTAATAAGTGGCAAGGGAGTATATACATTAATGGGTTCTTATATTTGCAGATGATGTCCTTTCATGCACAAAAAGAAGGGAAGATATGGAAGTTATGCAGAGGACATGTCATGCACAAGGGTGAGTAAAGAGATGGGAATTAAATTTAGTGAAGAAAATTCAAAAGTAATGATGATTAATACTGAGGAAAGAGAAGACAAATAATTTTTATTGGGAGATATAAAGTTGAGTGTGGTGAATAGTATAACTAACTATTTGGGTATCATCTTAAGTAATCAGAGAAATGGCTTGAATGAATGGGAGAAAAAATTGATAAATGAAACAAAGAAAAGAAAGGGATTGATAAAGAAATTAACAGTGTTTTCATATAATAAATATGATGTAGCTAGAAATGTATGCAAGGAAGTGGCAATAGCAGAGTTAACATGTAGTAATGATGCATTATGTGTCATTAAGGGAGTGTTAGATTACTTAGAAAATGGTAGATTGCAGTTTATGGATAATAAGAGAATAACCAAAATAGTTTTTAATTGGGTTATGAGTAAAGGACGGGGCAATAAGATGGGTGAGAAAGATAGTATGATATGCAGAAGATTTGGATAAAGGAATTTGTCAGTATACTTATATAAAAGATGGCATGATTATGTTAGGAGAATTGTCAAGGGTCATAATAGCAAGGAATGGGATAGAAGAATAGATGCATTAATAAAGAATAGAGTTGGAAAGATGGAGAATTATTATGGAAAGTAAAAAGAGTTTAAATATATATAGAAGTAAACAGAATATTGGGTGTGATTTAATTTATGGTAATAGCAAGGAAAGTAGTTTACTGTTTAAAGCTTGAACAGGATCTTTAGCAACAAGGGAATATACACATAAATGGAAAAAATGTGAATGACTTAGTCTGTAAGTTGTGTAAAGAAGGCATAGAGAGATATAAGGCATCTGTTAATAGAATGTAAATGCCTGCAAGCAGAAAGAGTACAAATAATGAAGTTGTGGAAGAATAAATATAAAGAAAGTGATTATACAAAAAATGGATTCTTGGTTTTATGCTGGGTTTGGGAAACGATAAGGGGGGATTTAGATATAAAGCCATGGAGTTGACAAAGATTATGTTGTGGAAGTGGAATAGAACAGGATAGAGAATATGGAAAAAAACTTAGGGTAGGGAATGGAAAGTGGCTAACATGTTTCTCTGGGCATAGTGGCTGAGAGAATCCTAACTCCGAACAAGAAGTCACAGTGCATCACATCACATCTTTACAATTTCTTTATGAAGGATTGTTGGAAAGATCTTGATCTTGCAATTGATTATTTAAAGATTGATTTAATCTCACCTTTTAATTATTAAATATTGATATTAACTTTCAAATATGACTTAGTTTGAAAACATTAACCAACACTGTACTGAGAAAAGAATAAAAGAAATCTTTACATTACAAAACAAGTTTTAAGAGTTTAAGGGTGATATCAAAATATAAAATACAATATTAATCTTTAGAAAATATTAAACCAGCTTCTTAACTTGTTTAAAACTTGTGTATTGGTTGCTGCCGGAATAGATAACACTATTAAATTGTATAATCTTTATAGATCATGTCAGTACATTTATCTATATTAAAAATAAAAGAATATCATTAAAATCCAAAGAATAGTTCAGTTGTGGTTTGGTGAGTGGTACAATAGCAGACCCTGGAACTCAAGATCTAGGGATTGCAGTCTAGTTCTGTTACTTCTAGAACTGGATGCAATTAGGATAATTAAATATCTTGAAAATAAAAAAATATATACAAACGTTGTAAATGGTATTCTTAGTACCAAATTCCAAGGCTAAATTGTAAGCTATCTATAAGGACAAACTTTGTTGCTGATGATTCTATGAACAATAGTCTTTAAACTTTTTGAAAGATTCAAACAAATTTCTACTGCTTTTTATCTTCCCTTCTCTAACAATTCTTTATAAAATGGATGTTTGTTTTTGTTTTTATTATCTTTTATTATAGTTTGCCTTTTTTTCATTTGTTCTGGTTCCTTTTTTAATGACTCATTACTCAATACAGGAAAACTAGCTAAAGTTACTCAGAAATGTGCATGTGATGATTCACGAATCAGTGGCTTTTTATAACTTTCTACATGGCAGGCTACTCAATGTTAAGAATAATTTAAAGCATTTTCCATATGCTATAAAATTGAAAGTAATTTATTTGTATTGTGTTACTTATAGCAAATACAATGAATGTGTCTAGATAAATATAATTTTTGATCTATATTCAGTATTTTTATTTTGTATTAAAAGCTTAAACAATTTATATAATGTAATGGTATACATATGCCATTACATTACTTTAAACTAAAATAAAAGGGGAAAATAAATAAAATTGATTTATTAAAAACTAAAAGCCAAAATTAAAAGTTATGTTACCATAGATATATATCGCACAGATGGAAAACTTTAAAACTATTTTTTTTAAAAGAAAAGTTTTTTTTTTTTTGAAAAAAAATATAAGATTTAAAGATAGAAAATTATTTTTAAAAAAAAAAGTTGTATAAAAGAAAATAGAAATAAATGTTAATTAATTTCTATTCAAAAGTCATATTTAAATCTTAAAATGGAAGTGATTGTTTTATTAATTAAATGTAGAGCAATCTAGCCCTTAGGTACTGTATATCAGAAAAGTCAGATAAAAAAAATTAGATTGAGCAATGCAAGCACGAAGCCACAGCATGGACCGAAAATGGAATTAGAATCAGTGACACCATGTTAGTCGATTTGAAGGATTGGAGATAAGGAGGCCAGATATTATAAAAAGAAAAATAATTGAATTTAAAAGAGGTGATTGACTATTTATAGAATGATGCTGACCAGTTAAAACATCTTATAGCTGGTATATTGCAGACTCCATGATGCAAGGGTCATGCAATAGATTTTGTTTTCTTTATCTGTGCAGGCTGAGACAAACTCTATAATCAGTGAGGGAATTCATAAAATTGACAAAGTCTAAGGAATCACCAGGGTCAAATGGAAAATATAGACTTTTATAAAAATGAACTTTTAGATCTCTCAAGTTTTTTTTTTAATGTGCCTAATAAACACAATTTTTAAATGAACTCTTAATCTGACTATCTAAAGAACTTTTCAAATATGTAAACCTCTAAAAAATTTTCTTATCTGACTGAACGTAAATTCAAACTATTCATTTTTTTTTTTTGTATAATGTTTGCTAATCACTTCTATTTTTGCATTTCAGTTATAATTTATTTTATGTTTCATTTAATAACTATATTATTAGAAATGTATTAAATTTAAATTCGGTGCAGATGGCTATGTAGATTCATTATGTTGATTGTTTTAATATTTTTATATGTGAAAATATATATATATTGAAACAGTTGACCTTAGTTCAAGATCGAGTTTCACTATTCTACCACAACCTTTCATCCTGCTCTTTTTTTTTTTTGTCGCATGTATATAAATTATGTGTATATTTCTGAGAAGCTTCTATAAAAGTTATAAATATAAATTTTAAATAAAAATTCCTTAATTATTTTGATATTAATGTCTATAGATGCGACTCAGATATATACATATATTACAGAAGCATATATATATATATATAATTAAAAATACTAAATACTGTAAATAATTTTGTGTCTTTTAAAATTATATTTTTTTATTTTTAATACTTTGTAATTATTTTTCTTCATATAATTACACAAATATTCAAGATGGAAGATGCAATTGTTAATTGTCCAAGAGTAATAAAAGGGGTGGGAACATTAGTTTATTTCATAGTTTTAAAAGGAATTTTTAAATCAAAGTTAATGAAAGTAAAATTTAAAACAAACCTAATTGATTTTAAGTTAGCTGTTAACATTTTTATCAAATCTATTTCCAATCTGGAAATTGATTTGAATTTATTTTTGGACAGTTATTTAGCAATTGCATCTCCCATAACAATAAAGAAAATATCCCTATAGATTCAGAATTACGAAGTTTAATTAAAAACATTCTTTGGATAACTCAAAACTTGTATAAATAGGGCTGAAAATCTATTGTGTGAGAGTTTGGTCAATAGTTGCTAATCGACTTCACGTCTTTCTGATTTTTAAAATGGTTTTTGGGTAGAGCGACCTAAGCTGCCTTTCCCTCCATCTTCAGTCTGACTCTTTGCCATGCAGAGATGTTGCTCCTACTAATTAAAGAATGCTACCTTCCACAGAAGATTCGTCTATACTTCATCCCATAAAATCATGAGGTAACAAGCCTATAGTCATTATCATGACCTTACCTGTAATACACTCTTTAAAATTAATGTTTTCTTTATGTTTAATCTCTTTTTTAATTCGCTAATCGGTGAGCATGTTAAACTAATAATTATTTTCTTAGTATTGATTCTCTATAACCTCGACTAATCTTATTGTAAAATATTTCATCCAACTCACGCTTCTTATTTTTCTTATAATTTAGTGCGGTTATAATTTAATTTTAATATTTTTGTATTTTCACTTGAATGTCAATCAAACTTAGTCTTACGAACTTCTATATCCTGCTGTGGAGTAGAGGGGGGGAGGAATAATTAATTATTTCATGTCTTTATTTCTAAATAGCTCATAAGATTGAGTTTCTTAAACGAATATGTATTTTAAAAAACAATTTTATCGTAAATTTATACAAAATGTATAAATATTTTTTTCCAATCTGGGGTGAATCTCCATTAATTTATTGATTTCTTTATCTTAATCACCATCGCCAAAAGGCTGGCGACCAAATACTATTTTGTTATTTGTACTTTTAAGTGCGTGAATTTTAGTTTTTTTTTATATGTTAATAAAATAGTATTGATTCAAGAAAGGGGAGAACTGCACACTTAATTTAATTATAGTTTTAACTTCTGATAAATGATTTTATCTTACATGAGACATTATTTTAACATATCATTACGTATTTGTTAAACCACTTAGAGCTTCATTTTAGTATTTCAATCTAATGATTTCATATCCTTATAATAGCATTGCTGGCATATGTCGGACATTATTAATCAGCCATATAAAGGCTTTGATCTTAATTTGCCCATACCTCATTCCGGGGAGTCCTGGTCATCTTCGTTTGTCATTCTTCTCAAAGTATATATTTATATACTGCTCGAATCTATCTGTACCTCAATCCAGAAGATTCAAAGCCTTCTGTCTTTGTGTTCTCATTCATAACAGGGATCTAAGTCTACTCCCTGGAACAAGCAGGTTAGTGTAGTTGAAGCTCTGTATGGCTTTGCCGTAATCGGACCCATAGCAACTTCCTACCAAACTTTTCTTTCGTACCACTCAGCCAAAAAGCTGGCGTACCACATTCAAATAGAAGTATGATGTTTTCTCGGCCGAAGTTGCCATTTTCTCATTCACTGACGTGATGCTAGTACTGCAATTTCTTATATTTTGTTTTCTAGTCTGTTTGACAAAATAAACTGTAATAATGTGTAAAAATAAAGTTTTTCTCTTTAAATATTTTCATTGAAGTTTTAGATCCAACCTCTCATGAAGCTGCCCTCCCCTTTATTGAAATAAGCAATTCCCATATTTATAGAGTTCCACAACATTTGACCGTTAAAGAAGTGATAAATAAATGTCTTTTTTAGTATACTTATGGATCAGAATGTATCCTTATTTGTTATAAATTAATGCTAGGAATTGAAATAAAACTATGTATCCAATGTCTCGGGCATTCTATTAAAGTCATATAAATAGCGAAACTCTATTGTCATATCTTTATATGTGTTTTAATGTATAAAATCTGTTTTTTGTAATATTAAATAAAATCCGATTTCCAAACATATCATTCAGTATTAAAATATATATGTGCTCTGTGCACAGGTAATGAAGCTATTAATAAATTGTCAAAATTTTTACCGCCAAGCGCTTTCAGGACAGTTTACAGTCCCATATTCATGGCGAGTTATTCTGTTAATAACTGTAAAACTATGCAAATTTTATGCAGACTTATGTGATGTTATGTGGACCATTTACGAGATAGGGAATAGAAGGAGTAACTCTGCACTAAATTGATATCTGTAAAAACAAAAATAATTGACTTCAGTTTGTAAAATATTTGTAACCAAAATAAAGTTTAAAATGCGTGAAGTTGATTATCTATATAAAATCATCTTGAATTTTGTCAAAATAAATATTCATATTTTTAAACTTAATCCAGTAGTTTGAATCTTATTAATATATTTATGTATATTTTTAACTTATATCTCGGGTTCACTCAATCTCTCATCATCATCATCACCAGTTGAGTTCTCATGCAAAATATTGTAGCAACGGGCTGGGATGGAATGAATTGTGGTATCACCATAGGTGTTGTCTGTAGTGTTATAGATTTGGAGAATGAGCAAAGAGGTTAGAATTCATAATTGCTCCTGACCTGTGTATCTTGGGCATGATTGGATTCGAGGTACTTTTGCTTAGATTCTAAATCTTGTTGGATGGACATACATTTTCGACCGGTACAATATATCGGTAAATATGACACCTCATGCTGAGTGTCTAAAGGTATTTACTGGTATATCTTTTAAATTGTTGTTGTCAATGCGCACCTTATGATGAGGGCCATTGGGTTTACTTTATTGTAAAATTTACCTCAGCAATTCCATCAATAACTTTATAATTAAAATCATTTATATTTATTTTAAAAGGGTTAAATTTCAGACTATTTGTCTTGTAGTTAAGTTGATGCTAGTAGAGATATATATGAGCATTTATATTAATGCAATGTGAAGCGTTTTAGCACACAGGGCAAAGCCCAATTGAATGCATGA
Source organism: Epiperipatus broadwayi (assembly GCA_028023455.1). Taxonomy (NCBI): domain Eukaryota; kingdom Metazoa; phylum Onychophora; class Udeonychophora; order Euonychophora; family Peripatidae; genus Epiperipatus; species Epiperipatus broadwayi. Next base: position 15,076,555 of record JAQFVV010000013.1, read on the forward strand.
CCCAAAGATGTAGTCATTGCATTGCACTGTATATAGATGCATTTCCTGCAACATTGACTTCCTTTAGCTCTATGGATAGGGACTATAAGTCAGCAGACAGTCTACTCTCCCCCATACATAGCACTTCTCTTTAAATATTTTATATACATGATTCCTTCGCCAGACAGATGCACATTCCTGTTTTAGACGAGGATCATGTCCTTTAAATAATCACACTGCAGATGCATATTCCTGTCAACATGGTTTTATGTTGGCATCTTCATATTGCAATGGTTGTGTCTGTATATCAGGAAGCAAGTGTTGGTTTGGCTGCGAACTTTTAGCCTGAGATTAAATGTTTGTTTTTTTTAAAAAAAGTTTTTGTGTAATCTATGTAGCCTATCTACACACAACGTTCTTAATATACAAAATTAACAAAGCGTATGCCACACTTGAATGAGAAGCTATAAAGATACACAGAAATTATTATACGCTAAGCGCTTTCGAGGTCTTTTGCCTCATATTCATAGCGGTACTGTGAGCTGCAGAACGAAAAAATAGGGCAAGGGAAACAAAACAGTATGCAAAGCATATGCAAATGAACTAGATAGTCCAACGTTTGGAGATGTCAAAGCAGGTATCTCGTCTATTGATGGAGTTATTATTGCCATTAATAAAATATGCTTCTCTGATTTTCCGCTTGATGTCATTTTTCTCAATACAGACTATTTTAGGGCTGGAAGGTTCAAACAAATGTCCTGTCTTCTTGGAATGCTCTAAAAATGTTGATGAATTATCATTGTTTTTCATGGCTCTATTATATGTATATCTGTGTTGTGCTGTCCTGTTGATTATGCCTGCCTTGGTTTCTCCAAAATAAATGGCCCGGCAACCAGGTTGTGGGCAAGCTATGCTGTAAACGACATGGGGAGTCTGAGAAGGTTCAATTTTGTCCTTAGAGTTATTGATTAGACGATTAGTGCATGGGGGTGTATGAAATATTATTAAAATGTCCATCTGTGCAGACTGACTCAAATAATTTAAATTTAAAATAATAAAATCTAAATTTATTCCTCAATTTTAAATATTTATATATGTGTGTTAATAAATGTTTTTGTGTGTTATCACTGGCAGTAGCTTATATCTTTTTTTTTAATATTAAAAATATTTTTTAAGAATTTAGATCTTTTCTTTATTAAAATGTTTAAGTTATTTATTATAAATCTCTGCATCTCCTTGAGCTAGTGGCATGGGTTAATGGATCTTAACAGTAAGTATCTGCCTACTATATAAATTTTCCAGGTTCGAATGACCTGGTGGCACTCTGTATGACAGATACGGTAAGATTCTGATTTCCCAGACCATTATAATTGGCATCTAACATAGGGCGATACATTATAACCATGAGTACTCTGAATTTTAAAAGATTTATGACAGTAACATTTTTTCTGAAATGAATATTTTTTTGTGTGTGTGTTAATGTAAAGTTATAGTTTGAATATTGTGTAAAAAGTACTGCCAATAAGAAAAATTGCGCATATATAAAAAATGCAAGAATAAAACATAATAATATAAATATTTTTTTTTTAAAAAAAAAGTCTAAAATTAAGTAACTTGTTTGACATGCCTAAGTTAATAATAATAAAACATAGGGAAAAGGTAACTCTTGAGGGAGGAGGCGTAATCTCAGCTGGGGTAGAAAGAAAAGAATAGTCAGCATTTTTTTTATGTAATTACTAACCAAAGTTTTGTCTTTTTAAAATTTTAGTATATAATCAATTTGTGCAAAGTAATTACTAATACTAAGTAAATTCTTTTTTTTTAATGTTTTTGAGGAAGTTCACTGATATGTAATGGTATACATATGCTGTTACATTATTTTAAAACTAAAATAAAAGGGGAAAATAAATCTTAAATAAAACTGATTTATTAAAAACTAAAAGTCAAAATTAAAAGTTACATTAACAGAGATATTTATCGCACAGATGGAAAACTTTAAAACTATTTTTTAAAAAAAAAAAGTATTTAAAAGTACTTTTTTGGAAAAAAAAATATAAGATCTAAAGATAGATAAATATTTTTAAAAGAAAAAGTTGTATAAAAGAAAATAGAAATAAATGTTAATTAATTTCTATTCAAAAGTCCATATTTGGATCTTAAATGGAAGTGATTGTTTTATGAATTAAATGTAGAGCAAACTAGCCCTTGGGCACTGTATAATAGAAAAGTCAGATAAGATAAAAAAAATTAGATTGACCAACGCAAGCACGAAGCCACAGCATGGACCGAAAATGGAACATCAGAATCAGTGACATCATGTTAGTCGATCTGGAGGATTCGAGATAAGGAGGCCAGATACTATAAAAAGAAAAATTAATTGAATTTAAAATAGGTGATTGACTATTCATAGAATGATGCTGACAAGTTAAAACATCTTATAGCTAGATATATTGTGGATTCCATGATGTAAGTATCACACAATAGATTTCATTTTCTTTATTTGTGCCGGCTGAGACAAACTCCCCATAAAATGAATGGCTTGCAGCAGTTACATCTCCAAGAAACTTTGGCAAATAATATAATCAGTGAGGGAATTCATAAAACGGACGAAGTCTAATGAATCACCAGGATCAAACAGAAAGTATAGACGTTTATAAATATGAACTTTTAGATCCCTCAAACAAGTTTTTTTTTTAATGTGCCTACTAAACACAATTTTTAAATGAACTCTTAATCTATCTAAAAAACTTTTCAAATACGTTAACCTCTAAAAAAATGTCTTATCTGACTGAACGTAAATTCAAACTAGTCATTTTTTTTCGTATAATGTTTGCTAATCACTTTTATTTTTGTGTTTCTCTTGTAATTTATTTTGTTTTGTTTAATAACTAAATTATTAGAAATGTATTAAATTAAAGTTGGGTGTAGATGGATACATAGATTCATTATGTTGATTATGTTTTAATATTTTTATACGTGAATATATATATATATCGGTAAATATGACACCTCATGCTGAGTGTCTAAAGGTATTTACTGGTATATCTTTTAAATTGTTATTGTCAATGCGGCACCTTCTGATGAGTGCCATTGGGTTTATTTTATTTTAAATTTCCCTCAGCAATTCCATCAATAACTTTATAATTAAAATCGTTTATATTTATTTTAAAAGGGTTAAATTTCAGACTATTTGTCTCATAGTTAAGTCAATGCCAGTAGAAAGATATATGGGCATTTATATTAATGCAATGTGAAGCATGTTAGTATATAGGGCAAAGGCCAACTGAATGCATGACCCAAAGGTGGGCATTGTGTTGCAATGTACGCAGATGTATTTCCTGTGATACTGACTTCCTTTATCTCTATGGATAGGGACTATAAGTTGGCAGATAGTCTGCTCTCCCCTATATAAAGCACTTCTCTTTAAATATTTTATATTCATGATTCCTTCACCAGACAGATGCACATTCCTGTTCTGGACAAGGATCATGTCCTTTAAATAATATCATGCTGCAGATGCACATTCCTGTCAGTGTGGTTTTATGTTAGCATCTTCATATTGCATTGGTTGCGTCTGTATATCAGGAAGCAAGCATTGGTTTGGCTGTGAACTTTTAGCCTGAGATTAAATGTTTGTTTGTTTTTTAAGTTTTTAATTGCATAATCTATGTAGCTATCTACACGCAACATTCTTAAATAAAAATATTATTAAAATGTCCATCTGTGCGGACTTACTCAAATAATTTAAATTTAAAATTAATAGTAAAGTCTAAATTTATTCCTCAATTTTAAATATTTATATATGTGCGTTAATAAATGTATTTTGTATGTTATAACTGACAATGGCTTATATCTTCTTTTTTTTAATATTAAAAATATTTTTTAAGAATTTAAATCTTTTCTTTATTAAAATGTTTAAAAAGTTATTTATTATAAATCTCTCCTGTCTCCTTGAGCTAGTGGCATGCGCTAATGGTCAATATAAAATAAAATTGGATCTTAACAGTAAGTATCTGCCTACTATAAATGGCCTGGTAGCACCCTGTACAGCAGATACAGTAAGACTCTGATTTCCCCGACTGTTATAATAAATATTGAGGACAATTTGTAAAATAAAATTCATATATATAAAAAGAAAGATGAGAAAAGAAAAGAGAATTTTTTTAAGTACATTTTATATATTTTAAACTTTTGGGGTTAATGTGTGAAGAACAATATCTCACAAAGTTGTGTTACTCAAAAAAAGAGAATCCATATTTGAATTAGATAAAAAAGACTTCAAACAGTTGTATAAACTAATTGTGCATTTGCTTCAAAATATATAAGAAATTAGGCAAATGAATACTCTTTTTAAGAGAATTTAAATATAGATGGTGTAACTGTACCAAATAGCATTCAATTACTTATAAGAAATTTCCTGACTAAAAATCATTAACAAAAACACACGTATTGTATCTGGTATAAAACTATTAAATCTGATGATCATAGTAATGACAATAAATGATAATAAATCATAATAACATGATAAGAATGATTATGAAGTAGAAACACTATTTGCTAATAATTATTTAATTCAAAATTTATATATATAAATAATACAAAAACTCTGTCAGATAATGAAAATTATTCTACACGAATAAAGCATGATAAACAGAGCAACCAAGATCCAAAAACAATTATAAACAACAATTTTCCATATCATTTCAGTACTGTATACCAGAATCATGGCATCATATTGGAACTGAATGGTTAATATTCCAGTGCATGCATGGTGGAATATTAGCATAACGCTGATTGATAACGTTTTTAGACTTCACAGTAAAGCAAGCCTCTTTCAACTTCCTTTTCTTATCATTTGATTCATTGCACACAGTAGTAATGTTTTGAGGAATTAATGTTTTTTGATTTTGGCTGCTCTGTTTATCATGCTTTATTCATGTCGAATAATTTATATACATATATATATAAATTTTCCATCCCCATCAAAGTAACAGAAAATTTTACTTTAAGAATGCTTTGGAAAGTTTTAAAAACACAATGGTAAACTCATTAGACAAATAATATGTTATTCAGCCTGCTGAATGTGATATTATAAAGTCTACAATTATAAAATCATATCTTCAATAAACTGACATGTGAAACAAATTTTAATAACAGACTTTAATAACAAAAAAATTTAAGATGAACTTAAGCATGACTTTTAATGGAACAAATCTTATTCACATATAAAAATTATTTCAAGTGCAATTTTATATGGTATAAAGATTATCTCACAGATATTCTAAAAGCTGCAACTTTGACTGCTTTCATTGAGAAGATATGGTTGAAAATTGGAATAATCTTCTTTATTTGCAAATTACTAATAATAATGATGTTGCAAACATATATAAAATGTTTCCATACATCTGTAAATTATATACAGGGATAACTGATAATATGAAGAATCCTGACTCATAAATGTTATATCTTGTTACTTATTTTATACTATATTATTCCAATTCTTTTGTAAAATAATAAATATTTAAAATAAATATATAGTATAAGAAAAAAAACTGTTAATATTAAAAGAGGAATTATCACTCAATGCAAAGTTGTGCTACTTCAATGTATAAAGTTCAAATTATGCAAACTTATTAATTTTTTTTATTGTTTAAATTTATTTTCAATTTTATTTCCATAATAATATAATCATTTCAAACACACATTCATTTTGATCTTGTCAAAGTGATTAATTTAATATCTCATATAGAAAAAAAGAATAACATTTCATAAAAAAATTTAGATCTTACAAGTAAATAAAAGTCAGTATTTTACTTAATAAAGATATATTATTTATCTTATTGTGAATGAAAGCATTCAAGTCTATTCTGATTTGTAATTAGTGATATTGAGATTTGGCACAACTGTTGAAGTGCCTTGAAACTGAGACTGTAGGTCAGGTATTGCCATAATTTACAATTCAGAATTGGACTATTATAAAAACATCTTATATCTTTATTAATTAATAAGTTAACCAAGGATACAAATATAGCTCTGTAATATTTTAATCGCATAATTATCAATAATGAAATAAATAAAATTTAAAACGCTATTGTAATTCATTCCCACTAACATGTAAATATATATATACAATGTTTTAGACTTGATTAAATTATTATTTTTTAGTTGTAAAATTTTAGACTTAATTAAGTTACAAAAAGTATGGTTTTAGTTGTAATCTATGAAACCAGATTTTAATCTTGAATTTGTTTATTGGAAGATGATTTATGATATGAAAAATAGTAGTGCATTTGGGAGATTTTAATAAACTTTTGTTGATAGTAGTACTTGAATGATATCACTTAAATTTGATATTGAATCTGAAATTTTAATTTGTATGTTTTAGTGATGAACTTTTTGTACTCATGGGAGTTGCTATTTTTTGAGGATTATCTTTAGGAATAGTATTTATAACTTTAATAAAATATTACTTCTGGAGGTGGTATTTTATATAAATGTCACTATGTATGCAATGTAGATCGTAAATGTAAATTAATTGAAGCATATTGAAAAGGACAAAAATTAATATTTGCCAAAAATAACTTTTTTGTTTATGATTATTATTACAGTATATATATTACTGCTGTTACATAAAGATATTTTATATTATATCATTGATTTATTTAAATATATGTAAAAGCAGCATAATGGATTAAACTTCTTTCCATTTTTAATAATAAATACCATATTGGCTGCAGTTATATTAAGGATCATTCTGGAATTTTTAACAGACCTTAAAGATTTTATCAAATTATATTTTTTTTATAAAATGTAAATTTTAAATTACAAAAAAAAAAAAAAAATTAAATATAGTTTTTATTTTTAAATCAGTTTATAGCTAATTACTTTATTTTAACTTAAGAAATTATAAATATGATTAGTAACATCTAATAGTAGATTTTTTAGTTACTTTTTAATGATTGCATATCAGTTATGTATTTAACTCATTAACTATTTGTCCTATATGGTTTAGTGCAGTGGCTGAATGGGTGCTTTGGATTTCAACATTTATGGATTGTAGCCCCCATGTTATTTCCAGCACCCAAACTTATGAACTCTCAAGCAATAAACCATTTGATGATTATTATTGCTGATTGTACAGTCCAATTGTTTTAGCAGCATTTTTAGATTTGTTTTTCTATAAATATATTAAGAGTAAATTTACCCTTAAAAAATAGTGCATAGATAGAATAAAATTTAGAAAGTCACGATCAAGGCAGGAATTATAGAAATATTTTCATATAATCTAGAAATGTGTGCTTTGAGGAAACTGTTTTATGATCAGCTATATTTTGTACTAGTCTATTTTTAAATATTACTGTGATATACTTTTTTTTTTAAAGAATATAGACTTTATTTTATATAAAGTGTTACAAATGAATTTCTCTAGACAACAAAAAAAATCTAGTATAAATTTATATTTTTACTAATAACTTCCTGAATTTCTTGTACTAAGAACCAGTCCATGTGGATAGATAGATTTCTTTGGGTGCAAGAAGCTTATCTTTTTTTCGAATAGAATTAAATGTATCTCTAATAAAAAGTTGTGAGTCCAATGGAGAATTGGTTATAACTATATGACATCTAAGTAACCATATTACGTGGTTAATAAATATGCATCTTCTGATATTGCAGAAATTACCCATTTTAATATTATGAATGATATCAGAGTTCTGGATTGTGATTATTGAAATAATTTTGAATTATATATTTTGCTTCTCTTAGTCCAGAGCAAGAAACAAGAATATGATCAAATGTTTCACTATCTTTTTTACACAAAATACATAAAGAATCAATCCTTTTAAATCCTCTATTTGAGACAAGGAAATCTTTGGTAGGAAGTGAAGATAGATTTATTTTAATGATAAAATCAATATATTTAGGCATTAAATACCATTTTCTCATTTTATTAAAAAGATTGATATTAGTCACTTCAAGATAACTAGGAGGGCATATCGGCTGAGGATTTATCATTTTAAACGTGTCCCAATATGTGAGCTTATTATTAAAAAGAATTTCATTTAAATCCATTTGTTTATCAATAAGTGAGATGAGAAGTTGTAGCCAATTTTTTTTAATATTCGGGGGGAGGCGTATCTGTGGGAATGATATACTTGGATAGAAAAGTTTCTGATCAGCAACAAAATACACAGTGAAGAAATAATATCAGACATATTTTCCTTTTAAGAGGATTTAAGTGAAAATGATTCTATTAATCAAAATAGTTTTCAGCCATATATACATGAAGTTTACTATTAAGAAAATCATAAGCAAAATACATGACAGTACTTTACTGTCCAATTACTAAGCATGCATTTATAAAGAAAACATATATTTATAAATATGTGTATATATTTATTTTAAGTTCACTGGCCCAGAAGTTTTAAAAAAAGACTGCATAAGATTATAGCTACTGATTTTATAGTTGACATAATTTCATTATGTTGGGAAAAAGAGTAATGAAATAAATTCTGAGATTATAAAAGCCTTTTTATACCAAAACTAATGATCCAGTGTGATATTCTTGATTTACAATGATTTTAATTAGATCTTTTTTTCTCTTTTTTAAAACCTCTAAGTAAGCTTTGAATAAGCCAATGTCTATCAGATGGTAGTGTAAACAAATTTAAATAGTCTTCATGTGGAAAGAACTATTTTATGCACATCCAGCATTCAGTAAGTTTTTACACTTATGCTATTCAAGTTAATAGCATGATCATTTAAAATGTTTAAAAGTTTTGAATTTAAATAAAATTGCCTGTAAAATTAGTTATAATATATTTTAATGAATTAAGTTGTTATTTCAAATCCCTATAATACATTTTGCAAAGAAATAATATAATTTAAATTAAGTAAATAATATAAAATATTAAAATTTGGAAATACAAGTAGAAGTTCTGAAAAAGATTGCTGGGGCAATCGAAACTGTCTGTAAAAAAGCATTGTAAAAAGTAATAAAGAATATAGATGATATTATTATTATAATATAAAATATCACAATATAACAGAGATAATTCTATATAATTACTTTTAAGAATAATACATAAAAGTTTTTTCTATCAAATATTTTATGTCCTTCTCAATATCAGTGAAATCTATTTTAAAGCTTCCATTTTTGATATTTAAAACAAAGCATGATAACTTGCACTGATCATTTTACAAGTATTTTACAAATAATGGGTAAGTTACATACCACTAATTGGCAGCACTGATAGATTATCATTACCAATTTTTGAACAATTAAAATGGTAGAAATACTTCATGGAAGTAAATATGGTGATGAAATTCAGAAAATTCCTTTATTAAATAACACTGTCACTAACAGAATTTCTGAAATTAGCAATGCCAAATTTGAGCAACTTATTACTTAAAAAAAACCCAATATTTACAATTCAGTTGGATGAAACAAGTGATTTCAAAAATAGCTCAATTATTAGTATATGTCAGATACATTTATAAAAACATTGAGGAAGAATTGATATTTTGTCATTCTTTGGAAGAACATACAAGAGGGGAAGACATATATTATAAAGTAGACAATTTTTTTTAAAACTGAAGATTTAGAATGGAAAAATTGCTTTGGAGTATGCACAGATAGTGCAAAAGCAATGACTTGTGAAAATATTGGTTTTAAATCATTTGTTAAAGCTTCTGGTAATAATAATGTAACTTTTACACACTGCCTGATCCATTGAGAGGCCTTTGCAGCAAAAAAAATTAGCAACAGAATTTAACAATGTGCTTCAGGATGCAGTCAAACTTATAAACTTTATTAAAAGCTGTGCCCCTAACAGCCATTTATTTTCAAATATTTGTAAAGACATGGACTCTGAATACAAAAATTTATTATTACATGCAGAAGTAAGATGGATGTCAAGAAGGCGAAGTTTAAAAAGATTATTGTTATTAAAAGAAGAAATTATTGTATTTTTAACCAAACAAAAATCTAATTTTGCTGCTCTTTTTCAAAATGACTTATGGCTATCGAAGCTGTGCTATTTGTCTGATATTTTTAAGAAGCTAAATGATCTTAACTTGTCTCTTCAAGGAAAAAATAGCAATATTTTTACTTTGAATGATAAAATTGAAGGTTTTATTAAAAAGATCAACATTTGAAAGAATAGGGTGGAAAATGATTCATTGGAAATGTTTTTGACAATTAACAATTTTATAATTGAAAAAAATAATTGTAAACCTTTAATTGCAAAAATTATTATAGATTACTTAAAAACCCTAGAAATACAGTTTTGTAAATACTTTATATCGAATTTAGATTTCAAAAAATTATCTTGGATTCAAAGACCATTTTTGATTGACATTGATCACCTGCTGTATAAAGCCCAAGATGAATTTGCTGAGCTATTAGTGAATCAAACTTAAAACTTGACTTTCCATAAAAATCATTGACTGAATTCTGGATCTGAGCTAGGAATGTATTTCCCACAATTTCTGAAATGGCATTAAATGTTCTTCTGCCATTCAGCACCACATACTTCTGTGAAATGACTTTTTCAGCTTTAATGTATATTGAATCTAAATATCGTTCAACGCTAAAAAAACGTTGAAATGCTTTACTTCCAGCAGTCTCAAATATTTCACCAAGATTTAATTTGTTATGCAGCAAAAAACAAGCACATCCGTCTCATTAAAACGTGATTTTTTTTCATTAATTTTTGTATAATTAAAACAAATACCAAAACTGCTTATTTTCATATGTATATTGTTTACCAAAAAAATAATATTATTTATGGGAATATTTATTTCTATATCTATTTTATATTTAATATCTGGGATCACGAAATCTCGATGATAAAAAGGGATCATGAATCAAAAAAGTTTAAGAAGCATTGATCTAATTAATTGTTTTGAATTCTAACTTAAATTTTATTATTATAAACTTTTTGTTTCTATGTTTCTGGATTTTGATTCATGTATTCATTTAATTTTTGATATTAGATTTTAAGCGCCAATTATAGAAGAGTAATAAATTGAAATGTTATCTATTCAAATAATAAAACAATTTTAATTTAATTAATCTAAAAGAAAAAAACATATTTCTTATAATTTATTGTTCGTTTTAATTAATCTAAAATAAAAAAACATATACATGAGAAAATTTTTGGTGGCTATAATTGGCAATATATTACAAATGTGTGATATAATTTCGTTGCTTTGAGTTCATTTATCACTTCTTTCATTTAGTCCTTTTATATGCGAATTTTTTTATATTAGAAGTTCGTTCATGTCCTTTATGTATATATATATCATTGGTGCAATATTTCAAGCGATTCAAACAAAATGTAGATTTAATATTTATATAACTTTTTAAAATCGTATTTCGAGTTTTCAAATGTTTTTTTCTTAATTCTGAAGACTTAAAAGATTCAGGCGTTATTTAATTACAAGCTAAATTTCCTATAGCGAAACTTTATTTTGAAGGAAGAAATTTTTAAATATATATATTATTTCACACTATAATAATAAACATCCATCACATCTTTTTTAATTCATGTAATTTTCAAAGTGATCTGTATTTGTGCAATTACTTAATTCTATAAAACAAAACTAGTTGATTATCCAATACAAAATGCATTTATTTTCATTCATAAATTTGTCGAATTATATTTATTCTCTCATTCTTTTCTTTAACAATGATTTTGAAAGAATTTTCTGGCACGGGTCCAAAAAACATTTGTTGCAAAAATTCTTATACACGACAACAGAATAAGATCAATTTCTTAACAAATATCACCATTTTCTCATAAAATTAACTTATTGAAGTTTTTATTACTCATTAACGGAGAAATAATAATAGTAATGAATTTTTGCCAAGATATTAAATTTTACAACATAAATTATATTAAAACTGACCTTCAGATCTATGCTTAAATAAAAATACCACCTCAGTTTTTAAACAGACTTCTTTTATATTCCTTATTAAATTTCACAGAATGATTAAATTTTTATGCCTTTGCAAAAATATTGTGCCTTTCTCCACTTTGTCTCTGTTTTTGTTAAAGCTAATGTAAAAAACACTCAAAATTATATAAATACAACATGTACATAACAGACTTCTCTACACATTTTCAATCACACTTCTCTTATAAACATGTACATGTGTATTTGCAATGAAAGTGATAATTTAATTATAAAAAGTTATTATTTTAAAATGTTTAAATTCACATCCTGTCATTTTAAAGTCATACATCCTGTGATTAATCTTATTAGCATTGACAAAGACATTTACTTTTTAGCTAAACTTTGTACTTTTATTATTAATATTACTGACTGTGGTTTGATAAGCTTTAAAATGGCAAATTCTGAAGCTGGAGGTCTATGAAACATGGCCCAGTTCTGTCACTTCCAGGGCTTCAACTTCTTATGAATTCCTGAGCAATAAACTACTTTATTATTTTATTATATTACAATTTTGACTATTTTCAAACAGACATAACTTTGGCAACTAAGTGCATCATTATATATAGATTACATGTAAGATAAGAAAGCTTAATATTATACTTTCAATCTGGAAATAATATGTGTATGTTAAGTTTTCTGCCTAAGAACAGATGACATGGCAATAAGGCACCAACACATAATCAGTTTATTTCTTTTTACTCTTAAAGAAAAACCTACTTAAATGATATTCTAACTGTGAATAAAATTTGTAATTCAAATCAAATATCAAAAGTTACATATGAAAAGGGTACAAAATGTTTAACTGATTATTTTCCCTAAAAACTTTAACCAGTTACAATCGATTTCCAAGAAGGCAATGATAAATATAATATTCAGATAACGTAGAATAAAAATTCAAGTAAAAGTTATGATCAGTCTGATGTTTTCATAAATAACTTGCCATATAATTAAAAAAACAATCAAAAATATAGGACATAATTACTTCAATATAGGTATGATATTTAAATTGAAAAATGTAATTAGAATATCCAGAAATCTAACATTTAATTATCCATAGATATATACACAAGTCCAGATCTAAAAATTCTCTGTATAATAATACATTTTGCCACCCTTTATCCTAAAACTCTTTTAATGTTATCACTAAAACCATGACATTAATCTAAGTTTCAGTGTATATCTGATCACAAATTATAAATAATAAGATTAACTAATAAAAATTAATAAATTAATGGAAAATGATCATAACTTTAAAATGAAATGATTAAAAGAAAATAATAAATTACTATTAACTTAAATATAAACAGTTTTTAGATACTTGGGCAATGCCCCCCTTTGTTTCTGAATTTGAAAGTTCTTTTTTGTGTGTTCGTTTGCAATATTCTGCACCTGATAGGATTTTTTTTTTTTAATACACATGATTGATTCTTAATATTATTTTAAAAGCTAAATCCTAATGGCTATATATATAAAAAAAATTATTATCATCAATTATTGTGATTATATTTCTTTCATTAATTGATTTATTCTTAAACAATTATCTCATTGTGGTAGTTTGGTCTCATTGTTTGATCTTGGGAGCAAACATCCAAATGAGCAAATTTTTTAGAAATATATTCATCAATAAATGTTTTTCAATAATGAATTGTAAACAAATATATAAATTTTATAAGAGACATTTGGGAAGAAAAAGCAGCATTGAAGATTACTTCAGAACAGCTTTTAATCTCAGGTCAAGGTAAATTCACAATAAACGGAATCAGATATAAATGCTGTCTTGTCTTCTGAAATTAACTTTGACATATGGCTACGTTCAGTCTGGGAATTGATTTTACATCTGCAATTGTGATCAGACGAAATAATAAATGAACGATAAGTACATTTGTGGAGATATTGATAAAATTTAAAAAAAAAAACTTATGGTGGTTTAAAATATGTTTAATAATTTGCACACTATTATTTCATGTAATATATATATATACACACAGTAATTATTTAAAAAGATAAAAATTGGATCATCAATCTTTGGGTTGGGCTTTCTACAACGATGCTTCCATTGCTTCTTATATTTAAAAAAAAAAAACTTATTTCTCAAACATTCCCTTCCCTCCCTAAATGAGCTTTGTCACTGATATTACAGCTTTTATATTGTCAATCTTCTTGGTTCTTTAGAGTCTTTAAAAAACTGACCAATTAATCTAAGACAGAAGGTAATACAAGGGATAAGATAGATTAAGAATTGTCATCTTATCTTGACTTAATCAAAACATGCTAATACTAATTTATTTATTTTTAGATAATAAATTATTGTCTCCTATTTTTAAACACACAAGACTTTCTAGTTAGTTGAATTTTTTAAAAAAGTTATCTATCATAAATGATTTAAAATTTACTATCTAAAAAATCATTTTTGCTTTATTTACTCTAGTGTATTTAGCACGATAGTATTTTAAAATTGTGATTTTTATTATGCAAAAATTTAACTAATGGCATGATTGTCTGGTTTCAACAGAAAAGAAATTTTTTTATAATTTATTTTTTATATAGTTTAGCCAATATTGCTGCCTATCCCAAAATTTGGTACCTTGTTCAAAAGCATGGTTGTTAGAGTTGGCCTTATATCTACAAGTCTTTATCTATTCCTTTTATTTGAAATTAATATTCTTGTTAATCTATAAAACTAATCCAATATTTTATTCTAATGGATTCTTAAAATTGTTTCATTTTTAAGTTTTAATCAAACAAAAAAATTAGACAGTACAAAATCACTAAAACAATATTCATAATCAGTTGCTTAGATGGTCATTTGACAATCATGCACCAAAATGATAATGAGAATACAAAAGTGTCATTTCAAATAATCAAACTTATATTTCTTGTATTTTCTTCAACAGATAATCAATTCAAAACCTTTTTTATATTTATATTACTCCAATTCTCACAACTTACTGTAAATTTGAATAATCAAAACATGCTAAGTAGTCATACTTACTAAATCTCTATCTATCCTGTGCTGTTCTATTCATATTTCCCAACTAGTTTCTGGCTTATGGCCTCATTAGTGAGAGGTTTTGGATCTGTATTTAATTTATTCCTGAAAACTATTGTAAAAGTAGAGGTTTACATGATGTTTGTTGGGTTTCAACCTTTATTTTTTGAGTCTGCTATTTTTAAATTATACAAGGAATATTCAATCAAGAGGCAACATATATAACATGATGTTCAAAATGATATATATTAGTATGTTCAGTTAACAATCTTTGCAACTTATCTTACTTCTCAACGAGTCCTCAGTTACACATTTTTAAAAGACTGAATTAATGTGGTCTTGATTTCTCTAATCACATTTCTGATAACTAGTCAAATCAAGAATAAAAGAAATTGTTCATGGACCTCATCATCTATTTACCACTAGCAATTTCATTTGTTACTGTTTTTAAAATGAATAATCAAGATGTATTGATGTTTAACTTGGTGTTAGTTGGTGTTTTTCTTTTTATGGTAAGAAGATAGTGTAACATTGTGTAACGGGCACATACGTATGTTACATTATTTTTTATTAGTAAACATAAAAAAAGTTCGCCAATAAAAATTTCTTTTTTAAAAATTAAAAACTGAAAATTAAAAAATCATCTTAAAGTCGCACAGATAAATATTTATTAAAATAAAACTTTATTAAAAAAAGAGTAGTTTAAAACTAAACTTTCAGAAAAGATTTAGAGAAAGAAATATATGTTTAAGTTTGAAAACAAATTAATTAATCTTTTGTTAAATGGAAATGATTATTTTAATTAGTAAACTAGCCTTTGGGCATTTAAATGTATAAGCATCGGTCAGATAGGAAAACAATAGAAACTTTTAGCAAATGAAAGAAATCCATCGGGAAATCGGACCTCAACGAAAAGGTTTTCACCATCATGACGTAATGTTGAGTTAATCCACAAAATTATTATAAAAGGAAAGATTTGAAAATAAAAGAACTAATTAGTTGGTTATTACGAGTGGACAGATGTGTTAGCGCGGAGTTGAAGGAGAAGGGATTGAAAAGACGCACTCTTCAATCCTTTCAGTTCTGCTAGGAAGAAAGAGAAATAAACAATCGTTTTCTACATTGAGGACCAGCTGGAGTAAAAAACCTCCGGATGAATAAAACGGCCAACAGAATACCAATCTTTTTTGGACAGCATGGGAATTCACTTTCAAATGGCAAGCAACAGATAAAGATGAACTGTTTAAAACTGTAAGAACTTTATAATTAATGAACATTAAATTAAAAACTTTCCGTATTTAAATAATACAAATAGAGTCCTATCTGACCAACGTTAGTTATTAATTAGTTATAATTTTATTTAATGTATTTCTTTTGTAAAATCATTTCCATTTATTTATTTATTTGTTCTTTAAGTTTTATTATGATTTCTGTTTTTCAATAAACTAGTTATATAAATATTAAACTTAAGTCGGGCGTGAATGGCTATATAGATTTGTAAAGTTATATTAGGGGAGGGTAATCTTAGGTTATTCGTTTCGTAGTTGAATTAGGTCAATGGATTGGATACATTGGTGTAATTAGTAGATGTAGTACGAGATTCGCTACGGGCAGGATCGTTTTTATATGCCGCACATTTCTGTTATGCCTATGGAAGGGATTATAAGACTAGAACGCTGTTCCTTCCTATGGAGTTTTTTTTTTATTGCTCTCATCATCAGATAGATGTAATATTCCTATCTGATGAGAAGCAGTTTCTTCTCTTAACCTAATTGTGCTGCCATATTCGTATTACATTGAACACGTCGATATATCAGATGGATTGAAGTTTGGTTTGACTGCGAACCTTTGGCCTAAGGTTAAACAAGGATTGAATATTTTCTTTTCAAATGCAAATCTATGTAGTCTATTCATACTCGACACTCTAAATAAAATTGCATTAAATTTAAGTTGGGTATAGACGCTTGCATGGGTTCGTTACTGGTTAATTATGTTTTTGGTTTTCATAGGTGATCAAAATATATAGACATTCGGTAAATACTGATACCTTACGGTGAGTATCTAAGATGTATTTATCCGGATGTCTTTTAAGTTATTGGTGTTAATGTGGTGTGTTATGATGAACACCATTGGGTTTCTTGTATTCCCTATGCAATTGACGGTATCAATGATTTTGTATTTTAATTGTTTATGTTTACTTTGAAATGTTTTTAAGCGTGTAATCTATGTAACCGATCTATACTCAACATTATAAAACAAACTTTCATAAATCCATCTGTGCAAACTTAATTAAAATGTAAACTTATAATATTATAAAAATTAAAATGTAAATTTAAATTATAAAATCAAATTAAAATCTAAAATAAACATACTAAAATAATAATGTTAAATTTTATATATATATAAATTTTTGTATGTTAATTACTGGCAGTGGCTTATTTTATTTATTTTTTAATATTGAAATATAATTAGATAAGATATTATATTAATAAATCTCTGCTACTCCCTGAGCTAGTGACTTGGGCTAATGACCGGAATCAAAATTAAAAAAAAAAAAATTGTTTTTTTTTTTTACTTAAGTATCTGCCTACTTTATAAATTTTTCTAGGTTCAAATGCCTAGATGGTGCCCTGTAGTGCAGATCATGTTAAGTTTTATTCTCTGGATCGTTACAACTGGCCACCCAACTTGGGCCGATCTATTAATAAAAACCACGTATACCCTGAATAAATTTCTTTTTTCAAAATGAAATATTTTTATCTGTTACATAAAGTAATATACTTTGAATCTTATAAAAGCACTGCCAGAAGAAATTGCGCATATATATTAAACACGAGAAAGTATAAATAATTTTAAAACTAATTTTTGTTAAAAAAAAAAAGTCAAAAGGTTGCAATAAATGTTTTTTTGTTTGTTGATATATATTATGCTTTAACGCGTATAGGCGCGCACAGCCACATAAGTTTATGATCAAAATGTGGTACCTTACGATGAGTACCGTTGGGAATTTACTTCAGTGTAATCCTATTTAAGCATTTTAATCAGTCATAAATAAGTTGGTGGTATTTATAATTGTGCTGCAAATATACACGTATAAATCCATTATCTTTCAAAACGTATTTAGTTCAATGCAACCTTCTTAAATAAATAACTTGCTTGTCATGCCGTGTGTAAAAATAAAATGTATAAAAAAAAATAATAGAACTCTTGTGGGGAGGAGATGTAGACGTGGATGGTCCTTAGGAAAGTGACAGTAAACATTTTTTTTTATATAGTCTTTATACTAACCGAATGTTTGTAAATTTTGTTAATCGTGTACCGTAATTACTAACCCTAAGTAAAATATTTTTTTTTTGTTCATTTTTTTTTTAAGCAAGTTTACTGATATGTAACGGGCACATACGTACGTTACATTATTTTTTATTAGTAAACATAAAAAAAAAAAAAGTCCGCCAATAAAAATTTCTTTTTTAAGAATTAAAAACTGAAAATTAAAAAATCATCTTAAACTCGCATATATATAAAATCGCACAGATAAATATTTATTAAAATAAAACTTTATTAAAAAAAGAGTAGTTTAAAACTAAATTTTCAGAAAAGATTTAGAGAAAAAAATATGTTTAAGTTTGAAAACAAATTAATTAATCTTTTGTAAAATGGAAATGATTATTTTAATTAGTAAACTAGCCTTTGGGCATTTAAATGTATAAGCATCGGTCAGATAGGAAAACAATAGAAACTTTTAGCAAATGAAAGAAATCCATCGGGAAATCGGACCTCAACGAAAAGGTTTTCACCATCATGACGTAATGTTGAGTTAATCCACAAAATTATTATAAAAGGAAAGGTTTGAAAATAAAAGAATTAATTAGTTGCTTATTACGAGTGGACAGATATGTGTTAGCATGGAGTTGAAGGAGAAGGGATTGAAAAGACACACTCTTCAATCCCTTCAGTTCTGCTAGGAAGAAAGAGAAATAAACTATCGTTTTCTACATTGAGGACCAGCTGGAGTAAAAAACCTCCGGATGAATAAAACGGCCAACAGAATACCAATCTTTTTTGGACGGCGTGGGAATTCACTTTCAAAGGGCAAGCAACAGATAAAGATGAACTGTTTAAAACCGTAAGAACTTTATAATTAATGAACATTAAATTAAAAACTTTCCATATTTAAATAATACAAATAGAGTCCTATCTGACCAACATTAGTTATTTTAGTTATAATTTTATTTAATGTATTTATTTTGTAAAATCATTTCCATTTATTTATTTATTTGTTCTTTAAGTTTTATTATGATTTCTGTTTTTCATTAAACTAGTTATATAAATATTAAACTTAAGTCGGGCGTGAATGGCTATATAGATTTGTAAAGTTACATTAG
The DNA here is from genome assembly GCA_028023455.1 of Epiperipatus broadwayi. Classification (NCBI taxonomy): domain Eukaryota; kingdom Metazoa; phylum Onychophora; class Udeonychophora; order Euonychophora; family Peripatidae; genus Epiperipatus; species Epiperipatus broadwayi. Next base: position 15,095,866 of record JAQFVV010000013.1, read on the forward strand.
GGGAGGGTAATCTTAGGTTATTCATTTCGTAGTTGAATTAGGTCAATGGATTGGATATATTGGTGTAATTAGTAGATGTAGTACAAGATTCAATATGGGCAGGATCGCTTTTATACGCCGCACACTTCCGTTTTGCCTATGGAAGGGATTATAAAACATAGAACGCTGTTCCTTCCTATGCAGTTTTTTTTTATTGCTCTCATCATCAGATAGATGTAATATTCCTATCTGATGAGAAGCAGTTTCTTCTCTTAACCTAATTGTGCTGCCGTATTCGTATTACATTGAACACATCGATATATCAAATGGATTGAAGTTTGGTTTGACTGCGAACCTTTGGCCTAAGGTTAAACAAGGATTGAATATTTTCTTTTCAAATGCAAATCTATGTAGTCTATTCATACTCGACACTCTAAATAAAATTGCATTAAATTTAAGTTGGGTATAGACGCTTGCATGGGTTCGTTACCGGTTAATTATGTTTTTGTTTTTCATAGGTGATCAAAATATATAGACATTCAGTAAATACTGATACCTTACGGTGAGTATCTAAGATGTATTTATTCGGATGTCTTTTAAGTTATTGGTGTTAATGCGGTGTCTTATGATGAACACCATTGGGTTTCTTGTATTCCCTATGCAATTGACGGTATCAATGATTTTGTATTTTGATCGTTTATGTTTACTTTGAAATGTTTTTAACCGTGTAATCTATGTAACCGATCTATACTCAACATTATAAAACAAACTTTCATAAATCCATCTGTGCGAACTTAATTAAAATGTAAACTTATAATATTATAAAAATTAAAATGTAAATTTAAATTATAAAATCAAATTAAAATCTAAAATAAACATACTAAAATAATAATGTTAAATTTTATATATATATAAATTTTTGTATGTTAATTACTGGCAGTGGCTTATTTTATTTATTTTTTAATATTGAAATATAATTAGATAAGATATTATATTACTAAATCTCTGCTACTCCCTGAGCTAGTGACTTGGGCTAACGACCGGAATCAAAATTTAAAAAAAAAATAATTTTTTTTTTTTTACTTACGTATCTGCCTACTTTATAAATTTTTCTAGGTTCAAATGCCTAGATGGCGCCCTGTAGTGCAGATCACGTTAAGCTCTAGTCTCCGGATCGTTACAATTGAAAAACTAAATGGTATATCAGTAGAGATAATAAACGTTAGCTCAAAAAATGGTGAATAATATATTCATATAAAGAATGAAAAAAATATATGCATATTTGTCATAATTATGACTTTGTTTCTAAGCCGCACTGTGAACAGATAGAAGAAAACAGTACATAATAAGCATTTTAATACATATATATATAGTATAAAAAAAATCTTAAGATGTCAATAAACAAACAACAACAAAAGAGAAACTGTAATTATAATTTATGACAAATAAAGTTAAGCATTTTTCTTCATTATTCTTGGGAAGATAAGTGATACCAAATTTAAAAAATTGAAGTTTATTGAAAAAAATTATATCATAAGATTTGGCAATCACAGTATTGCTAATTAAAAAATTAAAATTTATTCTTTTACTGATTTCTAATTTTTTATTTAAAATTTTTGAAAAACACTTATAAATGAAATCATGAATATCGAAATTACTACTCTGGGGATGACTAGAGTTAATAAAAATAATAATTCCAGAGCATAAAAATGTAAAGAAATTAGAAGGCATGGAATTTGATAATAAAATATAATACTGAAGTTTTAGAACTAGTTAATTCATAAATTTTATTGTAGTAATAGACATGTCCCATTAAAATGATACACATACATGAACACCAAACATACTAAATATAGGCCTCATATTTATTCTAAAATATAGTCTACATACAAAATCTACAATTTAAGCCAATGTGATTGGATTGAGTTTGAATAATGATCATTCTGATGAGACCACATGCCATTATAAAGTCTCTGATAGTAAAAATGCCTTTCTAGTGTGAGTCCCTCAAAGCTAACACCTCTGAGAGGAAAGAGAATGAGCTATGATAAAAATAATGTTGGATTTGGGGACAGTGTAATAAAGTAAAATTTTGAAACTATGACATAATTTATTATTTTTGATATATTATTTAAAGAAAGATAGATAGTCTTTTCTCAAAGATTTTTTTGTAGAAGTATAAGGTGAAATGTTTCTAGATGTGTTGTAGATGTTTGAGAATTATTAGAGTAAGGTATCCAGGATAATCAGATATAAAATGGTTACATAAATGTAAATTTTACCAGAGGTGTAATTCCTGATTTATTAGATACTGATGTTTCCTCACTTATCAAAGATAGAATTCCTGATTTTTATTTATATTTATTGCTAGTTTTTAGTGAATCTGTCTACTAACCATGAAATGTTACCAGACTTTGCTGGTGTGCATATGTCAAAGATAATGCATCAAAAATTTACAAGTTATCCGGGGAAGATGCTATTAAATGAACTTCAGTACATTCATGGATGTCTTTACTAGTAATAAATGTGAGATAAAATATATTACGTTTGATAAAAATAAATCTTGAACCAGAATTAATATGGTTAAATTTACACATTCAGAATCTTTATCATGCAATGTGTTTTAGACATTTATATAAACATTTTTGAGTTATGACTAAACCAATACCAAGTTCACTTCAAGATAGCTAGCCATAAAAAAGTGACATCTTGATAAAAGAATGGATGTGATAAAATAAATCCCAACTATATAAATCCCAGAAATAATAGACTTGATAATTAATCAATGGAGTAAGACAAACTATAAAAAAAAGAGATTCAGTATTTTAAAAATGCAAACTATTAAAATAATATAAAAATTTATTGTCCAATAGACATGAGTGAATGGTTGAAAAATAAACACTGATGTACTATATTCGAATACATTGTGGGAAAAGGGGGAAATGTTTTTTGGAGGTGCCAAATATGTTTGTATCAAGAAAAATTAGTAATAAAAAAGCCTATTGGTCATGAAATATAAGTATGAATCAAATGAGTGTTGTAATGGTCAGATTCGCCTATCTTGCTAACACTGCAGAATTCAAACTACAAACACGAAACTGAACACTCTAGGAGGGGTTGCCTTCTAGATATCCTACGTTCGAATCTAAAGTCTAAACTCCACAGCACCACCTACATGATAACGCATCTGATGCTACGGATAATATATCCCTATACTGGTGCCTGGTGGTCAGGGAGAAACAAAGAGACTCTATACTACAAGATAAGTTGGGTAGCTAATTAACGTCTATGGATGGTACAAAAGAAATGTATAAAATAGATATATAGACCAAGACAGTGATAGGGATCAATAAAATAAAAGATCAAAATTAGTTTTATAAGATTTAAAAGATTTATTTACATAGCAAGAAATATATATAACGCCCACTGTCTGCTTATATGAGACAGGGACACTTACTAAAATGGCTGTTAACACACATTCCATACAAATTACATTAAAAGGTTGTTAAGTACATAGTCTATACCTCAGGCTAATATAGTATTATGATAATATGCTTAAAAGAGATGGGAAGATGTGCAAGGTGCTTTGAGTAAATTATAAAAGTTTAAAACATTTGCACATTAAAGTTTAAGAAAACATTTCTTGATTTCGGAAATAGCACGGACCAATGTTTATTAAGTGATAAAGTGGGGATGTGATTAAGGCATTTATTTTATAATTATAATTAAGTTATATTGGGAGGTCAGTGTTGCTAATAAGGTATTTATTATGGGATGGAGGGTGTGATACGTTTAAATCACAGATGCTTTGTAAAATATAAATAAGTAAAATTATAGTGAAATGTGAGACAGCTACGGAGGGCGTCTCACCATTGATCCATAGGAATGTGTTGTCACGGACAGCCGAAGTCTGGACTCATCCAAAACGTAGCAACTGGGTGACAACTGCGTCTAATTCCCAGGTGTGACTTTCGAGTACACACTCTGCCTGGGAACCGCAGAAAGTGAAATGGCAAACGGTCTTGGCCGTTTAAAGCCCTTGAAGAGAAACAAAGCAGTCTCGACAACCAATACACTTACTAGCAATACTCAACTAACGTATATAAAGCATACAAAAAGGGATTTACTTAAATTGAGAAAATGCCTAATCAATTCCCTAATAATTATTTAAAGAGAGTCTGCCCATTCTCGACCTCAATTACGAACTTTGAAATTAAAGCAAAATATTTTAAAATAGGAAAATGCATGCTTGCGGCTTTGAAAAGAACGCATAGATTTATTTATACAATCATGCATTTGTGACACATTTAATCATTGACCTCGCACATACTCTCATATTAGGTTAAAATCAATAAAATGTGGATTTTAAACTATAAAATTATTATACGTATTGACTAAGATTAGAATAGCCCTCGAACGAGTGATTCACGTGATAATAAAATGGGAAATATTTATAATTTTAAAATGCCTTAATATCGGTGTCTTGCTTTCAACAAAGGGAATAATTCACTCGGTCAAAGACTACTCTGGCACACTATCATAATAAAATAAAAGTAAGATTAATAAATATAAAATATTAACCCAAGGATAGAGACAAAATTACTGATTACATTAGAACATTTAAAAGAAAACAATGATAAAGTAAAGTAAAATGGAAAGCAATTTAAATAGCTATAGCACATTAATTATAGGAGAGAATCACAAGAGCTCTTGGATTAATTTTGGGGTTACCTCTGGAGAAGCATTTGCAGGTAGTTTCAGGTAGATTGATTGTCGGCAGGTTCTATATGACTCAGCAGCAAACTCTGGTTATTGTTCATATTTCGGCAGCAGCAGCAGCAGTTTCGGGGTTTCCTATGTGACAGTATTAGATGGTATATAGCAGTGGCCGGCCATTTGCGAGGGAAAAATAGCCTTCTTGCCAGCTCTACTTCTTCATTTCAAAGCTAACAATTTTAAAGATTGCGTGATTCATAGATATTTCAGGTGAGATTGTAAAACATGGTAAAATTTATTTGAAGATGAAACTCGGCTTCAAATACTTGAATTTGCAGGCACGTAGTTACTTGAGTCCGAAAGTTTCAGATAGTTCAGCAACAATTATTTTAGAAAGTTCAGCAATGTTCTTAGAATAAGAAAATACCTCGAAGAATAATGCTAGAAATCTTGTTAGAATGCTAGAATGAAGAACAAAAGAAAACCCTCCTATATATAGTGAAATTACACAATAAAACTGCCCTGGAGCATTACAAAAATATTCCAAAATTTGCCCACTTATCAGCTACAGTCAATCCTATCTGAATGTCTAAAGGAATTCAACAAAATTTTAATTAATTTCTATTGTTAATTTCCCTGTCGACATTCGAATTACAACTTTGATTTAATTAAAACAAACTTTTGCTAATTGAAAGAAACGACCTTAAGTGGACATCTGCTGTAATTTTAGATAAGCTCCTATAATATTAACTAATTAAAACTATTGTTCCTACCAGCCCTCATTTATTTTAAACAGAAAATGTATGGCATGATTTAAATCTAAAAGAAAATTATTTTATTTTTAATTTTCAATATTTGAATCCATTTACGAAACGAATATAAATTTTATTTTAAATCAAAACAAATATTACGACTGTAATATATTTTTGTAAACAGATTCAAACAAAATAATTTTAAATAATTTATTATTTTAACATAAGTTTTAAATAAATATCCCAGTGTGTGCGCAATTAAGACGATATAACCTACTTTTTAAATAAATCTAAATGATGTGAACATAAACATAATCTATAACATTTTATTTATTGGGCATGAGTTATACAATTATATATAACACGAGCGTTGTACTCGTCGTTTAAAATTGGGCGGGATTTTCGGTATATAAGCGCATTGCAGACACACTACGATACACTGGAGTTTAAACTAAGGTATGAGGGTAGAAAAAAGGTGAGAAAAGATGAAATGAAGATCTGCTTTCTATTTCACATTCTCTCAGTGATGGAACAAAAAAATTGTAAAAAAAAAAAAAGATTCTACAACAGGTGTCCAACTATGAAGCCTGCATAAAAAAATTTACAAAATAACCTATATATAACATACAGTACCTAAATACAATGATGGAACGAAACTGAATTATATACTCGGATCATATGAAAAAGGTAATCTACCATCTAGCGAATATTTTCTCTATTATCTCCCCCTTCAACAATTATTTATCTAACATTTTGATTTTCATAGTTTAACATTGGTTTGAAATCCGATCTCCCTTTTCATTGATCCTGTGAACATGTCCATTCCTTTTTTTTTTATTAAAACCTACTATAATCCTGGGTCTGGTGAGTGATAACTGTCTTTATAACTTGATGACTGCAGTTTCAGGTTATCAGGCCTCTTTACCTTGTCTGGCAGTTCTTTAGCTCAGGGACTGAAGTCCAGCGTGGTTAAGAATTTGGCCATCTCATCCACCTCTTTGATTCCGCTGCCAGCCATCAACTGTTATATCAATAACAGCATGTTCCATTGAATGGTACTTATGATATGAGCATCAGAAAACACAAAGCGAAAGCGATTTACCTGACGAATGAAAAATTGCAGTGTGTCTCCTTAATTGTTCCATACTTCTCCTGGCAAATGGTATTTAGGATCCCACTTTGCTGATCCTCACTCCAATAATACTTTAATAACATGCTATAGTAATTTGCAAAGTTGCTCGGTTTTTTAGCCAACATGCCCCAACAATCTCTTGCATAGCCATATAAATGATGGCTAGCGATGGCAGTCTGTTCATGGGATCTGTTTTACAAAATCGGAAAAAATCCCGCAAGCTAACCAAGTGTGGGTGGAGACTTTCTCCTATTTCTCCTCGAAATATTTTGACGGTTATTATCTTTGCAAGTTGGGTTTGAACCCCGAGGTCTGGAATTACGGTCCTGTGGGTTGTATCTATCCCACCACTGTGCACTTGATGAGGTGGTAGATCACTGTTAGGGGTCTGACACCTTTGGTTTATCTGCACTGCCTCGTTGATATTGTTGATATCGTCACCTTGTTTTCTATATCATGATTTTGTTGTCCATGTCTTGTACTGATTTTGGGTCCATTTGATCTCGGCATTCGCTCATCTTTTTTTGATTTTCTGGGTAGTATTCTTCCGGTTTCCATTGGAGAGCCCTGTGTCCTTGTCTCACTTGTGCCAATTCGCAGAGGAGCAGTCTGGTAAAAATTTTATACTCTTCATCTTTTCTTCGGGCTTCATCTTCATGCTTTCTTGCTCTCTCTTCTCCTAAACAATTCCTCCAGATATTTCAGATTGAAATCTCCCTTGCTCGTTTGCTGGACAGGTTTCATAACTATTGGAGGAGATTCGAGAAATCCGGATGGGTCCAGTTCTTGTTCATCGTGGTTATCCCCCATATTATCCAATGGCCTTGGACGATGATGACTTTTCCTTTTTTTTTTGTTTTTGGCTAACTAATTTATCCTAACTTTCTTTTCTTATTTGCACTGAATGAATTGGTGTACTTTTTAAATACAATGTACAGCAATTTTAGACTTTTGTTGTTATCTCTGTTTTATTAATATCAAATAAACAGCACCGATAAAAAAAACTTTTAAACTGTGTTTTATGGTTGAACTCATGCTAAATCTAATACAGTTAAAGTACTATTGTTATTATATTTATTCCTTGTTTAACTCTCTGTGATTATTTTTTACGTTTAATTACAAATTTTATCAATGGCTAATCGGCTATCTCCCTCACGGTTCTTTTGGCCTACTTGCTGCTTTTATGTTTATCACTAAAACCCCAACTACTGCCCTTTTTACTACTGCTAAAATTTCATGTTTAAATCTGCTGCCAACGTATATATTTTACTGCCAATATATATAGAAAAAAATTTTCTTAAGTGCTACCTGTCAAATTATTTCGTTAACATATGTTTTTTTTAAACGCACACAATTTTATTTATATATATAAATATTCTCTAGATCCGGGTATACTCATTTCATTCTCTCTTATTTAAGATTATCATGCATATATATTTACATCATAATTATTGATCTGGTTCACGTCTCATTATTTGGTCTAAGAAAATTTATACACATTGAAAAAAACAAATTACATACAAAATTTAGCCTGGTGACAAAATTTATTTTAGAAATAACTGCATTTAGTGAAGTTACCCCCAGGCGCCATGCCACCAGTTAAAAATATCCATAGACTGTTAGCCTCCCCAAAATTAATTTTAAATTACTATTCCATTTAGCTACGGGCACTCATTAAAACATTCGGATTTTTTTTTTATTTATTACAAATTTTTATTTATTATTACATTTTTAAATTCCATACGATAGCCTATTATATCTAGGTCATTACCATATAAAATTATTTTTATGCTATCTTGTGTGTTGAGCTGCTAAAACTTTATTTTGACAGAAAAACAAAATTTGAAATAGACAGATTGTCACAATATTCACTTGGGGCAATATTTCAGTAATTCACACCATGCATACATAGCATGACTTAAGTGAAAGAAAAAATACAAATAACTCGTATCGCCCTATAGCAAGTTTGGACAGGTTTAGATTATATAGTATACATAATTGAATGCCCGAGTCAAACAAAATTTATGAAATATAATAATATATATATATATTAAATAAACAAATATAGATAATATAGAGTATGAAAAATACTATATATATATATATATCAAAATATAAGGGATTTGGGTGATTAAATATGAACAAAATGCTAAATTAAGCTACAGGAATGCGGGTGTTTAAATAATTAAGATCTACAGGGATGTGGGTGTTTAAATAAACGAGGCCCCACGTTTGGGCAAGCCATGGACCCGGGGAAAAATATATACTATGTAACAGTCAGATTCGTCTATCTTGCTAACACACTGCAGAATTCAAACTATAAACACGAAACTGAACACTCTAGGAGGGGTTGCCTTCTAGATATTTAGGTTCGAATCTAAAGTCTAAACTCACAGTGCCACCTATGTGATAACGCATCTGATGCTACTGATAATACATCCTTTTAGTGGTGCCTGGTTGTCAGGGAGAAACAAAGACACTCTATACTATGAGATAAGTTGGGTTGCTAATTAACGTCTATGGATGGTACAAAAGAAATGTATAAAATAGATATATAGACCAAGACAGTGATAGGGATCAATAAAATAAAAGATCAAAATTAGTTTTATAAGATTTAAAATATTTATTTACATAGTAAGAAATATATATAACGCCCACTGTCTGCTTATATGAGACAGTGATGCTTACTAAAATGGCTGTTAATGTGCATTCCATACAAATTACATTAAAAGGTTGTTAAGTACATAGTCTATACCTCGGGCTAATATAGTATTATGGTAATGTGCTTAAAAGAGATGGGAAGATGTGCGAGCCGCTTTGAGTAAATTATAAAAGTTTAATAAAACATCTGCACATTAAAGTTTAATAAAACATTTTCTTGATTTCGGAAATAGCACGGACCAATGCTTATTAAGCGATAAAGTGGGAATGTGATCAAGGCATTTATTTTATAATTATAATTAAGTTATATTGGGAGGTCGGTGTTGCTAATAAGGTATTTATTACAGGATGAAGGGTGTGATATGTTTAAATAACGGATGCTTTGTAAAATATAAATAAATAAAATTATTGTGAAATGTGAGACAGCTACGGAGGGCATCTCACCATTGATCCGTAGGAATGTGTTGTCACGGACAGCCGAAGTCTGGACTCATCCAAAACTTAGTGACTGGGTGACGGCTGTGTCTAATTCCGAGGTGTGACTTTCAAGTACAAACTCTGCCTGGGAACCGCAGAAAGCGAAATGGAAAATGATCTTGGCTGTTTAAAGCCTTGAAGAGAAACAAAGCGGTCTCGACAACCAATACACTTACTACCAATACTTGACTAACATATATAAAGCATACAAAAAAGGATTTACTTAGATTGAGAAAATGCCTAATCAATTCCCCAATAATTATGTAAAGAAAGTCTGCCCATTCTCAACCTCAATTACGAACTTTGAAATTAAAGCAAAATATTTTAAAATAGGAAAATGCATGCTTGCGGGTTTGAAAAGAAAGCATAGATTTATTTACGCAATCATGCATTTGTGATACATTTAATCATTGACCTCACACATACTCTCACATTAGGTTAAAATCGATAAAATGTGTATTTTAAAGTATAAAATTATTATACGTATTGACTAAGATTAGAATAGCCCTCGAATGAGTGATTCACATGATAATAAAATGGGAATTATTTATAATTTTAAAATGCCTTGGGAATAATTCACTCGGTCAAAGACTACTCTGGCACACTATCATAATAAAATAAAAGATTAATAAATATAAAATATTAACCCAAGGATAGAGAGCAAAATTACTGATTACATTAGAACATTTAAAGGAAAACAATGATAAAGTAAAGTAAAATGGAAAGCAATTTAAATAGCTATAGCATATTAATTATAGGAGAGAATCACAAGAGCTCTTGCGTTAATTTTGGGGATACCTCTGGAGAAGCATTTGCAGGTAGTTTCAGGTAGATTGATTGTCAGCAGGTTCTATACGACTCAGCAGCAAACTCTGGTTATTGTTCATATTTCAGCAGCAGCAGCAGTTTCAGGGTTTCCTATGTGACAGTATTAGATGGTATAGATTTGCGGCCAGCCATTTCCGAGGGAAAAATAGCCTTCTTGCCAGCTCTACTCTGTCATTTCAAAGCTAACAATTTTAAAGGTTGGGTGATTCATAGATATTTCAGATGAGATTGTAGAACATGGTAAAATTTATTTGAAGATGAAACTCAGCTTCAAATACTTGAATTTGCAGGCACGTAGCTATTTGAGTCCAAAAGTTTCAGATAGTTCAGCAACAATTATTTTAGAAAGCTCAGCAATGTTCTTAGAATAAAAAAATACCTCAAAGAATAATGCTAGAAATCTTGCTAGAATGCTAGAATGAAGAACAAAAGAAAACCCTCCTATATATAGTGAAATTACACAATAAAACTGCCCTGGAGCATTACAAAAATATTCCAAAATTTGCCCACTCATCAGCTACAATCAATCCTATCCGAATGTCTAAAGGAATTCAACAAAATTTTAATTAATTTTTATTGTTAATTTCCCTGTCAACATTCAAATTACAACTTTGATTTAATTAAAACAAACTTTTGCTAATTGAAAGAAACGACCTTAAGTGGACATCTGCTGTATTTTTAGATAAGCTCCTATAACATTAAATAATTAAAACTATTGTTCCTACCAGCCCTCATTTATTTTAAACAGAAAATGTATGGCATGATTTAAATCTAAAAGAAAATTATTTTATTTTTAATTTTCAATATTTGAATCCATTTACGAAAGGAATATAAATTTTATTTTAAATCAAAACAAATATTACGACTGTAATATATTTCGTAAACAGATTCAAATAAAATAATTTTAAATAACAATTTATTATTTTAACATAAGTTTTAAATAAATATCCCAGTGTTATTATTTTAACATAAGTTTTAAATAAATATCCCAGTGTGTGCGCAATTACAACCTATATAACCTACTTTTTAAATAAATCTAAATTATGTGAACATACACATAAGCTATAACATTTTATTTATTGGGCATGAGTTATACAATTATATATAACACGCGCGTTGTACTCGTGGTTTAAAATAAGGTATGAGGGTAGGAAAAAGTTGAGAAAAGGTGAAACGAAGATCTGCAAAGCAAATTCTACTGTTTCAGTATCCCTAAAAAAAAAAGGATTATACACTAATTGTAGAATTTCTGGTTACCTACACCATATTTTTATCAGATGTATAATTATTTGTTTTCTCTATTGTGTGGATGTATGATAAATAAATCTATTGCCAGATATATAATTCCTGGTAAAATGAAGTGTGACCATGTTTGAGTAAAATCAGCATCTAGCCAAAAAAAAAAAAAAAGATGGTACATTGCAGAGGAAAACATGTATCAACATTACTATACTGAAGCTTTATATGGTCCTAGAAGAAAATAACAATATAATGAAGTATATATTTAAAAATCAACATAACATTAACCTCCAGAAATAGATATAGATCGATAAACAAAAATATGTACATATTAAGCCATTTTTAATATTTAGTTATCATTATTTTAAATAACCTAAGGAGGATTATAAAATGTATGTATTTGATAAGATAATAAAAAAAATGCATTAGTATAGATTGCTCACCAAATAATAGTAACTTCTAAGGGTTTAGATATTTTGAAATAAAGATAAAATAAACATATTACTGTATATAATCTACAAGTAGATTAGGCAAACAAAAATCTACCAAGAGGAAACAAAACTGTAATATTAATTTTAAAAAGGACTGATACTGAAATGAAATTCATGCAATTGCAAGCACACAAACAAATTATAAGCAGCAATGAATGAAACTATAGAACAACCAGAATCCACAAATAGAAAATTGGAGAAGTTCCATCAACAAATATGTCCTTTACAATTCAAACAGCTACGATCATAAGCATGTTTCAGCAAATCAAGAACAGCATGCAGCAACAAAAATGGCAAAATTAAAAATGTGGCAAGAGTAGAAGGCAAACAACAGATGAAGTAAGATATGGAGGATAGCTAGCAACAATAGCAAGATTTGAAATCGATCAGCAACAAATGAAGGGAGATATAGAGGATAGTTGGTTACAAAAAACACAATATTAGAAACCAAAATGAAGAATGACCAATCACAGATAAAATGAGGTATAGAGTATTCAACAATGGATAAAATTGTAGCATCACAAAAACATACAATTATAATATTTAACTGAATTACTGGAAATAAAAGAACTATAAAAGAGTATAAGACAAAATGTGATGCTGAGGATGATTTAATGTTGAGGTGGAGGAATCAAATGAGGCAGAAAATAAGGCATCAGTGCAAAATTTGAAAAATAAGGCATCAGTGCAAAATTTGAAAAATAAGGCAAGAAACAAAGATAGAATATAGAAGAACCTATAAAAAGCAGTCTCATAAATTGTGAATAATAGGTTGTATAGAAGGATGGTCTAATTTGTTGATTACCCTGGTATATAAACTGAAAAGATTTGTTTGGCTATTGAGGACTAGGTAAACCAAATGAAATTATAAATGGATATCAGATGTATAGAATAGCCACAACTATAAAATCTATTATAGATTACTTTAGTAAAAGAAAAAAATAATTTTAGTAAAAATTAGCAATGATAACTTTAAAAAAAAAAAGCTATTTTAATATAACTTTGTAAATACATTATGAAAATCACTTTAATGGATGATTCATGATATTCAAATAATTTCTATTTCTTGTGTAAAAGTTCAATAATCACGAAAATGCCCATGCAGTAAATCTTAACATAATAAGTACAATTTTTTTTTCTTTGTATGAAGGCTTCTTAAAACTTGTAAACCAATATGATGAAATTAACTTTTTAAGAAGATAAATCTGCAAACATTAAACCATTGAAAAACAGTCAGGTAATATAAAACATAATAGTTAAATTTATAGTAAGTAAAATAATACTTTAGAATACAGGTAGATGTTCAGATTATTTTTTTAGGTGAAGAGAAAAATATATTTCCATGATACTATCCCTAATTTAACAAAAGGTTATTTAAAAGGCTATCATATGTATGTCCATATGTTATAAAAATATAACTATCAAACTTTAAGAAGATATAGCTGGGCAAATAAGCTTCCTTAAATTAGAAGAGAAGTTGAAAATGTTTTTACTATCTATAGTTATAATTTGAAATGATTATTTATAGGATCAAGATAAATATTTAATAGATGAGATAAAAGTTATTGACAGTAATCTGGGAATTATTACACAGATCGTATAATAAATCTTAATACTTGAAATATAATGCACATATTTTAAATTGTTCACTTACACAGAAAGAATAAGTGATTGTTTGTTGAAAAGATGTGTTGTCGTGCAATCATTGATTTATAAAAGGATACTTAAAAATATAATGCGTTAAGTTTCAATTTAAAATAATTAAAGCCAATGTAAAAGAAAATGTTTTTAATGTTGAAAGTAAACATTAAAGATAAAATAAAGCTATTATATATATTGTTTATTATTCATATTAAATAAATTTTTATTAAGACTTTTAAAAAGAGAATCTTTAATCAGCATCTAGTTGTGTTTAAAATTAACGTTCACTTTTTGCAAAAAAAAAAAAGTTAGTTAAACAATGGATCTAAAAGAAGAGATATTTTTAAAATTTATTTTTTTTAAACTTAGAATTGAATAGAATTTTCCTTTTATTTTATAAATGTCTTTATAATATAACAATTTGTCAGAGAATATCAACTTAAGCCCCAACAGTTTCCTTCTTTCAAAATGAAAATTTGTGGGTACTTTGTTTATGAAATTAAGATTCCAAGTAAGCATATTTTCTAAATTTATAATCAACAAACCATAGACATTATTAAAATGATTTAATTAAATGCATGTGTGTGATCAAGTGTGTCAGCAGTATGAGATAGCGTGGATAGTTAAGGGTCGTGTGAAAGTCTGAGTTCAAGCCCCTATATATTACATATTGGAGTCAGGTATGAAAAAGCCTGTCCTGTAGAAAAAAATCATATATTAAATGGTTATAATATATTCGGAAGTCAATCTTCACACATGCGCTATTTTAATATAAATTGAGGCAAAGATTTTTAAAAACAAGTGAATTCACTTCCTAATATATTACAATAATACTGTGATGTATAAAAAAACAAAAAACAAATATTTATCAATATATTTAAATGATTATAATATATAGGGTATATGAGCACAGACTTTCACACCACCCACCACTCTATCTCATAACACTGATACACTTGAACACATATATGTTGAAAAGATAAATAATCACCAATAACCGTATTTCATGCTAAACCAGCAATCAACAGTTGGTCCAGATTACCATCTCTACACATATATATTATAAGTGCTCAGATATATATTAAGATAGCCAATCTTCATACTTTAATGGACAGGCTTCAATCTACTCCACACACCAACTCTTCAACTGTCCATCCAATTGAAAATCTGATGATGGAATGCTCAAAGGCCACCCCGAGGCAGAGATTCTTGTCTATCTTAATATATATCTGAGCACTTATAATATATATATATATGTGTAGAGATGGTAATCTGGACCAACTGATGATTGCTGGCTTAGCTTGAAATATGTATATTGGTGATTATTTATCTTTTCAACATATATGTGTTCAAGTGTATCAGTGTTATGAGATAGAGTGGAGAGTGGTGGGTGGTGTGAAAGTCTGTGCTCATATACCCTATATATTACATATATAGACACAGGTATATAATAAGCCTGTGTTTCAGTTATGACATAGTAGAGGTGTCTACCCATCCCTTGTATATGTATTAAATGGATTATGTCCTATACATGAGGGGTCAGATTGATGTATGGTCAACATGGGTGTGACAAGAATCTCGGCCTCAGGGTGCCTTTGATCATTCCATCATCAGATTTTCAATTGGATGGACAGTTGAAGAGTTGGAGTGTGGAGTAGATTGAAGCCTGTCCATTAAAGTATGAAGATTGGCTATCTTAATATATATCTGAGCACTTATAATATATATATATGTGTAGAGATGGTAATCTGGACCAACTGATGATTGCTGGTTTAGCATGAAATATGTATATTGGTGATTATTTATCTTTTCAACATATATGTGTTCAAGGGTATCAGTGTTATGAGAGAGTGGAGAGTGGTGGGTGGTGTGAAAGTCTGTGCTCATATACCCTATATATTACATATATAGACACAGGTATATAATAAGCCTGTTTCAGTTATTAAATGATTATAGAAAGTTTTCTTATTCACTATGCTATAAAAAGCCAAGAAAAATCTCCAGAGAATGTCATAGGTAAAATTATTTCATTGGAAGCATATATTCATTACTACTACAAAGGAGCACTCCATCAAAGAAAATACATAAAGGCATCTATAGCAATCTGTCAAAGTAAAGGAATTGGAAACTTGTATGCAATTTGAAATCAAATTCTAAAATAAAACAAAAAAAGAAATTTAATTAATAATGCTAACATTTTAATTTTATTTTGTTCAAAGTACATTTGTTTGTTTTGTTAACACGGATGTGACCAGAAGGTCACAAGCATACATAGAAATGTTTTGGCTTATCAGTGATTTGTTAAAGAGAAAAATGCCTCAAATAAGTTTTTTTTTTACATTTATATTCTAAAGTTTATAAAAATAGTAAATACTCAATATGAATTAATATATGTTGCTTACTCATTAAATTTTTTTGTCAAATATAAAATTTGTTATTTAAATTATACAATTAGAGAAAGAAAATGATATTAAGATTGATCCTGTTGAAATTAAATCATAATTCTGAGTGGAACTAGATTAAATAATTAAAATATAAACAAGTAAAATGTTTAATTGCAAATACCTATACAAAGTGAAGTACATATGAATATTTGTTGAATGAAACTATTTAAGAATTACTTCTATTATTATTATCTACTGTAACAGTACAAAAACCTGGGGTGGTGACGCTCATCATCATCAAACCCACTTAATACATCCAATTTAAATATTAAAAAAATGAATGCACATGAAATAAAGAAGAGATCAGAAAAAAAAATAACTACAAGTTCACTAGCATTATAGAGAATACATCATTCATCATCATGAATGATCAACAATAAAAATCAACAGTCAATCTTGTGACTGGATTTGAAATGGGTTCACTAAAAACAAGCTAATTTTCTAGCCACTGCCAAACTTAGCGCAGAAATAAAAACAATATTTTGGATCCACATAACTAAGTGCTAATCCATCAGAATATTAAAAAAATAAAATAATGCTGATACAGAAAATAATGATCATCATCAATACTCTGACAATGGGCACTTAGTACTATTAATGTACTGGCCAACTATTAACTAATTTAAAAAATGTAATATGTAGTGCATGGACTTTAAAGAATATATCTTTGTGCCAATCAGTATCATATGAATGTACAAAACACTAACCATAATCCCCAATCCATATAACTGACCATTATGCACGAATCCAGCTCAGGGAGTAAAAGCTCTATAATTGTTACTGAAAACAAGAGATAATACCAACATATAACATTCTAAACCTATTTTAGGATTGATATATAAATTCACTGGAGTAACTTAAACAATGAAATATCAATTTATTAATTAGAAACAATAACAATAAATGAAAGATCTGTAGATTATGCTATAAATATGAATACATCATTCTGATTTTGATTAAAATAATATAAAAAAATATGCTATTGCATTGTAATTTACATACATCTCAGGTTTACATAAAACACACACATATAAGTACTCAGATGTGTTGTACAATAATTTAAAATTAACATCTTTTAATTGTCATAAACCAATAATAAAAATTCATTTTTATAATATATAATAATGTTAACATATGTAATTGATGACAGATATTAATATATATATGGGTACCAATTCAAGTATATGGATACACATTGGCATTTATAAAAAAAATAAACTTATTAAATCTATATATTTTTATAAATTAACTTGATGATGAAAACATATATAAACTACACATATATGTGAATATTATTATCCCTCTACAAATCAAAGTTATTAATTAATTCATTATTTTTAATGGTAAGTAAAAGTTTTTTCTTACGAAAAAAAAAAAAAACATTGCTAGATCCAGTTTGGAAAGTCTTTTTAAAATTTACACTTTTGTGGCTTCATTTTCAATGTTTTTTAAAAAAAGACTTGTGGAGTTTTCCTTTTCTAACTCCAAAATAAAATAAAACTGGAAATATTTCTATTAATAATTACAGAGGCAAATCCTCTAGAAACAAATGTCATTTATTTAAGCAAACTTATTTACTTTTAAACTTCTAAATTAGAGATTTAAACTGCAAGGTTAATTATTTAAAGTAATATTTCAATAAATTTTTTTTACTCACCAACTAATATCGGTTCATGAAGTAAATCTCCTGTATGCAATCTATATATATAATGCAGTAACTTTGTGCTTCTCTGCCTATAGATAAAGCAGCACGTGTACAAAATCAGCAAAATAAACCTTCAGCAAACTGATTAGCACTGGAATCTCTCAGTAATCTGGTGCATTATAAATAATCATGTTCATAATAGAGTAGTATAATGTCTTATTGACATTTTCAGGAGAGGTATACATCAGGTAACTGTTGATGATGACATTTAGTCAGCTCAATTGTCTCTATCATTTCAAAGCCTTCAGGTAAGCAAACTGTCTAATAAACAATATGGGCTATGAACCATAAAGAGCTGGGACACCTTGCTTTCAGTTATAACTTCATAATAATAATGCTAAATCACTATCTCTTCCTTTGATCTTTTAAATTCATCTTTTATACTGTAGTGTGGAATTTAAAAACAATTAAGTAAATTCTTTCTTCATATTAATCAAAAAAAGTTAATGACTCTTTTAAGTTCACCTTAATTAAAACCAAATTATCTTAAAGTTTTCTTAATTCTTTCAATATCTTTGTATGATTTTATCAAATATGTTGTACAAACTTTAAAAAAATGTCTTAATCTTATTAAAATAGTGGAATTTTATAATTACCAGTATATCTATTATAACATAAAAACATGTTTATTTTAATTATCACTCAGAATTACCTTCCTTAAAATGTTTGATTGAAAATATTTTTTTTTAAATTCAAAATTATTATTTAACTCTTAACTGTTATTTCAGTATAATACAATAAATATTTACAAAAAAAATTGTATTTATTTCTACTTTTCCTATCTACTTTATATATATATACATGCACAAACATTATTAGGTTGATGTATGCCATGAGACACATAACTGTTTCACTACTCAGTTACTATTCCAGTGAGAAAATAATAAAAAAAAACAATCTTAAATATTAAATAACATTCTTTATTTTAATCTTTGATAAAAAATATAGATATGTGAGAATTAAAAGTGCATACCTAAGTGTTCGATATAAACACATGTTCAAACTTATTTATATTTGTTTTATAACTATTGATAATAAAAGTAATTTTAAAAAATTATAAATATTTCTGAAAATCAAATTGAGTGTTTGTAAAGTAAATATATATATATATATATCTGACCTTTATTTGTTTTACATATACATAATAGGTTCTTCAAATGGAAAATGCTGAATGAGAAATGTAGATGGAAAATATATATAAATGTGGAAGTACTTTAGAAGGAAAGTCTTGTCATTATGACATATTAGTAACAGAATAAAACGATTACTTATAGATACTTTCTGAAGAACAATGCCTAACTAAAAGAGCAAATGAAAAATAAGGTGACTTTCCTCTCTCTTGTAATCTGGATTTCTTACAGTATTGGCTAGATTTTGTGCCTCTTTCAAGTCTTTTTTTTTCTATTTCATTCATTAATTATCTTGATGTTAGTATAATATTTAAATATTTGGAAATAGAAACCAGAAAAATTATCACTTTAACAACTGAAACATCAATTGAAGTATGCTTATTAACAGCAACGAAACTAAAAAAAGAAAACTTCAGGTTTTAAGAAATTATACAAAAGAGAAATAATGCACATTATAAAAATATACACATATTTTAAATAGCATTTTATTATTTATTCCTATATGTATCTATTACAAAATATTTATCATCATCAACCATTATCAATCCACTACAGGATGAAAGTCTCTCCAAGTTCAATCCATCTTCTCTGAACTCTAGCCTCTCTTCTCCACATCACCCCTCCACACATTCTTATTTCATTAATCCATCCCACATATAGTCTATTTGTGGCCTTTTTACAATCTCTTGGAATCCAATTTAAGATTTCCAATTGTCCATCTATTATCATCTTTTCTACCAATAAATCCAACCCAACTCCACTTGTCTTTTAACTCTTTCAATGATGTCAGTAACACCTGTTTGTTCTCTTACCCATGTATTGTGTTTTCAACCTCTTCTTGTTACTCCTAATATGCATCTCTCCATACTTCTTTGAGTGGTCTGAAGTCTCTGTATTGCTCTTCTATTAAGTATCCATCTGAGATCCATAAGTAAAAACTGATAAAACATATTTATTAAAATCTTCCTTTCCAAACACATAGGCATATTTCCTTTTAATATGAAGTTATTTCTACCAAAAGCATTCCAAACATCTTTAATTCTATGATTAATTTCATTCATCATGTTTCCATCTGTAATAATAATCTGACCAAGGTATTTGTAATGGTTAACTTCTTCTACCCCATCAGAATCAATCTTTATTTTCATCTTTTGAGAAATTCCATTGAACATTACTTTAGTTTTTTTGACATTTACCTTTAACCCTACTTTCTTACTCTCATTTGATAAACATTTCCTGAAGCTCTGAAGCATTATTTATAAAAACAAATACATCACCTGAAAAATCTAAATGACTTAAATAATCTCCCTTTACTTTTACTCCTTTGGCTTCCATTTTAATCACAAATTATTTCTTACAGCACTGCAGTAAAATGTTTTAAAGATATGGAGTCATCCTGGTTTATACTCTTCTCAATGTTAACCTTCCTAGTGTCATTATGTAATCTAATTGTTGTTGCATTTTTATAAATATTCTTCAGAATATGACAATATCCTGGGTCTATATCTTGATGATTCAATGCTTTAATCACTGAAGAAATGCTTATACAATCAAATGCCTTTTCATAATATACAAATCTAAAACATAATGGCAAGTCATATTCATTAGTCCTTTCTATACTTGGATATGATCTACTGTACTAAAATCACTTTTAAACCCAGCTTGTTGCCAAAAAAATTTCTATTTCTTTATTTGCTTCTTTTAATATATCGATTATAATTCCATCATTACCTGGAGCTTTTTCTTTCTTCATAAATTTAATTGCATGTCTCACTTCTTCATGGGCAATGATATCATCTCTCTTTTTAGTAATAGTTACATCTTTTTTTCCTTATTGCAGATATAAGTTTCCTATCAATACCAAATGTTGTTTTACATTCTTGAGACTTTTACTCTCTTCTATAGCTTTCTTTGCTAGTTCACAAATATAATTTCTTATATCATTATGAACTCTTTTTTGCACCATTTTACAAAATTCGAGATGTTCAATCCTTCTTAATGCATCATTTTTATATATCTTCATATTTCTTCTTTTCTTCATAAATTCTCTAATCTCAATATAAATTTTATTGGTCAATTGCTCCTTTTTTTTTTTTTATCAGATATCTTTGCTGCAATTTTTAAAAGTGTATCAGTTATTTTCAATTAATTTTGTTCAAATCTGAATCATACTTAAAATCTACTATTTTAAAACAATTTGCAAGTTCTAATTTAAATTCATTAGAATGCTTCTGAAGATTAGGAATATCAACTGTAAATATTGTTTTTCTTAATAATTTGTGATTCTCTAGTTTTGCATTAACACATATCTTACATTTTATTAATCAATGTTCACTTCCTGTGTCGAATTTATTAAGAACATTACAATCTTGAAATATGTATTATCTGTTTGTCAAAATATAATCCAATTCTGCTGTATCTTCATTTGAATGCTTCCATGTCCATTTTCTTTAAACATTTTTCTCAAAAAAAGAATTCATGGTATAGTTTTTCTTTTTCTGAAAACTCCACAAGTCTATTTTCTCTCTCTTTTCTATTACTATAACCAAATTTATCTACAGCACTTTCATCTTTCATTTCCCAATTCTAGTCTTAAAGTCTCCCATAACAATTTTAAAATGTTGTTTAGTCTGATCAAAAGCCTTTTGCACATCCATATAAAAATCTTCTACTACTTCATTGTTATGAAAACTTGTTGCAATATAAACCTGAACTATCTGCATTTGATATCTGCTATTAAGTTGAATAATTAATCTTGCCACTCTGTCCGATACACCATCAATCTCCACAATGTTGTTCTTCCACTTTTTATTTATAATGAATCCTACTTCACTTATATTTCTATTATTTGTGCCTTTGTAGGTAGAGTACATGTCCACTTTAAATCAATTGTCTCTCCACCTTTTCTTCTAGCTTCACAAATTCCAATAATTTTCCATTTAATTTGAGACAATTCTTCCAATTCCTGCAATCTTGCTTCACTTAAAAATGATCCACAGTTGTAAGTACCTAAATTAAAAGCCATCATCAAATGGCAGCCTGGGTCCACAATCAGGAGATTCTTAGCACCCTCCATCTTTGGCCAACAACTGCTACCTTGGATGGTAACTTTACAGCCTCCTGGCAATAAGGACCATGATTTTCATTAACACATATATTCATTCTACCTTATCAGACAATTGTGAAGAAAGACCATGATGTTTCTTGATCTTAAACTCAAAGGCAAAAAGCCAATAAATTTACCACACTGGCTAATGCATGTTGGTGAGCAGTCAATCCATGTCCATATACTATATGAATAATCACATAGTAATAATAGCTGCAACAACAAGAACATATGGAGTGGACATTAGAGATTTGTCCTGCTCAGTTCCTTTAAATTTTATTATAATTGTGGAGAAATTTTAAAAATTGTTAATTTTTTTTTCCTTTAGGATAAAAGAAAAAAAATCAACTCTAAGAGTAATGTTTTTTCAAAGATAAATTTAAAATATATTTTAATTACTTAAACACACACACACATATATATATGATATATGTAAGCTTTAATATAAATGTTAGTTCTACAGCAGGCATATATTTCTATAATCTGACTTTTTTTTTTTGTCATGTAACACAATGGATAATGTTTCAAATGTAATTAGATGAAATGGTATCACACATACATAATTACAATCCATATTTATATAATTCGAACAAATAAAAAAATATATGAATCAGATGAAATATGAATGAATTAAAAATTGGCACTCTCATGTAGTGAAAAGTGGACTTGTCCACGTCCCCATTGGTCATTTCGTGGTCAATGGGTGATTACAGCGATGCATGTGCAGCCAGTAACATCTGACATTTGTGACTAAATGCACCTGTGTAGCGATTGACAATGTGTGGAATATTTAATTTCTTTATTTTTATGTAAATTTGACATCATTATTTTTATTTTATTTATTTTTTAATGTAAAAGTTTACCCAAGTTTAAAAATAAAAATCTTTCCAGTTACTTCTTGACCGTTGGTTCCACTAATAAAAAGACCAAAACAATGACAGAAAATATCTTGACGTACAATGCCAAACTCAAAATGATTGGCCAGATTGCTGGTCATTGGAATAAAAATATGATTTTTGCTCAAAAAATGAACGATTAAATATGCACAAAATGAAACTTGGCTGCACATCTTGCAGAAACGTTAGAATTCTTGGAACTGAAGCAACAATAAAAATGAAAATTTCCAAAGAATGGGCCAACAATAAAATCACCTATTCTGTAAAGATAGAAATTACAATTGAGCTCACTTTGGAAAAAAAATTTCGATCGCAGAGAATCTGCTGCACACACAGCAGTGTTAAAAATGATTTTTGAAACCAAAAAAAAAAGATTGAAAACATTTTTTTTAAATCATTATCTTACAAAAAAGTAATATTAGTAAAATTTTCTCAAACTGCATATAAAGTAACAAAAGAAAATCAATCATTCTCTACTTTTAAAAGTGAAATTAATTTGCAAGAACTGAATGGAATTGAAATGGGTCATATTCTTCATTAAACAAATGCATGCATTAATATCACCAACCATATAAATTATGAAATGAGAAAAAAATGTAGAAAAAAAATGTGTTCAATTGAAATATATAATTTCATTGATAATTGATGAATCAACTACCATAAGTGAAAAAACTACCCTTATTGTGTTTTGTTCGATGCTGTAGCGAAAGTGTTGAAATGAATTCACCAATTAATTTATTTTTTAGACTTGATTGAATTTGAAAACATAATGGCAAAAGAAATATTTGAAGCCTTACTCCAATGTCTTGAATTTTATGGTATGACAGATTATTTTAATAAATATTTAATTTCAATAGCATTTGATGGTGCTGCTGTAATGTTAGAATATAAAAGTGGAATGAAAGAATTGTTGACATCCTTCCATTATAGTTTGTCATTGCGTTAATCATAGATTAGAATTATCAGTAAGTGCTGTTGTAAAAAAAATTTCAGGAATCAATAGGTTCAAATCATTTATTGATAAACTTTGTTTTATATCACGTATTACTGAGAAATAATAGAGAATTACATAAATGTGCAGAATCACTAGGCATTGGGCTGCTAAAAATTGGAAGAGTTTTAAGTACTAAATGGGTGGTGTCTAGTTTTCATTCAGTTTTAGCTATGTGAAATAATTTTGAATCTCTTATGTATCATTTTGAAAAAGCAATGAATGATCCTACAAGAGATAAAAATGATAAATGTACTTATGATGGCTTAAAGAAAAAAATAACATCTACAGCTTTTTTATTGGATGTAGCATTGATGTGTGATGCTTTCCAAGAATTGTCAGAACTAGGTCTGGACCTATAAGACCACAATAGTGAATCTTTCCATTGCAAATCAAAAAATATATGCACTAGTTGAAATTTTTGAAGAAAGAAAACAGAATTTTGGACCCTTTTATAAATGTGCTGTAGCTGCTGTACATGATCTGCATTTTTGTGTAGTTTCACTTCATGCGAAAGTTTCCAAAAAATGATCCTTCTATTGACCTGAAAACATTTTATACCATGATAAAAAAGTCAATTGAAAAAAGGATGTTAGATCGCAAAGATGTTGAGTTTGCAATTTGGGCTTGCGTACTTGACCAAAAATAATGGCTTGAAGATATTGATATTCAGTTAACATTTGGAGAGATTGAAATTAAAAACATGTCAATCAGACTACAACTAAATGAAAGAGAAATGATTGTGGATTTTACAAATACATTCTCAAAAAACTTATCCTGAAAAACTATTGTGTTTGATATATGCTCTGAATTCTATTCCCATTTCTTCAAGTAAATGTAAATGTGGGTTTTACCCCAACAAGATCTTCATTGAAGATTTTGTTGAAGATTAAAACAGTTTCGACACTTTTGTTCATCAAGCTCATTGTATCACCTTTGACACTTTTTCATTCTTCAAAATGCATTGATCTGTGGTTACTCCGAGGACATCATTTGGCCATACACACTAAGAAAAAGAATTGAGATGATTTGTCAGACGAGAGTTAGACAAAATTTTGAAAATCACTATAAACTTTTATTCAGTTATATAGTTTTACAATTTCATTTTACATTTAGTTATCAGTTGTATATTTGTATTTGTTTTTTTAACTTTAGATTTGACATGTCTAAAATAAAAATATTATGATAAATTTTGTTATTTTTTTTATTTGCTTCACAGCATTAGAAAATCTTTAAATTTCATTTAATTGATATTTGAATATAAATTTCTTCAGTAAAAGGGCTTGCTAAAAAGTTAAGTTCCGGCATCTTTTTTTTGTTTTAAAACAAAGCCCTGATTATAACCATATATTATTTATATTTCTCAGAATAAATATAAGTAAAGAAGTTTCCTGTAAATATTTTATTTTTTTGCCTATTTTAATTCATTCCTATAATCATACATATATCAAAATGTGGTATGTAATTATTATTTCAAAGAAATACATAATCTTTCATAAAATTGAAGATTTTAAATTAGTAAAAAAAAATATTTACATGCCATTGCTTTTTTATTTTTTTATCTTCTGGTTAATCATCCAAAGTCATACATTTAATATTAATATTAAGAATTTTATCTAGAAAATTAAAAACCCAGATTTCTATTTTAAATTATGCAGGTACCATCCATGTAAGACTAGAGAGCTACATATCCTACTTATATGATAATAATCATATATATTAACCACAATAATGCTTAAATAGAATCTTGATTATTTTACATTTGACATAGAAGACTTGCACAAATTATTTATATATAAAACTCTCATTGAAATGAAGTTTATTTATTTATTCATGATATTGTATATACATTTCATTTTAATCAGAATTTCACAAACATGACATAAGCAAATATATATGTGTATAACTTAGTAGCAATTATTATTATGATTGATACTAATATGAAAGTCATTTAAAATTTTGCCCAAGTTCATATGTGAAATATGTCAGCAAAACAACATATGGTATATATAATAAGCAAACAACCATGAAGAGTAATTGTCATCATGTTTAATGCACCATTGCTTATAGATTTTGCGAGTGTGCATAAATATTAAACATTAATGAATAGATTCAGTCAGCTCATTTATTAATTTCCTATAATTTTTGTTGACAAAAGGTACATTATCAATGTTATTTAGCAGGAAAAATATTTTAATCATACTTTTATTTTAAAATTCCAAGATAAATAAAAAGATTATTAAGACTTCAATAATTACATCAGGTATATGTTTATTTATTTTGGATTGTTTTGTTGTTAGTCATTAATAAGTTCTCATTCATTTTGGGTTTTATAGATATTTGTGAATATAAGCTATTTTTGTTGGGTTTATATTATGATTTCATTATATGATCTTTCCCTTATTAAAATATATATATAAGACAAACTTACCTCCTGAATAGCATGACTAGCATGCTCACTGCCAGTAATTAACACACGAACATTTATTTACGCACATATATATAAAATTTAGCATTATTATTTGAGTATGTTTACATTTTAAATTTTATCTTACATTTTTAACTTTGATTTTAGATTTTAATTTACATTTTAATTTTTATAAGTTCGCACAGATGGATTTATAAATGTTTGTTTTATAATGTTGAGTATAGATCGGTTACATAGATTACACAGTCAAAAACATTTCAAAATAAACATAAATGATCAAAATATAAAATCATTGGTGGAATTGCAGAGGGAAATTTATAAGAAACCCAATGGCATTCATCATAAGATGTCGCATTGACACCAATAACTTAAAACACATCCGAATAAATACATTTTAGATACTCACCGTAAGGTATCGTTATTTATCAAATATCTATATATTTTGATCAAATATGAAAACCAAAAACATAATTAACCGATAACGAATCCATGCAAGCGTCTATACCCAACTTAAATTTAATGCATTTTTATTTAGTGTCGAGTATGAATATACTACATAGATTTACATTTGAAAAGAAAACATTCAATCCCTTATTTAACCTTAGGCCAAAAGTTTGCAGCTAAACAAACGTCAATCCATCTGATATAACAATGTATTCAATATAACACGAATACGGCAACACAAAATAGATTAAGAGAAAAAATTGACTCTTGCCAGATAGGAATACTACATCTATCTGACAATAAGAACAATAAAAAAAAACTCCATAGGAAGAGACAGCGGTCCTTTTTGCCGGCTTACGATCCCATTCCATATGCAAAATGATTGTGTGCTGCATATACAGCGATTCTGCAAGTAGCGAAACTCGTATTACATCTACTAATTACATCAATATATCCAATCCATTGACCCAATTCAACTACAAAACAAATAACCTAAGATTACCCTCCCCTAATATAACTTTACAAATCTATATAGCCATTCACGCCCGACTTCAGTTTAACATTTATATAATTTAGTCTAACAAAAAACAAAAATCATAATAAAAACTTAAAAGAACAAAAAAAAAAAATGGAAATGATTTTACAAAAGAAATACATTCTATAAAAATAATTACTAACTAATTTAGTTTGGTCAGATAGGATTCTATTTCTATAAATTAAATATTGGGAAAGTTTATATTTTAGAGTTCTTAGTGTTTTCAAATTAATATTCATTTAAGTTCTAACGTACCTACGGTTTTAGAAATGTTCATTAGTTATACGTCTTACTGTTTTAGAAAAGTTCATCCTTTACAGTTGCTTGCTGTTTAGAATCCAGCGTTAAATTCCCCCGATGATCCTGTGGTCCTCAATATAAGAAAAGCAATGTTTCATTTTCCTTTTTTATAACAACTGAAAGAATTGAAAGTGCGTCTTTCAATCCCTTCATATCCAACTCTCCGACTTAACACATCTCCGTCTTCTCTTAAATTTTTTTCACTCAACTAAAAATTTATTTCCAACTTTTTCTTTTATATGTAACTTTCGGATCCAATGGACGTTACATCATCGATGATGATGATCCTTCTGTTGAGGTCCGATTTCCCGATGAATTTCTCTCATTTGCTATTAGTTTCTATTGTTTTCCTATCTGACCATTGCTTATACATTTAAATGCCCAAGGGTTAGTTTACATTTAACTAATTAAAACAATCATTTTCATTTTCTGATTAATTATATGTTTTCCAAACTTAAAAATATATTTTAATCTCTAAAACTTTTTGTTGAAAGATTAAGTTTTTCTATTTTTAATAAAGTTTTATTTTAATAACTTTTTTTATCTGTGTGATTTTATATATAGATGAGTTTAAGATGATTTTTTAATTTTCGATTTTTAATTCTTAAAAAAAGAAGTTTTTATTTGCGAACTTTTATTTTTTTCATGTTTACTAATAATAAAAAAATAATGTAATGGCGTATGTGCCCGTTACATATCAGTAAACTTGCTTAAAAAAAAATGAACAAAAAAAAAAATATTTTACTTAGGGTTAGTAATTACGGTACACGATTAACGAAAATTTACAAAAACATTCGGTTAGTATTTTTACGAAAAGACTATATACAAAAAAAAAAATGTTGACCATCGCTTTCCTAAGAACCACCACGTTTACGCCCCCTCCCCCCAAGAGTTCTATTTTTTATACATCTTATTCTTACACACGGCATGACAAGCAAGTTATTTATTTAGGAAGGTTGCATCAAGGTAAATATGTTTTAAGAAATAATAGGTCTATACATGTATATTTGCAGCACAATTATAAATACCACCAACTTATTTATGACTGATTGAAATGCTTAAATAGGATTACACTGAAGTAAATTCCCAATGGTACTCATCGTAAGGTACCACATTTACCATCATAAACTTACGTGGCTGTGCGTGCCTATACACATAAAAGCATAATATATATTAATAAAAAAAAACATTAATTGCAACCTTTTGACTTTCTTTTTAACAAAATACAATTTAAAATTATTAATACTTTCTTGTGTTTAATATATGTGCTATTTCTATCTGGCAGCACTTTTAGAACAAAATTCAAAGTATAACTTTACGTTAAAACACAAAAAATATTTATACAGAAAAATGTCACTGGCATGATTTATCTTTAAAATTCTCAGAGCACTCGGTGGTTTATTAAAGATCGGCCCCAGTTGGGAGACCATTATAACGATCCAGAAGAATAAAGGAGACTTAACGTATCTACACTACAGGGTGCCACTAGGCATTTGAACCTAGAAAATTTATACAGTAGGCAGATACGTAAGTCAAAAAAAAAATTTATTTTATATATTTTGATTCCGGTCGTTAGCCCATTGTCTCTAGCTCAGTGGAATAGCAGAGATTTATATTTTATAATAAATTCTTATCTAAGAATATATAAAAAAGACTAAAATAAGCCACTGCCAGTAATTAACACACGAACATTTATTTACGCACATATATATAAAATTTAGCTTTTTTTTTTGAGTATGTTTACATTTTAAAATTTAACTTACATTTTTAACTTTGATTTTAGATTTTAATTTACATTTTAATTTTTATAAGTTCGCACAGATGGATTTATAAATGTTTGTTTTATAATGTTGAGTATAGATCGGTTACATAGATTACACGGTCAAGAACATTTGAAAATAAACATAAACGATCAAAATATAAAATCATTGGTGGAATTGCAGAGGGAAATTTATAAGAAACCCAATGGCATTCATCATAAGATGTCGCATTGACACCAATAACTTAAAAGACATCCGAATAAATACATTTTAGATACTCACCGTAAGGTATCGTTATTTACCGAATGTCTATATATTTTGATCAAATATGAAAACCAAAAACATAATTAACCGATAATGAATCCATGCAAGCGTCTATACCCAACTTAAATTTAATGCATTTTTATTTGCATTTGAAAAGAATGAATATACTACATAGATTTGCATTTGAAAAGAAAACATTCAATCCCTTATTTAACCTTAGGCCAAAAGTTTGCAGCTAAAGCAACGTCAATCCATCTGATATATCGATGTATTCAATATAACACGAATACAGCAGCACAAAATAGGTTAAGAGAAGAAATTGACTACATCTATCTGATGATAAGAGCAATAAAAAAAAAACTCCATAGGAAGGGACAGCGGTCCTTTTTGCCGGCTTACGATCCCATTCCATAGGCAAAACGATTGTGTGCGGCGTATACAGCGATTCTGCATGTAGCGAATCTCGTATTACATCTACTAATTACATCAATATATCCAATCCATTGCCCCAATTCAACTGCAAAACAAATAACCTAAGATTACCCTCCCCTAATATAACTTTACAAATCTATATAGCCATTCACGCCCGACTTCAGTTTAACATTTATATAATTTAGTCTAACGAAAAACAAAAATCATAATAAAAACTTAAAAGAACAAAAAAATAAATAAATAAATGGAAATGATTTTACAAAAGAAATACATTCTATAAAAATAATTACTAACTAATTTAGTTTGGTCAGATAGGATTCTATTTCTATAAATTAAATATTGGGAAAGTTTACATTTTAGAGTTCTTAGTGTTTTCAAATTAATATTCATTTAAGTTCTAATGTGCTTACGGTTTTAGAAATGTTCATTAGTTTATACTTCTTACTGTTTTAGAAAAGTTCATCCTTTACAGTTGCTTGCCATTTAGAATCCAGCGTTAAATTTCCCCGATGATCCTGTGGTCCTCAATATAAGAAAAGCGATGTTTCATTTTCCTTTTTTATAACAACTGAAAGAATTGAAAGTGCGTCTTTCAATCCCTTCACCTACAACTCTCCGACTTAACACATCTCCGTCTTCTCTTAAATTTTCTTTACTCAACTAAAAATTTGTTTCCAACTTTTTCTTTTATATGTAACTTTCAGATCCAATGGACATTACATCATCGCTGATGATGATCCTTCCGTTGAAGTCCGATTTCCCGATGGATTTCTCTCATTTGCTATTAGTTTCTATTGTTTTCCTATCTGACTGTTGCTTATACATTTAAATTCCCAAGGGCTAGTTTACATTTAACTAATTAAAACAATCATTTCCATTTTCTGATTAATTAATGTGTTTTCCAAACTTAAAGATATATTTTTATCTCTAAATCTTTTTGTTGAAAGAT
Organism: Epiperipatus broadwayi; assembly: GCA_028023455.1. NCBI lineage: Eukaryota > Metazoa > Onychophora > Udeonychophora > Euonychophora > Peripatidae > Epiperipatus > Epiperipatus broadwayi. Next base: position 15,127,166 of record JAQFVV010000013.1, read on the forward strand.
TTAGTTTTTCTATTTTTAATAAAGTTTTATTTTAATAATTTTTTTTATCTGTGCGATTTTATATATAGACGAGTTTAAGATGATTTTTTAATTTTCAATTTTTAATTCTTAAAAAAAGAAGTTTTTATTTGCGAACTTTTATTTTTTTCATGTTTACTAATAATAAAAAAATAATGTAACGGCATATGTGCCCGTTACAATATTATATTTTTTTTTTTAAAAAAATGCTAAACAGAAATGGACATGAAAGCATCCAAATAAAGATATAGCATAACTGGATTATATTTTGACTAACAGAACATATGTATTTCAAGATTTTAATGTTCTTAATATATTCAACAAGAAAGTAATCATTGATTAGTGGATTATGATACACATTAGTACAAGACTACAAAAACAAAAAATTAATAAAAAAAAAGCAATATTCTTAATCTTCACAAACATTCCAATAATTAGAACTTGAAAATTTTTTAAAAATATTAACAGATTTGGAATATAATTAAAATTTGAATGCAATCAATAGGAGGATAACTGATACACTATTAAGAACTGCAACAAAGGCAGCTGGTATAAAAAAAGTAGCAACTGATCAGTAAAAGTAGCAACTGAGACAAGATAATTTATGAAGAAAAGAAGAAATATGAAAATATATAAAAATTAACCATTAATAATTGAATAGCTAGAATTTTGTAAAATGGTACAAAAAAGAGTTAATAATGGTATATGAAAATATAATTGTGAATTAGCAAGGAAAGCTATAGCAAAAAAAGTATAAAACATCTTGGTATAGATAGGAAGTTTATTTCTGCAATAAGAAAAAAAGATGAAACTATTACTAAAGAGAGAGATGACATGAAAGGTGTATAAGGGTTTCTTTAAAGAATTATATAGCAATAAAGAATAAGAAAAAGTATTTCCTACAATTACTATATCTTCTAAATTGGAGCCCAAGATTTTAAATGAAGAAGTGAGAAATGCAATTAAATCTATGAAAATGAAAAAAGTTCCAGGTAATGATGGAATTATTATCAAGATCTTAAAAAAATTCAAGTAAAGAAATTCAAAAACTGTTGACAAAGTTATATACCAAATGTCTAAATGATAAAAATGTACAAGATAATTGGAAGAATGTAGTACTAGTATTAATATTTTAAAAAAATAATAAAGAAAATATTAGTAACTATAAATTTATCAGTCTATTATCAGTTCTATACAAAAAATTTTACCCAAGTGATTACAACTCATCTACAATGAACTTTAGATTTTAAGCAACTAAAAGAAAAGGCTAGGGCCAATGACTATTAGTCATCATTATGTTTTGGATTTGTAGATTATGAAAAGCCATTTGATTCTTAACATTTCTTCAGTGATTAAAGCATTGGAATATCAAGATATTGACCCATGATACTGACATATTCTGAAGAATACTATCATTGAGAAGGCTGTATAACAGGGCGATTCCATATCTCCAAATTTTTTTACAATAGTTTTCCAAGAACTATTTTGGGGATTAAAATAAAAAGCTAAGAAGTACAACTGAAGATTATTTAAATCACTTAGATTTTGCAGATGATGTAATTATTTTTGCAAATAATGCTTCAACAGCTCAGGAATATTGCAAGAGTTATCAGATGAAAATAAGAAAATAGGACTAAAGATAATTACTGAAAAGACTAAATGTTAAATGGATTTTCTCAAAAGAAGAAAATGAAGATTGGTAATGGTGAATTTAAAAAAATTAACAACTACAAATATTTAGGTCAGATTTTTAATACAAATGTAACTATAATGGATGCAATTAATCATAGAATTAAACTTAGATGGAGTGCTTTTCATAGAAATAACTTGATATTAAAAGAAGATATGCTTAAATGTTTAAAAAGAAAATTTTTTAATAAATGAGTTTTATTAATATCTCTATGATTTTAAAGATTTTTAATAAATGCACTTTACTAGTTCTTACTTATAAATCTGAGACTAGGACATTTAACACGAGCAATACAGATTTCAGACTGCTCATCAAACACAAGAGCAATACGGATTTCAGACTGCTCATCAAAATATTGAGAGATATATGTTAGGAGTAATAAGAAGAGATGGAAATGAAATACATAGTTAAGAAAACAAACAGATGTTACTGATATCATTGAAAAAATTAAAAGACTGAAGTGAAGTTGGGATGGACATACGGCCAGAAGAGATGATAGAAGTGGGCAATTGAAATCTTAAACTGGATTTCAAGAGACTGTAAGACACATGGATGTATAAAATAACAAAGTGCATTGGGGTGTTGTGGAAAAGAGAGGTTTAAATTCAGTGAAACTGGATTAAACTTGGAAATATTTTCATCCTGCAGCAGTTTGATAATAGTTGTGTAAAAATATTGCTTCTGAATCTTCACCGCTATTTTTGTGACAATGATGATTACATTACAACAGGGGTTGGAAACCCCAAGCCCATGGCCATATCTGGCCCAAGAGAGATTTTTGTCTGGCCCTTCAGCTTAACAACTGGACACCAATTATCTAGAGATTAGATAACTAGTAGCCAATAATCAGATATCAGTGTACTGGCAAATGTTTAATAAAAATTTTATTCACAATTACTAAATCTCATCACATTACTGTATATGCAGATAACTTTGTTTTCATAGTTTCTTATTTCTCCATATTGATTTCTTTTTCTCTCTTTCCTTTCCAGAAGTTCTTTTTTTCTGAGCAAAAACAAACACATGGATACTAAAAAAAAAGGGGGAGATCTTGAGTGTCGAAATTTTAATGAAGGTTGAAGACTTAGCTAATTTTTTTTATTGAGCATTTTGGGAACTGTATTTGTTTGATTTGTCAAGATACTATTGTCATGAAGAAAGTTTCAAATATTAAATGGCATTATGAAACTTGTCATAATCCTTACAACAATTTCATTGAAAAAACACAAACACAAGAAGATGAAGTTGCACAGCTGAGAAATAATTTAACAAAGCAGTCATCCTTTATCACAAGAAAAGTTGAAGAAATTGACCAAAACACTCATGCTAGTCACAACGTCTCAAAACTAATTGCAGAAGAGATGAAACCTTTTACTGATGAAAAACTCTTCAAAGAAGGTATGGTGAAGATAGTGGATCTTGTTTATCCGGAAAAAAAGTGACTGCGATAAGCTTATTGCAAAACTGTAACAAGAATTATAGAACTGGCAGGAAATGTCAGAAGAGGGTTAAAGGGAATTTTAACAAATCTGAATTATTATTCCATTGTTATTGATAAAACCACAGATACAACAGATACTCACCAACTTGCAGTATTTGTTAGGGGTTTAATACCAACATTTGATAATGTGGAAGAATTTGTACAATTGATTCCTATGAAAGACACTAGCACTAGGGAAGATAGTTTGGAAGACATTATAAAAATCTATTTCTGAAATAAATCTTGATTTATCAAAACTGATTGGAGTAACCACAGATGGAGGTCCAGCAATGGTTGGAGAGAAAAAGGGATTTGTTTCATTGCTTCAAGAACACATTAGTATTGACCAGCAACTAATCAAACTTCACTGCATTTTTCATCAGGATACATTATGTGCAAAGTCATTGAATTTTAAGAATATCATGGCAGTTGTCATAAAACAGTAAATTTTATACTTTCAAGAGGACTAAATCACCATCAGTTTTAAGAATTTCTAAAATATATTGAATCAGAGTATAGCAAGCTTATACATTTTTCAAATGTTTGATGGCTTAGCCGAGGAAAAATGTTGGAGCAAGTATATGCATTAAGAGAAGAGATTGCTATTGTTTTCCTGAAGTTTTGTGATGATGATGTTCTAGTTGTATTTTTATATTGGACTATTTCCATCATCTAATATATATATTGAATGTCTTTAGAAAAAATTAACTTTATTAAATAAATATTCCAAATACATTCAACTGTTAGTAATAGCACATCAAACAGGTTAGTACATGCACAACATTTCGAGAGGTATTAGTCTCCCCTCTTCTTCAGTTATTGCTGGCCTGACCATTGACAGTACTAGCATGGGATTTGAATCTGGGTCCTTAGATTCTTGAGTTTTGAATTTTTAGGTAATATTCTAACCAACTGAGCCATCCTGCCAAAGGCAACAATATGTAGTAATTTCATATACTTATCTATGAGGTTCCTCCTGATTTCTCCATTTTTTACTAAGAGCAAAGTTGATTAGTGGTTTCCATACATTATGTATAGTCACACTCGGTTGGCTTATGAGATTTTTTGCCATTGTCATGTGAGCAGCTTCTTTAAATTTTTTTCTTTGTACCTTTTCTTCTCTATCCAATATTTTTGTATTTTCCCAATTGAACATATGTTCATTGGTGCAGCAAAGACCAAGATAATTATTGCTTTCAGGATCCACAGTGAATTGCCAAGTTATAATTTATAGTAGACATCACGACCCACATGAACAACTTGAATGTTGAGTTTCAAGAAAGGAACAAGCTTATATTTGAAATGTTCGATCAAATTACTGCTTTTGAAAGAAAATTTTGATTGTGGGAATCACAATATCAGACAAGCAATTACTCTCATTTTCCAAATCTCCAAAATCAAAAGAAAAATATGACACCAGATATTTTTGTGAGCTTTATTCAAAATTTGAGAAGCTAGTTTTGTTCCTGTTTTGTGGACTTCCAGCAATATAGAAATCAATTTATATTATTTGTTTCTCCTTATGAAGTTGATGTGGAATAAGTGGCAGAAAAATGTCAGTTGGAATTATTCGACCTACAATGTGACAAATTTTTGAAATCAAAATTTCACTTGGCATCCACTGCTAACTTCTACAAGAAATATGTATTAACCCAGCAGAAAATATAAAAATGTCTTGAATAATGCAAAAATGGTGGTATCATTATTTGCAAGTACATATGCTTGTGAACAACTTTCTTCAAAAATAAATTATTCTAAAAATTGTGTGATGACCATCTGAATGATGTTTTGCTTCTGGCATCAACAAACATTTCTCCTGATCTGAAGAAATTAGCAAATAATAATTTGCCATTTCTAATTATATTTTGTTTATAATAAGGAATTTGCAATTTTTTGCAGTAGGCAGTTGTTTTACTGCTATTCCTATAATAAAATAAGTAATCTTATTTAATTAAAATTACATCCAGATTAAGACAGATTTCTGGACAGAGCAGTCTGAGGTCGAGATGATTTATTTGTAGTACATGTGATATCATAGCTCTCCTTTAAGACATTACATAACAGTCTTGCCCTCTCTCTCCAAAAGGTTGTAGACCCCTACCTTAAGGCACTATAAAAATACATTAGACTATAAAATATTGTAACACTGTATTTTAACGTCTAAATTAATAATCACAACTATAAACTTTTATTGGCTTATCAAATAGAGCAAATATTGATGTTTATTACTATTATTGTGATAAATGATAAGATTGGAAGTGGCATTCATATTTATCATATACTACTACTTCTTAGAGTAATTATTAAAATTATCCAAAATGTCTCCTATACAGATTTTTATCCAAAAATAAGCATTTTTATTTTTTTTAAAAGTGTGGTTGATATTTAAGAAAAAATAAACATGCTCATAAAAACGATTTTGGAAGGAAAAAATATACAGGATAAAAAGATACTACATTAACTACAATAAATATTTAAAAATATTATTAATATAATAACAATTTTTATTTGGATAACTAAACAACCAATATTACACCTAATAAGAATGGTAACTTTTAATATTATAATTAAACACATATGTATTTATGTTTTAAAATGTAACAAATTTGAAAAGATATAATCGTAAAGTGCTTAAATAGATTATTCTTAGTATTAAATAAATAGATTTATTATTAATTAAAAATGAGAACTTTAAAATAAAATAAAAATCATTTGATTTAATGTTTATTATTATAAGTCATTTTTATTTGTGAAATAAAGAATTGTATATTTTATTTTATTACTAATTAATGTAGCATAGTGTTTTATCTCAAATTGTGACACTAAACTCTTGAAACTTGTCTTGCATTGGTGGTCGAGAGGTCAGCGCGACTGCCTTGCACTTGCAGGCAGTTGCCCGGGTTGCGGGTTCGCGTCCCGGCCGATGCTATGACACTTAAAAAAAAAAAAAAAAACTTTTGAAACTTTCAATTCTCATCAGCTTCTGCCCATTTCCATAAAAATGAGAGCATAATATTCCTGTACAAATCCCAAAAACGAAGTATTATGGGTAAAAAAAATGAAATCATTAAATCACATGGAAGAAACTTATAAATACAACCACTTGTCAAATTTTGTTTTGTCTTCTTTAATTAATGTTGAAGGACCACATTGGATTAAAACCTGGAATTAGCCACTTAGTTATCTTTCTCCTGTAGCATGTCTGACTAGAACCCACTAGACATTTACCTTTTGAGAGCAAATGTTTACTATACATCATCCTGAATGAAAAAATTAAATTATTAACAATGTTTATCATTCATTTAATGCACTTAAAGGAATGAAATTTAAATATTTTGATTCACCTGCGAATTTTTAAAATTGGTTATGGGGTGCTGCGGCTTGTGATAATATTGCAATAATTATTCATCTCTTCTCTAAAGATTAAAATTGCTTATTTGGAATTACATTGGTTACATCAACCTAAAGTTTCTAATAAATAGTATAAAATCATAAGAATTTATGAATCCACATACTAATTTTATATTTGTGAAAACTGCTTAAAATGGTAGATAAATCTTATAAATGAATTGGAGTCAATGGATTAATGAACTGTTTAGTCTTATCTTTTGTGAAAATGATCTGAACTTTAAATGAACATTATAAAATTGACTTGAGGCAATGGATCAATAAATTGCTTCATACTATATTGATGGAAACCTACTTAAAACTTTGGATATTTTTGTAAATGTAATTTAACCAATGGATTAAAATTTATATGATACTATAGTGATAACAGGAATCCAAAAGATAATGGATTTATATTCATTAGTATTACATCTTCATGTCACACCTAGAAATGTTATAATCTATGAGAGCTATTTCTTTAAATAGATTAACTGCTATATGCAGGCATATGAATGCTAACATGCAGGCATATGAATAAATAATTGAAGATATGTTAAATGCTTTGAAAACTCAAGATTAATGAATTTCTGCTATTAAATTTCAGCTTTCACCCTTAGTTATACCTTTATCTAAAATAAGTGTATTGAATGGATCTTTGTGAAATTTATCACTTTATAGAAATGCTAAATAATATTTTTTAATAGGATTGAAATAATTGAAAGTGCATCTGGATAAATTTTCTCAGACATTTAATGACTATAGATTATAAATTTTATACATCTCTTATAATTAGTTAATTTGTTTAATGATTTTTAATATTGTAAAATTATTATTATGCATTAATAAGTTTTCCAGGAAGAAAATGTCATAAGGAAGACATACGTAATGCATTATACTTATTGGGGAAATCAGATGTATATGTTTAAACTTTAAGCTAATGTAAAATATGCTTCAGACTAGATAATGGTTAAGCTCTCATATGTTTTATTGATCCCTTAAATCAAACTCATATTTTTCTATAATAAAAGATAACTAGAATAAAGTTTAAACAGTTATAAGGTTACCCTTCTTATTTTTCCCAAGAGATACTCATATAATTAATGAGGAGTATATGGTAAACTGAATTATTATTGTGGCATTGCTAATCACAAATATTATTGTTTAGTTAAGTTCAACTCCTAACAATATTGTGATAAGCAAGTTTTAGCTCTAATACAAGCTTAAAAGTATGTTAGGTCATGCCACCAGCAACTGTGATAGTCAGTTCTCATTAAAGTTATATATTTTAGAAATAATGAGTTGGGTAACTGCTTTATTCATTCATTAGAGGGGCTTAAGCAATAAGTCTGATATTTATAAGAAGAGGTTATTATTAAGATTATTATTGTTATTGTACTATATAAACATTCTTGCATTTTATCTGTAGTTAATGTTTAGGTTGAATAAACACTATACAATCTTCTCCAATGGAATGCTTTGTTGTTGGATCACATTTTGATAAAACAGGAGTATTTATTACTCAAGAAGATATTTATAACTCAAGTAGAAAGTATTTATCATGTATAACAGAGCAATATGATTTATAATCTTTTCACAGAACTTATTGTTATTATGATTGTTTGCCTAATTTTTTTTTTAAAGTTTTATAATTAATAAATTAATTGTTATAATTTTTTTATTATACTGCTGTTTGTCATTAATGGAAAATCCCCACTGCCATATCTTATAAATAAATATGGTCACAATTACTCTTTATTTAAGAAGTAATATTTTTTATTTATTTATTCAATTTACTTGCACAATTTCCATTTTAATATTGAATTTGTTTAGATATGAGTGGATACAATAAAATCCCTTTGCTGGCTTAATCATATCAAAACTAGATCAGTTTAAAATTGTTGAGATTAATAATTTTTCTGAATAGTAATTGTTATATTCTATTAAGATCTATGAGATAAATGTGATGCAAACAAATGTAACCTGAGCGTGAGAAATAACTTGCTAGCCTTATTAAATATAAAACACATATAATTTTATTAGAAGAGTTATCCATTCATTACATATACAATTATACATATTAAAGTTATAAAAATATCCTAAGATTATATTACTAAGATTTATGAGAATATCCTGAGACATTACAGACATTAGTACAATTAAAATCACACACAGCTTTGCAAATCAGATAGTACCCTTATTATTAGTAGTAACATGGATAGAGCAAAAAAACTCACTATTCTTTATTTTTGTGTGCAGGTGTACTTTCTCAACCGCATTCTCTCAACTGGTCTCAACAGCACTCTCTCCATTATAATATATATATGGGAGAGCGAGATATTTTGAGTCTGAATGCCAAAACATATTTCTTGGCAAATAAATTCAAATAAAATTATTAATTCACCAATTAAATTAAACATAAAAATTATAAAAGCCATTGTAAAAATTCATAGTATATTGAAATAAATACAATAACTATCATTCTTCAAGGAATATAATTAAAGAGCATATCAATATACCTATAATATATATTTAAAATGAACTTGATAAAATAATGCTCAAATGAACCTTTCTCTCAGAATAAAATTTTGAAAAGCAAACTATAATAATAAAATTTAGAGAGAAAGGCTTTAACCTTTTTCCTAATGTGCCTTAAAATGTTTGTATAGTAGCCAAATAATGTAGTTTTTGACTATAGAGGGACCTCCCAACTTTAACACAAGATAGAGACTTTATAAAGATAAGAGCAGCCATCTTATCTTTAACTAAATTCTTACTTATATAGGCCAATCTGAAGCATCATGGTTTGAGAGCGCCTTTCTCTTTCTAATTACATACTGTCTGTGTGCTCAATAAATAATTAGAATGTTATAATAATAAAATTTATATTATATGCATTTTAACTTTCTATATCTTAATTGCTTGTTCACCAATATTTATTTTAATTATTTTAAAAAACTTATTTATAATTAATAATTAAATTCTAATATCGTGTATAGTTCATCTGCTTGATGGAACTACTGTAACGGTCAGGTTTGTACATTTGCTCAACAGATTGAGAGTCCAAGCCAGAGAACCAAAAGCTGACCAAATCGGGATAGTAATACCCTACGTCTGATCATACCTTAACTCTCTCACTCGTGCTTCCAAGTCAACCCATCGCAAATGACATGCCAGAGGCTACACTCGATATCTCTTTGATCACGTTCCAGCAATAGCAAAGCAGTAAAACATGAGACATTCCCCCCTTATTACATATTCTATTATATACCTTAACTAGTGATTCATAAGATAATGAGCAAGTAATGAGACTGAGACAAATTTATATTTCATAAATTTAATATAACAATAAATACTCAAGCATAGTAGGTTGTGTACGGCTAGCTCACACGCAGGTGAGTGGATTCTCAGGGTTATAAATAATAATACAAAGCAATGAATGCATGCTCAGAGTTATAAAACAATATTATTACAAAGCATTCAGTGTGTTCTCAGGGTATAAAATAATAGTATAAAGCATTGAGTGGATTCTCAAAGTTATAAAATAATATTACAAAGCATTGAGTATGTTTTCTCATGGTATAAAATGATATTACAAAGCAATAGACTCTTAGTAAGCTTATGTCACCTTTCATGTTGTAATTCATGCCATGTTTTATATGTTTGAAATCGGTTATAGTTAGCTAGAGTAATCGAGTTGATGGATAAATGCTAGATATTACTAATACGTTGAAGATTATATCATTGTTGCCACGTTTAAAATATTATAATGACTAAGTTTAAGATTATATTATAAATATATTCAAAATCGTATTATAGATATTTGCGTGATATAATATTGTTATACAGATAAACGCATTAACTCAGGTTCTAGGTCGGATCAAAGCCGAAGTCACTTTCTAGGGAAACTGAACTGAGATGTGGTGGCAGGGGAACGTCAGATGCTAGTGCGTTAGAAACTATACTATCAGATAAGTGCGGCTCGAATGCATTCTTAATGGGGTTTATTACCTAGTAAACGGTTCCCTAACCGATCTGCTTGCTACAATGGAAGAGGCCTTTTTATTAAGAACAGAAGATTGGCTTATGAGCCCTTTGGAAACGCTTTGGTTTCGTTATACAAGGATAAATGTCACATTTGCCTAAACTTTCGAGGCATGACTTGACGAAATACGAAGAACTGTCGCAGTGGCCTAAACTTTCGAGGCGTGCCTGGACGTGGAACAATCTTGAGATGGGCCATTATAGACATAGCAAGTAGATATGCATTTTTATGCAAATTAGCAATACATTCGCAACGCTAAATTAATATTTAATAAATTTAATTACGCCAAAATCTTAGCTTCTTCAGTGCTACTACCACCGGTCAGTTCATAACTGAGATTATTAAATGATAAAATGATGGCGATAATGAGAATCTGATTTAAGGGTTTTCTGCATAGCTACTTATAGAACTGGGGACATTAGTTATATAGTATAACTAGATCTAATATCAAACGGATTGTTAAATAATAAAATGTGAGTTATAAAATAGCTCACGCAAATTTTGATGTTTAAACAAATTACACATCTTAAATAAATCGTCAAAATAGACCTTACTAGTAATGAAAAATGGGCTTTAACTAACGAATGCAAATCTATATTTTAAATAGCTTGCGTGAAATATACTTTTTCAGATAACTGGCAAAATACATATTTTAAATCATTTACGCAAATATAATTCTTAAATAACTTGGGCAAAATCTGCGTTTTAAATAGCCTACGCAATATATACGTTTTAACTAACTTTTAGCAACATTTTCATTTTATATAAATGGAGAAAAAGATGCGTTTTAAATAATATACGCAAATATACCTTTTAAATAACTCTAACAAAACATTTTCATTTTCAATTAACTTGAGAAAAGATGCGTTTTAAATAATATATGCAAATATACATTTTAAAATAAGTTTATCAAAAGATTTTAAATAACTGGTTCGATTCACTCTAGCACAAATATAATTCAGAAAAGAGTCTTAGCTATATTCTTTATATCGCAATATTGATATAATAAAAGTAATTGCTCACTCCCTTCCCCCCCAATAATTTATTAACACACCAGACTCCGTTCTGATAAAAACACAGCATAAATCAATAAACATGAACTTAAAATATAAGAATTGCATAAAATGATCGATAAGATAATAATTTAGACATAAAATTTATAGTATGGTTTTATAGAAACTAGATGTGTGTGATTATTTAAATTTTTAATGATCAACGGCTACTTAAAGTTATTAATGATCAAGCAAGAATTGGGGGTGTTCTAAGATTTAAACCATTTTACGATAAACATTTTAGTGGAACATTTAGAAATATTATAAATTATGTGATTTATTTAGCTAGCTTTCATTTAGTATACGTTTTAGTTAGGAAATGTAATATTTTGTAGAAAGGATTTACCGGAAAGTCTTTAAGGTCTTGTTCATTGCGCTTCTCTTTATATTCAGTCAGGCTGGGCTTCTCTTAGGTTTTAGTCGAGATGTAACTTCGTGAATTTATCTCTGTGGCAGCTTTCTCCATTTCTCTGATCAGGAACTATCTGGTCTCTCAGGTACAGGTTCTTTCTCTTGTGATGGGCATGGTGGAGGTCTTCTTTCATCGGTAGCCGCTCGTGGAAGAGCAAACGGCTGTCTCCTCGTCTCTAGCCAACGGTCATCTTGGTAGCAGCTTGGATGGTAGTTTTTAGATTTAGATTTCTTAACGGCAGGAACAGTCTTATTTAACTTCAGCTCTGGTCACAGCAACAGCAAAAATCAACACGGATTATGATAGATGGATGGAAGAGGCTAGGTTAGAGAGCTGGTGGCTATTTTGGACCCCTTTTTATGCTGTATTTTTGACAGAAGTAACCTCCTACTTCTGAGTCTGCCACATCACGAGATGACCAGTTCGAATTAGCCCTTAACCAAATATCCAGTTTAGTAAAATATTAAATATATCTAAATCTGGACTGGGAAAGACTCTATTGTTTTAATTGACTTCAGTTTTAAGATATATTTCCAAGATAAATGGTCACAAGCAATTTGTATAGTTTTTGTATAGATTTATGCCTGACTGAATATTATAATTGGTCTTGGTTATCAATTTTAAATAGGTCAAATTTTAGCCAAAGATTTATTTTTAGGACGAAGTGTTAAAACTGATAAAACTTTCTGCTTGTAATTTTAAGCAAACAAAAGAATTGAAAACTTGGAATTAGTCAAAATGAATACTGACTTAAATAATTATTTAGAAAGAAATATTGAAAACTAAGTAATATTATAAATTTAAACTTATTATGCTATGATATAGATAAATTTTAATTATAGTTATGTTTATTCAGTTTTAACAAATCGAACAGACTATGCTCGTATATAAATATATGAGATTGTAATTTTATATTAATGGGACGATTATATACGCACATACTCGCAATATTATAAGCAATAAGCAAAGTTTTTAAAATTTAAGAAATACACGCCATCTGAGTACAACAAATATATACTATTATCTTTGATAATAGGTGAAACAGGTGTAACCGTTTCACTACATGGTTCTTATCCTAGAAGAAATAAAAAAAAATCAATAAAAAATAAAATGACATTTATTATTGAATTTATGGTTATAAGATTATATTAAATTAAATCAAACAAATAATATATTTTGCAATAAAAATAATTTATTTATGAAAATAATACTAATTATTTAATAATAATAAAAAAATACATTGATGACAAATAAAATGTATCCAGAAATAAAAATCCATAAGAATTGTCTGGATTTTTTTTAAAAATTTACAATGTTCACATTTATTCTTGAATTTATGATGACTGTATTTATTTTCAAATTTACTATTATAAATGGGATAAAATAAAGAAAATAATAATAATCAGTCATTCATAAATGAGGATTGCCATTCAAACTCAAAAAAAAAATAAAAAAGGGGGTGGAGAGGTTGGACTATTCTAGAAATGAGTTTGTAGTGACTATACAAACCAATCTGTGATCCACAAATATGTCCTCATATAAAACAGATTGGTCCATTTTGCTATTTATTTGATATTTTACAATTTCTTCAGCGAAGTATTTCAACACCATGTCTAATTGTAGCTCTCCAATGTATTCTATTTTCTGCCATATCTTTCCAATAAAAACAACTGATATAAGGTTTATATCTCCCATGAAAACTGGGTTTGCTAACTTGATTCTAAAAATTTAATATTGTCAAATAGGCAGTCTCTTTAAGAATATTAATTAATATCCTATACATCAATTTGATATTTTATTTCAGGAAGTAATTTCCATAAGTTAAATAACTCTTAGAAGTGTAGCTTATCTCAGATTATTTTGGGTAGATAATTGATATCTTTATATATCTTTTACTATTAATCACAGGAAGTGATAAGGTGGTGAAATATCTACTTAAACTATCATCATATCAGAGAAAAGAAGCATAAAAGTTAAAAAATTTTAGAATCTCTTTATAGTTTTGCTTTAAGAAGAATATTTTTTTTTTTAAGTTGACAGAAAAAAAAAGATATAAATTCATTACACATGTTTATGCAGATCTTAATAAATGATCTTTGATCACTAAGAAAAATCACTATAGGAAAGCATTCATAAATTTTATTACAAACCTTATTTAAAAATATTTGAATTACAAATATTCCTTCATGTTTACAAGATTATTAGGTTGACTTTTGCTATATGATTGCATGATGTGCAAATTTTGGAAGCTAAAGGGTTATATATTATACTATTCATGTTACTTTTGGCCTACATATCTCCATTTGATGAAAAAAAAAAGGGTATATATAAGGATTATGTAGACAGTCCTGACATATATATAAAATCTAACAAAATGTCAACATGTATTTGACAATTGCATTGGTAAATTTTATTTTTGTATTGAGTTAGATTCTATGGGTTGAATGAATTTAAAGAGGAAATGATTTTGCTGTGATTTAATTGAAAATAAAGTGTACCTTTGTAGAAGAGGAGCAAAGTAGAATGCCAAAAAAACTTCAGATAAACCTGAGCATATTGAAATGGATTTGTCAATTGTTAGATGATTAGTTGAAGGAAATAGGAGAGTTAACCATTGTGGAGAATTTTTTAATTACTCTTTCCATAAAAAATAAATCTGTAAAATCTTTTATTATATATATCACAACATTGCTTATAAATGAAAGTAAATGGTAGTGTCCTTTCCATTAAGAGGATCTTAAGCTCTGGGGAAATTTTTCAAATTTACTAGAGCAAGGGATGTGAAAAATACATGTGAAAGTTTTTTAATGTTTTGGAATATTTTTATATGATATTTCAAATATGTAGAGAAAGTATTTTAATCACCTTTCGAATAACAAAAATTTAAACATTATCTCCGAACACTTTTGTAAAATTAAATTCTTACTGAAGATCTGATATAGATCAAACCTCTGCTTTTTCCATTAATCTGTAAACTTATGTATACAAGTATTTATTAATCTTACACTGATTATCTAGATGCAGTTAGCAAAGTTAAGTTGAGCAATACCAACATAGTCAAGGCCATAACATATAACATTGTTGTTATTGTCTCCAAAGATACTAATCTGATCATAGATAGTAAAATTATCCATAAACCTTACAAAGCTTGATAAATAAATATATTTTTTCTTCTTCCATATGTCAAAGTATTGGCCGGGAAGCAAACCCGCGACAACTGTCTGCAAGCAACTGCTCGCTTGCAAGGCAGCTGCGCTGACCTCTCGGCCACCAATGCTTGCCTAAATAAATATTTTTAAATATTAAATGTATGCCACTATTTTAGATTTTAAAAAACTTAATTCATAATAATGACTATATAATTTCCATAAATATTTTGAACTCATAATTAAACTTTAAGATGAATTACCATAGGATTTTTGAAAAAAATCCTTCACAAGTTTTACATCAAGGATCAATAGGATATTACAGATGTTATCATCTGGAATATTTACAGTTGACTAGCCCATTATAAAATTTTTCACTTTCTCTCATAACTTCAATAAAATATATCATATTTATGAAAACACCAAAAATCTATCCTATCCAAACTGCGTGAGAATGCATTCAAACCCCCTCCCCCCCCCCCAAAAAAAAAACCCTCTGGACTTTCTCTGAAGTAATGTTAGAATTAAAAACTCTTAACTTTTTAATAGTTTGTTAAAAGAACTTTTTTTTTTTTTTTACTCAACATACTTCTGAAGAAACAATAATTTTTCATATCTCTGAATTATTTTGTTTCTCTGTAAATTCATCTACTTCTATTAAATCTACAATCTCAACAGTATAACTGTTTGGTGTCTATATTAGAAAATGATCAAGAATAAATGAAGATTGCTACCAATATAATATATAATCCTCAAAATCTTCCATACATATCAGAAAATAATATTCTTCCATATATAGATATAACAAAAGTTAGATTTGACATTATTAATATTGCTGACAATTAATTAGTCAGGTGATATACTTGATAGTAAAGGTTTCAATTCATAGAATAAGCTCCAAAAGATTATTATATTTTCTATAAAATGCTTCTACTTTGTCCTTGGTCGCTTCTTCAATTGGCAATTCAAATAATCAATTAGCTTGATGTGTGATACTCTTAATAATTAAATCACTTCAAGATAAATTATCACTCATATTCAATAAGCATTCTAATTTTCTGCTTCTAACATCATAAACTAATAAAAGGTATTTCAAAAGCAGTATATTACCTTAAATTTTATCTTGCTGCTTAATATAGACTATGTTTAATTGTGGAAAACATATATTCAATATTTTCCAAACTTCCAGCTCCTAACTTTCTGCAAAATCTATGAGACACATCTCAAATATAAAAAGAAAATTTGCAAACAACTCATTTATATCCCTCATTGACCATCTTTATTTTATCCTGGAGATTAATCTTCTGTGAATTTTAATCTAATTTTCAATCATTTTATAGATCCCAAGATCCTGCAGACTAGGTATTCCATGATAGTTAAATATCTAAATATTCCAAATTAAAGACAGGATACCTCTATATCTGTAATTAACATTTCATTATATCTCTGGATTGTTTATATAGGGCAAGAAAATTAAGAAATCATACTATCTATATCTATTGAAGTTCACAATCTGATCATGTATTTGATCAAATTATATGTATAGGTTTTTCAGATACAACTCTATCCTATAACACAAGGTAATTAATGAATAATATTTCTGATAAGTTACTGTAGGTAGAACACTTCTTAATAAGGCTCCTTGTATTCTTGACAACTTCTATCTTGACACAATTATGAGGGGAAGACTAAACATTTTTATAATCACCAGACTTATTTTGTCATGAGTTAAAATTTATTCAAGTTATATTTTTTATTCAATCTTAAATGTTCATTCATTAAAAAAATACAATACAATAAACAAACTATTCCCCATTCTTAAAATAAAATTAAAAAAATGCATTTTAAAAAATACTTGAAAATTAATAAATCTAACAAGAGTATCATATTTCTATTTTTTCTTATCATTTTTTTTTAAATAGAAAATAGTGGTGGTAAGAGGGATGGAATATTTACTTCATAACCAATATTTTTTTTGATTATATAAAATAGCAAATGTATATATAATACACAATAAAAAAGTTATTTAAATTTAATATTTGTTTAAATTTTCAGTATTATACATACGTGTTAATGCATAAGGTTTGCAATAAACAAAAAAAAAATATTGTTAAATTTTTAATCCAGTAAAATTACTAACATTAAGAATGCTTGAAAACCAAGAGTGCTAAATTAACAATATTACAACTGTACGATGAACAAATGATTTACAGTCTTAGAAAATGATATTTCAACAAAAAAATTAAGAAAAAAAATCATAAAATACTCAAGAGTATGCAAGAACACCATGATTTTTACAAAACAATTTTCTGTCTCAGAATATGAAATATTTCTTGCTTATTATTGTGGATCTAACAATAATTAGAACTCAAATTGATCATGCAATTGGATAATTCTTTTAACATAAATTCAGACAACAGCAGAATTGTTCTTCTGTCTGGCCAATCAATTTTTAAATAACCATTCTTTGCTAGCTTACATCTGCTCAACCCTACAAACACCTTGATCATATTCTTGCATTTTATTTACTTCAAATGTTATTGAATTTAATATCATTATTACAATATAGTCATTTATGTTTTAAATAAATGGAATAGGAATCTACTTTCACATCTGATCTCTATTCACGCAATGTCCTGTATTGCCTGAAAAAAAATTGTATAAGTTTGATTTTCTTTTTTATCTTTGAAAAAAAATTTTTTAAAAAAGCCTTTTGGTTAACGTCCTTGACCACAAATTATGGTTATGATAAAATATAATAAAAAAATATTGTTTTACTAGTGGTCTATCTGTAAAAGTTATAACATAGCATGGGTATTGTCAATATTTTTCCAAAATTAAATAAAACATAAGTATCATATATAGTAACTTCCTATGAAAACAGTAAAATTTTATTTATCAATGACAATTTAAAGTTGTAATTATAAATTATATTAAATGCACATTATTATATTAAGTAATATTTACTAAGGCTGTAACCTTTAGGAACAGCCTTAGTAAATATTATTATTATCAATGACATGTAAATTGCAATATTGGATTACAATTGTAGGAAAAAATTTTGATTTTTCCCATTCTAAAGGATTTCCTTGAATAATCTGAATAAGAACTTTGAAAAAAATCATATTGATATTCTAAACCATCTTTGGAATGTAAATGTGTTATTAATAATTGTTTTTAAATTATGATAGTTTAATAAATTACTAAGTATAAATCTATTCATTGTAACAGAAAATCTAACTTCAAATAACAATATATTACCATTTAATGCACTTTCTATAATCACTTTTTACAAGTATTAATTTTTATTTATTTATTGGCAATATTTTCTAACAGTTTTGACTGACTGGTAGTCTTCATCAGAACTTCTCTACCTTTCAAGTCTTGTATGTAGCTATATATACAATTAATGCATAAGAATTAGTGAAGATAAATTATATTAATATATAAATAAGAAAGGTTTAATTATTATCAATTTTCTTTCTTTTTTTTTAAATAATACATTAGTGACTTGAATTTAATGTAGCTATTGATACTTTGATCCTTTAGCAAAAGTATGTATCAAAATAATGCATTATATTTAAACTGCATTTGACATCAACCTTTCTTTTCTCTATCAAAACCATATCTACTAGCAAAAATAATCAACAAATGCCAAATAGTAGAGCAAAAACAGATCTCAAAATTAATGCAATATAACCATTATTTAATAAGTTCCTAATTTGAAATGTCTACAATAAATTACACTTTCAGGAAATTTTTCAAATTCTCTATTATATTAGATAATCACTTAACCTATTATTATTTTACAGAAATAAATTAAACTTTTCCGCAAATAAAAAATAAGATTTTTTTTAAAAAAAAAAAGAAAAAAGCAATAACTCCTAAGTTAAAAATATATTTATATTTGGTGCATTTTACCTGAGAGAAGCCATTGATGAAAACAAATTTATAAATCCTAAGAGATATGAAAATCAGTAGTCAAAGAACCAGTCATCTAAAACAAAATACGCATGATTAACTTTTACTGAGGAAGTGGTAATATTTTCCATTGGCCTAACAATCGGCCAATGAAAAATACGTTTTTACGGCCTCGCTTTATTAGATAAGATAATTGCAGCAAAAATAAATATTATACCTATAATTTTCCAAGAAATAAACAATTATCCCCCCCCCCTTACTGCCAATATATATATACGAACAGTTTTTAAAATATATACATTAAAATATATGTACTCTAAAAAAGGTCATATAAAAATAGCTTGAGGTTTAATAATACGTTATTTTTAACATTTAATATATCAAAAACTAAGAAAACAAAAAGTATGAAGAACGTATACTTGTGCTTACGCACATATAGTATAAATAATATTCACGGTCAAATAATATTTCACTGCAATCAATACAAAATTAGTTTTATAAAATAAAACAATTATAAGTAGCGTTAATAATTGTCTTTTAAGTGACCAAAAATATTATCTATCAAAGGAAGATTCATGAAACAAAACAATAACTATTTCAATTACGCAAATGATATACATTGGTAGTATGTGTAATATATATAATAAAAAAAATAATATCAAACTTTTAAAATTAAATTACTTTATTAATATATAACTTTTTTAAAGAAAAATCAACAAACATTAAATTCGATTGCTATAATACTTTTAAGATGTTAGAGAGAAAAGCGATCCAAAAAATTATAACTTACAACATATACTTATTAAACTAAGATCAGCAAATGAATGAAATTGAACTAAAATTAGTAATTCAAAATACGGTAAAGATTTAACAAAAAATTTAATAAACGTAACTTCCTAAAACATGCGCAGTTTTGACTATACAATTTCCGGAATTATTTCAAAAGATTATCGATATATAATTTTATTGGTTGATTCAGAAATTCCGGGGTTAAGAAAGCAAATTATTATTGGCTAAATTATAATATTATAACGAATTATATTAGCTTTTACTAACATTCTTATGAACATCTTACAACATGGCGATTAAATATCTAACCCAAGAGCATTTATCTGGATTCGATAATTATCAGGTTCGTGTAGAATAATTTAATTCTACATATATATAATCGTTAATGACGACTTGCGGTAGTATGATCTTTGCATTATCTATTTTCCATTCTAATTAATCTGAAAAGTTTTAATTTAAACATAGTTTGTTTTTTTTTGTTACCATTGGGATATTTTTTATTACAAAATCATTGGAATTAATAGATATTTATTATTAATAGCTTAAGATTGAGATATCTTTTATAATATTATAAACTTTTATTTATTTCAATGGATCTTTTTTTGTATTTATACAAATATGAAACTCAAAATTCTATAATACATGTTATGGTTTTGTTATTGTCATGAAAAAAATTGTTATTTCAGTATATACTTATTATAGTTGCTTCGTATTTTAGCTTTCATGTGTGTTTTATTTTTAGCTTTCAAGTGTGTTTTATTTAATAGTGATTCGAATTTAAAAGTTACATTAGGAAAAATTTGCAAAATATTTGTGTTTGCTATGCATTTATGGTACTCTGATTTCTAATATCTGTAAATTGTAGTTGAATTTAGATTATCAGGGAAGGAAATCGGAGATTATATATGTCATAATTGTCTATGTCGCGATTAAATTATTAATTTACAATTTTATTCTTGTGTGTAAAAACTAGATTTGATTAATAAAATAAATTGTACTAAGGGCAGGCAACTGCACTAGCGATAATTGTTATCACTTTTTATAATTATATTATCTATTTAACGCCTTCCTGTCTTTATGTAGAGAAATTATACTTTCATTCGATATTTTTTATATGATGATGCAAGGAAACTATATGATTATAAACATAAGATATTAACATTAATGATATATCTCTTGAAGTCAGATTTATAACAAATTCCGTTGCTAAAGTTGATGAAAAAATTGCATAGTCATTGGTATATCAATAATTATAATAAAATATTAAAATTAAAAATTTCCAGCAAAATGAATAATTCCCCCCTCCCCAACCAATATATTTATAAATACTGTATATAAACTTTAAATAACAAAACACATACACCATTATGTTAAGGTTGTGCATCATAATCTTTATCCATTATTTTCCCATTCAGTAGCCCCAAACTAGTTTCTAGTTTATGTCTTTCATCAATAAGAAGCAGAGTAATTATATTATAAAATATTAATAGCTGGTTTGATGCAGTATACCAGACTCATGGCAATATTAATATTAAAAAAACATTTAAAAGAGAGTATGAGAAGTATAAAAATATTGTACATTTTATTGAAAGTATGATAATGAATACTGTAATAGTTTAAGCATCATTGGGAAATATGTATGCACAGAAAAGTATTAACTAATTAAATTAGATTTGATTTTAAAAAATTAAAAAAGCACTTGTATACTTTTGGACTAATATGATTTTTGATCACAATTAATTAACTAAATAAAATATAGATGAATAATAATACCTACTATAAACTGTAAAGTAAATTTTAGTAACAAACTCTTTATTCCACTTCAGTACTGCCATTTATTGTAAACTTGAGTATATACAAGGTGGGATTGCTTACAAAATTCTATCCAGTGCTATTTCTAAATTAGTTTTATCAATGAGAAGCTTTGAATTTAGATCTTTTGAATTTGATGTATCTTTCGTCTGGCAGCCATGTTTTATTTTTTCTTTTAAATGCTTCTTACTGACAAAGATTCTAAATCTAAAAACTAATTCACAAATATGATAGGTTAATGCTGGATAGCAATTAATAAGCATTGCTCTAACATGTATTCATTGTCCAAACTTATAATGGATGGCAGAACAGTAATAGTTCTATTTATTCTTTCAATGTATTGTGTAAATAGAGATTGTATGATAAATTTTATTTAAAATGTAAATTATTTTTAAAAAAATTCTGCATAGATTGCAATTTATGAGAAGAGTAAATGAGTAGAGAAAGCTGGTAGTAATATGGGAAATTGGAAGTTTAAATTATAGAAAAGTTAACAAGGAATAAAACCAAGCAAATTTGATTAAAAAAAGAAGTTAAAGAGAATTCAATATTCTATTGCATGTTAAAATGTACATTATTTGTTAATTTTCTTATATTTTGTGAATTATCTTATGGAGACTCTTTGAGGTGACTCAACCATGCATTCATTGCTATTGCAATTGAGCTGATAAATATAGTCTTGTAAAATTATATTTTAGTTTTTCTCAATAGATTGAACTTATAGTTTGTCAGAAAAATATTTGTATAATAGTTGAGACAATTTAAGAGGGAAAACAGTAATTTGGATAATTGCAATGGATTTCTTATTGGGATATTATAAAAAAAAAACAATTTTTTTTTTTATGTATAAATAATTATTATTATTATTTTATTTAAATGTATAATATTTGGCTGCAGAAAGGAATTTGCTGTTAACTGAAAGGAGACCCTTTGATTCCTCTTGAAGGCCTTAAAGGAACCAAGCAGATCAAATTTCTAATGTCTACTCCATAAGTTTTTGTCATTGCAGCTATTATTACTATGTGATTATTCATACAGTATACGAACATGGATGGGCTGCTCAGCAACACACATTAGCCAGTATGGGGAATTTATTGACCTTTACTTCTGAGTTTAAGATCAAGAACACTATAGTCTTTCCTCTCAGTTTCTTGTTACCTCTTAACTTAAATCAACCAAGTTTTCTTGAAGGCAAAATTGAATAATGTGTGAATGAAATTTTTTTTTCCCATATAAATATTTACAATCATGACAGACAAAAATAAATTATGGCCCCTATTGCCAGGAGGCTTTAAAGTTGCCATCCAAAGCAGCAGTTGGTGGAAGAAGGCTGAGGGTACTAAGAATATCCTGGTAACCCATCACTTCAAGTTCCAATCAGCCTCACTCATAATGCTCATCAACAGCATAGAGAGAGAGGACTTTTCCTAAGCATTAAAGCAACTATTTTTATCTTATTCACTTTTTGTTTTCTTAGATGTCATTTCTGCTTCAACCAACTCAAAATAACTACAATCACATTTTTGCAATAAAATAAAACTTAGAGATCAAATCCTAGCACCTCCAGATATATATAAAGCCATATGGAGCTTAATAATTTTACCTATACCACTGATCATTAAAAATAGAATATATTTGCTTTTATATTCAATACCTTTCATTAAACATATAGGCTTCATTATTTTAAAATTCATGTATAATTAATCATCTACCAATTGAACACTAACTCATAAAATTAGTTAAAGCTAACAACACAGCTCATATTTTAATTAACTCTCCCCTACTTATATAGAATTTCTTTTTGAATCTGATATAAATAAAATATATAGATATGACATAAGTACTGTATGTATAAACTAATATAACTGTATGTAATCACTTATTTCAACAATAAATTTTATGTTAAAAGTAAAAAAACAAATTGGAGGTACAAATGGGGTTAGGTTCATTATAAATAAAAAGTAGAAAAATAACAATGTGGAGATTGTTGGTATATAGTGAGATTAGATATTCAATTTAATAGCAGATATCAAATGCATATAATTCAGGTTTATTCCCCAATAAGTTCTCATTGTGGTGACAAAGTAGAAAATATTTTTATATGGATATACAAAATGCTTTTGATCAGATAAAATAACATTTTAAAATTGTCATGGAAGACTTTAATGCTAGAATTAGTAAACAATTGAAAGATGAAAGAGCTGCATGTAAATTTGGTTATGGTAATAGAAATGAGAGAGGTCATAGACTTGTGGACTTAGCAAAAAAATAAAAAATTTATAATATGAATTCATTTTTTTGAGAAAAATGTTAAATGGACATGAAAGCAACCAAATGAAGATACAATAGAATTGGATTGTGTTTGCTCTAACAGAAAATATATATTTCAATATTGTAATGTTCTTAATAAATTCAACACAGGAAGTGATCAGCAATAGGGGGCATGTAAGATACATATGAATGCAAAACTAGAGACAAATATTATTAAGAAAAACAATATTCACAATTGATATTTCTAATCATCAAAAATATTCTAATGGATTTAAATTCAAACTTGCAAATCCATTTCAAATATTAACAGATTTTAAACATGATTCAGATTTGAACAAAATCAATAGAAAGATACCTGATACACTTTTAAAAACTGCAATAAAGACAGCTGGTACAAAAATTTCTACCGAGATGACAATTTATGAAGAAAAGATGGAATATGAAAATATATAAAAATGATGCATTAAAAAGGATTGAATATCTCAAATTTTGTAAAATGGTGCAAAAAAGATTTGATAATGATATAAGAAAGTATAATTGTGAACTAGCAAGGAAAGCTATAGAAGAGAATAAAGTCTCAAGAGTGTATAACAACATTTTGATATTGATAGGAAACTTGTTTCTGCAATAAGAAAAAAAGATGAAACTATTATTAAAAAGAGAGTTGACATCATGAAATATGTAAAAGAGTTCTATCAAGAATTATATAGCAATAAAGAACAAGGAAAAGTATCTCCTACAACTACTATATCTTTTGGAATGCCCATGATGTTAAATGAAGTGAAACATGCAATTAAATTTATGAGTAAGGGGAAAGACTCCAAGTAATGATGGAATTATAATCGATATATTAAGCAGATGAAGAAATAGAAATTTGGCAAAGTTATATACCAAATGTTTAAATGATCAAGATAGACCAGATTAATTGGAAGAATGCAGTATTAATATTAATATTTTAAAAAGGTGATAAAGAAGATTAATATTAGAGATTAAAGATCTATCAGTTCTATACAAAATTTTTACCAAAATAATTATAATTTGTCTTCAGTGAATTTTAGATTTTAACTAACCAAAAGAACATGCTGGATTTAAAATTGACTTTAGTACAGTGGATCATATTCAAGTATTGAGAAAAGTTATAGAAAGGGCCAATGAATATGAGTTGTCATTATGCTTTGGATTTGTGAATTATGAAAAGGCATTTGATTCTATAAGCATTGTTTCGGTGATTAAAATATTGGATCATCAGTGCATAGACCCAGATTCTGAAGAATATTTATAAAAATATAATGGCAACAATTAGATTATATAATGATACTAAAAAGATTAACATTGAGAAGAATGTACAAGGTGACTCTATATTACCAAAACTTTTTACAGTGGTTTTACAAGAAGTATTATGGATTAAAATGGGAAGCTATGGAAATAAAAATAAATGGAGATTAATTAAGTCATCTAGATTTTGCAGATGATGTAGTTGTTTTTGTAAATAATGTGGTAGAGCTTCAGGAAATGTTGCAAGAGTTATTAGATGAAGTAAGAAAGTAGGATTAAAGGTAAATGTTAAAAAGACTAAAGTAATGTTCAATTGATTTTCTCAAAATAAAAAAATAAAGATTGATAATGATGAGTTAGAAGAAGTTAACAACTACAAATATCTTGATCAGATTATTACTACAGATCCAAACATAAAGGATGAAATTAATCATAGAGTTAAACTTAGTTGGGGTGCTTTTGGTAGAAATAGCTCAATATTAAAAGGAAATCCTGTGTTTGCAAAGGAAGGTTTTTAATAAATGTGTGTTACCAGTTCTTACTTATTGATCTAAGATTTGAACACTTAACAGAAGAGCAATTCAGAGACTTCATACCACTCAACAAAGTATGAGAGATGAATGTTCAAGAAGAGATTGAAAACAAAATACATGGATGAAAGAACAAACAGGTGTTACATTATTAAAGGGATTAAAAGATGAATTGGGCTGGACATATTGCTAGAAAAGATGATAATAGATGGACAGTTAAAATCTTAAACTATATTCCAAGAGATTGTAAAAGACTTAGAAAGAGACCACATGTGAGATGGATGAATAAAATAAGGAAATGTGCTCGATGTTGTGGAGAAGAGAGGCTAGAAATTGGAGATGGATTAAGTTGGAAAGACCTCATGCAGTGTATCGATAATGGTTGAAAATGATGATGATGATTTATTTTATCTATGAGTGCATGTTACGTGTAAGTTTTTTATGTATAATTGGAGATGGGAAACATGCAGTTCCAGAAAGTTATCGTTATTTCATATATATATTTTAAATTACTTTTTATTCTTTTTGAAGATACATATATATAATAAAATATTCTTATTTGGACTCGTACTAACTGATTACTTTATTTTTTTTAATGTATATATATATAATGAAAAATTGTTGAAAACAAAATTGTATTTTTAACAATTGAAAACAAAAGAAAAAAAGTACATAGTTGCTGGACAAAGAAAGAGATTTATTCCATATCACTTTTAATAAGACATAATAATTTTAATTGAATTGTCTGTTGATTTATAATAAGGTTAAGCCAATATTAAGTCAGCTTATAGCAGCTCTAGAATGCTAATAGAGATTGATAGCCCATACAAATAGATTACAAATTGTGCAGAATCTTAAACATACTGTTATCAATTTACACATCCAAGTCTAACTAATTATTGACAAAAGTTATATAGAAATTTTTATATGAATTCTGGCTTTATGAAAATTTTATTTTTTACTAATAGTTGTTTCTAAAACGTTTTTTTTTTTTTATCAATTCATATTTCCAAAACAAAAATTTATTGGGAGATGAGAATATTCAACAAAATATTATTAAACATCACATGATTACCATTTCTTATGCTTGCTTATAACTTATTAAAACAGTCAAAACTCTATATGTATTGCCACTCAGTGCAAGCCAGAAACTAGTCTGGGGATATTGGCTGAGTAGACACTAGATGGGGATTTTATGCACAAGCCTTCTGGCATCCATTGATTCCTCTGACTGGCACTGAGTGGCAATATGTATAGAGAGTTGAGTTTTGTTTGTTTCAAAATATTATTATAGAATTTTAAATCTTTAACACTTTTAAGTAACAATTATTTTGATAGATTTAATATTTACTAATTATTTTTAAGAGATTATAACTAATAAAACTGTTTTTGCAAATATAATACATGCCACATTTCTATTATTTTATTTTATTTTGAGATATAAAAAAGGTGTTAAGTCTATACTGTTGATAAGAATTGACATTCTTTCTTATCAACAGGAAAAAAAAATGAACGATTTAAAACAATCCTTTTAAACATTTTTGGCAATATTTATTTTTAACCTAAAAAATACACATTTAATGATTTTAAATCTGTTCAAGTATTACTCATTATTATCTTAACTCTGATAAAATATAGTGTTTTTATCAATAGTAAAAAAAAAAAGTATGGCTTTAACAGTACAGTGTATTTGCTTTTTATTTACAAAACATAATAGAAAAAAATAGCCATATAGGAAGCACTTGCTTTTTAAAACAGTTTATCAAATATATATTTATTTGAATTTAATTTGAAATAGAGTAGTCTATGAATAAATTAATAAAAGGAAATTTGCCTTCTTTGCACAATAGTCTATTTAATACCAAACATGTTAGATTATTATTGCCATAATACAGCTTTAAATCTAGAAATTTTATATTTTAAATTCAATCCTATAAGAAGTCACATGCAGGAAAAATAAGTGGCATGTATATGAACTTTAAATAGCACTTAATCAAACAAGAAATAAATTATATTGCTTTTTATTTTTAAGATTATATTGATAATGATAGGCTATTAATTATATCTGTATTTTAAAGTGAATTCTTTCCAAATAAATGGAAAAAAATAAAGATAGGTTAAAAAGGCTTTTTTCTCACAATCTAGCTAGGTCATTATAAGTGTGGATTGCTAATTAAAATGATACAAATAATTATAAATCATTAATGTTAATCATAAGTTAAGAGTTAATGAAACTAATAAAAGGGTTTTCCCTTTTTTATGTTAAATATAGGTATCATAGAATGCACAAACTTTTCAAGATGTGAATAGAGATCAGTATTTGTAACTAAGGAGTTGTGAAAATTTAAGATTATAGTTGCTCTTAATGAAGTATCTGGACAAATTTTTAATTAAATAGGTAGATGGCTCCAAATTTTTTGGAAGGACACCTCATTGAACAAAGAAAGACTGAATCTTGTTGAATTTGTTATGAAGACTAACTAGATATGTTCTATTCTTAGAATTAATTAATTTTATGAAATTATAGGCTAATGGTATTATAACTTATTTGTAAAATTCATTTTATCATTGTTTAGAAAGCTTGGGAAAATAAAGCTTTTATTTTGTTAGAATTATTGCATCTATACTATTCAATGTCTTATTAGGAATAGTAAACTTTGGCCTAAATTTATTGGAAATGATCTTATTGGTACTGCAAGCTTAATCTGTTACTATTGAATTTTTGCACAACATATGAATTGACCATTACAAACACTTTGTTTAGGAAAAAAAAAAAATTACTGTAAAGAAATTTTATGTTTTCATAACCCCCATTCCACCCCCAAGAAGGTATCTAATAAGACTATATTATAATTAGTAATCAAAGGATAAAATGTTTGTATTATGTTAATTTACAAATATGGATTGTTGAACAGATTATAGACAAATTCCAAGGTTAAAATGATGGTTGAATTGCAAAATAGTATTCATTCCATCATATTCTTATGAAAATTTGATGTTTGCTATTTAGCAGCATGTATTATTCATTCTAAATTCTCATAACTATTAAATACTAAAATTATCAATTTGAGTTTTCAAAAGAGTTGTGTGATAGTCATGGAATTCTCTAAGAAGCATGTTGTAAATACAAATTAGTCTATTCTTCAATTCATAAACAAAATGGATCTAGACTGACTCTCTGACACTGGTTCTATTTATTACTAGTGAAGTGATTAAAAGGAAATATATTTTTTATTCAGCACAGTTATAAATTGAATGTAGATTTTCATAAATAATAGAGATTAAAGACAGAAGTTCAACAATTGACCAGAAAATGTAAAAAATTTTGGTGGACTAAAACTAAAGTAATTTCCTGATTGTGGCTATTTTAATCTTTTATTGACATATCAAAAGTATCATATAGACTTGAATAGTAATATTGTAATCCTATTAAATCCACTGATAGCATTTTTTAATACAATAATAATGGCATATAAAAGCGATTTATCCGCTGACGAAGAAGCTGCAAAAACCAAAACAATTAAATAGGCTGAGTACTTTTGAGGTTTTCCCTCATATTCATGGCAACATAAGTTATAAATCATTTATGTAATGTTGCTAACTAATAAAATATGCGAATGCAAATTAATTTGTCCATTTTTTTTTTGAGATAGAAAAACACGTGCCGCGTCTATTGATGGCATTGTTCTCACTGATAACAAAATACACCTCCTTGATTTTTCTTTTGCAGTCATTGGCTTCAGAGCATACTATCTTGGGGTTTCCGGGTTCAACACGTGGCCAGCCTGCTTCTCATGTTCGAAGAATATTGAGAAGTTATCGTTGTTCTATTTTGCTCTTGATAATTTGAAAATGTGGAGGTGGTGTTTTGATTATCTTTTGATAATGATATAAAAATTGAGCTGGTGATTACCTGTTAATTTAGATTTGGACAAAAATATTCAATTTAATGAAATTAAACATTATTTTGTAATTTTAAAAATGGAAAGTCTATTCAGATCCATTTGAGACCTGGAGAAGTTTTGAGATATGTGATATATTAATTTTAGAAATATTGAAATTTTTTAGAATATATGAATCTTTGAAGTTGTGCTTTCTGATCTTAAGGATGCTTCTGTTTTCCAATTTGTACTTGATTATTGCAGGATGTCATTGTTATGTACTACAGCAAAAGTACTCTCAACTATTTTGTTGAATAGGATGCTTCCAATGATAGGTGAAGCACTATTAATATAGTTTTTGTTGTCAGGCATATAGGTGAATGGTCAAAAAATCAGGAAGCACTATAAATATAGTTTTTGTTGTCAGGCAAATGCAAGAAACATATCTAGAGCAAAAATTGTCTTTATTGATTTAGTCAAAGCATTTGTTTCAATTAATTGAAGAAGTCTTTGGCTATGTTTGAAATTAATAATTCACTGATATAGTTTCTGCATGATTTAATGAGAGGATGCATTATTACAGCTGATGGAAAATTAGTTATTTGAAATGAAAAAACTGCTGCTGGCAATGAATATTAGGTCCATCTTTGTTTTTATTGGTCTTGAGAACAGTTTATAGGCAGCTTCATGAAGCATTTATTGAGATGAGATACAAATTTGATAGTGGAGTTATTTAATTTAAATTGAATAAAAGCAAAAAATATCTTAATCATTTTAGTTTATGGTATTTGATGATGTGTACTATTCTTACCAATTCAAAAAATCATATACAGTGTTTTTTTTATATTTTGAATGCAATCTGCAGACTTTGTTTTGATATAATAATGGAGTATCATCCAATAATAGAAGAAAAAATTACGAACTTCTTACCAGGATAATTACCACCTTAAGAATGAATCAAATATTTTAGTGGTTTAAATGTGAATTTGAATCTTGAAATATGACACATGTGCTATTATAACTTGCAGATAAATGTATGCAAAGCTATTATTTTTCATAATTTATTGTATGAAAATGAACAAAACATAGATTTCTCATTGATTTAAAATTTTTATAGAAAGTAGAAAAATTTCATTTAAAGATGCTTTGAAGTTTCTAAAAATACGATGATTTAAGTTGTAAGACTAATCAGTATTTTTTTTCAGATTTTTAAATATGACATTATGCAGCTGCTATTATTGTAAATTTATATTTTCATTGGATTGGGTATATGAAATGAATAAGCAGTAACAAATTTTCTATAAAAAAAAATGTATTTTATGATGAACTTCAGCATGGTTTTTATGGAAGAGATAGACTTCTTTTATATTATAAAGTTTATCTCTTAAGACGATTTAAAGAAATTCAGTATTGATTATTTTTATTAGGAATTTATAATAGAGAGTTACAAGTAGGCCCTGCATTTTCAAAAAAATTAAATTGACGACAGAAATTATAAGAATAGCATTGCAAGATATCAAATAAACAGTCTAAAGAATTAGCATGTGATATATGTGAACATATTGCTGTTTTATGAATTGTTTTTACAAAATTCATCTTCAGTGTATTTTGTATCTTTTTTTTCTTCTAGAGTTAGACTGACTTATTTACGAGTAGCTGCTAATAATAAATAAATAAAAAAAATGTAGTTATTGTTATTTATTTTATAGAACGTGAAGAGTTTATTATTCAGTATTTCTTCATTTTTAAAATTTTGTTGTTTGATCCTTGGATTTGCTAAAATGAATGAATCACAATCATTATTTTATTTATTGTAGTTGGTGAATTAAAACAAAACAAAAAAAATTTTTTTGCAGTTATTGTTCTTAGAAAAATATAATTTTTTTTTATGCTTTTCCAAACATATTTAACTGTTAGTAATACAGATTAGTATAAAACAGTGTTTCAAATGGTATTTTTTTATCTTTATTCTTTGGGTATTATGACAATAAACAGACATTGAGCCTGTAATTTTTCAAATCATGAATACTGAAACTGTTCTGCCAAAGGCATCAGACAGTAGAAATTTTATTCTTACTTATAAGACTTCTTGTTTTCTTTATTTTTTTAAATGGGTTTTCAAATATAGATTATCATATTATGGTCACTTATGGAGTTATTTGCCATTTTCAGGTGTGCAATTTTTTTATTTATCTTTTTCTCTTCATCTGATATTATTGTGTTTTATCATTGAGATATTTTTATTAGTGCATGTATAGTTTTCTATTTTAGATATCTGTCTTTTCCTCAAACCTTATGTTTTATGTTCTTATAATCAAATTTTTGATGGAGCAGTTAGCTTTACCAATGCATTGTCCTTCCACATATTTAAAAGTGAATGCTTCATTTGATAAAATCTGGAAAGAATATTAAAATATTATAAACAAAATAGATACAGGTTTAGCCCAGTGTTTGAAACAAGTTGAAGATATTATATTTGTATCTAGTAATAAGAATTATAACACTTTTGTCTATCTAAATTCTTTTTATACTGCAGATTAGTTGTTATTTTTTAAAACCTGAAATCTGTAATGTAACAGTTTTATACAATCTATTTTGTCCTATTAATGTGTTTACTTCCAGGATTGAACGGCAGGTTAATTGCTTAATTGGTGGATGTGGTTTTTCTCCCTACAGCATTTTTTTCTCAGAGTGATAAATTTTAAGCAAGTGAAATAAATTTTCCAAATTTAAAGATAATATATAAAAGAAGTTCTCTGATAACAATGGAGATAGAGTTTCAAATGAAAGAAAAATCCATATAAGTGAACTTAATGATTGAAAAAAATATGGATCCCTATCAAATACTGTGAGCATTAAGAAATGAATAGATCTTATTAGTTTGAATAGAATAGAACTATGAAAACATTTTGACACAGAGGCAAAACTTCATACAGTAGCGCAACTCAGTGCAAGCCAGAGTAATCAGTGCATGCAGGAAGGTTTATGCATAAAATCCCTATTTAGTACCTACTTATCCAATATCCCCAGACTAGTTTCTAACTTGTGTCTTTCATCAGTGAGGAACCTTGGATCTGAGAGCACTGCATCTAGATCTTAAGATCTAATGCAACCTTTCAGCAGCCACCTTTTATCTTATTAGCTAACTATAAAGCTTTGAGTCCAATATGAAAACGCAATTATGTTTGCAATTAAAACTCGTTAACTTGTATAGTCATATAGATCTGAACTCAGTTCAGCATCCATACTTTTTTGGTGTCTTTGGTTCTGTGGTTTACCATAATCCTATTGGGCAAGATTGGTATTAAACCTCTAAACATTACAACATCATCATTCTTTATGCTTACCCAAGCTGTTTACACAGAGGTGAAATTCTCCATTCAGTAGTGCCACTAAGGGCAAGCTAGGGTAATCACTGGATGCAAAAAGGTTTGTGCATAAAATCCCTATTTAGTGCCTACTCATCTAATATCCCCAGACTAGTTTTTAGCTTGTGACTTTCATCAGTGATGAGCTTTGGATCTGAGATCACTGCACCTAGATCTTAGGATCTAATGCAACCAACCCTCCAGCAGCTACCTTATACTTTATTAGCTAACTATCTCACTTTGAGTCCAAAATGAAAACACAATAATGGTTTTCAGTTCAAGTTTATTAGCTTATGGTGACTGTAGTTAAGCTAAAAAACCAAAAAAGTAAGGATGTTGAATTTCAATCTATATGACTAAACAAGTTAATGAACTTGAATTGAAAATATTATTGTTTTCATTTTGATTCAAAGCTTTATAGTTAGCTAATAAGGTAAAAGGTGGCGCACTGGAGGATTGTATTAGATCCTAAGATCTAGGTGCAGTGCTCTCAGAACTAATGTTCATCTGTGATGAAAACCACAAGCTAGAAACTAGTCTAGAATATTTGATGAATAAGCACTAGATAGATATTTTAGGCACAAACCTTCCTGCATCCACTGATTACTCTGGCTTGCACTGAGTGGCGTTACTGTAAGCATAAAGAATTGTGATCATGTGATGTTTAGTGGTTTAAAATATTTTGACCATGGATTTTTATTACTCTGTTAACCACATCATAATTAATGGTAATAAATAATTGCGTAAAAAATTGTAAATTCACAATGAGAAAATTAATTACATTTGGCAAAAAAGAGCACATATTCATTTAAGAAATTGTAGAAAGGCCTTAACTGCCAGCATTTTCACACTGCACTGCTGGATAATGCTATAATATTAGAACTCGTAACATTTTTCAGAATAAATTATTTTCGTGTTTTTAAATATATTATTTATTTTTCAATCATTCTCTATTATTAAAATATATTAATTTTATATTTTCAGTCATATTACTTTTTTTTTGTTTGTTTTTAATTTTTTACAGAAAAAATAAAACATCAATTTGCTTAAAAAAGTATAAATTAATGTGTATAGTGGTTCCATCGACAAGTAGAACATGAATGCAAAAGCATTTTATATATTGATTATAATTGCTGTAAACTGAATTTAATGTGAATATAAAGATGCTATGATACATTAAACTTTATATAATGATGCAAATTGACAGAAACATATTTTTATTCAAACTTTTTTAATATATGAAACAGCAAAAAATAATATTGTGATAATAAATGATTACAATCATAAATTGAATTTTGAATTATGAGAAACTATGTAAGAGTGGAAGACTTGATGATGAGAACTTACACTGAATAGTGTTATGGCAAAAATAAGTATTTGATGCTGATGAATAGAACTGATAGATCGATGATGAAATATGACTATATATAGATTCAGTGAGATAAAAGCTACACCACAGTTGAAGTGTAAAAAGAGACTAATATTCTGATATCCTTAAGCTTTAGAGTGAGCCATGGCATGTTTGTAAAAAATTATTAATATTTATTAATAGAGTTATATATGATAAAGTTTTTGTGGATAAAACATTAATGATTATGAATTCTGTTAAACACATTAGCAATAGTTAATAAATGTGAGATTATTGTATATATAGATTATAATTGAAATATAGAATTTAGTTCCTTTTGTAAAATTCTGAAATAATAATACTTCTAAAAGTAGTGGTAAATATCTAGTAAAAAAGTAAACTGCTAATTAAATGTCTAAAAAATTTAATCAACTACATGTAATTTAACTGTCTTCAGATGAAGTCTCCAATTTAATATCTTTTTATCATATGATTTGAGAGAGGTTTCCGAAATAATCAAAATTCAACTACAGTAGTGAAAAGAGAAGAAAGGCTTTCTCTTTTTATCTTTTAAGAGTAGAGCAAGTGAGAATAGGTTAATGTTTATGCATAGTTGCTATGAAAAATAAAAAAAACTGTAAATGACAAGAAGCAAAGCGAAGTTCATCTTTATAATGAAATACTTATACAAATGAAGGTACAAATATTTATTTTTTTTAGTAGTATGAAAAGTTAGTTGTCTTCAATAGAAATCAATCAGAATCTAATCAGTAAAGATAAATGTTATACATTTGTCTTTTCAATAGAAATCAATCATTATCTAATCAATAAGGATAAATTGTATATATTTTCTTGTTTTCCTAGATCATAATGTTCCACTCTCATAAATACTTTATATAATTTAAGATGTAGTATATATTATATTTTGTCTTGTACATGACATGTAAATGCTAAAAAATTTCTCATCATTTTATTATATTTATTTTGATCATTACAAATAATTATAAAATTGTTAATCCTTTTATTCATTATAGATGAAATTTTATATATTGCTAGATTGAGCTTAGTCAACTCTATTCTTTTTCAGTGTGTGAATGCTGTGCAAATTTACTATTTATATATATGTATTATATACATTTTTTTTTTTTTCCAGTACCGCTCTGTTGATACATCGCCTTTAAGTAGATATGTTACTCATCCATTTTGGGATCACGTAGTTAAGGTAATTGATTTGTATTAAGTCATTAAAACATCACTTGATCACCATTTCTTATCTCTGCAAAACCTAATAAAAATAGTAATAACTCTCCCCATAGAGTAGGGTCACCTAGTGCACGAACTTGCTGCCATCTATCGATTACTATAACTTGCATTAGATAGCACTACTATATGGAGAGAGTTGCTACTATTTTAAGTGATTTGTATGGGTATATATGTTTTTTTATCATTTTGATTTGATGAAAGTGTAATTTTTAATCATATTATTCATTTTGTTCAATTTAGTATTATAGTTCATTAAAATGTATATCCAATTTAAGGATTATTCAGTAGTCAGAATAGACAGTGCTACCACAGTTGATAACTATTTCCACTCCTTTTAATTTAATAAAAATATATATATATAGTCATGTATATTTCATAAATTATTTCTTCAAGCTATCTGTTATTTGATTATTTATATTGCTTTTGTCTGAAATAAGTAAGATATTTATATTTATTTAGTATTTCCACTATCTAAAATTACACTGTTATATTATTTAAATACTATAAATATATAAAATTATTTTAAATGTATTTATAAATATATATGCTTAATCTCGATCTTCTGCAAGATGATCTCTCACTCTTCTCCTGGTACAATAGTTTGATCTGTCTTTACAATTCTTATGTATATTTTTGATTTCATCTATCTATCTCATGGTTATAATGTTATGAACTGTTTTTTTCACCTCTTGTAATCCATCTAAATAAGGTGATAGCTTTATTATTATTATTAATATTTTTGATGTATTTTTTATTTTTAGTCTTGTAATAGTTATTGTACAACACTTTTTAGGTATTTTTTCAACAATTTTTTAATTGCTTTTATTGCAATTAACTAAGTTTTATATTCATCAATGAAGTACTTATAAGAATCAGTGATATGTTATTTGTGCATTTTTTATTTAATGAATTTCATTAAAAATTCATCTTAAAAATTTTTCTTTCATTATAGTTCTCTTAATTGATATTTACTGTACAATTTAAAAATAGCTTTTCACCATTACCAGCTCAACATTTCTCACTTATCTTTCAGACTTAAATTGCCATCATGTATTCAATTTAGAACATCTCTTTACTTGAATTCTCTTCAATCATTTCTTTGTTCTTTCTGTGGATTTTTTTTTTGTCTTCATGATCTCTTTTTATCTTTAAATCTATTTTTCCCCATTCATCTGCTAATATCATTTCATTGACTGTCTTTATTTTTATTTATCTATTGTAGATTACTATTATATTGTGTTGGATTATTTCAGTCTTTTTTCAGATTTATATCTATAAATTAAAATACTTTAATCAGAGCATCATATATGTCGTATATTGACTTTTTATTCCAAATCATTTTTTATACAATTTATTTTTTTTTTTATTATTTGTTATTAAAATTGAAAGCAGGACATGGAAAACAAAAGAGTGTAGATTTTCATAAAAATCTAAAAAAACTCAAGAATTTTATAAATATTATTCATAATATTTTAAATATCTGGAGTTTATATTAAATATTATTCATATATTTTTGAAAAAAATAAGTTCATAGCCAAAAATGATTTTACTTAGCCATGTGTATTTCTTTTCTTTTTTTTATAGACAAATTTGTTTCTAAAATGATTTTATCATACTTTTTAAAAAAAAAAACAATATCAAATTATATATTAAAATTTTCTAACCCTTTGTTGTGTTGCTTTATCCTTATTTAAAAATAGCAAAAACTTTAAAAAATTTTATTTCACTAACAGTTTGGATTAATATTCAGTCTTCATTCAGAGCTTTTTCTAAATTTGTTTAACAAATTTAGAAAAAGCTCTTGACGAAAATTGTATATAATCAATCAAAACTTTAATGAAATAAAATTAAAGATTATAAAAACCATTGTATTTAGTGCATAGAAGTAGAATTTTTTGAAATTTTTTTAAGTTTTTAAATACTTAAAATTACATGTTATTTATTTATGAAAAGTTTTTAATGGAGACTTTGTAAAACAAATAATGGTATCTTCAGTGTTTATTTTATTCAAAGACAATCATAGTCTTCTAAGCTGATCAAAGTAGAACCCTTGGAACTGGAATGCCTCTTCTATTTTTCAATAAATTGGTTGATATTATAATTATAGGGAGCTTCTGCATTATCTTTATTTGTTCTAAGACCTTATCATCATGTTGATAAGTCTTGGAATAGTTGATATCTCATCCCTTGTTTGTTTATAATTGTGGATTATGGGATTGCTTATATATATATATATATCTTAATATAGACATATTGTACCTTTCTGCCCTTGCCCTATGGTTAAGGAACTATCTAAATCTCTGGATGAGATCAGATATATGATCTGGAGTTATTAAGTTTAACTAGTCATAGATTAAGTGTTATTAAGGTTACGGTGATGGTTAACATTAATTCCCATACACATATATGCTTGTCTCTTCTCATAATAAGTCTGTATTTATTATTCTCTTTTCCTAGTTGATTTACTATTATATTCTTGCAAAACTTTGAAGATAATGTTCCATCATCCAAAACATTCCTTCTTAACATATTCATCTTGATTGATTATAAAAATTATAATAAATTAATATAATATTGTACTAATTATCATTATAAAAAATGTAGAAATATTCTTAATCTTATTGAATTTCCTATCATTTCTTATGGACCACATAGCTATATATTATGTTCTTCGTGAAGAGCTTTCCCTCTGGAATTATCAAAATATTGTATTGTATATATAACCTAAAGAAATCGACAGAATACAAGACTCTTCATAAGATTTTTAATTATGAATTTTAAAAAAATATGTTATAAATAAATAAAAAAATAACTGTTTATGTTTGAATACAATATGCTGATAATGAATTTATTACATGTTAGATGTATTTTAAATAGAGACTATTACAATTTCTAATTAATTGTTTCCTTTGATATTCACAGTGAACAGTAATTACATATATAATATTGACTACAAAAGTCCATTATTTCTTTTTAAAAGTACTACAGAAGTACACATATCTCAAATTATTCTTACGATTAGATAATTTACTATTAATCTTGATTTATAGACAGTTGAGTCTTAATTCATGTGAATATTTTGGTTTATATTTCAATTTAAATCATTTCTAATCTCTTATTAGACAGTGTACATTATATATGGTACAACCATGAGAAAAATGTATGATTGATTAATGCACACACAATTAATAAGCGATTACGCATTTGAGTAAATATAGACACATCTTAGGACATCATCATAGCATCTAAAAAACTAATTTTGAAAACCATGTAATGATAAAACAGCTACATTTAAAGATAACTGCATAATATCTGAATCATCTAAAATATATTTGCTTTGTTTCATATACTAATATCTTGAAATTATTTTTTGTTTCTATAGATTCATGATATAGAACATACTGATTACATATACATGTTAAAATCGTAAATATACTTCATAGAAAGGGTATCACCCTTGCAGGCTATGTTGTGTGTCACACGAGAAATATAAAATAGACATATAAACTTGGATATTTTTTTCTCTTGATTTCCGTACTAAACAGTATGCCACACCCATCTACTCAGGTTGTGAGCTAAGTCCTAAAATAATTATTAAAACTTCAAACATAGAAAAATAGAGGCATAAAAAAATATTTTCTTCTCGAATAGAACATGATTATAACTTTGCAGTTATCTTTATAAATTCATATATACAACATTGGTAACTTGTAAATTGAAGGCAGCTATTTATCCTGAACACTCCACATTATTAAACTGCCAATTTGTTAAAGCTTGTTTGAAATTTTTATAAATGAATCAATTATTTAAATAATTTTATAAAATTTTAGTTTGGTAATGCAAATAAAATCTGTGTATACAGTCATGAGATTAATCTTTCATAGGCATTTCCAACATCCTATATGTATTAACCTTAAACACATTGTTGCTCCAAAAACACACATACATATTGTGTAATTTTTTTTAGTGTAATTTTCACTACATCACTTATGCAAGGTAGGGACTGGATTCCATTCGCTTTTAACACATTGTGGAGGGATATAATCATAAATTTCTAACCAAAAACATTAAAAAGATCTATGATCCCCAGATTCACCTTTCGTGCTGAACCAGCACTCATCAGTTGGCCCAGATCACAATCTCTTATACTGGGCCAACTGATGAGTACTGGTTCACCATAAAATGTGCATCTTGGAGATCTTTTTCAAATGTATTTGATCATATGTTTATGATTACATCCCTCCACAAGGTATTAAAAGCAGATAGAAACACGTCCCTACCTTGCATGGTGTAGTGAAAATTACACTACAAAAATATTATTCATTATAAGGATAATCTCTAGTCTACTAAATGACTAATAAGTTATTAACATACTATGCTCTTATATAAATTTGGATTTAATTTATCTTCAAAATGCATTATAATTATGAGTTAAATATGCTCATGAATTTTTGCTACTTTGGTATTGTTCCTGCTACGATGTATTCTAAGTTAGCGGTGAATTTAAAATAACGTCTCCAAGGGGTGTGTGGACAAAGTTAATCGATAAAATTTGTCTGCAGATCCTGTGGAGCCATTATTTTAAACATATCGCAAACTTAGAATAATACTTTACTGGAGTAATT
The DNA here is from genome assembly GCA_028023455.1 of Epiperipatus broadwayi. NCBI lineage: Eukaryota > Metazoa > Onychophora > Udeonychophora > Euonychophora > Peripatidae > Epiperipatus > Epiperipatus broadwayi. The sequence continues at coordinate 15,167,476 of JAQFVV010000013.1, forward strand.
TAGCAATCCAAACCTAAAACTTCAAATCTAAAAAAAAAGACCTGTATTCATTATGGAAAATGGAAAAACATGTTATGCTACTAAATAAAAACAGGTAGTTGTGAGTTTTTTTATAGCACTTCATGCTGTCGAAGCCATCTTTTCACACCTGGCACCCAGCACATGGAATACCAAACTTCAAATATATAAAAAAAAACACAACCAATTTCCAATGTTGGAGAGATATATTGAATATAGAAAAAGAAAAAATATGAAAAAGAACCCTGAAACATTTTTTAAATGATGAACTGTAACATAAAATTTTAGTTTTACAGTTTTTTTTAACCTTAAAAAAAATGACGAACTGTAATATAAAATTTTAGCTTTATTTAAAAATGGTGAACTGTAACTTCAACCTTATATTTTAAATATTTTTATAAAACATATATATATATATAATTTTAGCAACAAAAAATATATATATAAATTTTAGCTGTAAATGTATTTTTAAATATAAAACCGTATTACTTACAAATGATATGAGAGATATATTATATTGTGGGAGAGGGGGTAACTATGGCAGACTGAATACAGCTCAGCACATTTTACAACTTGGTGACTTGTATATATGTGAAAAATTAATAATGTGTATATATTTGACATGGATTAGTTATGCCAGGATTCTTGGATGAATGAAATCATAAATGGAAACTGAATAATTATTAGCAGATGCAAATGTCATAGGAATCTTAAGATTTTTAATTTTTTAATGAATAATTATTTTATTTTCTAACTTATACCATTTTATGAATGAATGAAACTAATTTATTTTTAAAATATTTAGTTACTTCTTAATTAAAGTGAATATAAGATAACAATTGAAGTCTGATTGTCTACAGTTAGATTTTTAAAATAAATTTGAGGCTTAAATAAATAATTATGTTTAAAAAGCAGATTTGTAAATCTGATAACCCAGTACATTTCTTTATGTTTTAAAATAGTCAACATCAAAAGACTGTTTAAATTAGACCTGAATTTTCGAGAATGTTTTAAGATATTTTTAATTTTTTGAAAAATTTATTATTTCTGATCTTATTTATTTAATGCTTAGACTGTTATGGCAGTCATATTATTATTATTCTGATCTGTTTTAAGATACTATTTTCATAATAACTTCAGTTTGCACTGCCAGAAATTGCAAATATCGAGAAATGTAATAAAATTGAAAGAATAGCTGTTATCATTTTAAAAAATTAGGAAAACAAAAGGCAGAATTTTAATATTTCTAAAAATTGTTATTTTTATGTTTTTACGGAAATTCTAAATTTTGAGATAGATTTTCATTACATTCCTTATAAAAAAATTTTAAAAAAAGAGAGGTATATAACATGACTTACCTAAGATGATTCATTATTTCAAAACAAAAAAGGAACTTGGTATCTTTTATTTTTACTAATAACTTCAATAGTTCATATATTATATAGGCATCTGTGAAGAATACATTTAATTGAATGTTTTAGGAAAAAAGTTTTTCCAGCAATTGTAATAAAATGTTATTCTAATCATAGAGCAAAAAGAATAAACATATAAATAAAAATTCAAATATAACATAACTATTAGAACAACATTACAGTGAGCTATATTTGATCTAATTTTATATACTTTAATTGTAATCTTTGCTTTTAATTTATTGTAATTAAAATATAATCAAAATAAGTAAATATATATGTAGTCTTGCTTGTTAACATTTTGACCCCCAACTTCGCTCTATCCTATGCATTTGACATAAAACTTTAAAATTTACATTGCAATGAACTATAATTATTTTAATTTTAAATATTTTATTACTAATATTTACTTTTAATAATTGTAACTTTTTTGTTATTGTTAAAGTATAAAGATAATAAATGAATAAATTTAAATTATAATTTTTGCGATAATTTTTTTATCACAGCATACTACATATATATAGAAAGGATTACTTTTTCATACATTTTTTTTATCAAACAATAAATAAAAATATCTAAAATTGAATACTTAATGATAAATGGAACCTTATCTTTGGAGCTAAGTAAAAAAATTTCCATTGCCCCACCTATAGATACTAGGTTTTTTTTTTATTCTCTGCTTGAACTGAACTTTTTTCTCTCTGTTTGAACTGCAACTACTACATTTAATGTGAAATTATTGGTACATATTTCATCATTTGAACTGCTAATGTCAAAAAATTGCTGAAACTGACATTAATATATTATTATTCTTATTTTATAAAACATATAAAAAGAATATATATTATTTTTGTTGCAAATTGCTCTATTACTGTTGCTCCATAAAAATAAAAGAATGGTGGGGGGGGGGGGTTTAAAGTAAAGCTATATTTCAAGTGATTTTTATCATTGGGAAAAAAAAACTTGCTTTCTAAAAATAGAAAAAGAAACTAATGGAATATTATATTCAGTGCATGTATAGTATGCATGGTTTTTATATAAAATTGAAGATGATGATTCATTAAAATTGTAATCATTATGGGCATTCTTAAGGAAATGAATTTAATCCAAGCTACATATTCTAAAAATAAAATAAAATCATTTAAAATAAAAACATTTTTTCTTTCTTATTTATGTAGAATAAAACTTTTTTTCTGTAAAATATACATTTAAATTCATTACTAAAAGCTTTAAGAGAAAATAAAAAAAAATTGTTATATTCAAGAACATTGTTTTTTGTCTAAAGGTCAAGAAAAATAAAATAAAATAATAATGAAAGAAAAAGTTACATTATGAAATGGAGATTTTAAGTATTTTCAAAAGTTCTTTAAATTTCATTTCATTAAAATATCCATGAGGTCTGAGACTTCTTTAATGGTTTGCAATATATTACAAGCATACTTCTGCAATAGAAAGAGCTTTAATGTGAATTCAATGAGTTTTCATGTGAAGGGACTTTTTTATGGTCATTTGATGAAATTAAACTAGTCTATAGTAGTTTACCATTGTGTAAATTCTGGATGTTATTACATAGATTAATTTACAAAAGTTGTATCGATATTGCTGTGAGTTTATATGACATCAGCATTTATTTTAAATAGATTTTTTTCTTTGGTACGGTATATGATTATGATTTAGTTCTCTGATTTTAATGAAAAGACTTCTTTTTCTATATAAGTTTTATAACATATAAATCAGGAAAATAAAAATACACTAAATTCAATCTTGGCTATTTGTAAATGTTAAACAAAAAATTTCTGCTTTTAGTTTTCACTTTAATTAACTGTTAGCTATTTTTGAAATTTTTATCTAACTTAAGATTTTTTATTTTTATATTATCTGTTTGGGCACATTTTCTCAGGGCAAGTATCATGGTCCCCACATATATATATTACATGCATGATTTTAAAATATCTCAAAGTTTCTGGGGGTTTGAGGGAGGGGGCTACAATTGCATATTATATAAAACACACATTTTGCATTCATCATTGTGAAGAAAACCTGTTCTTCCCATTGTATATTAAAATTTGTTTGGGTTAGCTGTACTGTTCCATTATACTTAGAAGTAGAATTAATTGATTTTAAAAGTTCTTTGATTTGAAGTAATAGATTAAAAGAAGTGTGAAAAGAACTTGAAAAAAGTTTTAAATACCAATAAAATTATTTATTATTGGATTGTTGCTCATCTCTTCCTGAATAGTTTTTGATATTAAAAAAATAACAGCATCTTTTTTAATTACTTGTAGTTTGTCTTACTTAACATCTGTGAATGAATATTATCTCAAATGAATTATATTTTAAATCCACAGTTGGCACATATATTTGCATAAAAGTGTCAAATACTTTTTGCAAATGAAAACAGCACCAAAGAAGTCATTGATTTAATTATTATAATTTGTAGATACATTTTTAACTTATGTACCCATGGTTTATTTGTTTAATCAATTTGATAAAAAAAAAAAAAATTTCTACAAATTATTTTTTTGCAAATGAGTTTGCTTCATTAAATATATATATTATTTTCATCTCCATATTAATCATTTCATTATCATTTTTTATGTTATATATAAATTTTGTCAGTAATCATAACTTTATATCATTAATTTGTTTATTTGATTCCTGAATGAAATGCAAAATATTTAATATAGAAAAGAATGATCAAGGAAATAAAAAAATTATTGACTAGTCATTTTATTGCAAATTATCTATATAGAGAACTTTGAATTCAAACTAACCACAAGATAAAATTGAATTTATTATGGACCTATATGATCATGTACAAGTATTGTGAAAATTATAGAAAGGACCAATAAGTATTAATGCCATTATGCTTTGGATTTATGGATTATGAAAAGGCATTTGATTCTATAAACATTTCAGCAGTGATTAAAGGTTTTAGAATATCAAAATATAGACACAATATATAGTTAAAATTTAAAGAATATTTATTAAAAACAACAGCAATGATTAGATTACATGGTAACATTTATAAAGTTTTACATTAATAAGGGGTTTTTTCAAGGTGATTTTATCTCTCCATGACATTGTATTCGAGAATAATTTGTAAATTAAAAGAACATTTTCCTTTTTATACCTCCTAGAACTCCCAACATAGATCTCTCATAATTAGCTATGTAGTCTGAAGCCTGTATTGCTCTTTTATTAAGTTCCAAAATCTTAGATGTGAAATAAGATCTGGTAAAATATTTTTAAAAATTCTTTTTCAAATTTGTACACATTTTTTCCCTTTTAATATTAATTTATTTTTACTGAAGTCATAGTATCCAAGTTTAACTATGTTTCTATCTAACCATGGTATTTATTAACTTTTAATCTATTATTATCAATTTGTATTCTTTTTTAAATAGTGATTGAATGGATATTGTTTAAATCTTTTTAGCATTTATTTTCTATTTTTTTTTTGCTTTCATTTGATAGCTTTTGGTTACTTTCTTGAAACTGTGATGTATTATAATGAATAATTATCTGAGGCATGGGGTGGAGGGTGGCACTCAATTGGATATAATAGGTATAGCTTTTTAGGATATATCATCAGGGACTAAGAAAGGATTAAAATATAAACAAAAATAATAAAAAAGTAGACTAATACAGTTATGAAAAAGGCAGTATAGTAATAAATAGAGAGAAATATCTTTCAAATGACTATATGAATTCTGAGCCTTTAAGATGAAGTGATTGATGAAGATTTGTTTAACGATAGTTCTGTAATAGGTGAGAGTGTGCATGACATTTATGAATTTAAATGTAAGATTTTCCAAATTTTTTATTTGATATTTTTTCAAATCATGGTTGGTGAGTCTGATTTAAATCTATATTTATTAATGTCATATATTGCTTAAATCGTAATTATAAGTTGAGTATCCGTTTAAATTTTGATATCTGTGAATAACATAGCAACTTAACAGCTTATGTTAATTTTTATAAATGCATAATATAATATGTTCTGGAATGATACATTTATTTCATAGCAGTTGTCTTAGTTATAAAATTTGAGATTAAAGCTTTTTTTAAAAAAAAAAAAAAATTATTTTATGTCATTAAACCTATTATTTCCTTTATTTTATTGTAATATTTTATATAAATACAATTTGTACACTTTACTTTAAACACTTTTATATACAGAAATAGTCTTGACATTTCTACTGTCCTGCAGTCTTCCTCGGAGCTATGATATAATGATAAATGGCTTAAATATAATAAAACATAATAAAACTAAAGTAAATGTGACAAAATGGACTTAAAACCAAATAAAATAAAATATTCCAAATAATATAAAATATGCAACATTAAATTTAAAATGTGTCTATTCCTATGTGTATATATATATATTCATGACCAACCATTAATTTAAATATATTATCAATAATCCTCTAATTATTACTATGTCTTATAAATTAGAACTATAATTTTATTATTCCTAAATTAATAAAATACTTATGATTTTTTTCTTTATATATTTTTCTGGTCAACATTAATTCATTTACTAAAAATATTTTTTTAAATTTTTTAATCATATATATAACTGAAACACAGGCTTATTATATATACACTTGTGTCTATATATGTAATATATAGGGTATATGAGCACAGACTTTCACATAACCCACCACCCTCCACTCTCTCTAATAACACTACACCCAAGCACATATATGCTGAAAAGATAAATAATCACCAATATCAGTATTTCATACTAAACCAGCAATCATCAGTTGGTCCAGATTATCATCTCCCACACATATATACTATAAGTGCTCAAATATATATTAAGATAGACAATCTTCATACTTCAATGGACAGGCTCCAATCTACTACACACTCCAACTCTTCAACCGTCCATCCAATTGAAAATCTAATGATGGATTGCTTGAAGCCACCCTGAGGCCAAGATTCTTGTCACACCCATGTTGACCTAAGGTCAATCTGAACCCCAAATGTACAGGACATAATCCATTAAATACATATGCAAGGATGGGCAGACATCTCTATAATGTAATAATTGAAACACAGGCTTATTATATATACACCTGTGTCTATATATGTAATATATAGGGTATATGAGCACAGACTTCCACACAACCCACCACTCTCCACTTTATCTAATAACACCGAGACACCCAGGCACATATATGCTGAAAAGATAAATAATCACCAGTATACATATTTTATGCTAAACCAGCAATCATCAGTTGGTCCAGATTATTATCTCCCACACATATATACTATAAGTGCTCAGATATATATTAAGATAGACAATCTTCATACTTTAATGGACAGACTCCAATCTGGACCAACTGATGATTGCTGGTTTAGCATGAAATACGTATATTGGTGATTATTTATCTTTTCAGCATATATGTGCTTGGATGTATCGATGTTATTAGATAGAGTGGAGAGTGGTGGGTTGTGTGAAAGTCTGTGCTCATATACCCTATATATTACATATATAGACACAGGTGTATATATAATAAGCCTGTGTTTCAGTTATTACATTGTAGAGATGTCTGCCCATCCTTGCATATGTATTTAATGGATTATGTCCTGTACATTTGGGGTTCAGATTGACCTTAGGTCAACATGGGTGTGACAAGAATCTCGGCCTCAGGGTGGCCTTCGAGCATTCCATCATCAGATTTTCAATTGGATGGACGTTCGAAGAGTTGGAGTGTGTAGTAGATTGGAGCCTGTCCATTAAAGTATGAAGATTGTCTATCTTAATATATATCTGAGCACTTATAGTATATATGTGTGGGAGATGATAATCTGGACCAACTGATGATTTCTGGTTTAGCATGAAATACGTATATTGGTGATTATTTATCTTTTCAGCATATATGTGCTTGGGTGTATCGGTGTTATTAGATAGAGTGGAGAGTGGTGGGTTGTGTGTGCTCATATACCCTATATATTATTTAATCATATATATAGTTTTGTTTATTCATTCTTCTCTTATTTATTTTATTTTGTTTATCGTTATATCATTAATTCTGAGGAAGACTGCAAAACAGTCGAAACATCAGATTGAGTGAGTATGTATACAATAAAAAAAATTTTTGCTAAAATGTATTTGAAGTAAGGTATACAAAATCTTAAGTTTTTAAAATAAGAATTTTAATTTATATATTTTGAAGAGTTCTCTTCATCTTACTCTTGTGCTATTTTAAGCTTAAGTAATCAATTGTCACTAGTTGATATAATATTATAATTTTACCATCCCCAAACTGATTTCTCATTTTTATCTTTGTCAGTGAAAATTAGTTTAAAGCTGGAACTTGTGTATCTAGTAACCCATTTTTATTCCTTTATAATATTCAAACTAATAGCCTGAAATTAAGAAAAAAAAGCTTATGGTTTTGAATCTAAATTAATTTCAAAAGTGAATCCAGGTCAATTTCTATATATTTTAGACTTCAGTTTTATGTCATTTATAGGCTCTTGCATCCTTTGTCTAGAAATGTTAGTATCACAATATCAGATTTTTTTTTCCATATATTTATAAGACCAATTTTCTTCATCTTATTTTAGAACCTCTGTTTTGAGTAATATATTGTATTGGTCAAGTTTTGTACATTCACGTAACAGAATCTAGAATCCAGACAAAAAGACCAAAGTCGACCAGACCAGGATTGTGACATCCAGAACCCCACCACACTTCAACTCGTTTGCCAGTACTTCACGACTCAAGATCCTAGATCCTATGAATGACCACACTTGAAATTACAGTAGCATACAATTTTATTCCGGCCTGCGTAGTTCAAGGTGAAGCAATAAGACTCAAGGCTACAAAACACTGTTACTTAAAAGCTAATAATATTTCTAATAAAGACTGATTAATGCATAGATTTATAAATAAATATGATCAATAATTAGAATTGGATTGAATAATTGAAACTGAGAACGAAGTAGATTAATTTAATTATATATTTATTACAATAGTAAATCATAAATTAAATCATAGATATGAAATTTTCCAGCATATGAAATGCACTCAGGCATTTGCATTAATAAGAGATAACAAGTTCTCTTCTCATAGATTAGTTTATAGATGTGCTTATACAAGCAATAATTAGCATTTATAACAGACGAGTTTGACAGATTCTCATTTTGTGAAATCCATGATAAGAATATATAAATAATCACTACGTTATGTCTATCAATAATTATGCCAACTCCTATTAGTTTGTGGTCATTATATAGATAAGTAATCATACTAAGCCTTGATTAAACTAATAATTCATTTATTATTGCAGATACGATATTATTTAAAAGACGAGCATATAAACCAGCTCAAATAACATTAGATCAAACCTGGCTTTCAAGAGAATTTTCAGATCAATGCTGAAAGTGATATATTAAGGAGGTAGAGTTGGCTGCATAAGATTTTACCAATGTGCTACGGCACAGGTAAATGACAATAAGAAAAGTCGCTCTGTGGATGGATGAATAACTCAAGAGTTCTTGCGGCAAACGCCGGTACCCTGGGACCAATCATCATGCTGTGAATGAAAGGAACATTTGTGTTCAGAAATGGTGAGGGACTTATGTGCTAACCTGGCCTTGGCTCAGGCTTCGCTACTGCTCTACCCTATAAGAGAAGATGTGCTGGCTTTACCATGGCTCCATCTTATATACGTAATTATATGTAGCAGCAAAACGAGAAAATATCTAATAAAATAATGGATCTCATCTGCCAAGCAAAGAATATTTTATTTCATACTATGAAATACAAGAACAATAACATATTAGCTTTATCAATCGAAATCAACTCTTGTTAGCATGATAATAAATATGCTACTGGCGGCGATATTAATAATATCTTATTTTAACACACTCGATCTATTTGGCTACTTATAATTAATTAATATTTAAGGAGGTAAAGTATATTTCAATGGACTTAGGAACAACTTAAATGATAAATATACTTATGACTATCCTCAAGGCTAGTTTAATTCTTAATAAAACATAAATTTAAGCTTTCAATTTGTTGGTTGAAACGAAACCCATTTCACATTTTAAATCAAATTAATAAGAATAATGAGCGCAAGGCGAGTCGTTACTATTTATAAAATAGGATTTCGAAACAGTGCGCAGAAAAATGATGCTATAAGTAATTAACGTGAAGATCTTTAAATAATATCTTGAAAATATATTAAATTAATTGCTCACTGTTTCGATGCATTGGCATATAAAATACAATAAACATTTAATTAAAATACGCAAAAGAAATATACATAACCACAGTGATACAACTTTAAATTATAAAATATTTATTTACTTTTAAGTGAAAGGAAATTGTAAATTTAACTTTTAGAAACATTAATTTTGACAATAATTTACACATTATATTAAATATTAACCGGGTTTAAATTATAGTTACACTTGGATTTACAATTATTTAAATTATAAATTTATTAAACGCACATTGATTATGTAAGTAATATTTACTGAGGCTATAACCTCGATAATATGCGTATAAAATTTGATAGTAGGGACCTCTACAGGTGTTTCTTCCATAGCATAAGCTTGTGGTTAAAACACCTGTAGAGGTCCCTACTATCACATTTTATACGCATATTATCGAGGTTATAGCCTCAGTAAATATTAATTATTTAAATTATAAATGTAATTATTTTAAGAAGAGTTAGCTAACAGGGATTTAAATTGTAATATATACAAAAATTACACATAATTTACACAAAGCTCTGCAGTTTTGAAAATAAAACTGTACCAGTAATGGACTGCAAGTGCTTGGCTGTAGATTTGGTGAGCTTGACTGGGCGGCTGGTGGCATCATCTTCTTCACCATTCTGTTAGGCTTTGGAGTCTTTTAGCGGCATGATGAGTTATTAAGGCATTGTGATGAGAGAAATCTCTATTCTCCCTATGGAGTAACAGCAAAGAAATGTCTGTTTTTAGCCGGACATATTAGAAATTAAACTGGCGTGGAGGCTGGCTGCCAACTGCTTTCATAAAATGGCTATCAACTGTCCTGGATTTAAAATACAGGGTATTTATGTTTTTGCCCTATATGCACTTACATTAGGAATCTATATCGCCTCAGAACCCATTAACTCAAGAATTTGTTTTACTAGTACAAAATTACGTAAATTTTAAATTAATCTATTGCTGGATTTTTGAGGTACTATATTTTCCTTTAGGCTATTGAAAATAGTGCTGGTCCAATCATTTTCTATATGACTTTCTATTTCAGACATTTTTAATTTTCCATTAGTTAGTTAGATTTTATCAGGATGATTTTTTTTTAATTTACCTACCGCAGGTGCAGCAGTTAAAGGGTATTCTTGTTTACAACAAATCTGGTTTTAGTTTCTTTACCAGAACTTTTGTCCTTAATTGCAAATAAGAAACTTTTTTAATTACAAAAAAAAACCTTTTAACATATTTTAACTAAAACCTTTTAACATATTTTTAAAGAAAACTTTTAAACATTTTATATACAACTTTTAATATTTTAAATCATACCACCCCTATATATATTATATACAGGGCAGATTATATATCTACATACACCTTTATAACCGCAAAATTATTACTAAATTGACTTTAAACATTAACTTATATAATAAATACATTCTTAAAATATTTCGCAATAGAAATACACTATAATTTTATTACTCCTATCTAATTATAGCGTTGATTTGCATGTACATATATAATACTGTTTAGACAGCCATGGTAGTGTTTTACAAGCTAAATTTTAAGAGTATTAACATTAAAAATAAGGTTCGAACTTAGCACAGACGAATGTGTCATTAGGTTGATGTTGAAACGATAAGAGCTTGGAAGGTTATTTATTTAGCATTAATGAATTAAGAATTGGATAATAATTTTTTTTTTTTTTCTAATAAAGTTATTTTTTTAAAAGGAATTCAAAGATGCCATGCAAATCAAAATCTCATTTGATTGATTACATATTTCAGTTGTGCATTCAGCATGTGAAAGGTTTTCAATAAGTAAGTTTTTCATATGTGAAATGAAACATTAATGAAAATGCATTAATTTATACACATTTGTACTCAATTGTTATGCAGGTGGTAACCATCTATACTCTATTCAAAATCTATGTGTATACATGGAGCATCATAAACAAAATTGCCTAAGAATCCAGAGGTCTACCTTATTACCACACTATCAGTTTATTGCTTGAGAGCAGTTTGTAGTAGAGATATAATGAAATGAAAAGGTGTGAATATTTAACATTTGCATACTGACACGATATTAAGAACTGAAATTCATTGGAAGCATATGGTGTATGAAATAAGTAATGTAAAAAAGCAATAATTACTTCTGATGAATCTTGACATAATCCTTTCTATTTTTTTTATTTTTTTTTGGGGAAATTTTAAATGAAATATTAATGCAGCAGTGGAAGAAATGTGTTAAATATTGAAAGTAATTGTTAAGAAAATAGTTTATCTTTCAAACCTGTAAACATATTTATAGAATAACTTTTTGTCTGATTTATTTATCCCATTTTTGATATAGCAGTCTACTGGGTAGATAGTTTAAAATTTAAATATAGCATTAACATTGTAAATGAAGCCTTGATTAATCAGAGAGAAAAGATAAAATAATGATGAAAACTGTTCAAACTAAGCCTGGTTAGTAATGCCTTTTGTTTCACTATTTCTCTTTATAGGGAATTGTTGGATGGATCTTTACTCTTCAATGAGGTATGTTTATTGTTTTTTATGTGTATCCATCTGGTGATCAATCCAATAGTTTGACCTATAGAAGGAGAAATTAACAGAAGTTGATGTCTATTCATCATTTATTTTAAAATACTGTGTAACTTTCCGAAGTTAATAGTTTAGATTTGTCTCTTGAAGAGAATTAGGCTAAATAGATATACAAAATTAATTTATAGTTGCTTTCAAGAAAAAAAAGATTTCATGAACTGGCTATCCCTATTTTAATAAATCATCTACAGCAATAATGTCCAATCTTTTTCTATATTGCATTCCTTTAGACAGCTCATTTTCATAATTTCTACCTTTCATATTAGAAAAATGTTTTAATTAATAGATTTAAATTGTTATTTCAAATGTATATGTTGCAACTCTAAATAAATAATCCATAATAATTTATGGAATAAGAAGGTAACAGACAGTGTATATATTTATATTTAAAAAAAGATACAAATTTAAGTAAAATATTCCACAGGTTACATTATAAAAACTATATTATATGAATTAGTTAAAGTGTGTGCCTTTTTCTACCATTATTTTTTTTTTTCTTTTTTTTTTTTTTTGCATATCACTAAATTGTCTGATTAATATCTCTAGGGATATATTAATCCCAGATTGGGATTCACTGATCTATTGTATTTTAACTTTTTGCTTTTCTGTTTATACTTATATTTTTTTAATGACTTCTTATGTTTTCTAATTTGTCTTAAAGAAAATAGTCATTTGTCTTTTTTTTTACCTTCTTTCAGATAGTCCCTCTTTGGTTGGCTCCAAATCTGTTAACATTCACTGGGTTCTTGCTTACTCTCATAAATGTGTCATTGTTAGCATACTATGACTATAGCTTTACTGCGTCTAGTGATACCTATGCACAACATCTGTTTGTACCGTCTTGGGTATGGCTCTGCTGCTTTTTTAATCATTTCATTGCTCATACACTAGGTTAGACTTATTTTATTTATTTTTTTTAAATATTTTATTAACAAACTTAATAGAACTATTTAGTTTGTTTTTTTATTATAATCATTTAAATATTGATAAAACAATAATTTTTTCATTTTATTTTATTATTTGTATATAGAATGTACTTTGTAAATTACTTAATATATGTCAAATATTATATTGCTTCTGTTATCAAATAAAAGCATCTGAAGTTTTTAAACTTTTTATCAGAATAAGAACTTGCGGGACATAAATAGAAATAATCTGCATTTAATATTTTCCTTTATTCATAATGTTTTTTTTATAAAGAATCCTGTTTCATTTGGGTCTCCATTAGTTTTTCTGGTTTATAATAAAATATATTGGTCACTAATTCTCATTTAATTGGCAAGCCTAATAAATAATGATGTCTTTGTTATTTTACTGTAAAAGTTATTAGAGAAACTTTTGGACTGCATTGAACAATTTAAAGAATCTATATGTTCACTTTCATATTATCTCTTCATCTTTAGTTTTAACTTTTTAAAATACATTCAATGATGCAGATAGTTATGATAATAATTTTTATTAGTCATTCATTAAATTAAAAATTATATACTTAATGAATAATACTTTATTCATTAACTAAATAGTTATGATCTTTCCTTTAAAAAAAAAAAAAGCCTTGAAAACAATGAAAATATTCTTTTTCCCAAATCTCTCTTATGAGCAACTGAATTAAGTTTATTTAATGATCCTTTCTGGTGTTTTCTTTTTTAAATTATTCTTAAAGGTCTTTGATTAAGGTTATGGATTAATTTAGAAGAATCTTAAATTTATTCACTTATAAATACTCTTTTCTTATTTGCCTAAGAAATGTTTTGATTTCTTTGCACAAATCATTTAATTGTATTTTAATGTTGGGTTTACCATAATAATAAAAAAATAGAGTTGCCTTATTATTTCTCAGTTTCATATGATTATGCAGATATTCCCTGATATTTAAGGGGGTGAACATATTTCCCACCAATTTCTACAACCACTAGGAAAGATTGTACCACCAAGATTTAAAAATTCTTACAATTGAAGTCTTTGGAGCTTATTATGTCGGCAGTACTATGTAGGTATTGATGAAAATCAGGTACACACAACTCCTTTTGTATAACTCATCTGTTGTGATATATCACTCAATCATGGATGCTTGTACTTTTTGGAGTCATTACTTATTATGATCAAAAAGTAGTAAGTACATTCATGTTAAGTTAATGCCCAGCATTTAGTAAGGTTTTCTTCACTGATATTCTTGTGATTTGTGGGTCTCTATGTTTTGTAATTCATCCTATCATAAAGATTAGTAGATTACTAAATAATGATACCCAAAGTTAAGCAAAATAATTTATAGCTACTCTACCAATTGACTATCACTAATCAGATAATTAGGTTCTCCAGCACTTATAAATTGAGTATAAGTATTCTTTATTTAATGTAAATAGGTAATTGATATTGTACAGGTAATAATTGCATGATATATTTATATAATAAAATAACATAAATTTGAAAATTTGTTTGTTGCTTAATCACTTAACAAATATTCCACTAATCTTGATGATTCTTAAATGATTTTCTTTCTTTTCTTTTTTTTTTTTTTTTTTGATGACTTATATAGGTTATGGATTTTTGCTTTATGATACTTAATTGTTTTAAAAATTTTAGTAATTTGCAATATGAAATTGTGTCAAAATCATAATCATTTTCTATTAACTTTATAAAAATGCAAAAAAAGGGTGGATAAAGAGATGGGGATTAAATTTGGTGAAGAAAAATCAAATATAATGATGATTAATACTGGGGAAAGAGAAGATGTAGAATTTTTATTGGGAGATATTAAGGGTGGTGAATAGATATAGTTATTTGGGAATTATTTTAAGTAATCAGAAAAATTATTTGGATGAATGGAAGAAAAAATTGATAAATGAAGCAAAGAAAAGAAGGGGATTAATGATGCATTGTGTGTTAGTAAAGGGATATTAATTTACTTAGAAAAAGTTCAAAGGGAAGTAGGAAGACATGCATTGGATGCAGATGTATGGACAGCAAGGGAGGCAGTTCAAGGAGAAATGGGTTGGACAAGTTTTCATATGAGAGGTGCAAAAAGTAAAATGAAAATGTTTGGTAGATTGCAGTTTATGGATAATAAAAGAATAGCCAAAATAGTATTTAATTGGGTTATGAGTAAAGTACGGGTAACAAGATGGCTGAGAAAGGTAATGTGGTATGCAAAAGATTTGGATAATATCAGTATATTTGTACAAAAGATGGGATGATTGTGTTAGGAGGATTGTTGAGTGTTCTAATGGTAAGAAATGGGATAAAAGAATAGATTTATTAATAATGAATAGGGAGTTAGAGAGATGGAGAACTAGTATGGAGAGTAAAAAGAGTTTAAATGTATATAAAAATAAACCGAATATTAGGTGTGAGTTAATATATGATAATAGTAAGGAAAGTAGTTTATTGTTTAAGGCTCGAACGGGATCTTTAGCAACAAGAGAATATACATGTAAGTGGGAAAATGTGGGTGGTTTAGTTTGTAAATTATGTAACGAAGGAATAGAAAATATTAGGCATCTAATGCTTGAAAACAGAAGGGCACATATAATAAAATTATGGAAGAATAAATATGAAAAAAGTGATTATACAGAAAGTGGATTATTGGTTTTTATGTGGGTTTGGGAAAAGATAAGGGGGATTTAGATATAAAGGCCATAGAATTGATAAAGATTATGTTGTGGAAATGGGATGGAGCAGAATATAGGAAAACTTAGACTGGGGAATGGAAAATAAAGTGGCTAACAGGTTTCTCTGGGCATAATTGTTGAGAGATTCTTGACTCCGTTTAAGGAGAAGCTACAGTACATCACATCACATTACAAAAAGAAACTACAGATGCTGAAAAAAAAATTTTAATGGGTACATAGTATGCTGTGGCATGCGTATTGAAATCCTAGAGAAATGAAGAAAATTATAACTGTTGTTTAACCAAGTTAAAATTTTATTTCTATGAAGTATAGTTTGAATTAATTTAATTTCATTTGACCACATATTTCTCACTTGCAAGTGAAGCTTAAACAATACCACAATGTTAAAATTTCATAGCCATTTTAAAAATTATATTTTTTGCGATACTGCTGTTGATGATAACTCGTGTATTATTATTTTGTCTAAATATATTTTAATTATCAACTATTTTATATTCTTTTGTACTGTTTAATATTTTTTCACTATTGTGGGCAAAGCTACAGGGACAGCTAGTATTTATATTTAAGATTATATCAGCTCTATTTCTAATTTCAAGTCATGTATTAATGTTATAGTAAATTTGATTTATAAAAATAACATTCACATATAGATATTAGAACTTTTTGTTTCCAGTAGTAATTAGGATTTGGTTAAATCTTATTCATCTTTTTTTTAATAGCTATTTAAAAATTTAATCTAATTGTTATAAATTGATGCTTGAGTAATTAGCACTTCCAAAAATTCTTCATTTTTTATTAAATTCCACTTACTTTATTTTACTAATTTCATTTCTTAGTATATCTGTTTCACTATAATACATATGAATTGTACTGCATATTCATTTGCAAAACAATTACTTCTATACTTGATACACTTAATTAACTTTTTTACCAAAACTACTTCAATTTATGTTTCAGTTTCAATATGTCTATATCCACACAGTCTTTTTCCTTTGTTCAACTGTATTTTTATAAAATAAACTTCAATGATTTAACTTTTTTTTGAAATAGTATTATTGTATTGAGTGCATAAATGAGTGTAAAATAGTATTGTTATTTATATTAGAGCATAATATTTTTTTTAGTGAATTGATTTGTCATCAAATTCACATTTTTTTATTATTAAAAATGTTCTTGAATATGCTTAGTAGATAATTTTCCTTGCTGTGTTTTTTTTGATAATCCTAATATTTATTCAGTGTTTTGAATTTAAAAACCAAATTCACAGCATAGAATAAAATTTTAGTAATTTTTTTTAATTAAATATTTTTTTACAGGATCAGTTTAAAAAAACGAAAGAAGATAAAACCTGAATTCAGTAAACTAGTTTTTTTGAGAATCTTTGCTAACTAAGCCTGAAGGATTATTAATACTAATAATTATGTATTAATTATATAAATTATTATTAATTATAGTTATCATAATTATATGGTAATATTGTAATGAGTCGATATTTGTCTCTAAAACATAATTCAGCTGGCACAAATTAAATCTTATTTTAGTGCAGTTTTTTCATCAGTTTCCATAAATTATTTGACAAAGAAACTGATATATATATATATAGTCAATAAAAAAATAAAAAATAAGAGTCATATATCACATGACTCCACTTCTTTTTTAAGCTTGTAAAAAATAAACAAAAAGCTTTGCTAATTGATCAACAAGCTTTGAGAAAAATGCTTAGCAAGAGAAAGCATTTAAAATATCTCTATCTGAAAACCACCCCCAATCCCTTGACCAATGGTTTCATACTTTTGGCACTCCTCAAAGGCACTAGGGTAGTTTCAGACACTAGATCTAAAAACATCAACCCAAAGCCAGCATTTATTTAACAGTTGACTATTGATAGAAAATCTGAATATATAAACATTTAAATTTAATTTAATTTTGAAATAGATAGCATTGTGATCTATAAAATACATTGAGATTTTTATCATCAGATTACTGCGGTAGGAAAGCAACGTGATTTTCAAATTCAATTATGAATTTAAAAATTTATAGGAACAAAGTTTGAGGGTTAATTTAAAAACTGGATCAAAAACATATTTATAAATAAGTAGTAATTTTTATATAAAAAACTCTTTAATGAATATTTACAGATGGTGGTTGTTTTTTTATTATTTTAAATTAGATTCATTATGAGTAATAATTATTAAAATTGTTGCACATTATGATTTTTCAAGTTTATATATGATTATACTTAACTTTTTTAATTTATCTTTTTTATATAAGTAATCATAATGTTGAGGCATCAATCTGCCAGTTTAAGATTATTTAATTGATTTTAGTATTATCTCTAAGAATCATGTTGGATTGTTTCATGTTTTCAGTTTATTCTGTTTATCAAGTTGATATACAGAAATTTAGCTCTTTGTGTCTTCATTTGACAAAGCTGGTGAAACTTGATAAATTTTCTACGCTCTATGGACTTACGTTTAAATAATTTAATTGGTTTCATTATATCCAGACAAGATTGTTTTCAGGCTGTAGTACTCTATATTATTCTAGTTTCCTAAATATTGTTAGCATTAATATACCAAACTCTTATTTGATACAATTTAATTTTTTAAACACTGCTTTGACATCATGAAAGAATACTGAGATGGCCACTCAATTACTTGAAGATTTCTTCGGAAAAGTTGTAATTTATCATAATTTTAAAAATTCAAAATGAACCTCTTCTTATTAGCATTGGTAGGTTGTTGTTGTTGTTTTGCGAACTATTAGTAGTATTTGTCTTTTCAATTTTTTCTTTGATTTTGAGAAAATGGGAAAGGGATGGGGAAAATATAGCCAATTAAAAATTTTCAAGGTTTCTTTGGATTTTTCATTATCATAATACTACCAAATATTGTCTTATAAAATTAATTGTTGTAGACTTTCAAACTACTTCTTGATTTTTAATTAACAGATTTGTTTTGGAATTTTTATTATTTTGTCTTTAAAAAATTTTTTATTTCTGCTTTCTTATTGGCTTTTTAAATAGTGAGGAAAGATAGGGGGAAGAAGGGAGATGATCTGTGTTGTCGATTTTGTTGAAAAAAATAATTGGCTGATTTTGAAATAACAGAACAAATTAATCTTTTAAAAAAACTTAAAATAAACACTTCTTTTTTATTTTTTTGATTCTCACTATCCATCCAATAATTCTTTACTTTTTTTACTTCACAAAAAATCAAAGGCGTCATCCATATCATTTTGAACTGAATAATTTATTGATAGCATGTGTGGACAATGCAAAATTGCTCTAAATTCTTCCTTCTTTTTTTCATCATAGATGAGCCGATATTATCTCTAAATGAAGAACATAAAGATTTTTACTTATTTTTTAATTAAAAATTAATAAATAATAATATAACAATTTAAATTAACACCATCTCCAAGTTCTAATGTTCCAGTTGCTTTTCAAATGAAAACATTTTAAAATTAATTTCTAACAAATTAAAGATAAAAAAGGATTTCTTGTAATGGATGGAGGGACAGGAAAATGTCTCCTTTTAATTTTTTACAAATCTAGACTTTAGGTCCCCATGAATTTATAAATTAAGTCGTAATAGTATTACGAGGATAAATTGCAAGCCGAGGTAGTATTTTTCTACCTTCTCCTACCCTCACCTTTGAAAAGGCAAAAAAGAAAGAATCAAAATTTCCAAACCGATTTTTTTCAATTTCAAATAAGAAAAGGATTGTTTGAAATTTATCTTCATTTTGTAAATAGTATTATGAGAAATCAACTGTGAAAACTTACAATATTTTATTTGTTTCATCCGATCTCTCACACACTCTTTTTCCACTCTTTTCTCAAAACTCAATAAGAAATTGAAAAGGTAAATATACATTTGAAAAAAAAAAAAAGACACATCAATGAAAACTAATGCTAAGAAGTTTTAGATTAGACATTGAATTTATGAATTAAGTCATGGTAGTATTACTATGATAAATCATCATTTTTCTAAAGAAATCTTCTATTCTTATATTAGTTATCCCAATATTCTTTCATAATATCAAAGTAGGGTTTAAAGTTTATTAGGTAAATCTGGGTATTGAGCCAGAAATGAGAGAAAGTATAGACTAGTGAAATTTGCGGAGAAAGAAAAATTGCATTATGAATTTATGTATTGAGAAAACTGTAAATAGGTTATGGAAGCATACAAATAAATATGCTATAATTTTAAGTTATATTTTGACTAGCAGAAAATGTATTTTTGAGATTGTATTATACTTAATAGATTCAATAATAATCTTTTAATGTAGTGCTAGACAAAATGGCTATTTAAAAAAAAAAAGACAACAATAACAGTTGATCTCCTTAAATTTTACAAATACTCCAATGGATTTAAGTTAGAACATATATTTTACAAAAAAGTAATCAAAAATAACTAGTTTAGAATAATTGGATATTTAGAATTTATTAAAATTGTACAAAAAGGTCTTAATGATCACATAATGAAATATAACATTGCAATGAAAGGCAATCTCAAAGATACAAAATATATTTGTGTTGAAAGGAAAGTTATTTCAGCAATATAAAGAAAAAGGGCACAGGTAGTATAGTAATTATGAAGGTGCATAATAAAGAATAGGAAAGTGTAGTTTTACAATAATATTTGAAATACACATATTGTTTAAATTATTATAAATAATTTAAAAGAAGCAGGAGAAGATATTGAAATTGTTGATAAATTTTTAAGTATTTTAATGATAAAAAACATCAGATAATTGGAAGAATACAATAATGAAATTAATGTTTAAGAAATTGAAAAGGAAAATATTAGGGATTAGAGACCATAATACATTTCATTAATTATATATAAGATCATTACAAATTGTCTATAGACTAGATTCAATTAAAAGAACAATATAGACTTAAAAATGATTACAGTATTAGAAACTACATTAAAGTATTAAGGGAACTTATTGATAGAACCACAGTACAAGTTGCTATTTTGTATTTGTTTCAATAAGCATTTTTTTTTTTTGGATTGATTTAAGCTTTACTTCATGATATAAACTCAAGAATATTGTCAAATTGTGATGAATATTTATTAAAATGCAACAGCAGTGATTAGATTACATGATAAGACAAAAAAGATTATCACTGGTGAGTTTGTACACTAGGGAATTCAATTTTTTTCAAAACTTTAAACAGTAATTTTATAATCAAAATATGAAGCAAAGAGAATAGTAGCAAATAAAAATTATTTAAGTCATCTCGATTTTGCAAGTGATGTGGATGTTTTCTCAGATGTTTCAGAGTTAAAGGAAATGTATAAGAACTATTGGATGAAAGCTTAAAAGTATGACTAAAGATAAATATTTTTAAAAAATTAATCTTCAGTGGGTTTTTGAAAAAGACAAATTAAAGAATGGTGGTATCAATGATATCATTAAGAAAATATAGTGGCTGCAATTGAAGAAGAGATGACATTTCATGAACAATAGAAATATATTAAATTACATCCCAATAGAAAAAGAACTAAACCTGATATGAAGAAGAGATATAAGAAGAATACTATGAGTAACTCTTATGTAAAAAAACAATCATTTGTCATATTTTTAAAAATAGTTGATAGTATTGAAAGAAGCTTAATTCCAATTAATGACACACAATTCTAGAACAAGGGTAAAAGTATCTATGTCAGAAATGGAGAACAATAGGAAATAGAAATGGTAACCAGAATGGAAAATATTGATTTTTTTAACATGACATATAGGTAAAAGAACAATAAGATTTTTCTTGGGTAAAGGCAGCATATCTCCTTTTTCTGAATGGATTCAAATCATACTACAATAGAATGGTAAGAGGATTATTAAACTTATTGGAATTTAGAGGAATTTTACCATTCAATCTCATATTATGAACATGCAGCAATTTTTGATGTAAAAGATAATGGCTTATTATACAATTAAAAACCTTATTACTGTAAATGATGGTCAGCAGTAAACTGATCCAAATTTTATCTTGGCTTATGCTAGCATGTTATAAATTTGTTAATGTGGATTGGATGAACTGAAACATTTTTTTTTTGGCAGATTATGAATGTGTTATCAAATTGTGATTATATCTTACTAATAAATATTAATATTCAGTAAAAGTAATGTGAATGAAATATACTTTCTTTATACACTCTCATGGATATTAAAAGGACATAGAACATCAATTAGAGAGAAAAAAAGACAATTGTATTTAAAATAGATCATGAAGATTATTGAGTAGAGAGAGAAAAGTTAAAAAAAAAGAAAAATTAAAGAAACTGTTCTTGTGAAAAAATTCTCTAACTCAACTTAGTGTGTTAACCCACTATGTTTGTAAAATACTTATTAGCCTTGCCTTTAAAAGGAAAAAATTGAGAAATTAGGAGAACCCTTATAAATATATATATATAATTGCCCTTAATAAAATAGCCTAGTTGATTAAAACATTCTTTTTCTCACAAACTTGAAGATCATCAGTTCAATTCCCATGCTAGCTATTACTGGTCAAATCAGCAGCACTTCAAGATGAGAGGAAATTAACACTCAAAATCTTATGTTTCATACTAACCTGTGTATTATTACAACAATTAAATGTTTTTGCCCCAAGATATAAATTAAATAAGATTTAATAAAAAAACATTTAACAATTCAATTAAATGATGGAAATAATCTAACATATAACTGCAAATCATTGAATTAATTATAAAGAAAATCATTTCAGATTTGCAAATTAGTACAGTAAATATTTTCTTAATTATATAATTTACCATTAAGTTGTATGTTTTCTGGGTTGTTTTTTTTTAATTTAATCTATTGATAGAAATATTTAAATAACATTTTCCATTTCATTTATTTAAACGTCATATTTACCCACACATGTACTTATTTTTCTTTTTTTACTATAATGAAAATTGGTTTTTAATAAACACTCATACATTTGCATACATATGATTAACATTTTTAAAAAAAAAAAATTCTTATATTTTTATTTACTCAATTTGTAGATGGAATTGATGGAAAACAAGCTCGGAAAACTAATTCTAGTACACCATTAGGTGAATTATTTGACCATGGTTTAGATAGTTGGGCTGCGTTGTTTCTTCCCATGTGCTTATATAGTGTGTTTGGGCGAGCTGATTTTGGAGTCCTGCCCCTGCGTATGTACTTTATAATTTGGAACATTCTTATGTGTTTTATAGTTTCTCATTGGGAAAAGTACATAACAGGGACATTATTTTTACCTTGGGGATATGACTTATGTCAATTGGTAAGTCTTTACACTAGTTTTTTTTTTTTTTGTCTGTTTTTTTATAGTTTAGTTTTTATCAAATTATTAAAAAAAAAAAGGTACTAGTCTTATAGCTAAAGACGCCGCTCTATGGCGCCGTTTCGCGCTAAAACACATAACAATGCCGTTTCCGCGGTCAACATGTTCGAATCCGCATTTTCTATAATACAACTTTTTTGTTGTGCTACAGATTGCAGGCTGCTATGTCGCGTCGTAGTACAGTATGTATGTCACATCGCAGCAAATACATTTTCCGAATTTGCACAGTTTATAAAATGGTTACGGCTTGGTGAGAGGGTGTGTTTTTTTTAATTGGATGGAAATGTTGTTTTCATTGGATTTTTTTTATTTTAAAGTATTGAAATGTTCAGATTTTGTAAAGTAATAATTATCAGACTTTTTACACCATACTGTATTGAAGTTTTAATTGGGAAAATGTTGACAAGATATATGTGTAAAGTGAGTTGAATTAGGTAACGCATCAAGTAATGTACTGTTCATAACATTCCACGAGACAAACAAGATTCTACCATGTGTATATTTTTGAAATAAAAAAGAGCGGTAACACAAAAATATTCAGTAAGAAAAATACAATTATGCACGGTTTTTTTTTGTAAATTTCATAAAAAGCATATATTATAAACATGATTAATAAGTAAAGAAGACATTTTTGCTGTTGTTTAAAAAAGTTTTACTTTCTTTCTTTTCTCCAACTACGGTTATACTTTGTTGAATATAGTTTACGTTTATTGTTATCATTTATTTTATAAATGTTAGTAAAAAAAAATATTTACAAAAATACGATTTTGATATTTTTTATTTTAGCATTACAAACAACAGAACACTAAATGTAAATCTAACCCTAAAACTAACGCTAAACCTAACCCTAAACCTAACCGTAACAACTTTTACTTTTTGTTGTCCTTCTATTTGAAATAAAAATAGCAGTAATATCTCTTTTGTCTGTAAAAAAAAAAAAAAAGTAAAACAAAGACCAAAAAAGTAAAAAATAGCAATAACACAATAATATCTGTTTCTCTGTAGAAATAAAATGTAAAAGGAAGACTAAGAAATTTTACTTTTTATTTTGATTATGAATTTTTAAACAACAAGAAAAAAACAAGCTGTAACCCCAGTAAAAAAATCTCCGATAGAAAATTGATTTTTCTAATAAAGCAAATTAAAAAACACGAATTTGTTTATTTTACATTTATTATTATCATTTAATTTGTATACGTTAATAAAAAAATAATATTTAAAATTAAATAATATTTAAAAAAGATGATTTTCTTTTGTTTTTATTTTCGCATTACAAAAAACACATCAAAGTGATTATAATTAACAGCCCGGGAATGATCATATTTTATAGTTTTAGCATGAAAACGGCGCCATTGAACAACGTCTTTATCTATAAGACAAGCACCAAAAAAAATATTAGAATTTTTTTAGTTCAATATATAGCATTTGTGAAATATATATTTATACATACATACTCAATAATAATAATTATTCATAAACTAGTTTGGCATTCCTAATTTCAGAAAAAGAAATTTAAATATGAAGCAAAGATCCAAAAATTATGTAAAGAAATCTATGAACCACAAATTCATTGACATATGTCAATTGGTCCTTTTAATCCATTTATTTGGCATCTTGTTATGCTGTCTTAATTGTTTCCATAGCAAATTTTTCTTGCTGAAAGATTTCACATTACATCTTGCCTAATTTTAGCTCTTCATTATATTATATTCTCAGCTATATTCTTCTCAATGAAAGCAATAAATATTATATTTTTTAGAGTGACTAATAAAGATATGCCTCTATCATGGAAATCACACTCAAGTTTACCATAAGATAATTTTTTTAAAATTCTATTATTGTTCATCCATTTTACTTGGCCATTCTATTAGTAATGTGCTCTTGGATTTGTAGATTTAATTTCATTACATCTTCTTATCTTTATTTAATGCCTGTTTGTTTTTATTATTTCTTTCTTATTGTAGTGTTTTGTAAAATGGCAGACATGTTTGTGCACTCCAGAAAAAACTAGAATTTATTCGTAAGGTTGTTTTAGATCGCGCTCTGATAGCTGAGGAATTTAATTAGTGCATTGACGTAATGGCGATCGACAATTCCTAGAAATATTTGCTAATTACAAATGTTTCTAGATAAGAGACGTTACCTTATTGGTCAGTGCATTGATTGATCGTTGCAGTTGTCAGAGAGCGATAAGAAGACTGGGTAACATCTAGCAGTGTAACATAGAGAGCAGTCAAGCAGTAGTGAGTAAGCAGTATTTAAGTAGAGATATCTCGCATCAGTGCTGGCGGTTAATGATCAGCGCCCAGTGGAAATGTAGTTCACGGGTGTAGCTGAAAGAGACCGCAGCGGAGATATTGAGAGCATTCGTTGGAGAGCTTCGTTGCAGACCAATTCGTTGGAGAGCTTCGTTGCAGACCAATTCGTTTGGAGAGCTTCGTGGCAGACCAATTCATTGGAGAGCATTCGTTGCAGACCAATTCAGCGGAGAGATTGCAGACCAATTCGTTGGAGAGCTTCGTTGCAGACCAATTCATTGGAGAGCATTCATTGCAGACCAATTCGTTGGAGAGTTTCGTTGCAGACCGATTCGTTGGAGAGCACTCGTTGGAAAAGAACAGCATGGGAATTGTATAACGTTATTTGCTGACCGCACAGTATGACTTGCAGTTATAACATTGGCACAGTCGTAAGTGCGGATATAACATTAGCGCAGTCACATTTGGAACCTGGGAGTAGCGAATACGTTGAACTACAAGTTTAGCTGTAGACGGAGAAACCGGGTGAAAATGTCAATCCCAATTAGTAACGTTAACAACGGAAGTGAAAAGTTTGGAAATAAAACGCTTGCGCAGTCACCATTGAAGGTTACTTGCGAAAAAGTTTCGGCAGCAGAGTTAAATCGTACATTTCTTAGTGAAATTACAGTAAAGTAGAAATAGCAACAAGGGTTTTTCTGGAGTGGAGGGAGGTTTGTAGTGTTTTGTAAAATGACAGACATGTTTGTGCACTCCAGAAAAAACTAGAATTTATTCGTAAGGTTGTTTTAGATCGTGCTCTGATAGCTGAGGAATTTAATTAGTGCATTGACATAATGGCGATCGACAATTCCTAGAAATATTTGCTAATTACAAATGTTTCTAGATAAGAGACGTTACCTTATTGATCAGTGCATTGATTGATCGTTGCAGTTGTCAGAGAGCGATAAGAAGACTGGGTAACATCTAGCAGTGTAACATAGAGAGCAGTCAAGTAGTACTGAGTAAGCAGTATTTAAGTAGAGATATCTCGCGTCAGTCCTGGCGGTTAATGATCAGCGCCCAGTGGAAATGTAGTTCACGGGTGTAGCAGAAAGAGACCGCAGCGGAGATATTGAGAGTATTCGTTGGAGAGCTTCGTTGCAGACCAACTCATTGGAGAGCTTCGTTGCAGACCAATTCGTTGGAGAGCTTCGTTGCAGACCAATTCGTTTGGAGAGCATTCATTGCAGACCAATTCAGCGGAGAGATTGCAGACCAATTCGTTGGAGAGCTTCGTTGCAGACCAATTCGTTGGAGAGCATTCATTGCAGACCAATTCGTTGGAGAGTTTCATTGCAGACCGATTCGTTGGAGAGCACTTGTTGGAAAAGAACAGCGTGGGAATTGTATAACGTTATTTGCTGACCGCACAGTATGACTTGCAGTTATAACATTGGCACAATCGTAAATGCGGATATAACACTTATATCTATCTATTTTACAAATATTGAAAACAAATTAATATACTACTTGTTCAATTTCTGTATTTAATGTAATTTTTTTTTTTTTTATTTCAAATATTTTATAACTTTCATTAATAATAATAAATAACGAAAGGAATAATCCTTTAATCATACACTGTTCATGAATGCTGTAAGCAAGAGTTTGAAAAACACAAGTGAATCACTTGTGCTTAGAGCTTATTCTTATATAATCCGTCCTTGCTTACCATACTTAAGTCAGGACTTGAACCAGTTGGTTGCTTATATAAGAATAAGCTCTAAGCACTTGGGTTTTTCAAACTCTTGTTTATGGGTGAATACATGTAGATTTAAAAATATTTGTGAACAGTGTATGACTGAAGAATTATTTCCTTCCTTATTTATTATTATGTATGCCTTCAGTGTTTGATTAATAGATTTAACTTTCAATAATACTTTTTAATATTTTGTTATGTTTATTCTTTTTAGATTTACAAGTAATATTTTCCTGTCCTAATTCTATCCTTATCTAAATATAAATAAATATTAACTAAATGGAAATAGACATTCTCCTTGTCTTATTTATGTTTCTATATCTAATTTCTTCTAACATATAATTGTTTAAACTTATTCTTAAAATGTTTTCTAAATACAAGTTTCGTTAATTGTGCCCCCCCCCCCCCACTAAATTTTTTTTTGTCTAAATATTCTTTGAATACTAATAACTCGTTCTAATAAAATGGTTTTTAGTAATCAGTAAAGCAAGTGTTAACTTTTATATATATCTGTTATCATTAAAAACCAGTCAACACTTAGACAATCCCAATAATCACCAATTTCAAACTATTGTCAAGGCAATTTTCTTTTTAACAATAATGATGATCCTTACCACTCCAAGTGCTTTTCTTATCGTTGTGTCTTTTTTAATCCAAATGTTGTTAAATATGTTGTAATCTGTGGGAAGTATATCTTTTAGCACTTTGGAACAATACTTTATATTTTGTGTAATAAAATTTAATAATAAATTAGAACATTTTATAACACAACTCTAGTGCCTTATTGTTGTCAAGTGCACTTTCAATATTTTCTTAACATAATCATGACACAATGATTGTTAAATTATGTGAAAACTTCAAAAATGTACTTAGCAAGAAATTTAAGCTACCAAGAAGTATAGAGTCTATTGTAAAGTACTCCATTTTATTACTAGATTTTATTAAGTATATATCTACAGAATTTGAAAAATGTGTGTGTGTGTGTTACTGTTTAAATTTATGTGGAGGTTTTTTCTATTTATTTGTTTAAAATTCTATTATTTCCATTATTCTGAATTCTGATATTTTAATTACAGAAAATATCAAAATAACAATTGTTCTGTAGTTGTGTTTCACTATCTTATATTTAAGGGAAAAGAATATTTTATGCTCACATTAATATCAAGCATTCTATGTATAAAAAACAGTATTGCAAGTGGTATTAGTCTTTTCTTTTCTTCAGGTATTACTGGCCTGATCAATAACAGTGCTAGCATAGAAATCAAATTGATAACCTTTAGATTTATGGCAATTGAATGTAAGATGATGCTATTAAACAATTCAAAACAAAACAACACTCTCCATATAGTAGTGCCATCTTGTGCTAACAAGAGCAATCAATGGATGCCAGAAGGCTTGTGCATAAAATCCCTATCTAGTGCCTACTCATCCAATATCCCCAGACTAGTTTCTGGCTTGTGGCCTTCATCAGTGAGGAGCCTTGGATCTGAGAGCACTGCACCTAGATCTTAGGATCTAATGCAACCCTCCAGCACCCACCTTTTAACTATTTAACTACAAAACTATGAGAATGAAATTGAAAACACTATTAATATTTTCAATCCAAGCTCAATAGCTTATATAGTCATATGGGTCTGAACTCAATTCAGTACCCATACATTTTGGTGTCTTTGGCTCTTCAACAACCATAGCCACCACTATCCTATTAGGCAGGATTGGTATTAAACCACTAAACATCACATGATCACTATCTCATACTAGCACAATAATTGTTATTAAACAATTCAAAACAAAACAACACTCTCCATATAGTAGTGCCATCTTGTGCTAACAAGAGCAATCAATGGATGCCAGAAGGCTTGTGCATAAAATCCCTATCTAGTGCCTACTCATCCAATATCCCCAGACTAGTTTCTGGCTTGTGGCCTTCATCAGTGAGGAGCCTTGGATCTGAGAGCACTGCACCTAGATCTTAGGATCTAATGCAACCCTCCAGCACCCACCTTTTAACTCTATTTAACTACAAAACTATGAGAATGAAATTGAAAACACTATTAATATTTTCACTGATGAAGGCCACAAGCCAGAAACTAGTCTGGGGATATTGGATGAGTAGGCACTAGATAGGGATTTTATGCACAAGCCTTCTGGCATCCATTGATTGCTCTTGTTAGCACAAGATGGCACTACTATATGGAGAGTGTTGTTTTGTTTTGAATTGTTTAATAACAATTATTGTGCTAGTATGAGATAGTGATCATGTGATGTTTAGTGGTTTAATACCAATCCTGCCTAATAGGATAGTGGTGGCTATGGTTGTTGAAGAGCCAAAGACACCAAAATGTATGGGTACTGAATTGAGTTCAGACCCATATGACTATATAAGCTATTGAGCTTGGATTGAAAATATTAATAGTGTTTTCAATTTCATTCTCATTGTTTTGTAGTTAAATAGAGTTAAAGGTGGGTGCTGGAGGATTGCATTAGATCCTAAGATCTAGGTGCAGTGCTCTCAGATCCAAGGCTCCTCACTGATGAAGGCCACAAGCCAGAAACTAGTCTGGGGATATTGGATGAGTAGGCACTAGATAGGGATTTTATGCACAAGCCTTCTGGCATCCATTGATTGCTCTTGTTAGCACAAGATGGCACTACTATATGGAGAGTGTTGTTTTGTTTTGAATTGTTTAATAACAATTATTGTGCTAGTATGAGATAGTGATCATAAGATGATGCTCTAACCAACTAAGCTGTTTTATCAAAGGCATCAGAATTTGTTATAAACTTGATATTATATCAAAGTTTAGACTTTATGAAAAATTTATATTCTAACCCTGGCCAAAGTAGAAAGTCAATTAACTTTCATATACAAATGGAAATCTGAACAGATTGGCTGGGATTGTCCCTAAAAACTTCCTATTCATGTCTAAAGAACTGAGAAAATTGTACTGAAAGCTAATGAAGCTTTGTTAAAAAAAAGAATAAATACTAAAGTTTTTTCAATATCAAATTTTGTATTCTAATAATAATGAAGATTTTACAGGAGTTTGTTGATCACCAAGAAAATCATATTCTAAATTCTATAAAATTATAAAAGAATGTGAAGAAACTTATAAAACTTTTCTGAGCATATCAATTCTTATACAGTACCAAATAACCTAACAGTTAAAATAATTAAAAATCTTAATTTTCTAAAAGAATTAAACTTTGTTATCACATCATCATTAGCCTTATAGCAACTGAGAAATTTACTCAAAAATTACTTCTATAAGAAGTAGCAGAATTACACTGGAGAATAAAATGCATTCTTGAGACATCAATAATTTAAATTAAGCATCATCAATGTTAAGAGGGAAGCTGTTAAATCTTTCAAAATAAATCTCTGTAAACATTTTCTCTTCTGATAAAAACAATGCTATGATTGTAATAGATGTCACTGATTATGACAACAAAATAAAAAAGCTCTTCATAGTAGACCAATATAGAAAAAAGTAGCAAAAGATTATATACCAGTTATAGAAAACAAGATATTGGTGTATATATGTTTTGTTATGTACATATTATATGCAAAATTTAATTTATTTTTATACTTGTATGGTTAGATAAACAAGAGCAAAACATATATGCCCAAAATCAACTTCACGAGTACTATTGATATGAGCACTTGATATAACTATATAAATTTGTTAAGACTTCTATCAAAAGACATCAATATTCATATATTCCAATTCAATTAAAAAGTATTACTATCATTAATTAATTAATGCAACATATTCTTTATACAGTTCCCTTATATATTGAGATGTTGTTTCATTATGTTTCTCTTGTTATATTGATGATCTCTCCAAACTCATCTTCCATAAATTATCAAAACTTAGAAGTAAAAATCTATATTCCATTATTAAATAGCCTTTATAAATTTATAAATCACAGATATTATTAGGATTTTATCCTTAGTTAAAAGGCTTATGGAGAAGAAAATTGGATTTCTGCATGCAGTTTATACTTAAACTTTAATTATTTATAAAAAATAGTTTTTAAAATTATTTGGTATTTAAGGACTCTTTATGAAGTAATTACAATTGTAAAATTATTCTTGATTTTAAAAAAAATTAAAAAATTTAATAGTAAAAATAAAGGAAAGATGAAAAAATAGATATAATGAACTTGGGTAATGGTAGATGGTAAATTATAATTGCAATAAATGGTGCAGGAGTAGTGTTAGATTGTTAACATGGTCATATCTGTTTCTATGTTAGAAATATAGTAATTAAATAGCACTAATCTCATTCTTTATTCTGAACTATCTCTAAGAAAGCATTGAGTCATCAACATTACTGTTTGGCTATTCTAGTTCTCTAAGAGTTTAAATCTATACCAACTTGCCTCTCCAACTATATATGATCCCAATTATGCAAGGTAACTGCTGACATCTTTGCCATTTTGACAAAAGGTCAGTAGATTCTTAAACAAATCATCACATCACTTTTGCAATTGCATTTAATTTGCATTTGATATTCATGATTTTTTTTTTCTCTTTTGAAAGTATTACTGAAGAATTGCATACTTATTCTAGTATATAAACC
Source organism: Epiperipatus broadwayi (assembly GCA_028023455.1). NCBI lineage: Eukaryota > Metazoa > Onychophora > Udeonychophora > Euonychophora > Peripatidae > Epiperipatus > Epiperipatus broadwayi. Next base: position 15,199,273 of record JAQFVV010000013.1, read on the forward strand.
ATTACATAACAGTATGTTGCAGAGCTAAATCTTACTTTATAGATGAGATCATTTAAGGATTGTCTATTAGTTTTAACTAAAATATATTGTATAATGAGCTAATTGAGGGAAATTGTACACAGCAATCTTCTCTATAAAAATTGAAATATAGTATTTTTATAGTAATATTATTCATTTATTCAACTTTAATGTTATTATTAAATGTATAATTCATTAATATTTTTTCTTTCATTTCTTTATATAATTTATTATGCAGTTTTCTATTACCATATAAAAAATGGTTAGCAACTTTTACTGGTATGTTAGCTACAAATTATCCTGTAAATGTAAACATGTTCTCTAAAATTAGTTAGGAGTACATTTGTAGTTAATAGATAGAAGGTATTTGAAATCCTGAAATAAGAATAAAAAGTCATGTGGCCATCTGAAAACTGGTTTTGTTCTTTTTAAAATATAATTTTTATTGATAAATATTAAATATACAAATATTTATATGCATGAAGCGGCTTTACGAATAACACTTGGGTTGTTCACTTAAAGTTAATATTACTGAATTTTCAAGATCAATTATTCTTCCAAGGTTATTAGGCACTATTATATAACTTTTTATATATGTATTTTATATTTTGAAAATAGGATATTATTTATTAAATATAATTTAGTAGTCCACTTAGACATATTGTAATTTTACATGCTTGCATGTATTTTTGTTTATATATAAGTATATAGTATAAAAATTCATTTAATAATTTAATCGTAATTATAATTTGCAGATTATGGCAATAGTTTATCTTTTAACGTTTATTTTTGGATATAAAGTATGGAAAATCAATCTTCCTTATTTAGCTTGCTCTATGGCGGAAGTTTTTGAAGTTTGCTTATATCGTAAGTTTAATTTTTTTTTTCTAATAAGTTTATAAATGTCTATTGTACCATATATATATATATGACTTTGCTATCTTCTGACGTACATTGATATTTTTGTTTCAGCGCTTGATTGTAATTAAATTTATATAATGTCATTCAAATAGATCTATATTATCATTGGATTATGTTTTTTTTCCTCCTGAAGATTGAGTATTTAGACAATAAATTATTATAACTAAATAACATTTCTTGATCACCATCAGCCATAATTTGTTACTTTATTCTATTTATTTAACAATTTAATCTAACACTTTATTTTAGGGCTAAATCATTAACTTTAATACTAGGATTTTTAAGATGCATTATATTTTATATATATAAATAAATACAGTTTGAGTATACTTACTTTTTAATTTTTAATCATAGAATCACAACTAAATACCTATGATTCTTAAAAACTTTTTTTAAGGGGGGGGGGGGCTTTTATTTCTACATAAACCTTTTTTCAATAAAATATTTCAGCACAATTCAAAATATACATATAAAATAATATCTATGTGTGGACAAAGCTGAAAAATAATATAATTAGCTAAAAATATTTAGCTAATTAAAGCAATTGTGACAAATATTTTTTTCAAAAACAATATTTCTTTAAGTACAGAAACTTTTTATATTTTTACATTTTCTTGATTGACATTAATATCTTCAATTTTAAAAAAAAAAAATTTTCCATCAAACATTCTAACAAAATATTTAAATATACATTTGCAAACCAATTAGCATATATATAATCTTATGATGTTTTGCAAACATAATTCATTTCAAAAATTTATTCTGAAGTCAAAATGATCAAATATTTTTTATATTATTTTTAATGGGAAACCATCTTTATTGGTCCTGACAACCCGTTGAACTTAGATTAAAAAAATTTTAAATAAAAAATTACTTATTAAATGTAATACTATCTTACTTTAGCATTTAGCTATTAAATAAAGTCGTAAAATAATATCTAAATTTGGTATGGTATAAATGTAGAATGACTTTTTCACTGAAGTCTGAAATTTCTGTGCAAAACCTATATGTCCAGAAATCTTCTAAGTCAAGTTCAGTATCCTTCTCTCCAAAATCTCATCTTCTAATTATTTTTCTGACTCTGGTTTATTTCTTTTTTTTTCTTCTATTTTAATAAAAGTTGTTTTGATAATTCTACTATTATATTCTCATATTCTTCACTTTCCTTCTAAAGATCTAAAGTAAAAATCATAAAATCTTCCATCTCTTTCACTCTTTCTTTTTAAATTTCTTTCATTCTTCATACAATTTATTCTGATCATTTTTCAACATTGTGTTTTAAAAATAAATATTCAATACTCTTCCAACTCTACATAAACTACAGCTACAATCCAAATCCCTATTTCATTTTTACCTGATATTTAAAATTTCTACTTTTACACCAAGTAATAATAAGCCCCCTTTAGTTGTATCATATATTTTTTCATATTTTATATAAACTCCAAACTATTTTTTTTATTAATTTCCTCTTTTTCTACTTTTCATAATTATATACCTGTGTTAACATTTTCTATACATTTTCTTATATAAATACATGGAAATAAACTGTCTGTCTATTAACTGTACATATTGTAAAAATTTTCTTTCTTAATGTGTTGTTTGTCCTTTCCATATAATCCAATAAAACATTATTTTTATTCATCTATTCAAACTTTTCAAATATTTTTAATTTTTTAAAATTTCCCTCATTAAAATCAAAGTCTATTCCATTTCATTTTGAATAATGTCATTTGTTGTTTATAACTCGCCATCCAATGCATATTTTGTCTCCTTCTGTTTGTACTTTGTCTAAAAATGTCTGTTCTTAGTCAGTATAAATTTATTGTCATTCCTTTCTAAATTAGGAAATCCTATTTTATTTTTTGCTTTATTTTTCAACTCTAATTCACAGCTATCTGTAAAATTCCTTTTTCCATTTAACAGAGTATCTAAATATCTATACTTCTACACTTCTTAAAAAGAAATGTTTTTCATTTTTTATTCTTCAGTTTTACTCTTTCCATTAAATACTAATATCTTAAATATTTCTTTACTAAATTTAATTTTCATTCTTTTCATATTTTCTACACTGTTTTCAAAACATGCCATATCATTGGTAAAAATAAGAGACACCACATTATGTATTCTCTTGGCTTCAACTATAGGAGTTCACATTCACATCCCTCATCTTTCTAGCTCCAACTTCCAATTCTCAGAAACAAAATAAATAATAGAAATGTTAATGGACATCCTTGTTCAATCCAATTTCACATTTAACTTCCACTGATTCTACATTCCTCTGTTGGGAATAAAAGTTATCATTTTAAAGACTCGTAATCATTGTTAACAACTCTTAAGTCTATTTGCATATTTTTAAGACTTTTCCGCAATATATTTCTATCCATTTTATCATAAGTTCTTTCTTATCTAAAAGTGAAATAAATAATTTATTTTAATCAACCAAGATACAATAAATAAATATACCCTCCCTGACTGAAATTCATTCTGAATCTTCTAAACTTTCATTTCTTCCATCCAAATCCTAACCTTCTCCATTCATATTAAAATAAATAATTTATAAATTATGGAAGTTTATTGTTACTGGTCTATACCTCTTTAAGAAAGTAAAATGTTTTTTTTATTCCTTTATGTAATAATAAATTTTTTACACTCTTTCATTCATTTGAAATCTTATCATACATAATTTTATTAAACATTCTCTTAAATTAGCCTTGCTATTTTTTCTATCCCCACTTTCATTTCACATGTCATACTTGTCTGATCCTCTTGTTTTTATTTAATCTAGTTATTGTTCTATTCAATTTTGTATCTATCACTTTTTCCCTCTTCTCATAAATTAATTTCTCTAAAAAATCATATTTACTTATCATTTCTTTTTCATTTAAAGTTTTTATTACAAATTCATCATCTAACTTCATATGTCTAAATAAAAATATTTTAAGTAATTGATTTTTAATAGCATCTTTTTTTAATTATTATTATTGATATTCCAAGAGCAGATATCTTCACCAATGTTTACTGTAAGTTTGAGTAATCAATCAACCATTGATGATATAATGCTATAATATTTCTATTTCAAGATTGATTCTTTCTTTTGTCAATTTCTATATATTTTAAAGACTTCTGTTTTATACTAACTGTAGAGCCTTTCGTCCTTTCTTATTTCTTTTTTTTTTATATATCTCAAAAATATTTCACAACTATATTATACCACATTAATTTCTCACCATTTTTATTTTACTTCTATTCTAGTTATTTTTTTCCTTAGGTAGTTATCCTATCTAATCTTCACTTTTTTCCAATTGCTTATTAATAATTTCTTTATATTTTCTATATATTTCTTTTTTTTTTTTACACTTTATAAAAAAAATTTCATCACATTAATGATTATGCCTATCAGAAAAAACCAATTACATAATAAATTGTTTTGGGAAAATGCTATTTATATGATTGCTAGCAGTTTGTTAAATAATCAATGGGAACCAAAGAATAGAAAGGCTTATAGTTAGCATAAAACTGAGGTCTCTAAAAAAATATAGAAACTGACAAAGGCAAAACCAGTCCGGAAACAGAGATATTATGGCACTATATCATCTGTTACCATTAATTATTCAAGTTTACTCTAGATGTCAGTGAAGAGATTGGCTCGTGGAATAATAATAATAATAATTCGAAAAAAATGCTAGCAAAAAATCAATTACTTAATATATTTTTATTTATAGATGCCAGTTGGATAGGAGTCAGTATTCAAATTAAGAAGACTAATTAGCTAAGAGTAATGCAAATGTATGTAAAACATATTACACATCTATCTTTACAGAGAATTTTGTGTCACTGGCATAGATTATTCATTTTATGTATTATTTTATGTTCATAAAAATAAAAATTATAAATATTATTGTTTTCTTTACTTTGTTATAAACTTGTTTTTAAATCTTAATATATCTATTAACAAATTATGCAATGCTAATATGTATTTATGTAATAAATATAGCACATATCCGTATACACATTTCTACTAATAGTTAAAATTATATTTGATATATATAATCGAACCATAAAGTTTTTTTTATTTTATGTTGTAATTAGTTTAGCATGCTTTTTGGTACTTCCATTATTTATTACATACAGTTTATATATATATATATATGGTTAAAAAAATCTGTTAAATAATAGTATTTGCATGTGTAACTTCATTTATCTATCATCATCATTTTCAGCCATTAGTGATCCACTGCAGGATGAAGGTCTTTACAAGTTCACTCCATTTTCTCCTTCTCTAGTCTCCCTTCTCCACATCACCCCAGCACACTTCCTTATTTCATTCATCTATTTCATATGTGGTCTCTTTATAGGTCTTTTACAATCTCTTGGAATCCAGCTTAAGATTTCAATTATCCATTTATTATCATCTCTTCTAGCAATATGTCCAGCCCAACTTCGCTTCAGTCTCTTAATTTTTTCAGTGATGTTCGTAACATCTGTTTATTTAATTTTCTATCTCTTGTTACTCCTAACATACATGTCTTAATACTTCAGTGAGTGTTCTGAAGTTTCTGTATTTTTTTTCGGTTAAGTGTCCAAGTTTCAGATCGTAAGAACTGGTAGCACACATTTATTAAAAACATTCATTTTGAAACACATAGGCATATTTCCTTTAATATTAAGTTATTTCTATCAAAAGCACTCCAAGTTTAATTCTATAATTAATTTCATCCATTATGTTTTCATTTGTAGTAATAATCTGACCAAGATTTTTCTAATTCATCATTATTATTCTTTATTTTCTTCTTTTGAGAAAGTTTGTTGAACATTATTTTAGTATTTTTACCTTTAATCCGACTTTTTTACTTTCATCTGATAACTCTTGCAACATTTCCTGAAGTTCTAAAGCATTATTTGCAATAACAACTACATGATCTGTAAAATCTAGATGATTTAATTAATCTCCATTTACTTTTATTTCCTTAGCTTCCCATTTTAATCCACAAAATACTTCTTGCAAAACTGCTGTAAAAAGTTTTGGAGATATGAAGTTAACCTGTTGTACATTCTTCTCAATGTTAATCTTTTTAGTATCATTATATAATCTAATTATTGCTGTTGCATTTTTATAAATATTCTTCAGAATATGAGAATATCCTGGGTCTATATCTTGATGATCTAATGCTGTAGAATCAAATGCCTTTTCATAATCTACAAACCCAAAGCATAATGGCAACTCATATTTTTTGGTCCTTTCTCTTTCTTCTCTCAATACTTTGATATAATTCACTGTACTACAATCACTTTTAAATCCAGCTTATTCTTTTGGTTGGTTAAAGTTCAATATTCACTGTAGATGAGTTGTAATTTTTAATATCTTTTTTATCGTCTTTTTTAAATATTAATATTAATACTGCATTCTTACAATCATCTGGTACATCTTTATCATTTAAATATTTGGTTTACAACTTTGCCAAAAAACTTTTATTTCTTCACCTGCTTTTTTTAAGATATCAATTATAATTCCATCATTACCTGGAGCTTTTTCCTTTTTCATAAATGTAATTACAAGTCTTAAATTTTTAATTCAGAAGATGTAGGAGATATTTTTCCTGGTTCTTTATTGCTATATAATTCTTGATAGAACTCTTAGTAAGAGATCCATCTTTTCTTATTACAGAAATAAGTTTCTTACCAATAATAAGTTCTTGTTTTACACTCTTGAGACTTTTATTCTCTTCTATAATTTTTTTTGCTAGTTCACAATTATACTTTTTTATATCATTATCAACTTTTTTTCATATCATTTTACAAAATTATTTGTATATAATTATGTAATTTAAATCATAATATATGATTTTTTATTAGTAATGATTCTTTTTAATGTGTGTTTATATAAAGGATCAAGTAAGTGAATTAAATACGAAAATGGTATCTAGAAATAATGCTTTTATTTTTTTATCTATATATATTGAAGCAATGGATCTGTAGACCAGATCCACGCTTCACGACTTTCTGGATTACTAGACTAGGATCAAACCAGATCCACGTGTGTTACGATGTTCGTAATATTTTCCGTCTGCCATTTTGTTTATATTTAAATTTTAGGCCAGTAAATAAGTGATTAAAGTATTAATTTTCTATTGAAATGTTTTTATTATAAATATTGGAGGGGCCTAGATAAATATATATATATATATGTGCAAATACATATATATAGAATTACAGATGGAAACTTTTATAAAAATCAATATATAAATTTTTAATATGATATTTTTAAATTATTTTACTTTGGAGATTTGCTTTCGCGATAAACCTTACTAACTAACATTCTGTAGCATCAAACAAAAGAAAATCTATTAACAAAATGGTAATGGATTTTCTAATTAAAGTAAAATTAAAATAGAAAAGAGATTTAAAATATAAATTCTTCAAATCTACATTTAATTAAAAATAGATTTGAAACAATTAAATGATTGGGTTTATCGGGAGAGTTGATCTCAAGAATACAATACAAATATACTTTAGGTTGATAATTGTGGTATCGGAATTCCAACATAATCACTTAGCCTGGAGCGTATGAAAAAGGGAATTTCCCAGAAATAGTCAAAAAGGGTATAAATAACCCAAGAGAACAATAGAGGTCAGCCAGTCATAGTTTTTGTCAGCGATTGCCTGACGAACCTACGCCGGTTAAATTTTTAATAAATGTCTGGAAGCATGGTAGTTGGGTAGACGGTTTTTAACTTTGCCCATCCTCTCCACTGTCCCAAAAATAATCATCCAATACTTCATGCTGGAAAAACTTCGTAAAAATGTGTGATTATGAAATGCTAAACTGTTGAACTCTCGTATTCAAATACATAGCTAGCTATGCCTGTGCGAAATTCATATTTCATCGTGGGATCCAAACTTCCACAAGGACTCATTAATAAATTAGGTAATATATTCCAATTTATTATTTCTAACTGCCTAATTTATTCTTCTAAAACTCCAGTGACCCAGTAATGTAAAATCCTGCTAATTTTAATGTTTTCTAAAATGTAATCCCCATAATGTAATCTAAAAATGTAATTTAATATTCTGTAAATTATACTTACTATTACTTAAAATCTAATGTCTTTGCTCTCATTCTATCTGTTTTAAAGTTATGCCTCATAATGTTAAACTTCCTTCTAATGCGATTTAGATAATATTATTATTTATTTAAATGAAATGATTATATGCCAATTGTTCCATCTCGACGAAGCTTTATCTAAATAAATATTGTGCTTTCTATTTCACGACCTACTTTTGTCGGTAAATAAAAATGAATAATTCTCTAGCTCTGAAAGATTAATACTTGGAGCAACCTTTGTTTTGTTGAGATGAAACCATTTTATATTATTATGTGTTTTTTTTTAAAATATTTATACGTACACGGTTTAGTTGTGGGAAGACGCAAGATGCAAGCATGAGATTTTATTTAGTTTAATTATTTCATTTTTAAAGAGTGAAAGGGACGGGTTTACAAAATTATATTTATGCTAAATTTAAGAGAGTAATAGAATGTTAAATGAAATGTTAATGGGATTTTGTGTGTTGAACGGAGAGACGTGTCGCTCATAAAAATATTCATAATAATAATTGTTTGTTTTATTCTTGTTCATCTGATCTTGGTCAATCCATATACATTCATGTAATCTTTATAGCTCAGCATAATTATCTAGTTAAATTCTAAAATATATTCTCCAGTACTTGTATTTTTGCCTCTTTTGTTCTTTGTGATCGCTAGATCAGAACTAGGCCACATGATAATTTCACTGGCCATTAATTTTCTTATCAAGATATGAAAGCCAAAATGGGAAGAACCAGGGTAAGCTAAGTTCAGCTAGCCTTGGTGATTCTCATACTTTCACCTGAAATATTTTAGGTTTACCTATGGCGCAGACCATTCTTTCTTTATTTTTTGGCGTCACGGGAACGGGGCAAGTGAATTGAGTCTATGCTGGTAATGTAATATCGAATGCTGGGTTTTGTTCACTTTCTTTTGTCCTGAGCACATCATGGTGGATTGACCATGATCTTATTAATTTATGTATTTTAAAATCTTTAAATATTTATTTGCGAATGTTGTGATCCGTTTATATTTTAAATGTGTCACTCTCTTCGACGCGATTCCTAAAATATGAATTAACTATTTCTCTCTTAAAAATAATTTCACTCATAATAAAGTTATGTTTAAAATAAGCTCTTTAAAATATTTATTCCGTATATCTCAGACTTGGGTGAGCGTCTTCCATAAATCGCTAATCGTTTACATTTGTTAGATTGGCATATAAAACTATACCGCTCTCTTGCCAGAGGCATAATAAGGGACAGAATAGAAATTTGTGTTAACTAACTTATTGAAATAAAAACAGAGACATTAAATAAATTATACAAATGTTTTATTAAATATATATATGTGAATTTAAGCTACCTGTGGTTCGTTTCTATTTATTCATTCTAAAATTATATTTTCTAATTAATTATTGTGCTTCTTTCCGATGACTCAAGGTCACACCCATACCATTTTTATACTTAAGTTAATAGATAGTCTAATTAAAGTGAATAATTAGAGTTAGACATTCGAATTAGTTGAGGCTCATGTTCCACCGTAGATGATAGTGGGCCGGAGTGTGGAAAAGATCAATTGCTTGCCTCGAAAATGTTGTTAATTAGTTGGCAGATTTAGAGAGTGGATAAGCAGGGCAGAATCCATAAATATTCTTTATCTTTGATCTCACGTACGATTGGATTCAAAGTACTTTACCCAGGCTGTGAATCGTGTTGAGTTAACATACAATTTCGACCGGTACAATATGTTCATCTTCATCTATTTGCTTTAACAAAAGTTTTCATTTCCCTTTTTTTAAAAATATGTATATTTTTCTTCTGTATGTTATAATCTCACCCTATTATTTATAATATTATATTACAGATAGTATAATTTTTCATTCCAATTAAAATCCAGTATATTTTTTTATTTAGTTTTTTACCTCTTATATTTAACTCCTCATATAATAAATATTTATCAATTACTGTATTTTTAATGATGATTTATTCATATTAATTATTTATAAATATTTATTTAATATTCAGATAATTTTTTTCCTTATCTTATTTGTAATTAGTTTGCAAACATTAGCTAAGTAAAGGTTTATTCCATATGTTAATTTTGTTACTGTAGCTGAATGCGCATTTGGCTAGTGAAGCCAGATTCATAACGCTCATGGAGCAGCTGGGTATACTTTAGTATTTAAATGTACAATATGTATATAAATTAGTAATTTAAATATTCCATTTGTTGGAAAGTTGGAAGCTATTCTCTTTTTTTATTAATGGCCTGGTTGTTATTAGCAACAAACCACACCTCCCACTTTTTTTTCTTTCATCTCACTCCATGCAAACAATTTTATCATTTATTGGATCAAAAATATGGTCAGATTTTTGCTAATGCTATCAGAAAATGAATTTATATACTGAGTTATTTTTAACTTGCTTGTACAAATATTTGTGTTGGGAGACTAGTGGCTATATTTGTCTTTGACTCTTCATAATATACAGATTTGCAATTAGCATTACTACATTCAATTTTATATATAATATGAGATTTTTGATCCAGGGATATTTTGGTTTTGTTTATTCAAGTTAGGAGGGAAGGGTTCTAAGTCTTATTTTATATTTAGTAACACAGATCTTTTATTCTATGTGATAACTTTGGTATATATGATAACCATGGATAAGTATTCCATATATACCAAAGCTTTCACACAAAATAAAAAAGATCTGCTCTACTAGTCTTAGACACCCCCCCCCCTAATTTGAGCAGACAGCTAAATAATACCAAAGACAAAATATCCTAGGATCAAACACCTCATATGCTGCTTGCAAATCAGTATATTATGGGGAGTCAAAGGCAAATACAGCCACTAGAGTCTCCCAACATAAGTATCTGTAAGCAAGTTAAAAATAACTCAAAATATAATAAATCCCTTTTCTTGTAGCACGAGCAAAAATTTGGCCATGTTTTCGATCCAATAAATATTAAAAGACAATAGCAAATGTAAAGTGAAAGAGGCATGGTTTATTGCAATAACAACCAGGTCATTAATAAATAAGAGAATAGCATCCAACTCTCTAACAAATGAAATATTTAAATGCTACATCATATCCAGCCACTCCATGAGGGCTATGAATCTGCTTCACCAGCTGAAAGTGCGCTTAGCTACAGTTAACAAAATTAACATATGGAATAAATCTACTTAGTTAACTTTCAAAATGTTTAAGCAAACTAATTACAAATACTTGTTTATTATTGTTATTTTGAGTTGTCTTTTGTGCATAATATTGTTTTATTTTATGTATATATTTTGCAGTTGGATCTTTAGGAGTATCTTTGCCAATGAGTCTTTACAATATTTATAGGTAAAAGTTTTTGTATTACTGCAATAAATTTTTTATATATATATATATATTTGTAATTGCTTTTTTAATATTATTATTTTTTCAATTTCTCTTATTTCTTTTTTGTTTGTTTATTTTATTATAGGTCATATCATGATAAAACTGGGCATATGTTAAGTTTATATGAAGCAATACGTCCATTAGTGGGAGTTCTAATGTTAATGGGACTCATGTTGACATGGGCTATATATTCTCCATACGATCTAATGAATAAAGATCCTCGAATGTTTTATTGGTTAACAGGAACAGTTTTTTCAAATATTACAGTAAGTCCAAACATACAAAGTTTAAAATTAAGTTCGTTTTACAATAATAAATAATGTTATTTAACTCTTCCTCATATATGCAAAACCTTGCAATTTCTTCTTTACCTTTTTTAATTAAACTGACAGTCTAACAGTCTTTTTTAAAACTATAAATGCATAAAAACATAAGTGTCAGGGCAAGTATAATAGTAGAATACATATATAATGTAAATTGTCTTAATACTTAAGTTATGCTACTGAAGTCACCCCAGAGAATTTAACATGAATGTTACCCAATTTTGTTAAGAAATTGAAAATATTTTTTTGATAATAAAAAGTTTAATACCTTTATTATAATTATTGCAGTTTTTCCCCCTGAAAAAATTGCACATATAATAAAAAAATTTATGAATAAAATAACAAAAACTTGCAAATTAATAAATTTGAATAATAAACCAAAATGATCTCATGATATTCTAATCTCATCAAAACTTTGGAGTGTAGGGCTGATATCTTACTTAATGCATTTACTAATATAATCACGTTTATTTGAATAATAATTTAGAAATTATTATTGGAATTTTGAAATCATATTTCATCTGTAACTTTCTGAATTAATTATTAATATCGCTCTACTTAACATAAGAGCTGCAATTAAATATTGCTAGAAAATGCAAAACTCAACTCTTAACTATTCCACAATTCAATTTCCCATCCTAAATCCAAATTTTTTTTTTTTTGGAAATTTTGGCAATCTCTGAGCTCCACAAAATATACAATTGATGAAATAAATGGATGCATGAAATCCTAGTCCAATATCAAATTTTAATTGATATCAAAAAACTTGAGTTTTAAAACCTTCTTCATCATTATTGGATTCAAATTAATTGCTTTAGAACTTTCTGCAGCAATGTACTTTCTTGCTTTATAAATGAAAGATAAATTCATTTCCAAATCACCATATCTAATTTAATCAAGTCAGAATGTCACTTATCAATTAAAATATTAACGCAGCTGTTTTCTAGATAGACTTCCTATATTTAAATCATTAAATGTTATTTTATTCATTGACTTTTTTTGATTCATCCCTAATTTTTTTTTTTTTTTATAACTTTACAATTCTTTATATATTTAAGTTAATAATATCTTTTATATTATTGTTGTTCTTACAATTTGATAGTCTTATAGTCTTTTTCAAAGCTATAAATGATAAATCTATTACATTTATTATATATCCTTACACATAATGCATTTATACACACACACGCATATCTTTCTATTTATATATATAAAAAAAAACATTTAATGTAGTTCTCTTTTAAGTATTACAAATGTATTATTAAAATTGCTAAACAATTGAATCTATAAAAAGAAATATTAATTATAAAAGACATTGATCATTTAAGTATAAGAGAGTATTATTTTATTACACATAAATGTGTGCTAAAAAACAAATATGTTTAAATAATAACTTACAATTTCTGTTCCCTTTACAATTTATAAGTAATATAAATTATTATTAATAATAAAATAAAACAAAAGTATATGAAGTAGAAAATTTGATTGAAGAAAAATTAAAACTTCTGAAGCCTCCAATTATTCCAAACTTTTCAATTAAACTAACAAAAAACTTAACCAGCTTTTGAAAAGAATTTAATGGAAACTGGTGGTATTAGAAAGAAATCAAATTTGTAGGAGCAATTTCAAGACTTAAATTCTGCTTATATTAAACGTTAAGTATGTAAATAAAGTGATAGTTTTAGAAATATTTTTATATACATAAAGTTTAAATAATAATTTATTTTTTTTAACCCTGATTTTAAAAATACAACTCTGTGCACCAGCAACATTATAGCAAATAATGGAATTTTGATACAAAAATTACTGAAAGTATAATAATCTTCTAAGATTCAGTAATCAGTGAATATTAGATGTTAAAATGTTATTATATCTACATTGCCAGACTCATTTCTGACTTTTCCCTTATCAATAAGGATTAGAATTCAGTGCTAAAATTAATTCACTGTAATTCCAATTACTATATAATAGCAAGTTAATGAATCAAAGGGGACATATATAATTTGTTTTATAAGAAATTTATAGTTACTATTTATCCCTGATAATTATTATTTAAAAAACTATATCAAAAAGATGTGCTATCCAAAAAAAATGTTAATAAACAAAAAATAAAAACAATAAATTTTATAAATTTATTAAATTTTATGATACAGCTGCAGCCATTTATTTATCTCGGAGTGATTATATGTGAATACATTTATTAATGTTTCTTCGGCTTACATTGAAATCATATACATTGTATTCTTCACGTTATTATTCTTTCCAAATTTAATGTGTAATAAAATGTTTTCTAAAAATAAAGTTAAAAATTTTGTGAAATTTAATATAATTCATGAAATATATTTCTTCAACAATAAACAAAAGTTATCAATTTAATAGTAGCAGAAAAAAAAGTAACTAAATTATTTTTATATTATGACAGAAACCTTAAAGTTTGAAGATTTTAAATGAGAATCTGAAATGGTTAACAGCAAGTAAGAGTGACTGTCAAATTCCAAATCGATATGGGTTTAAAAGCATCAAAAAACAAACTAGACTTCTATTTCATTTTCACAAGGGCAAAAAAAAAATTATTGAAGGAAAAGAATATCACCCAGTGCCTATTTAATTGCGATAAAAATCTTAACATTTTGCTATTTACTTTATTTCAAAAATAAAAATGCAATACAGTAATGTTTTCCCGAAGGTTTATGATGATTGTGTTCTAGTTGTACTTTTATATTGGACTATTGTTCAATTGGGAAAATACAAAAATATTGGATAGAGAAGTAAAGGTACAAAGAAGAAAATTTAAAGAAGCTGCTCACATGACAATGGCAAAAAATCCTATAAGCCAACCCAGTGTGACTATACATAATGTATAGAAACCACTAATCAACTTTGTTCTTAGGAAAAAGTGGAGAAATCAGGAGGAATCTCATAGATAAGTAGATGAAACTACTACAGACTGTTGCTTTTGGCAGGATGGCTCAGTTGGTTAGACCATTACCTTAAAATTTAAAACTCAAGAATCTAAGGACCCAAGTTTGAAATCCATACTAGTACTGTCACTGGTCAGGCCAGCAACATCTGAAGAAGAGGGGAGACTAATATCTCTCGAAACGTTGTGCATATACTAACCAGTTTGATGTGCTTTTACTATCAGTTGAATGTATTTGGAATGTTAAATTTTTCTAGACATTTCAATACCTATATTAGATGATGGAAATGCAGTACAGTAAATTTGTTATTATTTTTATTTTTTTGAGTAAATGAATGCTAGTGAATGAACACATGGTAAATATATATGTAACTGTGCTCTCTCGGTTTTTTATTAATAACTGCTTTTTAAAAATTTTTTATTTATACTAAAATGTTAATTTATATATGCACACTGAACATAGAAAAGAATCTGTGTTATACATATGTGCATGTTGAAAAGTACTGCACATATGTTCTATTATAATCAAACTTTATCAACAAATAAGAGCTATTATTTGCAATATTTTTAGATGATCAAATTTTAATGTTAAAAATTTGTTTATAATGTTGTCTTTTTAATATAAAATTTCAAATAATCATTTTAAAACAAAATTTAAACAGACAGCTAAATATAAACTCTAAAATTTCCGATTATCCACCAATGGCCATTTCCCTCTAATTGTGCTGAACTTTTAACTATGTTTACACATTTTAAAAAAATTCTTGAATATACAGAGTTTCATAACATTCCTTTCCTTGTAATTTTTAGCATACTGAATATTTTTTTTACGATTCATTCTATATCCAGTATCTAAAAAATTTATTATGGTTATAACAAATCTGATGCAGTTCAAATTGAGTATACTACAACAATGTAGAAAGATGTATAAAAAAAACTGTTTAATAAATATACTCACTAGCATTACAATATATATATATTGCATTTTTTTGCTACTAGATATAAAATGAATTGTGATAAAAAATATTCAGATAATAAAATATGTTAAAAATTACAAGGAACAGAAATTTTATGAAACTTTGTATATTTAAGAAAAAAGTAAAGGTCCAGCACAATTAGGAGGAAATGGGCAGTTGAAATATTTTTGTATATTGTTTTGTATATATATGTTTAAAAAAAGGGATTGTATTAGGGGTATTAATTTTTATATACATATGGGTAGTAGTACATATAATACACTCCACAGCTTGATGACACTGGTTTTTGGCCAACGCACATCAATATACATGTTCACTGGATGACGATATGGTAAATTTTATACATTTATATACGATCTTTTAAATATATGTTAGTTTTTTTTCATATATAGTATTTTGGGTTTTTTTATACATTTTATCGCCTGTTGATATTTTTCAAACTACTTTTAAACAATTTACAAACTAATATTATTTTCTAAAATGTAATACTTACAGTTTTAAATTACACTGTGCGAGGCCGGGGACCAATGTTTATGACGATCTGAAGGATCATCCAAAAGATGCACTATTCTGATCGAACCAACATTATAAACACTATTAGAAACATTATGGGCCGACATTCTGCAAAGTATTTATAAACAATTTACGAACAAACATTATTTTATAAAATGTGAAAATTAAATTTTTCTGAAATTGAAATTAAATTACATTATAAATGTCAATGTGCAGGGCCGGGTAATGATGTTTTTGACGATCCAAATGATCATCCAAAAGATGCACTACTGTGATCAAACCAAGCTTCTGATTTCCAAAACAACGTGCAACTTCTGACATTTAATTTGTCTCGTAGCTGTTCTCACGCAAACGTGCCTTTTTGCATGAATTCTGTGAAATTATGCTTGTCACTACACTTTTGAAATTTATTTCACATTCCAAGCTGTGTAGGGAACTGTGGCGACAGGCTTACAATTATTAGTATGTAATACTACATCAGATAGGGTGTATGATCATTACTTCGAACACACATTACAAAAGTTATGGTCAGTTGAATTCCATACACCCTCACATGATACGGTAGCGATCTGTGAAATGTGCGCATTTGCATAGTATCGCGAAGCACATCAGTGGGCTGTAATATATGTGTGCAACATATTATATGCCCACAACAGCTAATATGAACATCACTGTTCTAGAGGCTGTAAACTGTTGTAGTGTTAGCCGTAAGTTAGGCCGCTAAAATGGCATATTGATGTGCATTGGCCGAAAACCAGCGCCATCAAGCAGTGGAGTGTATTATATGTACTAGTATTCATATATGTATTTTACTAACTATATTTATTAAATTGCAATATAAATAATGTCCATTGGATGGAGTTGCTGTAGAGTAATTAATTAGTCATATGATTTTATAAAAAGAAACCTCTTGATATGATTCAAATAAGCAACTAAAGCCAGGTTAGATATATTAAATAAATTTTTTATTTATATTTAGTTGTCTGTTTCAATTTTGTTTTAAATTGATTATTTTAAATTATATTCAGTATATAATGTATGTGAAAGGGGGTTTGGAAAAATATGTAACTGTAATTGATATGCATTTTATCTCTGATTTTGATAACACATCAGACTTGAAAATAATAATTACATATGATAATGAATTGGTTAATGAAAAGATATTCATCCTTTTTACTGGGTAATTGATGGAATTAAATGTTTACACTTTTGATTCATATTGTGGGTTATCTTTCCTTGAATTTGTTTCAAATTATGATATAAAAAAAGTTTGATAAATACACATGTATGCCCACAAAAAAATGTAAAAACAACAGAAAAAGAAAAATTTGCTGCAGTTAGCCCAAAATGTTTAATATTAACATTTAAGGAGTTAAATTTTGTAACCAAAATAATAATGTCAAATTCCAAAAAAAAAAAAACATATATGTCCACTTCATAGTTAGGGAATTTAACATTTCATTTAATAGCAAATAGACTATTATTGAATAGTTCTTCAATAATTTTTTTTTATGTCTATAAAACCATTTAATTACCAAAAAAAAATTGATATTATTAAACCAGTATTCTTATATAAGTCATGAAAAGTATTTCTAAAATCACATGTAGATTTGAATTCAGAATTTTATTACTTTATTTGCTATAAAAAATTTTCCCAGATCAATTTTTTTATAACTTCATTAGAAATGGAAAACTATTTTATAGCACTTGTAGATTTTATATCTGCATCATGGTATATTAAAAGTTAAATTATTATTTATGTTATGAAGGTCAATAAAAATATACTTTTCAGAAAGAACAAAATTATCAAAAAAATAAATCTAGATTAGGAAAGTCGGCTATTCTGTTATAAAGTGCAGAAAAATGATAGCATTGCTTAGGGTCTGTATCCTGTGGAATGTAAACCATGGATAATCTAGGCTCCAAAGATAACTATCATTAAAATATATAATGCAGTTTACTCATGTCAGTGAAACAAGTTTATGTTTTGCTATATATTTAAAGGAATATAAATTTGATTTTATTACAAAACCGATGATTTGGAATGTGGATATGAAGATTGAGGGTGCCAAGGAATTATCGCATAGTGTCAATCAATAAGAGAAGACTGTAATAAAAATACTACCATTTTAAAATAAATGTTCTGCTATGATTTTGAGAAAGTATCTTTCTTGACTTAATAATTATTTGCATAACAGACTTAATTTGCAGAATATCTTAAGTTTATTATATTCTGAGCTTGTAAAAAATATTCAGTTTGCTAAGAGTTATGTTGATTATTTATTTCTTCTATATCAGAAAAATTATTAAGGTTATTTAAGTTCATTGTTTTGTTGAAAACTCCTTTTCTAATAGATTTAAATAAGAGAATTTTATTTATTCTAAAATACTTAGATAATATTCCAATCTTGTTTTATGAAGTAAAAATTTTGAGAACATTATTAGAAGAAAAAGTACTTCCATTATTGAATAATATTTATCAGTTTAATATCAAATTATCTAAATCTCACTATAGAGGATAAGTCTTTTTAAATTGTAATGATTCCAATGAGAACTTTTTTTTAGTACTAAGAAGTAATGTAGCTTATTTATGATCTGAGTTCAGGGGTATCAGAAATGATAATATATCTGATATGCTGATAAATAAAATAGTAATAATTTAGTACTGGTTATACTTTTTAATCAAAAAGTATCGAACAGTCAATGAAATAAAAATAGATGCTTACAAGGTAAGCTATTGTACATCATTTGTTAGAGAAGGGCCATAATTAGGGAATAATTAACAAAATCTTATGCAAATAATATTGTAATTGTATGGATACCTATGAAGAATGCTGCATTTGTTTTTATGATTTTGGTTAAAATATGGAAAAACAGTTTATTTTCTAAATCTGCCCTTTCTATGATTCATCTATCAGTACAATATGAACATGTAAATGTTTGTTAGTGACTAATTAGATGAATAATTTGATAGAAAAATATAGAATAAATTGAAGTTTTAAAAAAAATCACTATGCATATGTTTGTAAGAGTGGATGAGGGAATATATTCATTTTGTTTGTTGATGGCTTTGAGCAAATACAAAAGTTATCAAAATGCTGAAATGTGTTCTTTTCATCAATAATTGTAAAATATTTTAATCTCATGTGTATAAAGTACTGCAGATCACTAATTTTATAAAAAATTGCCTCTATGACCAATCAAATGCTAATGTTTTTATTGGAATTATTTTTTAATTATTTGATTAATAGTTATTTCGCATTTCTTGAAATATGAGCAAAAAGTTAAATGTTTTGCTGTCATGTTGATTACTATTGGATTTTGTATAAAACAATTTAATATGGATTGTTTTACAACTTCTAGGATGTTATTAAGGAAATAGCATGTATAAATTGGAAAAAACAGATTGTTTTCACAGCTTTTATTATTCATCAATTACTATTGTACTTTTTTAAATTTAAGACAATAATTGCTGAATTTAAAATTACTTTTAAGGATAAATCACGAACGCTTTGTATTCTTGATGTTGATGCAAACTTTTTTTTAAAAAGTTATTTTATTAATTATTAGAATTTTTATATAAAGTATATCTGGATTTTTATGTTAATAAATTCATAATAAGTGTTCCAATAATTAAAATAATAATTATGTAATTAATATGTTAAAGAGCTATGCTTATAATATTATGAATGAGAACATTTAAATGCTCTTATATATTCATTGTTTAATTAATTTAGTTTATATATTAATTAAATAATGAACCACTAGATGTCCTGGTAGAGTGTACTGTGTGTGATGAGGTTTATCAGTTGAAATGTTTGAATAAGACTAGGAAGGATGTAATAGGTTTATGGTTATGTAGTCAGTGTGTAAATGTGGCAAATAGGGTTTTAGGTAAGAATATTCAGAAGAATAAAAGTACTAAAAAAATGAGAATTAGTAAAAGTGTAAAAGAGAGGCAAGAAGCATGCAGAAAATATAAATGTGCTCTTAAAAACAAAGAAAGTGAAAAAGATATTAATGCTAAATGGGAGAAGTACTTAGAAAAGAAGTTGTCTAAAATAGATAATTATAGAGAGAGAATGAAATTGAATAGTAAATTGTTGGAGGATATTAATAAAAGTGGAAGAGATGGGAATAAAAAATTTTGGAATTACATTATAAGGAGAAATGTAGGGGAGAGAGAGGTAGTATTACTAGATGATGAGGAAATAGAGTGTAGCTCTAGAGAAGACTTAGAGAGAATCTTAAATAGATATGTAATGGATATAGAACAGATGTTAGATGTGAAGGACAGAGTGATAGAAAACATGAAAACATATAGTAATGGGAATATTAGATTTACAAAAAATGAACTCAATGAGGCAAGGAAGAAATTGAAAAGTGGAAAGGCAAGAGGTTTAGATGGATGGGCAGCAGAGCTGGTAATGAATTTAGGGCAAAAGTAAAGCTATTATCCTGTTTCAATAAGATGGCACAGAAAAGAGTTTCTCCGGAAAGTTGGAGTAATACAAGCGTAAGATTATTATTTAAGGGAAAGGTTAAGGATCATAGAAAGTTAAACAATTATAGACCGATAGCTGTAACATCAGTTTTATATAAAGTTTTCTCATATACGGTGGCTGGAAGAGTTGTGAAATGGATGAAAGAGAATAATATAGTGGGGAAAATGCAAGGAGATTTTAGATGAGATAGGCATATAGGAGATGGTTTATTTGTAGTTGCACAACTTATGGATATGAGTGAGATTCAGGTAGACAGTTATATATGAATTTTATAGATATAGAGAAGGCATATGATAGAGTAAATAGAAATAGATTATGGGTAAGTGTAGCAAACTTGGGAATGGATGAAGCTTTAGTGGATATTATTAAGAAATTATATGAAAAATAATTACTATACATATCAATTAGAGGATATAGAATCAGTTAAAGTTAAAAATGGGGTGGGACTAAGGCAAGGATGCCCTATGTCACCTATTTTGTTTTTGTTGTATTTGAGTGAAATGGAGAGAGCAATAGAAAGACTAGGAAAAGGGATGGCAAGGGAATATATACTTTGTCAGGTCTCTTGTTTGTTTTTTTGTGGATGATGTCTTTTTGTGTGCAGAAAGAAGAGAAGATATGGAAGTTATGCTGAGGACATGCACAAGGGTGGGTAAAGAGATGGGGATTAAATTTAGTGAAGAAAAATCAAATATAATGATGGTTAATACTGGGGAAAGATAAGATGTAGAATTTTTATTGGGGAATATAAAGTTAAATGTGATGAATAGGTGTAACTATTTGGGAATCGTCTCAAGTAATCAGAAAAATTGCTTGGATGAATGGGAGAAAAAATTGATAAATGAAGCAAAGAAGAGAAAGGGATTGATAAAGAAATTAACAGTGTTTTCATATAATAAATATGATGTATCTAGAATTGTATATGGAAGGGAGTTGCAGTAGCAGGGTTAACATATGATAATGATGCTTTATCTGTTAGTAAAGGGGTGTTATATCACTTAGAAAAAGTACAAAGAGATGTAGGAAGACATGCATATGCAGATATGTGGGACATCAAAGAAATGCAATTCAAGGCAAAATAGGATGATCAAGTTTTTATATGAAAAATGCAAGAAGCAAAATGAAAATGTTCACTTGATTGCAATTTATGGATAATAAGAGAATAGTTAAAATAGTATTTAATTGGGTTATGAGTAAAGGACAGGCAACAAGATGGGTTAGAAAGGTAATATCATATGTAGAAGATTTGCTTAAAGACTTTATATCAGTATACTTGTATAAAAGGTGAGGTGATTGTGTTAGGAGGATTGTTGAGTGTTATAGTAGTAAGGAATGGGATAAAAGAATAGATGCATTAATAAAGAATAGAGAGTTGGAGAGATGGAGAACTAGTATGGAGAGTAAAAAGAGTTTAAATATATATAGAAGTAAACGGAACATTGGGTGCGAGTTGATTTATGATAATAGCAAGGAAAGTAGTTTATTGTTTAAAGCTCGAACGGGATCTTTAGCAACAAGAGAATATACACACAAATGGAAAAATATGGGTGATTTAGTCTGCAAATTGTGTAAGGAAGGCATAGAAAATATTAGGCATCTGTTAATTGAATGTAAATGCTTGAAAAAAGAAAGAGTACAAATAATGAAGTTATGGAAGAATAAATATGAACACAGTGATTATACAGACAGTGGGTTATTGGTTTTTGTGCTGGGAATGGGAAATGGTTAGGGGGATTTTAGATATAAAGGCCATAGAGTTGACAAAGATTATGTTGTGGAAATGGGATAGAGCCGATTATGCGAAAAATTAGGGTGGGGAATGAAAAGGGAAGGTAAAGTGGCTAACAGGTTTTTCTGGACATAGTTGCTGAGAGATTCCTGACTTTATTTAAGAAGTCACCGTGCATCACATCAAATGTGAAAATGGGATAAAAGAGATGAAAAAATGAATTTCTAAGTGTAGATAGTTTACAGAGAAAGGAAGGAGAAATGGAGCAAAATGACTTGAGGAAGATAGAATAGAGTATGTTTTAGTGGAATGACAAGAAATATGGATGACAAAATATGGAGTACAATAGAGATGGTTAGCTAAAGAATAAGTAAGATAGAGGAAGAGATAAAGGATATAAAAGCAAAATTAAAATTGTTAGACATGAAGTGTGAACAAATTAAGGAATTAATAGAAAAGATAAGGAAGAACTGGATAAGAAAGTCCAAAAGATGGAAGAGAATGTTATGGATAAAGTCGGGAAAGTAAACTATGAGACAGTATTGATAGGAGACTCACTGAATAGAGGATGTAGAGATGTAATTGCAAGGAAAAATAGAGATTGGTATGTAAGAATATGTTTTCCTGGAGCTAGAATTAGGGATCTTACAGTACAGATAAGATAAAGAAACAAGGGAGTAGAGATATTTATGTTATGGTAGGGACAAATAATTTGTCAAAGCCATCAGAGAGAATAATGGATGAGTACATAGGATTAATAATTTGAGTAGGTTAAAGGAAGAATAGAAATAGTTGGATTATTACCAACATTTGACAGTAGAGTATATGTTAGATAGGGTATGTTGTATAAATGAGGAAATTGAAAAAAACTATGCAAGAAGAATAATGTTATGTTTGTGGATGGGTGAGCTTTTTTTTATTAGTAAGAGGGAGTTGTATAATAAAGATAGATTGCACTTAGCAAAACTAGGAAATGAAGTATTAGGGAATTTGATTTATAAGAAATATTATAGTTCAGGAAACATATGGGGGGGGGGGTGTTTAAATTGCAGTATTATCAAAAAAAAGAAAAATGGACGGGATGTAAGAAATAAACAAAGGGTAGCTGATTTAGATATAAATGTAGACGTGGAGAGGTAATGGGTCTGTAAAATTAATGATAAGCAAGTTACTTACAAATGTAATAGAGAAGAAAGAGTAAAAAGAATTTATAAAATGGTAGTAAGACGAGGAAATTGTGAAAATTGGATATTTGAATATGCAAAGCGGTAGGAGAACAGAAAAGTAACGAATTAAACAAAGCAATTAATAATGAAGAACTTGAGGTATTAGTAGTAGAGGAAACATATCTAAAAGAAGAAGAAAAACTTACACTGAGGCAAGGTATAAATAGAAAAAAAAAGGGGTGATGGTATAAGAGTTAGGTCAAAAAAATATTTAAATATTATGTATCAAGAACATTTGTGGATTGAGATAAGGTTAGGAAGACAAGAATTAATGGTGGCCATAGTGTATATGGTCACTGGAAATAGTCAAACTATAATGGAGAGGAATCATGGCATATATGAATGCCTAGTTAAGGAGATACAGAGTTTCAAAAATGGGGAAGAAAATAATGGTTATAGGGAATAAGGGAATATGAATGGGCATATTGAAGAAATTGGTGACATGGATGGCAAGAGTGGACAGCTTTTGAAGAATTTTTATCAGAGTGAATTTGAGCATTGAAAATTTATCAAATATTTATGAGGAGCAATACACATGGTCTAGAAATAATATATTTCCCGCAATAGATTATGTTTTAGTAGAGAAAGAGGGAACGAATAAAGTACAGAAATTTAAAGTATTTAATAATGAAGAGAGTATATAACAGTGATCATAATTCCCTTACAATAGAAATGATTAGTAATGTGATGGAAAATAGCAATAAAAATAGAAAGGGTAGTGAAAGATTTGGATGGAGAATGAATGATAAGAATAAGTTAGAAGAATATAAAATAAAAGTAGAAGAAATTATGGAAGAGTTTGTTGGGGGTGAATATAAGGACTGGTCTGGTGAAGTAAAAAAAGTGGCAAATAGGATTTTAGGTAGAATATTCAGAAGAATAAAAGAAATAGAAAAGTGAGAGTTAGTAAAAGTGTAAAAGAGAGGAAAAAAGCATGGAGAGAATATAAATGTGCTATTAAAAACAAAGAAAGTGAAAAAGATGTTAATATTAAACAGCAAAACTATTTTTTTTTTAAAGTTGGCTAAAATAGATAATTATAAATTGAAGGATATTAATAATAGTGAAAGCGATGGGAGTAAAACATTTTGGAAATATATTAAAAGAAGGAATGTAGGGGAAAAGGAAATAGTATTACTACATGGTGAGAGAATAGAGTGTAGCTCTAGTGAAGAATTAGAAGCAATCTTAAATAAATATATAATGGATATAGAAAAGGTATTGGTTGTGTATGACAAATTGATGACAAACATAAAAACAGGTTTACAGAAAATGAATTGAATGAGACAGGGAAGAAATTGAAAAGTGGAAAAGCATGAGGTTTATTAGATGGATAGGCAGCAGAGATAGTGATGAATTTAGGAAATAGGACAAAATTAAATCTATTATCATGTTTTAATAAGGTGTCCCAGAAGAGAGAATTTTTAGATAGTGAAATAATACAAGAGTAAGGCTATTATTTGAAGAAAGTTAAACAATTATAGACCAATAGCAATAACGTCAGTATTATATAAAGTTTTTGCATATAATTGTGGCTGGAAGAATCACAGAATTAATGAAAGAAAATATAATGGGAGAAACAGATAGGCATATATGAGCTAGTTTATCTGTAATCACATAATTTATAGATATGAGTAGAAATGCAGTTAAATTGTTATATATGGTCTTTATAGATATAAAGAAGGCATATCTTAGAGTAAATAGAAATAGAGTATGGATAACTTAAGTAAATTTGGAAATGAATGGAACTTTATGAGATCTTATCAAGAGATTGTATGAGAAGAATTACTCTCAGGTATCAGTTATGAAATATAGAATCAGTTAAAGTTAAAAATGGAATCGGCCTAAGAGAAGGATGCACTATGTCACCTATTTTGTTTTTGTTATATGTGTGAGAAATGGAAAGAGCAATAGAAAGACTAGGAAGAAGGGTAGAGATATCATTAATATATGGGAAGAGAATATTTACATTATCAGGTCTTTTATTTGCTGATGATATCTTATGGTGCATAGAAAGTAGGGAAGATATGGAAGTTATGCTGAAGTATACGCAAGGGTGGGTAAAGGGATTGGGATTAAATTTAGTGAAGAAAAATCAAAAGTAATGATGATTAATGCTGGGAAAAGAGAAGAGAGAGAATTTTTATTGGGGCATATAAAGTTAAATGTGATGAATAGGTGTAACTATTTGGGAATCGTCTTAGATAATCAGAAAAATTGCTTGGATGAATGGGAGAAAAAATTGATAAATAAAGCGAAGAAAAGAAAGGGACTGATAAAGAAATTAACAGTGTTTTCATATAATAAATATGTAGCTAGAATTGTATGGAAGGGAGTGGCAGTAGCAGAATTAACTTATGGTAGTGATAGTTTATGTGTTAGTAAAGGGGTGTTATATCACTTAGAAAAAGTACAAAGAGATATAGGAAGACATGCATTATATGCAGATATGTGGGACATCAAAGAAATGCAATTCAAGGCAAAATAGGATGATCAAGTTTTTATATGAGAAATGCAAGAAGCAAAATGAAAATGTTCACTTGATTGCAATTTATGGATAATAAGAGAATAGTTAAAATAGTATTTAATTGGGTTATGAGTAAAGGACAGGCAACAAGATGGGTTAGAAAGGTAGTATCATATGTAGAAGATTTGCTTAAAGACTTTATATCAGAATACTTATACAAAAGATGGGATGATTGTATTAGGAGAATTGTTGAGGGTTATAGTGGCAAGGAACGGGATAGAAGAATAGATGCATTAATAAAGAATAGGAAGTTTGAGAGATGGATTACTAGTATGAGAGTAAAAAGAGTTTAAATACATATAGAAATAAACAAAACAATG
This sequence comes from Epiperipatus broadwayi, assembly GCA_028023455.1. Classification (NCBI taxonomy): domain Eukaryota; kingdom Metazoa; phylum Onychophora; class Udeonychophora; order Euonychophora; family Peripatidae; genus Epiperipatus; species Epiperipatus broadwayi. Next base: position 15,225,725 of record JAQFVV010000013.1, read on the forward strand.
GAAGTAGTTTACTGTTTAAGGCTCGAACAGGATCTTTAGCAACAATGGAATGTACACATAAATAGAAAAATATAGGTGATTTAGTTCTCAAGTTATGTAAGGAAGGCATAGAAAATATTAGTTATCTGTTAATTGAATATAAATGCCTAAATGCAGAAAGGAAACAAGTAATGAAGTTGTGGGAGAATAAATATAAACAAAGTGATTATACAGAAAGTGGATCCTTGTTTTTTTATGCTGGATTTTGGGGAGATAAGGGAGATTTAGATATAAAGGCCATTGAGTTGACAAAGATTATGTTGTGGAAATATTGATGGAGCAGGACAGATATGAATATGGGAAAAGCAGGATGGAAAAAGGGAAGCAGGGCTAACAGGTTTCTCTGGGTATAGTGACTGACAGATTCTTGACTCCAGGAAAAAGCCACAGCGCATCACATATCAACAATGTTCGGTAGATTGCAATTTATGGATAATAAGAGAATAGCCAAAATAATAATTAATTGAGTTATGGGTAAAGGACAGGCAACAAGATGGGTAAGAAAGGTAGTATGGTATGCAGAAGATTGGTTAAAGGCTTTATGTCAGTGTACTTATACAAAAGTGGAATGATTGTGTTAGGAGAATTGTTGAGTGTTAAGGAATGGGATAGAAGAATAGACACATTAAAAAAAATAGAAAGTTGGAAAGATGGAGAACTGGTATGGAGAATAAAAAGTGTTTAAATATATATAGAAATAAACAGAATATAATTTATAATAATAACAATAAAAGTAGTTTACTGTTTAAGGCTCGAACAGGATCTTTAGCAACAAGGGAATATACACATAAATGGAAAAATATGAGTGATTTAGCCCTCAAGTTATGTAATGTAATGGGCACATACGTACGTTACATTATTTTTTATTAGTAAACATGAAAAAAAAGTTCGCCAATAAAAATTTCTTTTTTAAGAATTAAAAACTGAAAATTAAAAAATCATCTTAAACTGGTATATATATAAAATCGCACAGATAAATATTTATTAAAATAAAACTTTATTAAAAAAAGAGTAGTTTAAAACTAAATTTTCAGAAAAGATTTAGAGATAAAAATATATGCTTAAGTTTGAAAACAAATTAATTAATCTTTTGTAAAATGGAAATGATTATTTTAATTAGTAAACTAGCCTTTGGGCATTTAAATGTATAAGCATCGGTCAGATAGGAAAACAATAGAAACTTTTAGCAAATGAAAGAAATCCATCGGGAAATTGGATCTCAACGAAAAGGTTTTCACCATCATGACGTAATGTTGAGTTAATCCACAAAATTATTATAAAAGGAAAGGTTTGAAAATAAAAGAGTTAGTTGGTTATTACGAGTGGACAGATATGTGTTAGCGTGGAGTTGAAGGAGAAGGGATTGAAAAGACGCACTCTTCAATCCCTTCAGTTCTGCTAGGAAGAAAGAGAAATAAACTATCGTTTTCTACATTGAGGACCAGCTGGAGTAAAAAACCTCCGGATGAATAAAACGGCCAACAGAATACCAATGTTTTTTGGACGGTGTGGGAATTCACATTCAAATGGCAAGCAACAAATAAAGATGAACTGTTTAAAACCGTAAGAACTTTATAATTAATGAACATTAAATTAAAAACTTTTCGTATTTAAATAATACAAATAGAATCCTATCTGACCAACATTAGTTATTAATTAGTTATAATTTTATTTAATGTATTTCTTTTGTAAAATCATTTCCATTTATTTATTTATTTGTTCTTTAAGTTTTATTATGATTTCTGTTTTTCATTAAACTAGTTATATAAATATTAAACTTAAGTCGGGCGTGAATGGCTATATAGATTTGTAAAGTTATATTAGGGGAGGGTAATCTTAGGTTATTCATTTCGTAGTTGAATTAGGTCAATGGATTGGATATATTGGTGTAATTAGTAGATGTAGTATGAGATTCGCTATGGGCAGAATCGCTATTATACGCCGCACACTTCCGTTTTGCCTATGGAAGGGATTATAAGACGTAAAACGCTGTTCCTTTTGATGGAGTTTTTTTTTATTGCTCTTCTTGTCTGATAGATGTAATATTCCTATCTGACGAGAAGCAGTTTCTTCTCTTAACCTAATTGTGCTGCCATATTCGTATTACATTGAACACATCGATATATCAGATGGATTGAAGTTTGGTTTGACTGCGAACCTTTGGCTTAAGGTTAAACAAGAATTGAATATTTTCTTTTCAAATGCAAATCTATGTAGTCCATTCATACTCGACACCCATAAATAAAATTGCATTAAATTTAAGTTGGGTATAGACGCTTGCATGGGTTCGTTACCGGTTAATTATGTTTTTGGTTTTCATAGGTGATCAAAATATATAGACATTCGGTAAATACTGATACCTTACGGTGAGTATCTAAGATGTATTTATTCGGATGTCTTTTGCAGTGTCTTATGATGAACACCATTGGGTTTCTTGTATTCCCTATACAATTGACGGTATCAATGATTTCGTATTTTGATCGTTTATGTTTACTTGGAAATGTTTTTAACCGTGTAATCTATGTAACCGATCTATACTCAACATTATAAAGCAAACTTTCATAAATCCATCTGTACAAACTTAATTAAAATGTAAACTTATAATATTATAAAAATTAAAATGTAAATTTAAATTATAAAATCAAATTAAAATCTAAAATAAACATACTAAAATAATAATGTTAAATTTTATATATATATATATGTGCGTAAATAAATTTTTGTATGTTAATTACTGGCAGTGGCCTATTTTATTTATTTTTTAATATTGAAATATAATTAGATAAGATATTATGTTACTAAATCTCTGCTACTCCCTGAGCTAGTGACTTGGGCTAACGACCGGAATCAAAATTCAAAAAAAAAAAAAAAAAATTTTTATGACTTATGTATCTGCCTACTTTATAAATTTTTCTAGGTTCAAATGCCTAGATGGCGCTCTGTAGTGCAGATCACGTTAAGTGTTATTCTCCGGATCGTTACAGTAAGGAAGGCATAGAAAATATTGGTCATCTATTAATTGAATATAAATGCCTACATGCAGAAAGGGTACAAATAATGAAATTGTGGGAGAATAAATATAAACAAAGTGATTATACAGAAAATATGTTCTTGGTTTTTATGCTGAGTTTGTGAAAAGATAAGGAAGATTTAGATATAAAGGTTATAGAATTAATAAAGATTATATTGTGGAAATGTTGACAGAGCAGTTATAGATATGAATATGGGAAAACAGGATGGAGAATGGAATGGGAAAATAAGGTGAGTCACAGGTTTCTCTGGGCATAGTGGCTAAGAGATTCCTGATTCTTAAGAAAAGAGAAGCCACAGTGCATCACATCAATATTAAAGAATACATAAAAATTTTATATTGAACTAAATTCTTGCATATTAAACAGTAACAAAAATAAAATATAGAAATTGAGTGAGTGCTATCTTTGATTCTGCACATTTACTAGTGAATCAGTCAATCTTAGTTGAAGATTGAGCTTCATGGTTCTATCTACTAACCTGTACTGAAACCCTATATCCCATCTCGCTCCTTTAGTTGCATATATATATATTTTATGTATATATTTGAGATATGCACCTAAAATTTTAAATATTTTTTAATTATTATTAATTCTTTTTTATTAAAATACATAGGTGCAACTCAGCTATATATATATTGTAGGAGCAAAAATACTAACAAAATATTGATTTTTAAAAAATATTTCATTATACATCATTTTAAAACTTTTCTTTTTAAATTGTTTTTTTCTATTAAACTATATTTGTATAAAATCCAAGATGGAAGATGCAACTGTTAATTATCCAAAAATAATTATAGGAGTGGAAATATAATGCTGTTTTAGTCTTGGGAAGGAATTTTTAATTTAAAGTTTTTACTGAAAATAAAATGGGATTAAATAGATTTTATTGTTTGCATCTTCCAAAAACAATGGACAAAGAAAACTTAAGTTTGTTAGATCGGAGATTAGAGTTTAAGTTAGAACTAAGTAATTAAAAGCATTTTTCAAATATCTGGGCAAGAATATAAAATGGGCTAATTTTGACCACCAAAGATTGTGCTGTTATAACACACACTTCTTTGTAATATAAAAATGATGATTGGGTAGAAAGCCCATCACCTTTCTGATCCTTGAGGCGGTCATCTTCCACTGCCATACCATCCTTTCTGTAGAATGAAATAAAGGCCTGATTTGAGAACTTTGGAATGCTGATCAGAAAATGACTTTCACCAAGAAGAATTCACATGGATCCATTAAATGCCATACTTTGAAAAATGAACTCTTAAATGGTGCAAGGTAAATTATTTCAAACCCCACCATTGAAACTAAATCTAGCTTGCCTAACTAGTTTCAAACTCTATTAAGATTTCTCCTAATATATTATTTATTAACTTTGTGTCTTACTAAAACGTAAATGTAAATTGCTCTCAAAGAATTTTTATGAATCTTATTCTTTCTCGTACGCTTTAACTTTGGTGCCGTCATTTATTTATATTATTTACTACTTGATTTTATATGTTTGCTTTTATTATTATTAATATGCCAATCTCAAGCAATCTGATGAGTTGAATTTCTAAAATCTTTTGTTTCTTCTTTTTAAGTAAACCTCCATGAATTAAGGTTACTAACGTCCCCTTAAAACATAATGCATTATTAATTAATACGCTCGCCAGATAGTTTTACAAATCAACATTTTGTTTATGTTTTAATATAAAAATTTGTTATTTGTTAAACTTTGGATTCTACCTGGAGTGAATCCAGAACTTAGGCTAATTAATACTCTGAAACCTTATTTATTTTATAAATGTTATTCCAATTCTGAAAAGGTGACCTATTAGTTGTTTTCTATAACTGCTAGTTTTCTTTTATTTTTTTATACTCTTAAAATTCCAAATACTTAAATTTTTCAGTTATTATAAAATCCATGAAGGTGCGTGATGGAATCATTTTTAATATAGCAGAAAAGCAGGGGGGGGGGCAAATCTTAACGTATATTTTATTAAATGAAATCTAAATCTCTCTATATATATTCTAGTGGCATAGCATATTATTTATATAAATTATGGCATTCAAACAAGGGTCATTTATTTTAAAGCAGTAAATCATATTCAATGTTGTTAGTGACATCTTTCCATACTGCGTTACTGACATTCGGCATTTCTTTGTGTATATATTACGTGCTTCTAATCTGGGGATTGTGACAAGATCGAACCCATAGATTTCTTGTTGTTTCCTGTCCCATGGATAGTTGACCTTCCCGGGACTTATTTTGTATAGAAAGGCCTATGGCGGTGATTCCAGTGCGTCTGGCACATGCTATGCCTAATGTATAAAAGGGCCTCTGGCATTGGTGATTCCAGCACAGTTCTGGCACACGCTATGCCTATCCACTTTTCTCTAAGTACTGCCCAAGAAGGGGGTCTTAGACTTCGTTTTTTGTCCAGAAGCACGACCTTATCTCTGATTTCTCTGCTACTATGTCAGTACCGCCACTTATTCTTATTTCTTTTGCTTGTGTTCTAATTTTAGTACTGTAATAATAGTAAAATTGTGCTCTGCTAAAAATATATATAAATGCCAACTATTTCTAGTTTTATTCATTAATGTTATTTATACAATATCACCATATGTGTTGTTTCTTTATTTAAGAGTATGTGCCTTGAGGAAAACAAAGCATTTTTCTTTCCAAATGTTAAGTTAAAGAGTTGGTAATGAATCTTTTGTCTCATAATCAAATATAATAGTAAATGTATTTTTCATTTTCACGACCATAATGGCGTGAAAATAGTTTTCTTATATATATATTGAGTCTCGGAATGCTCCTCAAAATAATGTTAGTCACCACGTTTCAGAACCATAAATCAAAGCGTTAATGGCAATATTATGTAATCTTTTAATAATTGATTGGCTTCTTAATACCGTACCCACCAAAGATGTGTATAAATGTGTATATACTATTAATTAATAAAGAGTATATGAGAATAGTTCGCGTGAATTTCACTATGTAATTACCGTTTGATAGACCGCTTGCTCATTCACGCACATACTAATGTATGCAATTAATTCATAATGTATATAAATTGTTTGTCATTATATTAAACTAATTTTTATTGTCCAACTTGTTTGAGTAGTTCAAATTCCTTTTTTTCTACTTCCACACATACAACTACTTATATGAATATTTTAATTTAGGTAATATTGAGTCTCATTGTCTTCTCCGCTCTGCTAGTGGGCTGGATTTAAAGGAAATTCTCATGTGCCATCATTATATGTTATTCATTAGGTGTTTGATCAGGGCTTAGGGAGTGGGTTCGAATCCAGGTTGGTCCCTGACATAAATCTCGGGCTTGACTGGGTTTGAAATATATTTTTTTTGAGTTCCAGCTCATGTTAGATGGATCAACAGGTTTTGACTGGTACACTAGTAACCAAATGAAGAAAAAAATCCTTAAAGTAACTCAGTGTAATTCTGAGTATAATATTAGAGATTCTTGTATTCCGTAACCAAATTAAATTAAGGAACATTGACATAGATTTCTGAATAGATATAATATATACTTGATTAATTTATTTTATTATATTGAATTTATTTGTTTGTCTTATTTATCTACATATAAATTCATTTTCAGTGTCGGTTGATTATTAATCAAATGACAAATACACGTTGTGATTTATTGAATTGGTTATTATTACCGTTATCCATGGTAGTTTTGTTATTGCTGACAGTTAAAAACTTAGGAGTTACTGAGTTATTTTTACTCTGGGGTCTTTCTGGAATATCAACAGTAGCCCATATTCATTTTGGATATTGTGTGGTAAGCATATTATTATTATATAATTTTTGAATATATAAATATATTACTATTTGAGTTTAAAGATAATGCATTTGCTGAAATTAGAATGAATAGTAAAATTTTTGTTATATTTTTAATCAAAAAAACTATTATGATCAAATAGAATGAAAATTGATTGCAATATCGACAAAATATTTAGAATACACCTGGGTCTCGTTTTATGCGGATTATTTTAATGTGATTTTGAAGTTATGCGATTCATGTTTCTTCTTAATATTTTTCATATTTCACTATATTTATTAGATATCAAGAATTTTAAATTATTAATAACTTATTTTGACTTGAAATACTTTTTTTTTTCAAAAATATAACGTTATATTAGCAGCTAACGTGAATATGGTCTGAAGCTATATTTAGAATAAATAACATACTTATACTAATGAGTAAATAATAATAACAGATTTATACTTGCATATAAAAATATCGCAATAAATATTCAACAATTTTAAACTTTTAAAATGTATTTTGTTAGGTATAACAGAAATAAATAATGTAGATTTTTAAAATAAATAAAGATTTTATTAATTTTATAAACTGAAAATAATTTTTTTTAATGATAATGTATAATCTTTTTGTTTTGATTGCGATCCTCATTTTTTTAATGTAGAAACAAAATGTGAGCATTTAAAATTTATTTCAGTAGTAAAAATCAGCTGTCAACAGAAAATCATTATACAGCACAAAACTGAAATTGGCACTACTTGTGTAAATGGGATGGAGCAGAATATGGTAAAAATTAGAGTGGGGAATGGAAAATAAAATGGCTAACAAGTTTCTCTGGGCATAATTGCTGAGAGATTCTTGACTTCGTTCAAGAAGAAGCTACATCACATCGACGAATCTGATTTTTTACCCGTTTACAAATGAAACCGCACCTTCGGAAATAGCGATAATGATTAAAACATGTATGAAAAAATGTCAAATTAAATATTGTAGTTAATAAAAAAAAAGGTTTGTCTTGTACCAATTTTTTTCAAATATTTGATATTTTTTATTAGTCATACTTTTGTTTCCTTATTTTTTTAATGCGAATTTTAAAGTAACTTTTCCTTGCTGCTTTGCTTTTATGCAAATTCTGAAAATTACAAACCCTATCCCCCATTTTTCAATGTAAGTTAAGTCTATTTTTGTGCGATTTTTTTTTAATGCGGATTTTTTGTGGAACCTATCTACCGCATAAAACGAGACCCAGGTATATATGATAAGTTAAATTTGGGGGAGGGAGGAAGGGATTAATGATTATTATATGTGACGGATCAAAAATGAATAGAAAGATTATGAAGTTTGTATGTTTAAAGAAGCAATTCAAGAGTGAATAGATATTTATTATCCTCATTTGTAGAAAACTGAGTTATTCCAAAATTATATTAAAAAATAAACTTTTCTTGCAATATTTTTTTTTATAAAAAATATAATCTTCAGTTTTAAAACTACTTCAAAGTAATAATAATAGTTAGTAAAGATATCTCAAATATCAAAAAAAAAAAAACAATCTAAAACCTAAAAAGTGAAAGAAGATAACATTCAATTTAATATTTATTGAGTTTATAATATTGTTCCAACTTGTCAAAAAAAAAAGTATTATATATTCAAATATCTAACCAATAAAACATGCAATATATAACCAAACAAAATTGGAATTAATCTTGTAAAATGTATTGTATATGTTACTGGAGATGGAGTTGGCTATAGCATATTTATATAAGTAGTATTAGTATTGTAAATTGTATATAGTTCACCCCATTTTTATTTTATTATAATAAATATATTTATATAATATATACATACTGAAATAGTATATCCCTTTGGACTACATTTCATTGGTATGTAAATTAGATTAAGTAAATGTATAGAAAAAAATTTTATTAATTTAAAAGTGTGATGTCATTAAATTGATTTTATTAAATGATAATTTAAAAAGAAATTCAATTGTTGAATTTAAAAATATTTATTTTAAAGAATTGATCATTATTTACTCCAAATATATTTTTTAATCAACTGTAGATTTATTTACTGTTCTATTGGCAAGTATCCAAGAATGATTTCTTATCAAAACAACTGTTTTGATTATGTGAAGAGAATCTTTGGTTGTTGAATAAAAAAAGAAAACATTGGATTTGAAACTCCCAAAATGAACTTATAAATAAATAGTTTTGTCCCAAGAATTTGGGAACCAGGACTCAAATGATTAATTTATACCTTAATATTTTCATCTTTTATAAATAGAATTACTTCATAATCATTAACTGCTGCAAAATCATGATTTTTTTCTATATCTTCGTTTAGACCTATTACCATTATAGTGAAAAAGATTGTCTGCTATATCTTAAATTTGAAGAACATTATAATATTTTCTACTGATAAATAAGTTAAAATTACAAAACAACCTATAAATCTTCATTAAATATTTTTTTAATTTATAACAAATGGTTTTTCACATAAATATTATATCGATATTAATTATTTATAAAATGTCAATTCTTAAATATTGTATTGCTCACTATGTGTCTAATTATCAAAGCTATATGCAAGTAATATTTTCAAAATGTTTTAAATATAGTGTTCAAAATAATACAGATGTAATAAATGATAGTTTATATTTATTTTATAGACATCATATTTCAATACAGATTATGAAATATATAATCAGTATTTTTAATAATATTTATAATTTTAAATAATGATTGTTTAAATAGTAATAAATATTTATTTTATATATAAATATAGGATTTAACTAATATGATATGTATTGACAATTGAGATATTATTGATATTTGTTGGTTAGTTTATAATGATATCATTTATGTAGTGAATACTTTCTTAAGCATGGGTAATGTTTATATTTTTATAATTAATATGGTTATAATGATAAATTAATATTCAAATATTTTATATATGAAGTTTTAAGAATAGTTGTTTCTATGTCATTACCTAGAAGCTTATATATAACAGGCATTTCACCCATTCCTTAGTTTTATATCCCTCAGTGTATAGGTTATTGTGTTACTAGGTAATGAGCTTGGTTTGTTTTGGCAATGTCTCTGATTGTTAATCATACATGCATTTGATGATTTTGATGTATTAATTTAAATATTGGTAACTATTACAATGACTTTATTATTTTATTTTTTAAAATAAATTATTTTGTTTCTTTTATTACTATTACTCTAATTATAAAATATAAAATATTGTTATGACAAATAAATAATGGGTGTCCTAATGTAACTCATGCTGAGTAAACTTGCCTTTTTACTTCAAAATTTATTATTAATTAGAGGAATTCCATTTTATAATTCATTTTTATGTAATTGTGACTTTGCTAGTAAACATAACTTCTTTGATGTTTTTTTTTTTTTATATATTAATTAACAATATTAAATTACGATTTGTTATTGAAAAGAAGTCTAGATTTATTATCCAGTGGTGCTTTATAGTAAAGTTACTTATGGAACTATTTAACCATTATAATATATTAATAATTATTATATGTAAAAAAAACCTGTTTCAGCATATGGTTTTATGACCATTTCAATGGTAAGCATCTATTTTAATGTTAACCAATTAAAATGGTATCTAGTGCACTAGATACTGCTTTATCCGAGATAATTGGTTAACATTAAAATACAATTTATGTAAGATATTACAGCAAAATAAAGGAAGTGGTGAATTTATATAGCTATTGTATATGATATTTTTATTATTTATTATAATTTATATTAAAAAAAACTGCATAATGGACTTCATTAATTTTCATTTTATTGTTTATAATATATTTGATATTATATAAACCAAATATGCTAATGCAAAATTGGTAATAGTATATTGACTCATTATTCTTTAACAAATCCAAAATCACAACAAGCAATAAATTTGCATGTAACAAATTTATCAATTTTTACTAATCAATTGCTTATTTTAGTGTGATGTTAAAGTTTGGTAAGAATTTGTTATTTACAAGTTTATTGACTTGTATGATTTAGACTTTATTAGAGAATAATTTAAGGATATTACACATGGTATATGACTTTAAATATATATATTTAACTTTATTATTGTTGTTAAATTACTAGATTTGTTGTTGTTGATGATGATGATAATGATGATGATAATAATAATAAACCTTTTTATAATGCTGTATTATTTGATGATTATATGCAAGCACTTAGATACTTGGTTGTTGTTAATTTAAAATTAATCATTTGTAAAAATAAAAAAAATTGTTATCCCAGTTTTTAATGTTCAGTTTTTTAACCAGTAGTTTTGTTTAAAATATAATTTAAAATGATCAAGGAGAATTGTTTAAAAACAAAGTTGTAAAACATATACCACAGATTTGCTAATAAATCTATACCTGATTCTGCAAATAGATTAATTTGAAAAGAAAAATAGTTAAGAAATTCTGAGCTCAAAATATGTGGGGAAAAACAAAGATCTTAACATTTATCTTAAAACAACAATAGGCCATGAATTATAGATTAGATTAGGAACTTTAAATGTTTGTTAATTGGATAGATCAGGATGGAAAAGTGAAAACACAGTGCATCCAGACTAACTTATAATATACACTAAAAAACATTTATAACTAATGAAATTACAATGAAAAAAAAAAACTGCCAAAATGCTTTCTTCGAAGTGTGACACTTTATGGAATAAAAACATAGTAAAAATAAAACAAATTTGCAAGTCAAGTGATAATATATTGTGTCATCATTGCTATTTTTTTGTGTGTGCCATAATATTTAATCACCTTTATTATTGCAGGTCAATGTTCAGTTCTCCTTCTGCAGTTACATATCTTATAGGATTACCACAGCAATGCTGTAGAATTAATCATTACTAGTATCTATTCTTAATGTTTTATTTTCTGCATGCTTATAATTTTGCACACAATACTAATTACTATAATAATACCTTATTTTCTTTCCTAAAGTTGTTTTATTACTGAACTAAACTCTATAAATAAATTTAATATGAATAAAATATGTTATATATTATTTCTTCATACAATTAGGTTTTAATTATTTAATATATTTTTCAAGATTAACATTATTGTATTTTAGAAATCTCTGAAAAATATAAAATATACCAAAAATGCATGTGTTATATACATCATTTTAAAAATCTTTGAAAAATAAAGAACATAAGTGTATAAAATATATCAAATACATATATGAGGTGTGCCAATTTAGTTCGCGGAATGGCTGTGTGATATCACCCATGACCTAATTGAATCAAAATTACGCAAGTATTCATGTTTGAATATGTTTAAACTTTAAATTGATAGAGGTAGTTGTTAGTTATTGAGAAGATAATAAATATCCGTACGTATGCATTGGTGTAAAAAATACGTGGTTTAAATTTTAAGCAACGTATTAATATCAAATTTTGTGTGAAAATTGATAAATGTGCTACAAAAACACTACAACTGTTGCAAGTGATATATGGTGAAGATGCTATGAAAAAATCAATCATGTTTGATATTACAAATACACAAATAATTTTGCAAATTATAATATTTTTCATTTCTTAAATATTAAGTTTTTATAAGATTAAAGAAAAGTGGATAATGTTATATTATTTCTCTTTTAATTTCAGTTTATATTATTTGGTAGAGAAAACTATTAATTATGTTTATGTATATTTAAAGTTGTTTGTTAGATATATTGATATTATTTATAGTGGAAATGGATAAATCGGAAGAATTATTAAGTAAATTTAATAGTTTTGATTTTATTAAAGTTTTTAGATTTATTAATGATAAGAGTTTTAAAAAATAATTGTTTTGTATATAGTTATTAATTTGTCTTCTTATAAAATAGCTGTTTTAATGAGTTTTTGTTATAGAAATCATAAATTAAATATTACTTTAGAATTGGCTCTTCTGATAAAATTTATTAAGGGTATTTTAGTTCTAATAATAATAATAATAATAATTTTAAAAATATGAAGATAAAGGGAAAATATATTTCTTTGCCATTTGAATTGATTTCCTTTAAAATTTTTAAAAATGAAAAAACAATATGAAGAAAGTATGTTACTTTAAATAATTTATTGAATAATTAACAAAAGATAAATTAGGTGGTAATAGCATTCCTGGAGTACTTTATATTATTCCATGTTTTTGTAAGAAATTTTATATAGATCAAAGTAGTATAAGCTTAAATGAAAGACTAAAAGTGCATAAAAGTAAAATAAAAAATAAATATCTTAGTTCTGCATTGCATATTCATAAAAGAGAAATACAGACCATAAGATTATGTTTAAGCAAGCTAAGATTACTTTCTTTGAGAAGATTGTGACAGAGTAGAATTAAAAAAATCTCCATTATTGAAAATTTATTATACTGGGCTATTAACTTATTTAACATTTCTTTTGATATTAATTGTAATGTAATTGAAAATTATAAGAAATTTATTTAGTATATACTTGTGTTGTGTTTGTGTTTTTTTATACATAATATGTCTGCCTTGACATATCAATTGGTTATGAAATTTTAAATTTTGACTAGTTTTTTTATTCAGAATTTGTTGCAATTTGTTTATTTTTTATTAACTAGTTTAGCATTAAGCTTTTGATAGTTTAAGTGAAAATTGTTCCTACATTAATATATGTTTTTATACACACATTAAACCTGACTTGGGATCAGGAAGTCCCAGGATCACTTCTGGCATTCGAATCTTCTATGAACTCCTGAGCAATAAAGTCTTACATCTTTTTTTGTCCTGCGTGCTTTGGGCAGTTGGTAGAGTGCCCAACTTGAGATTAAAAGATCACAAGATCGATTCTGGCACTTGAACTTATGATTTCTAAAGCAATAAAGCCATATGCCATTTATTTATTTTATATGTGTAATAGCATAAAATATCAAATGCCAAAACTTTTTTAATATTAAAGTAATTGGAATGAGAGTTGGAATTGTGGGAAAGTAATATAGTATATATTTGTGAAGTTTTGTGTTACTTTACACTTGACAAGTCTGTTTTATCAGCAAAACCATTGATAATGAATTTTAGTTTGATTTTGGCCGATGATTTAATTTTGAATTTTATGTGCTTTGTTTAATAATAGTAGTTATAATATTTGTCTAAATCGCATGTTGTTAATTTGGAAATAAATGAAAGTTTGCTCATCTTTCACATGCGCTAAGACAGCCAATCAGATTTTAAATAGCTGCCCTAAGAATGATCAGGCTTCAACACACGACAGAGATTTTGACAAGAAAAGGATGATACCAATCTTTTCTCAACTTAACTTTTAAATATATAAGTCAGTGTTAAGCATCTTGGCCTGAAAGCTTGAATATATAAACATATACACTTATCATTCATTGTGTTATTAATTTAAGATATTACGGAGCAAAATCTTAGATTTACTAAACCGCAATTTTCTAGATGTCAATATAATTTATCAGCAACATATGTAAATAATATTTGTCTAAATCGCATGTTGTTAATTTGCAAATAAATGAAAGTTTGCTAATCTTTCACATGCGCTAAGACAGCCAATCAGATTTTAAATAGCTGCCCTAAGAATAATCAGGCTTCGACACACGACAGAGATTTTGACAAGAAAAGGATGATACCAACCTTTTCTCTGTCGTGTGTCGAAGCCTGATCATTCTTAGGGCAGCTATTTAAAATCTGATTGACTGTCTTAGCGCATGTGAAAGATTACCAAACTTTCATTTATTTCCTAATAGTAGTTATGTTTATGCAACATACACATTCACAAATGTTTTCTTGAAAGATATAATGAAACAATGAAAATTTCTGAAATGCATCATATTTTAAAGTAAAATATTTAAAATTTATTGCTTTATATATACATTTGTGAAACTTCTGGTTTTTTTTAGTTATAAAATTGTTTTAGTCTTGATCTGTTAATAAAGTTGCAGTTTGCATACTTCATAACTAGTCAGCTAAAAATGTAGTTGTGTTGAGCTTGGTACCATACTGGTTTACTTGAACTTCTTCCAAACGAAAATAAATCTGTTCACTGTTTGTATAAGTAAAAGTCATATAAATTCAAAGTTAAATAAGCATATAAAAACAGTATATTTTTTATAACAGCAGGATATTTTAAGTTTGTGTTATGTAATTATATGCTTCTCAATGGTGAATTTAAATTGCTTAACTATTAATGCATTGTTAGTTCATAATTATTGAAAAAACTTTCATAGACATCTGTGCTGCTTTTATTATACTTCACACACTGTTTTATTTATAGGTATGTATTGTGAATGAGAGCATTTAAACATACATCATTGTGAAAACAAAATATAAAATGTTATATGTAATAGTCAAATTTTAAATTGTAAGCTATGGAAATACAAAATTTACAGAAACAATTTCGAAAAAAACCCTCATCATTAAGTTTGTTTATTAAGTCTTAAATATCATTAAACAAAAATCAGAATAGATTTGAATCTTATTTATTCTGATTTTGATTAGTGTTTGCCTGACAGCAGTTCTATGAGCATTGTATTATTTATAATTTTGTTATTATTTGGAATATCATATATATCTTTTTTTTTTAAATAGATGGCTCTTAAATGTTTTTTGATATAAAAATCAGTTTTGTTCTATTATATATTAATTACATAATTGTTTATGTTATAGATGTGTCAAATGTTTTACAAAGTTTTCTACATATGAAAAGACCATCAAATCTGAAAAAACATTTGATATTTATACCTGTAAATTGTTTGTGTCAATATATATAATTTTCTTCTTTTTTTTTTTTTTAGGTATTGCATCTGTGTGAGCATTTTAATATTCACTGTTTTTCATTAAAGAAGCCATCATCTGACTGACTAGAAACAGACAGTGTGTGTTAGAGAGAGGATCTTTACTTAGCGCACCAAAATAACTGGAAAGTTTATTCCTTTAGCTGCCTGCAATATCTGAAGCCAGCTAAGAATAGTTTTAATCTTGAGTTTGCAATACTTTCAAAACTTAATGGAGAGATTCGTATTTGTGAATGGATCCTGTTGAAAAATTTAATACTCTTTTCCATTACTTAATTTTAAAAAACTTTTGAAACTTATATACTTGTTTACTCGTTTAACTAGTGGACCAATAGACCTTGAACCCAGAAGGATGCGAAATTGATTTATTAATATAAACTATAACAACAACAACAAAAAAATCACACCGCTGGCAGTGTTACTATAAGTCTACTGTGTAGACTAAATTATTTATATTTTTTGAACATGTTTACTTTTAATAATATCATTATAATGATTTTTATTGTACAAGCAGAATATGATGCTTTATGTATGTGTCTGTATAAATGTGTGAATGTAAATGTAAATAAATATGTATATATATACTGTATATATAGTTAGAGTAATTTTATATTTTCAACAAATAGTTGATATACACATATTTATATCATTCAGATATTAAAAGAAATTAAAATGAAATATTTTAGGGGAAAATATGTCACAGCTTATGTAACGGTAACATATTTATGCAAATGAAGTTTGAGGTTATCTGTGATTGGTCTATATTCCACTTAGCTCGTATATGTTTTATGACAGTGGTTTTTAGATTGATTTTTAATAGCTTCATGAATCCGGCATTAATATATGCATGGGGTTATAATTTGAACCAATTAAAAGCAAAATGATATGCTGATAATTATATTAGCCCTGCCATTTCAAAGTATTATCTATACAATTTAACTATTTAAAAAACTCTGCTTTATCAATCAATGAGAAACTTCTTCAGAAATTTTTGTTTTGGGTGGTTATTAGCTTAAGAATGTGACTCAGTTTAAGTATGTTGGTTGTTTTATAAATTGAAAGGCAGACTTAGATATTGTGATGCCGCACTGATTCCAATATGTTGCATTTAACAAATTAAAAGTTAATAAATATCACATGATCACCATTTTTATGCACAAGGCTTCTGGCATCCATTGATTACTCTGGCTTGCATTGAGTGGCAATACATATAGATAGTTTTGCCTGTTTTAAATGAAAAGTTAAGGTATTTCTGGAAAATTGGTATGAGTCAAGATGCTATTCATCTTGCTGGTTATGAAAATAGTGAATCACAGTTGTAAGGCACAATATCTTTGGATTGGACATATGAAGCAAATGAAGAGTAACAGATTACTTTAAAACTATTTAAGGTGAACTTGAAATGGTTTACCGTAAAGGCATATCTTGTTTACATTATAAAAATTATCCCAAAAACATTATAAAAAAAGTGGAATATTGAATGCTTTCAATTGGTGAATAGATTCCATTAGGCAAAAAGCCTTTAGAAAGAAAAGTTTGCTACAGAAGAAATTAAAAGATAGCACTACATGATGTCAAATGAACAGATTTTCTAAGAATTAGTATGTGATATATGTGTACTTGTCAGTGATTGACTGATTAGTATGTATATAGGCATTACAAAATTTATCTTTAACTTTTTGTTTATTTTTATTCTTACCCAGGCCACTCTCAGATTTAGAATGACTATACTCAATTACAAGTGGCTGCTAATGATATATATAAATAACATAGAGGAAATTGTTAATTGGAATACCACTTATTATAAAGTCAAATAAATATGGATTGCAAGTAGTTTTTATGAAAGTTGTTGTTGTTTTTTTGAGTAATCTTTTTAAAACAGGAAACAACAATTCTACTTATGTTTAAATGATATTATTTAAAGTCAAAAATGTTTTTTGATTGGAGAATAATATTGATGAGATAGCAGAAGTGAAAGAATATATATAATAATGATATTGAGAAAGGAAAAATTGGTGGAACTAGTAGAGAAAGGAAACCAGCTAAGTATTATCAAAAATGAAGAAAATTGGAAAAAATTCAAGTATAAATATTACTTAAATGGGAAATGATATTCTATTCAATTTTTTATTTTTGAAAGATAGTTAAATGGAATCATTTCAAGAAAATTATTTTGTTTATATGATGTAGCTCTAAAATTGAAATGGTAGGGTAAATTGGGTCAAGGAGAAGGACAATTCTGATGGTGATCAATTAGTTTGCCTGCCTTTGGACAGAGAATTTAAGATACATATATATAATAATGAATGAAAAAATAAATACATTACAAAATTATTGAAATGTTGTAAAATAAGTAAACGATATAGAAAGTTTAAAAAATTATGTTAGCTATTTATATTCGGATTCTATTGTTACAATTATATTGTATCTTGATATGCATTAATAGTGTTTACTGTTGATGATCAAATAATTCTTTATTGTTAGATATTTGCTGAGAATCTTTATAGACAATGAATCTGTTTTTTTACATTTAACTAACCAATAAACCAAAATGTCAGTAATATTCACTTATAATCATTGATAGCTCATTAAAATAAGCAGCCAGTTGTTTTTATTCATCAGTTGATCATAATATATATGCTCTTATACTTCAGTATAATATATAAAGACTTTTTCATATAAATACAAAATCTAAGATATTGTATATTACCATTGAAGTATGCTATAAAATATCTCATTACTAACACAATGTGAGGCCACAAAACAATTGCCTTGAGAAAACTAATTGGCTAGTTATTTTAACATAATGCCAAATGTTATAGCCTGAATATTACCAGCAATTTGGTTGGCTGATTCATTAAATTTTGTTTAAATAAATTATAATATTTCAGTTTAGCGATTTGCATATGTTATGTGGTGTACAATATGTAATGCTAATAAGAAATTATATTCTTTATTTAAATTTGTGCTTATTTGTATATTTTTGATTGTGTGTGTGTGTGTATGTTTAGGTATTTTTCAATTGAAATAATTAGATAATATTTAATTATAATGTTAATACATTCTGATATTTCAAGTTTCATTACAATGCTATTTTTTTTATATATATTATTTATTAGATTAGCTTGAACATTGACATTATGGCAGTTGTGACTATTTAAGTATATATAGTCAATGGAGCTATATATAATTTTGTGAAAGACAGTACTGTACAATATATATTTTTATAAACTGATCTTTTTTATATTATACTTTGCCTCTAGTTCTTTAATCTTTTAATAATAAATGAATAAAAACACAAAATCAACACTGTTTTACATTGTTTGATGCAATGATCAAGTGATAGACTCTGGATCTTAAGATGCACAGATGTGCCCAATTATGTGTCTTTCAGATTTCAAATTTCTTATGAACTCTCATGTATTAAAACCGTTTGATTACAATATTTTATTTTAATGTTGAAATTTAAACACTGACTGAACTATGCACTTGCTGATTCAATATTTTATTTGCAGTAGTGGAATCATCATCAAATTAAGTAAATTATATCAGTAAGGAACATTCAGCTATATAATTAATTTCTGTTTTAAAATTCTAAAAAAAAAAAAAAATCAAATTTAAAAGATTCATTTTATTCTTTTTTATTACTTCATTTAACAATGTCTAAAGAATAATTTCTGAGTATGATTGTAAAGTTAAAAATTAATATTTCCAGCTGAAATAGTTACTTTTAAATGTTTTGCTAATTTTTGACCAAAATATATTTTTAAATAAATTTACTATAGCAATTGTTTTAAAACTTAAATATATATATATGAGGGAGACAAGTTAAGAATATTTGATTGGTTTTTTTTTTTAAGTTATTAACAAGTTATGTAAGAAATACATTATTTGTAGACAGACATTTTTTACGAAAATAAAAATATGAACAATAGATTTATTTTTAAATTTCAATATTGGTTAAGTATGTTAATAATAAGTGTCCAGTAATTGTTGTTTTGTAGTTTTTTTAATTCACTTATTATTCTCTTTGTCTATACATCTTATAATCAAACAACATTTCCCAATTCATGGTCACAAATTTCCGCTGATTATTTATATGATGATGTTTAGCTTATTTTGTTATCTCATATATTTTAAGATTTGCTATTCAACTTAGTTTAAAGTTTTCACCACAAAAATGCAAATATGATTTGAAAAATAAATGTTATTTTAAAGATTTACTTTGATTCAAAATTATTTGAATAAATGACTATAAAAATTGACTTTTTAAAATTTATTGTCCAATCATTTTGTATAAGATTAGAATATTTTAATTTCTAATAAAATTATTAGGCTTCTATTTGTAGCTATATGTTGGGCTTAGAAAGTTTCGAAGTTTATTTATACTTTTCTAATTACATTCAATTATTAGCTCTAACACACAGGTTAGTATAGGACTCAATATTTCAAGTATTTATTTTTTTCACTTTTTCCTTGATGCTGGCTTGATCAGTGACAGTTTAGCTTAGTTCAGTTCCCATGTTAGACCACTATTGGTCAGACTTAAGATTATAATAATACCACTTGAATTGTGTTCTTTACTAACAGTTGAATGTATTTGGAAATTCAAAGTTTGAATTTTTCTAAAAACATTTAGTAATTTGATGATGGAAATAGTCCATATCTACAAGCTTTCAGAAAAATATTTTTGTTTATAAAGTCATTATTTTTATTTTGACCCCCTGCCTTTATTAAATATTATAGAAGTTTTATGCTTATATAGATTATATATCATAGTGTAAAAGGATTATTTTTAACTTCATCATATTAAATCTAATGAAAATCCTAAATTGTAAATGCTTTAATTTTTTTTATGTACATTTATATGGATTGTGTGTGAAATACAAAACTTCATATTGAATTGTTTCTAATCAAGTTTAACAAATATTAATTATATGAGAGTTAACTGATTTTCAATTTATTGCATTTATTACTTATTACATGTTGTGTGAGATTTCTAAATCTGTACAACACATGAGATTATAAATAAAATTTATTTTTTTAAAAGCAAAAATGTTGCCTCTTCACCATATTTATAATTTTCAATAAATAACATGCTTGAATTTAACACTCTGTTTTATTTTTTCCATACAGTTTCATAGGTTTTTTTTTTTTTTTAACAAAAACTCTAATAAAAACTGTAGATCAGTTGAAATCTTAAACAAAAGAAACTATAATGAAAAGCATTGAATTCAAATCTGTAAAGATTGGATTTTGAATTTTGTTAAAACAATATAAAAGGATTAGATTTTAAAAAATAGAACATCATATGTAATAAATTTACAATGTTATTACATATTTAATGTATATATTTTTAAAGATCTGAGATGGAAAAAAAAATTACTTAGCAATTCTAAACATATTGAGTAAGTAATTAACTATATAAAAACTCTATCCAAAAGAAATTTTTATCTTATATAAAGATAATGATACATTTGGTTTTCAGCAAATAAAGAATACTTCATTTATATGGTGATTGTTTTTTATATAGAATTTGTAAATGAAAAGCAAGAAAAAAGATATATCAATTTATTATTAACTGAATTATTATAATTATTTATAATTAATCATTTGGTGACTATAGTCTGTACATTTCGACAAAAAGTATGAATATATTTTATATGTTAATCTGGAAATTAAAATATATTCAAGATTAAGATTTTTCAAACTTTTTACATGAAAGAATGCTAAATCCATTCTGGAGTTTTGTATAATTTAGTACATTAATATTATGATCCTTCAATAATGACATAAAATATAACAAATCTTTTAGTAAATAATACTTGAATATTGAAAGCAACAAATAGCACATTTTTTGCTGCACTTATGACAACTATCATTCATATATATTTGAAAAACAGTAATCTTAATTACTATTGCTGAGTTTTTGTAGCAAGGGAAATTTAAAAGAATAGATTGTATGATGGATATAGTTTACTAATTTACACCATTTGATTTAAACAATAAAAATATCCCAAAATTGGAATGGTTTTATAAGAATTAGTCTTTTTAAAATGAAATGTTAATTTTAATTAAATAAATTTAAATCTTTGTATTCCATAGTAGATAATTTCCTAGTAATAAATCCAACATTTACTAAGCTTTTCTTTCAAAATACATCAAATGTGATTCCAATTCTTAAGTCATTTAATGAATCTAAAAACCATGATTCCTAACAATCTATCAAAATTTATCATTGATGTAAACAAAAAATGTTAATTCCTTAAGCAATCAAATTGTTTTTTTGTTTTTTTTGTTTTGTTTTTTTTTTTTTCAAAATTTCAGAATGCAGTATTTCTGAGAAAAAGAATATAATTCCATAAGCAAAATAGCTATAAAAAGAAGCAGTTAACCATAATTTTTTTGTTACTATATAATATACTGTTATAATATATTGAAAACAGTTGTCCATTTTTGCACCATTGTAAAATGATATATGTATTAGAAAAAAACCTGTATGAAATAAATAAACATTTATTTAAAATTAATCAGCCCTAGTTAGAACAAATGCGAAAAAGTATTAATATTTTTTTTGAATAATTAAAAAATTATCATATTTATTTTGTTCTGAAAAAACGGGTCCTGATCATTTATATATATCAGGTGCTTAAGTGTTCCTTAACCACATTTGTTAATAGTTATGCCTCTGCAATACAAAAATATGTAAGTATGATATGTGGAATTGGTAATCAGAAGACTCATAATAGATCAATTTATACTTTTAAAAAATTATTATATAGAATTGTCTATAAAATATTCTAATAATATATATATACATGTTAATGTATGTTTGAATATGTGTGTTTGAAGGGTGTTTTTTTTTGCTAAAAAAGAAAATATTAAAAAAATATAACTTGTTATATACTAGCTGGACAATACTTATTAAATTATTTATTGTATAAAACTGTACATATCAAATGAATATGAAATAAAATTATAACCTGTAATACAGTGCCATTTTTTTTATAATTATATGAATTTAACTAATTTATTAACAGTCTTTATTATGACTCAAACATCGATTTAATTTTACATTAAAAAAATTATGTTATCAGTTTAAATCTGGGGTCGAGAAAGGTTCAATAGTTTTGTGTGCGCTTTTATTTTTAATTTTCACTTTCTCTCTTCAATATGCACTGTCTGGTTTGTAAAAAAAAACTTGTTTAATATTTTTCATTTATAGACTTTGGTTTTTAAAAATCAGTTACCACTTATGGATAAGCTTATCAATTATATAATTTAAGTGGATTTATCAAATTATGATTATTTGTAGACAAAACTGCTTTCATCCCCTTTTTTTATTTTTGCAAAATTATATATTATGACCATGTACGATGAAATAATGTCTTATCAGCATGATATCAGTTCATTAGTTATGTAATAAATATGGGCATTTGGCCTAATTAAGGTTAAGAGCAAAACTTAACCTTTTTTTTTTTTTTTGTACTTTTAAAACATTAATACATGCATGTATATATATGTATATAGCTCTGTTATCAATTTGTTTTATATATATAGTATGTAAATGCAACATTACTCCTAGCTTGAATATACTATAATCAGCTTAAGATAGTAGTAATTCTTTCATTCCAGAACCAATTTTTATGTACTTGATTATCATTATCATGATATGGTAATATAAACAAATTCTTGTGATCTCTTTCTGGTAATTGGCTTTTCTGCTGGTTAGAGGCATGGTGCAATACATTTTATTAAAGTTGATTGATTAGCCTGAACTCATTTATAGGAATTTGTTTATGCTATCATTTAATGTATATGGATAGCCTAAGTGTTGTTCTAAAAAGGAAGGAGATCATCTAATTATTTCAGATTTGTGACAGGGTTCTTTTTCAAAAAGTCAAAATCAAATCAGTTGTAATTTTCTACCAGTCAAAATTATTTATAAAGATTTATTTGTCTGGCAATTTCTCTTTTTGTGGTAACCATTATTATAAATTGCATATGTTGTAAGCTGGGAGTAACTATATATATAATTTTTATAGATTATTTTATATATATATTTGTAAGATGGAAAAAGTAGTAAAAATACAAATAATTTATTTGCATATTTATTTTAATTATGTGTTATTTTAATTTAAATTGTATTATAAAAGTGCAATAAAGTGAATTATCTGAATTGGCTCACACAAAGCACATATATCTATGTTGAAAACTATTATGTATGTTCAAATTCATAGATAAATAAACTATATCTTAAATGTTATTTTTTATTCTCTAATACTGCATATATCCTACAAAAAAATATTAACATGTACTTATTCTTTGCTATTATTTAAAATGATTTAAACTTACACTTTGAGCTATATCAAAACTTTCATAATGATCTCTGAGTTCTATAATATATTTTTATAGTATAAAGAAAATGTATATAGCCTATGTACAACATATATCAATAATAATGTATATAATAAATGTATGATTCAGAAAAGAAAAAATTACATAATATTTCATAAGTTTTACAATTAAATAACAGTTTTAGCTAATTTTTAAAAAAAACTTGCATGGAAAAAATAATATTTTTCTTTTTAATTTTGTCATGTGAATTAAATTATCTTTTTATATATATACTAGGGGATCATGGTCCCTAATAGTTTTTAAAATTATATTTTCAACAGCAGCTGCCATTCAACAAATATGTCTATTCTAAATCCAATATAAAAAAAACTATGCTAAGAGATTGTAATAACTATACAAACCAATTGATGAATCATAAATATGTCCTCTTACAAAATAAGCTAGTCCACTCTGTTCATATTTTGTATTGATATTCTTATAATTTCTTCTGAAGCAAAAATTTTTTCTAAAAAATGTCAACTCTTGGTCTAATTATAGTTCTTCATTGCACTCTGTATATTAATAAAAGCAATCATTATTGCATGTCTTTAAAATAATCTTTATAACATAAACGCCTCACAAAAATTTTACTGAGGTTTATCATAAAATGTTTTTAGGAAATTTTACATTGTTCATTTGTTTCACATGTTCAATTCAACAAGAAAGTGATTTTACAATAATAGTCTAATATCCATCCACATTTATTGGGCATATAATCTTGCCATCAGATTTTTAGAATTTTATACAAAATTCTTAAGATTGATTTTTTTTTTTTTTTTCTAATGCCTTTATGTTACATATATCACTATTTTTTTATTTTTTTTTAAGATTTCATTTCAAGCATTATGAAATCTTTGGCTCCTTTTTTTCTCAAACTTTTTTTATTCATCAACTCATATGTTTATATGTATTAATTATTACAATAATAGTATATAAAATTTTGTAGTGCACAGTATATGTATGTAAATTCTGTAAAAAAAAAAAAAAATGTACATATATATATATATCTAAAATGATAAAGTGTTATAAATATTCAGGAGTTCCTTATATTCACAATTGATTAGTTCCTGAAAAATAATGACTAATATATTTAAGCCTTTTGAAATTAGAAGCTGTATTCACCCTAAATCTCTAACTCACCTGCATCACACAAATTTTCTGGTTTAAATTCTTTCTTATTTAGAAATTTGCATCTCTGCAAATATGAAGCAGACAGAAAAAAAAATCTGAATAATTTTATTAAAGATTTAATGACAGCAGGTTTTAAATTTAAATCTATTAAAAATAATATTACTAAATTCCATAATAAAATAAATAACATTGTACCAAAATATCTAACAAACTTACTAAAGCATTATTCAATAAATAATAGGATTTAGAACTCCTCCTAATTCTAATAGATTGATCAACAACTCAAAAGATCATATTGATCGATCATTCACCCCACATGTAGTATATTCCATTTCATGTCCTCAAGAAAAATGCCTCTCTGTATATTATGGTGAAACTAAAGCTACTATTAATACTAGACTTGCTCAACATGTGTACACTTACAATAGAGCTCAGAATAACAACAATATATCTTCTGTATTTTTGGAGCATTCCATGAAATCTGGACACAATTTTACTCCTGCCAATCCTGTAATTATATGCACTGAATCAAATGATCATAAGAGGAAAATAAAAGAAGCATTCTATATTAATGAAAATATTAATGTTATAAATAGAAAAGACACTTGCTTTGATATATCGAAAAAATGGTCCACGTAACACGTGCTAATTTAAATATCTTTGTATATATATATATATATTTTTTTATTATATATTTTTAAGAAAGCTATGATTATGAGGCATGGATCCTCAAAAACGTTCACCTTATTATTATATTTATTTATAACTTTTCTTTTAAACTTCACTTTTAAGTTTTTGTGTTTATTTATATAACGGGAAGTAATCTATTTTATTAATAATTAATTATATATATGTTTTCTTTTTATCACACATTTAAATAATGCACAACTCTCAATGAAGAGTTAGCATTATTTTTCAGATTTTTATAAACTAAAAATAGATTATACATATCATTGTATGCACAGCAAGCAATATTATGCAATCTTTCAAGATTTTGGGAAACTGAAGGAATGGTTTTCATTTCAAAATTAAAATTATGTTTTGGATACAGTTTCAAGTGATTTTATCTAAATAAATTTTCATTAAATTTTATTTGCACAACACTCCCCCCCCCCCCCCAATCTTTACATTTTTAAATATTGGATGTGATTTAGCAGACCACTAGTCAACATTCCTATTCTGTAATTTTAAATGCAGATGATAACTGAATTTTATTCAATTTTTGGAACTTTTAATTTGACAGTTAAACTGTAAATATTTTTTTTTTAATTTAGAAATTATTGATGACATATATATATAAATAGAAAATACATTAATGAAAATGGCCACCATATTTTTAAATCATTCAATTTGGGTATGAGAGCTTATGCACTGTGAAGGGATTTTATTTTGTGAGTTTCAGATTTTTGAATGCTTTCATTTTGTAAGTGTTAAAACTTAGATTGTTTTTATATTTAATTAATCCTTATTGTATTAAAGCATATTGAGTAATGATAAGATTACTAAGGACCTCTTGTATATATATGAGAAGCATAATTTGAAATGATTTTTTTAAAAAATATACACATCATTTTAGTATGAAAAAGATATTCACATAATTGTTTATTAAAATTCAAAAACATCACATGGTTGCAGCTTACAATGTTTTTCAACAGCAAATCATTTATTCTATTTCAGTACTGATCATAACGATAGTTTTTGGCTACTGGATGAAAAATCCATTAAATTAAAAAATTTCAAGCATTAGATCCAGCTTCAAACATCTCACTGATGAAGGCCAGAAACTACTTTGGGAATATAGACAGGACACCACTGGATATGGATTTAATAAGCATCATTATCTATTGATTTTTCAACTTACAATGAGTGACAGAATTGGAATAGTATAAGTAGTTTATTATTTATTACAATTTATAGCATACCTTTATAAATTCAAATACTGAAAATATATAACCGATTAAATTTACACATACATGTGTTGGATTTTACCTATTATATGCCACAAATAATTAAAATAAAAAAACAACACCTCATTATATTACATAAAACACATTTTTTTGTACAATATATGTTCTCATCATTAGCTATCTATCTGGATTTTAGTTTGAATGATAAATTGAAAATCCAGACTACTATTTAAATTATCTTCACTATTGATGAGTGCATTTTCTTTGCAAGTTATATGTGCAGTGTGATTAGGACAGCCCTACCATGTTTATAATTTGGATTCAAGTTTGTACCAGAACTAAAATGTTTGAGGCAATAAGTGAGTATCTAGAAATTCTTAAGTGGAAGACCAAATAAAAAGGAAATGGGCTTACCAATCATTTATTGGCTAATTTGTAACAAATGTTTATATGTCCTGTAATTTATTACTTTAGGATACTGCTTTATTATAAATTACATCTCATCTATTTCCAGATTTCCTCTTCAAGTGAACCTTAAAGGCCCTTTCTCTACATCTCCTCCAAAATTTATTTCATAAGCCTTCTATCTCTACATCTAATTCAATATCCTGCAATGTAATTTCTTTTATATTTTCTTTCACATTTTTCATGTAATTTAGCCTTTTTGCAGATAGCATATAGTAATTAAAGTATTTTTGTAAATGATACTTGTGGTATATTATCTGTATGCATATATAACATGTGTGTTTAAAATTTAAGCTTATGCTGGAAGAAAATTTGTAACCGATCAAATTTTTCACAGTGCTCTTAAAATTGCATTCCCTAGTCTCATAAATTGTCAAACCAGTGAAAAACATATGCTGACTTCTCACTCACAATATATATTGTTTAGAAAGCAACGTGGTAGAGTGTGAAGGCAAAAATCAGAAAATATACGATATTACTCAGTATTGTGTTTCACACTGGACAGTCAATTGAAACAAACTACCAACTGGGTTATATAATAACTTGCAGATATATGTAATATTATGATGACTAACTTTCAAATTACTGCTGATGATCAAACTATACTATTTATAATTATTCCATGACAATGACTTTCAGAGTGCTGGTTACATTTCCAGATGCATCATCTAATCCTATATGACTGATAAATGGTATAGTCTACTGATTTGTTCGGGTTTTTTTTTTTTTGCACCTGATGATGATAAAGATTATGATACTAAATTACAATGAAAGGCTATTCTGTGGAATTGATTCTAAGCTTTCTGCATTTTTATTAATTCTTTTCTATTATTAATTACGGGTTCTAGCAAAACTAAGAATGATCAGCATGTGTAAATAGGCGAAGTTAACAGCATATTAACACAAATGAAAGAAATTGATGTAACTAATACACCAAGGTTATATATTAAGTAGTTTAAAGGTGTATATTTGTCAGATATGTATTTATTTTCTAGTTAAATGCTAATTTTATTTATTATTATCCATCAGTACTTGTGGAATTACTACTCATAAAACTCCAGACTTAATATCTGACTAATGTTTCAAATATATCCACCTTACAAACTTAGATATTAATGTACTGCAAAATATTAATGCAAAGAGGAAAAAAAATCACTAAAATGTAGATCTATCTATGTAGTAGGCAGGAATATTTTTCCAAAATCTTGAAATAAAAAGAGAGAAAAAATTGTCTAATTACAGGAATTTTTTTTGACTGAGATAATTATTGACATATGATTATTATGCACTATATATATATATATATTGAATCTTGAGATTTTCCTAAACATTTTAAAGTCAATTTATTGAGTTGTAAAGTCTCACATTAATGTGCAGTAGTTTCTTCACACAATTCTTTCTAAATCCTTGTATGAATTATCCATTGATATTATGAGGCCAATTTTAATAATTTGTTGGTATTCTTTAGCCAGTAATTGATATATAGAAGACATCAAAACAGCTTAACTCTAGACATAGCAACACTTCCTTTGATACAACAAGTTACATTTTAAGATTCCATTCTAAGTCTTGGCAGATCATTCATTTATCCTATGTATTAAATGCCAGAAACACAAAAGGCTGATGTACTTCTACTGATCCTTAATCAATTGTCTTGAGAAAGCTACTTGTAATGGGAATATATATAAATATTCTTTCACACCAATAGCTTGATTTCTTACTTCTGTAGGATGACAGGTTTTTTCCCTATTGATGTCAATAGAATTTACTGTTAGAACGGAGCCAATAAATGTTATATCTTTTTTACTCAGTTGACTTAACTATCTGCAGAAATTATTAGATGACAGATTGCTTTAATTCTAAATTCTCTTTGAATTCTGAACTCTGAAGTTTATAATCTGTGATCTGTTAAAAAAAATTTACATATCTTTTACAATGTCTAAACATCCACCCGTTGACTAAAAAATGTTATGCAAAAGTCAGAAGCTTTTCATAATTTTTAAAAATTTCTGACATTTTCACTTTATCTGCCAAATCTTTAATTATATGTGGCTTCCATGGAATTGTACAATTACAGCATGAAATACTTTTAAATTTTTAAACTAAATTTTCCAATAAGCCATAAATTATTGCAGGTATTTTGTCAGTTAAATACCTTTAATCATACATCTTTGGCAATTATATTTTTAACTGCTAAGCTTCCCTTTTCAAGAAAAGGCTGTGTATTTGCTAAGAGTAAACTTTATATACTGTAATGAAAGGTGAAATTTTAGCTAAGTGATTTTTATAAACTAGAAACTTTATACAGCTTATAATGTTTATACAGGTATTGAATATAAATTATATCCTTTCTTGAATAATTTATTTGCATTTTCTTAGAGTCAAAATGCTTTAAATCAGTGACAACTCAACCTTTTGTGTTTCACATACCAGACTAAGAAAATCAAAATTTCACATATTACCACCTTTTAAATAAAAATCGGCATCAAAATAAAAAAATAGACAAATAAATATTTATTTTAGTGTTTTGGTAACCAAAACAATTATCATAATAAAAATTAAATATTTATTTAAAAACAAAATATTTATTATTACTAGCATTTTCAAAATTATTACATAAGAATAAAGTCTATATAAAAAATAATTGTGCAGTACTGCACTAAAACAATGTATGACCTAGAGTGCAATAAGCCTGAACATTTTTGTTTATAATAAAGAGCTGATAAAAGCAGAAATTGATATAATGGAGATATGGCTTTAATTTCTTTTTTTAATGCTGGTTTTGCATTATTTGAATAAATTATTTAAATATAATTATTCCAAAATAATTCATGTACTACCAGTAATTCCATCGCTTATCATCAGTGCTATGCAGGCTGTAGATTGAAAATTGCTGATTTAAATAATTAAGTAAATGATCAATAAATTATTCAAAATTATGTATTTGTCACATGTTTGGTGATATATTTCTGTGTAGCAATTGG
Source organism: Epiperipatus broadwayi (assembly GCA_028023455.1). NCBI lineage: Eukaryota > Metazoa > Onychophora > Udeonychophora > Euonychophora > Peripatidae > Epiperipatus > Epiperipatus broadwayi. Next base: position 15,256,259 of record JAQFVV010000013.1, read on the forward strand.
ATATTTATATTTTATTTAATCTTTTGTAACAATGATGCCCTAACATCATCTTTATATATGTTTTTTTCTTATCTTAAATTCCTGCATATTTATATTATTTTATACACCTGGATTTTTTTTATGCAGATTTTTTTAATGCGATTTATGTTTTTTAATATATTTTTATGCGGTTTTCTTTTATGCAATAAAGAAGTTCATATTTCACATAAAATTGGGATTTTCCTGTTTTATATTCACGCATTAAATTTTACATACTTTAAATGCCTATTGGAAAAAGGTTTGGCAATAAATTTAGACACCATAGAGGATTTAGAAAAAGATAATGAAACGAGTAGAATCTGTTCGTTTCACAGCAAAAATGATTCGAGAAAGTCTTCAACTTTCTAATCAAAAGCATTTTCTTGTTAATGACACAAATTATCAACGAGCTCTTTACAACAAGAGCTAAATAGTTGTATGTCTGGATATCACCAGCTTCATAAACAATTAGTAAAATCATCTCAAAGTTTAATTACCGAATATATTGTCACCAGAAAACCATTAACACAGCATGAGACTGAAGTTGATGCTAATTCTGCTGTTTGTGTTTACTCTTGTGATGAATCTGATTTCTTACCACTTCACAAATGAACCTGCATATTGTCAAATAGTGATAATGATTATAATATGTATGAAAAAATGTAAAATAAATTGCACATAAAAACATTGTTTTGAATAAAATTAAATAATTAATAAAAAAAGTAAAGAAACTTAAGTCTTGTATCAATTTTTTTCAAATATTTGATATTTTTTATTAGTCATACTTTATTTCCTTATTTTTTTAAAGCAAATTTTAAAGTAATTTTATCTTGTTGCTTTGGGTTTATGCGATTTTTGAAAATTACAGAACGTATCCCAAATTTTTCAAGGTAAGTATTTTTGTGTGATTTTGTTTATGTGAGTTTTCTGCAGAATATATCTACCACATAAAAAGAGACCCAGGTGTACTTATATCAGCATTGTGATCCTATTTACATTCATAACTATTTCTCCCTTGGCATAGAATCAAACAAAAATTCCAATGTTTTATATCTTGGTTTTTAATTTTATACTTAAATCTGAAGCTTCTCTGATTTTATATTTTTTACAATGTTACAGATTTAATTATGCTAATCAATCATTTACATTTCTCAAATAAAGCCGGCAACCATTAATCTCTCTCATCGTTAGCTATTTTCATGCCAATCAATGACAGTATGCATTCTCAATAATTTGTTCACATCTCAGAATTGTAAAACTATACTATCACTTATCATGTCCATCTGGTCATTAACAAGGGACATGTAAGTTTGGAAAACTCAAAGTATGATAGGAAGACCTGACTGACATCAAAATTTGTTGAATAAGCCAGATATCTATTTAGCAAAATAAATACAAAGAATTCTCTATTAGTAATTCTATTTTAGAAAGGTGTCTTTTCTTTTATAGTATGATTATTTTTCAAGAGCAACATGTTAAAAATGTTCACACCTACTAACATCATATTAGATTTGTCCTTTCAAAAGTCTTCTATTTCATCATATATCATAAATATTTCTTCACTTCTAATATCACTAATAAAAAATTTATTACTTCATCATATATCTGTTATTGCTCTTTATTTTGTTTCTCATTTTTGATCTTTTATCATTATTTAAATACATAAAATGATTATATCATAAGATCTGTACTGTGCCGGTCAAAATCGTATATTCATTCAACAAGACCAATCCAAGCAAAAGTACCTTCAATCCAACTATACAGATGTCAAGGGAACGGTGAATCCTAACCTATTTGCCTGAACTATTGCCTCTCTGACTAATGGATAATGTTTGTGATGACCCTAGCAGTCGTTGGTTTTATTCCGTCCCAGCTGGAGGTCATGGTTCACAAAGAAACTCAAAATAATAAAGGTTTAATATAAGAAATTAATGATTTCGTGAATTCTGATGATTGCAGAACGGTACAGATGTGATTTGATATCGATTACTAATGGTTTGAACCGTAACAGTTATAATTCTTTATGGCAACATTACAAAGAAGTGAATTTAAATCAAAGAAATATTATAAATAACTAGGGTAATTAATATTAGATTCGGAATGATGACAGACTAAGCTAATTAAAAATAATAATATTACAGGAATTTATTAAGAAATTGAATTAATGTTATACGAAATAAGTTGAGTTTTGTTTATACAACTAGGTTATTATATTTCTTGAATTTGTTTTGATGCAGCTTTGATAACAAAGTAAAAATTTGTTAATTGGTCTGTCGAGAACCAATCAGCAATAAAATATTATTAGCCCTCTTTAAGAAATTACAAATAAATCTATATATATATAACAAGACGAGCGATGTGTATTTAAAACACAATTACATTTAAATTGGTTGTCTATAATGAGTGTGGAAAGCAAAATAGTTTTTAAATAAATAATTGACAATTATATAGTAAGATTTAACTAATTAATTGGGTGGGTTGGTTGGTGAAGGACGTGCCATCATGGCAGAGAGCACTTCAGGTTTGTAAATAAATATATATAGAATGATAAAGGTGGTATGATATAGATTACAACAAGAGAATAAATTAGGTCTGTTACGAACCTCTGGGTGACTTTGCTAAAAGAAATCCCTGGTATCTACAGGTAGATAATGAGAGAAATGGCACTCCAGCCAAAACATCTCTGAAATGTAATAATAGATTTGATGTGCTGGACTTCCCATACACATTTTAATGGCAATGCCAGAAAAGGGTCCCTTAGTAGGAAAATACGTCTACTATTAAGGGAAAGTAAAAGATTGGACTGGTCATATTTAAACTTCCAAAGGTCCTGAGAGGTATGTAGAAAAGCAAGACTAATAATAATAATAAACAAATGGTTGTAACTATAAATACGTAATGCCTTAGATATATAGATAATGTATCACTAATGAAAAAAATAAATTCCTGATTAAAATAATCAGCTCCCTGACGTAATAGAAAATCCCCAGAAACCTTAGGCCATTAATGACTGAATCATAAAATATATAAAAAGGGAAGGCAAGAATTAAAATATAAATTGTTTTCCACACTTTCCAAATATTTCATTTATTAGTGAGTTATCAAATAGTTTATCATTGAAGATTTCAAAATAAGTCTGTCTTAATTAACAGACGGGGCATTGAATATCAAACTCACTTCTGGTGAAGTTTGACAACATACAGCACAATAAATTGTACATCACAATTTTAATATTTTATTGACACAAACGAAAATATATCTATAAAATCTATAAATACTAATTTTCTTTTAAGGTATTTGGTTTACAGAAATTGTGATATATTTTGCTTAAATGATTTAATAAAGTATATTATTTTCTCAGAGATAATTACGAGGGCACTTTTAAGTTGGAGGTAATAACAAGATACATAACTTTTAAAATAATTTCAATCATTTAAAAATAATTATAATATGAGGTACAAAACTAAATGAGCTTTCTCTATTAATTAATTTAATGGAAATAAGTCTCCCAAAATGATTTTTAACTGGAGAAAATAAAAGAGGGTTTAAAGTTTGTTGGTCAATGAGTTTTATACTTGGCAGCTTCAATAATCAATATTATAAATAAACCAACAAAAAAATTAATTTAAATTTGCCGCATCAAAATAATGTGAGATTTTATAAGAATTGATATTTTTAAATTTAAGAGGAGAAATTAAAAGATGCATTTTAAAATTAAGTTGTATAAACATTATAGATATAATATAAATTAATATTGATTTAGAAAACAAAGTAAGCTAGAATCATAGGCTTGCAGCAAATTGAAGGTTACCTCAGACCCAATTGGTAGAAACAGGCAGTTATAAAATCAAATAATTTAGCAGGCTTCCTTGACACAGTACAGTCTTAGGCTAGGTGTTGAGAGCACTGGAATGGCATTGATGAGCTGGTGGAACAGCTCCAGAAAGCAACATCTGATTTTTTTATCCTGTCATTCTTTAGGCACAATGTACTATATATACTAATCAATTTCTCTCCAGTGAACTGTTTTTCAATCCCTCTTTATCAAAATTTTCTACTATTTATCTGATCTGGCCTTATCTATAGGATTCAATCTGCATTGACAATTGCAATTGCTCTAATTTGAGGTTGGTGTCTGCTTGGTAGGGAAATCTATAACCTGCATTAAATATGCCCCAATGGTTCATTTGCTAATTAAAAGAAAACAGCAACAAGCATATTGAGTTTATCGGTCATTGTATTATCAAAGCCAATTTAATTAAGATTTAGATTAACAAAAATGTAAATTTTATTCACAAAAATTTTAGGAATTTGATACAATGACTTTCAAACTTATATTTGATATAAAATTTAAATACAAATTTACAAAATATACCTTACAATTATTAGATTGTTTACATAATTGATCCTTTAATGTACATTTATCAAAAGATAAATATAAAATGTTACCAACTGATTAATTGAAGAAAAATTAACTTTAATAAAAGAATTTAAAATATTTGTAACATTTTATAGATATCTAGGATTCAATTTAATTTAATAAAATAAACACAATATACATTTTTATAAATATAAAATAAACTAAAAAAGGTTAGTTTTAATCATAAAATACAAATTAATTAGATAAAAGATTATAATATTGCTTATAAATATACTACCACCTATTATGAGATGGGTGTCAGTTAATATACAAGACTGGGTTCAAACCCATACTAGTGCTGATGACATTGGCACTAGGTGAAGCAAATATATATACTATATTTCCAGCTCCAGTATTAATAGTGTAAAAATCTATCATTTGCCTTTACAGGATTTCAAACTTTTGGATACTGGTTTTAGTTTATTATTTTTTTTTCATTTTTTGTTTTTTTTTTACATCCACTTTTGCGTCTTAGTATTGGTTGGTCTATTTTGTGAATCATGATGAATAAAGTATGTATTAAAATTAAATTTATATTTATAACTAAAAGAACTATTTTTATATTGCTTAAATAAGCTTAAATTTGTGAGCTTTATAGCAACATTTAGTTCTGATAACTCATCTGAACTTTTAATTAACTCTTATCATCCCAAACTAGTTTTGGTAATCAATTCTAAAGCATTTTTAATAATATGGTTTATAATAGTTTTTCATGTCATACCACATTAGAAAGCTTAATTTTGTAATCCATATAAAGTTTTAATCAAGTATCCTTGATCTGTATTTGATAGGCTACTTTTATTGTCATCCATATTGTTATTTCTAGTTTTACCAACTTCTGCCATTGTATAAATAATCTTTTTCAAGAATATTTTCCTTCATATTCTGAAAAATGCAAATGTAATATGGATCACCATAAGGAATTTTATTTTGTTGCCGAGATAAAGATTTTAATAGGTTCTGATGAGATATCTAAAATATAGTTTATCTTTTAAGCTATTAAAATGTTGTGTCAAATGCTCTAATTCATCACAGTCATTAACAAATTCAAATTTGTGGACCTAAAATGTAATTAACATCATCTTTCTTGGAAATGTTTGCAAATTAATATACAGTATTCAATATGGTAGCTGGGTTCACAAGAATGGGAAAAACATTTTTATATTTAATAGAGTTAAAGTTTGTATATCATCCTATTTCAAGCCATATAACTAGGATTAAAGACAATGATTAATATTGATAATAAAACCAAACATCACATGATTGCCATTTCATATACTTACATGTGCTGTTAATAAGAGTACCAAACTCTCCATAGGAGTAGTACCACCAAGGGTAAACCTTTGTAATGAATGGATGCAAGAAGGTTTGTATATAAAATCCCTATTGCCTTTATAATCAACAGATGCAAGATGATTTGTGCATAAACCCCCTATCTAGTGCCCAAGGCTCCTCACTAATGAAAGCCATAAGCTAGAAACTAGTCTGAGAATATTGGATGAATAGGCACTAAATAGGGATTTTATGCACAAACCTCCAGCATCCATTGATTACAAAAGCTTGCACTTGTGATACTACTGTATGAAGAGCTGATACTAAAAAAAAAAAAAGATATTAATGCTAAATGAGAAAAGTATTTAGAAAAGAAATTGGCTAAAATAGATAATTATAGAGAATGAAATTGAATAGTAAATTGTTGGAGGATATTAATAAAAGTGGAAAAACATGAAAGCATATAGTAATGGGAATATTAGGTTTACAAAAAATGAACTGAATGAAGTAGAGAAGAAATTGAAAAGTGGAAAGGCAAGAGGTTTAGATGGATGGGTAGCAGAGATGGTAATGAATTTAGGATATAAGGCAAAAGTAAAGTTATTATCCTGTTTTAATAAGATGGCACAGAATAGAGTTTTTCCCAGTAATTGGAGTAATACAAGAGTAAGATTATTATTTAAAAGAAAGGGTAAGGATCATAAAAAGTTAAATAATTACAGACTGATAGTAGTAACATCAGTTTTATATAAAGTTTTCTCATATATGGTGGATAGAAAAGTTGTAAAATGGATGGAAGGGAATAATAGTGGGAGAAATGCAAGGAGGTTTTAGATTAGATAGGCATATAGGAGATAGTTTCTTTGTAGTTACACAACTTATGGATATGAGTAGAAATTCAAGTAAATAGTTATATATGAGTTTTATAGATATAGAGAAGGCATATGATTGAGTAAATAGAAATAGATTATGGATAAGTTTAGCAAATTTGAGAATGGATGAAGCTTTAGTGGATATTATTAAGAAATTATATGAAAATAATTATTATATATATCAATTAGGGAATATTGAATCAGTTAAAGTTAAATATGGGGTGCGACTAAGGCAAGGATGTCGTATGTCACCTATTTTGTTTGTGTTATATTTAAGTGAAATGGAAAGAGCAATAGAAAGATTAGGAAGAGGGATAGATATACTGTTAATAGGTGGTAAGGGAGTATATATTTTGTTAGGTTTTTTTTTTTTTTTTTGCAGATATTTTTTTGTGTGCAGAAAGAAGAGAAGATATGGAAGTTATGCAGATGACATGTGCAAGGGTGAGTAAAAAGATGGGGGTTAAATTTAGTGAAGAAAAATCAAATCTAATGATGGTTAATACTGGAGAAAGAGATGTAAAATTTTTATTGGGAGATATTAAGTTAAGTGTGGTGAATAGTTATAGTTATTTGGGAATTATTTTAAGTAATCAGAAAAATTATTTGTATGAATGGGAGAAAAAATTTATAAATGAAGCAAAGAAAAGAAAGGGATTGATAAAGAAATTAACAGTGTTTTCATATAATAAATATGATGTAGCTAGAATTATATGGGAATTGCAGTAGCAGGGTTAACATATGGTAATGATGCATTATGTGTTAATAAAGGAGTATTGGATTATTTAGAAAAAGTTCAAAAGGAAGTAGGAAGACATGCATTGGTTACAGATGTATGGACATCAAGGAAGGCAATTCAAGGAGAAATGAGATGGTCAAGTTTTCATATGAGAGTTGCAAAAAGTAAAATGAAAATGTTTGGTAGATTGCAGTTTATGGATAATAAAAGAATAGCCAAAATAGTATTTAATTGGGTTATGAGTAAAGAGCAGGTAACAAGATGAGTGAGAAAGGTAATGCAGTATGCAAAAAATTTGGATAAAGAACTTATATCAGTGTATTTGTACAAAAGATGGGATGATTGTGTTAAGAGAATTGTTGAGTGTTATAGTAGTAAGGAATGAGATAAGAATAGATTTATTAATAAAGAATAGGTAGTTAGAGAGATGAAGAAATAGTATGGAGAATAAAAAGAGTTTAAATATATATATAGAAATAAACAGAATATTAGGTGCAAATTAATATATGATAATAGTAATGACAGTAGTTTATTGTTTAAGGTTCAAACGGGATCTTTAGCTACAAGAGAATATACATGTAAATGGAAAAATATGGGTGATTTATTTTGTAAATTATGTAAGGAAGGAATAGAAAATATTAGGTATTTGTTAATTGAATGTAAATGTTTGAAAACAGAAAGGGTACATATAATGAAGTTATGGAAGAATAAATATGAAAAAGGTCATACAGAAAGTGAATTATTGGTTTTTATGCTGGGTTTGGGAAAAGATAAGGGGGATTTAGATATAAAGGCTATAGAGTTGACAAAGATTATGTTGTTGAAATGGGATGGAGCAAGAATATGGGAAAACTTAGAGTGAGGAATGGAAAATAAAGTGGCTAACAGGTTTATCTGGGCATAATTGCTGATATATTCTTGAGTTCGTTTAAGGAGAAGCCACAGTACATCACATCACTAACAGGTTTCTTTGGGCGTAGTGGCTGAGAGACTTTTCGATAAAGGAGAAGCCAGTGCATTGCAGACTATTAATAACAAAACCTGGTAATTTTATACTTTAGTCAATATTAAAAAAAATTTCAAAGTAAGAAAAAAACTTTTTATGTGAAATATCTTTCTGTATAAGATCAGGAATAAATTATTTGTTTGCTTTATTATTTCTGTATTAATTCTTTGAAACAAATCAATTTTGTTCAAAAATATATTGAATAAACATTTTATCATAAATTCTCAAAAAAAAATGTGTTTGGTCACAATTCACTCGTGATTTCATTCATAACAAAAGTATTTCCCTCATGGTGTCAGAATTTTCCCCCCATAGGTGTTTTATCTTCATATATGCTTTATTATTTTCTAATTATAATATTTTGAAAGATTTTTGACATCATATGTCATCTAATCAGATTTTCTGTATTAGTTTACAATAATTATCATGACAATATTCATATTATAATTGCAATAGGTGAGCATGTAAATAAAAGATAAGTTCAAATTCCCTTTTTTTAGTTTTACATTGTCTGATTATCAAATATTTTATTTCTTCTAGAATAAAGCATATGTTAGTTCTCTTCATTTGAACTTGTCATTTCATCCATGCAGTGATCATTCATCAAAATGTTAACACATAAACAGCTATATATCACTTTAGCAATTTCATTGCTCCAATCATTATAAACTTTATTGACACATAATTAAATAAGATCTAAATATTGTTATCATAAGTTTGTAATTAGTATTGAAAACAAGTTTAGGCTTCAGTTTTATAATATTTAAGACACTTTATTCTTAGTTTACACTGTCACTATATCTGATTTATCAGGAAATGTTTCTGACATATAGGTCTTTTTTTATTTATTATTTTATAAAGATTACTTATACTTGAAGTTCTCTCTTATAGTGTGATCTTTCATCCAATTTCTTACAATTTTCTCATGGTCTCCATAGATTATTACTGCTCCCTCTTAATTTCCTTTATTCATTTATGCTATTCATTTACTATGAGTAAACTTTCACAAAAACTATTGCCAATTTCTCTTATTTTTCCTCATCATTGCATTAATTCATTTCTAGGGTTGATATGTCTCATTAAATATTTTGAGCATTCTTTCCATGTTTGCTAGCATTTGCATTAATTGGCCAGCTGGTATACCTAACTCCATTTTAACTGTTTAATTTTGTTTCATTATTCTAAATAATATATTCTTAATTATACAAATCGACTTAATATTTTTATACTAATATTGTTTTTGGTGAATCTATAGCTTCATATCTTCATGATTAATTATTTTAATATCAATTAAAACTATAGTTAGGATTTATTTTAACTTACCTTTAAATATTGAATTGTTTTTTTCTCTTGTTCGAATTTTCAAATATGATTATTTATGACTCGTGATATATTTAGTTATCTTTGTGGTCGCTCATTCCAATTGACAATTTATATAATGGAAATATCAGTAAAGTCGCATGATGTGAAGTAATAATGATGTAAGATGAATCTCTAAATTGGGAATAAATTTATGCAATAGTAATATATGTGATGAATCCAGCGGTAAGTAAATTATGCCTATCTCTGTTAGCTTCACTTTAGCTACCAAACCTATAAACGAGACAAGTTGTTACTTTGTACATCCAAAGAACAATAAATAAATTTGGAAATTTAATAAATCTGTTGTTGCAAATAAACTTCAAACATTTTTATGGGATTTTGAATCTCTGAGCCAGTTTTTGTGATTTAATTTTTTTTAATATTTCTAGATCTATTGCACTTTTTTTTTGTGGTGTCTGTAATATAACTAAAATCCAGATGTGAATCATTAAACTACCTTTGATAAACTTAATTTATAGTTATATATGTTAAATAATACTTAGATTTACATTACATGTATAATTCAAGGAGAAAGTCTCTTACCTAATTAGGTATATAATTAAATTTATAGGTAAGTGCTGAACCATATAGAATATTTATGGGAAGTAACACCTGTTGTATTTGATATTTCCTTTTAGTCTAAAACATTTGCTAGAGATTTTCAGCATCTATTGAATTCACTTGGAAGTTTATGGCATATATTGTATTTAGTTTGCAGCAATATACTCGTCATGCCCCCCCCCTCCAATTTAATATTAGATTGACTATGGTGTTTTGTAGATACTTTATATATTCCTTTCAGTACATTTGTTTGGGTTTTATACCTTACTAATCCCCTACTGCCTTGTCCTGAGCTTGTTTCTTGATTTGCATACTGAATTTCTTATTGTCTTTCTACTCACAGCAATTGTTGATGTATGCTCTGTATTCACTGCTATTTCTTGAATCTATAATCAGATATGTCTGTCATTAGATCTGGATAAATTCTCATTATCACCTTACTTATCATTGGCTTTGAATTTAACGCTGACAAGATCTCTAGGCTCATAAATACTCATATGACTTTGGGTTTTGACTCTGAATTTTGCTTTTGTGCACATGGTTTAAGTTTTGAGTGTTTTTGATGTCTTCTGCCTCTTTGAAACCCTATCTATTTTACAATAAACATGAATTCCAATCAAATTCTCAATTTTGATAATTGACCATTTTTGTCTTCCAATGTATATTTTTCTACAAACTTTATCCCCTGTACCTATATATTTTTGTGGTATTGGATATATTCTTTTTTTTTTTTTTTCCAAAAGAGTAAATTGTTACCTATTTAGTGCTTTTAAAGATAGCTGTGGAGGAATGCTAAATTAATAATACATGACCTATTCCAGTACTTCAACCTTCATCCATCTCCTTGGATAATTACATTTTTGCCTCCTATATAAGATCGATTCTGCCATGCCATTATTTTACATGTGAAGTAATGATGCAAGCATGAGTTTAATATTATTTATTATATAAAATTCCAGTAAATGCTACTATATTTTTCTGAAACTACTGTAGAATACCCATAATATTTTTAAGGTCTCCATATCTGCATGGTAAGAATATCTATGATTTCCAATCTCTTTTTGTAGGAATGTTTTTTCTCCAAGTGCCTGTGGGATATATATATATATTTGCAAGGTTAGGAATCTGTGGTATTTAGCCATGCTATGACAGATATTCTATCCAACAATTCAACACTACTTTGAATATTCAGATCAGTCTCTGCCTATAACCTTTATGATGTATTTTCTATGCATGATTTCTAGATGCCCCAAGGAGATTCAGAATTTGTTTTTGATCTTTAGTAAGTATAATCACTTGTGGTGCCCAAGTAATTCAATTATCTATAATTTATATTTAATGGTATTTAGCACAATATAAATTTTACATTTAAATTATTTTACCTTTTCTTAACACTTATAATGAGTTAATTAGATCACAGAACATTTTGTGATTTTTTTTTGACCATCCTGATTAGCCCATTTTCCTACTGATTATTTTTGTTTTTCTCATCTGCCTGATTATATATAAACATAGATAATTAACTTACTGCATCTGTTTGCTTTCTGCACTCTATTTCAAAGTTATAAGCAGACAGTATGTTACAATAATATACTATTTTGCACTCAATATCAGTTGTGATAGATCTTTTGGTAGATATGGATTATAGTCAGTAATAATTGTTCATTTGGTTCGTACTTCATTAACTATTGGTATCTGGATCCTGATTAGTCTATTTTCCTACTGATTATTTTTATTTGCTCTTCTCATCTGCCAAATTATATATAAACATAAGTAATGCATCTGTTTGCTTTCCTGTACTTTATTTCAAAGTTATAAGTAGACAGTATGTTAAAATAATATACTATTTTGCACAAAACCAGTTGTGATAGATCTTTTGGCTCCCTGAATCCTTAGAAATAATTTATAGTCAGTAATAGTTGTTCATTTGATTCATTGAAAACTTTGGGAACTTTTGTATTGCTAAAAATATTACCAAGATCTTTCTTGTCTATTTGAGAATAATTGCAATTAAGCCTTGGCTATTGTAGGCTAAAATTGCTTTAACCACTATAGTTAATGCATCACAAATCATGGTTATTTTGTTTTCCATGTTAAAGTCCTGTAATAAAAACAAGGATTTTTAATTTAGTAAACTAAAGTCTGATTATTACCTCACTTCCAGCTTGAATGGTTGAGCTAGTTCCATTTTTTTATGGATAAAACTTTCATTATAATTTACAAGACTCAAAAAATGCCTGAAAACCAACTTTTATTTTCAATTAAAATTATTATGAAGAAAATTACTTGGAATTTTAAACTAGGACTTATTTTAAAACTTAAAGTTTTAAATTTATTTTTTCATTTAGAAATTCCAAATTAACATTATAAAAATTAAATTAAAATATCCAAGTTAATTTTTAATTTATCAAAATGTATAATTTTATTACTAATATTGTGTATGGTCTACCCATTTGATGAACTTACATAATACCATATGGTTAAAAACTAATCAATGAAAAAAAAGATGTCCACATTTATTAAATTGATGACTTCAAGAGTACATTAAATAAAAATCAAGAAAAATAATGTTTTCTATAAAAATTATTTATTTATCAAAACACTACGAGTTATTTAACAAAAAATGCATTGATGACAGACAAAATGTACACAGAAATAATATAGAATGTCCCTATTTATTCTTAAATTTTACGATGTTTCCATTTATTCTTTAACTTACTGTTATAAGTATATATTAAATTAAGTAAAAGATATATTTTGCAATAAAAAATATATGTAAAATAAAGTGAAGAATATATTTTATAATAAAAAATATATACTAAATAAAAGAAAGCAAAACATAGTCCATGAACAAAATGTGTACAAAATAATAATAAGCAATATTTAATGTACTTTTGTAGATCATAAATATAAGAAAAAATATGGACATCTTAAACTTTAGAATAAATGCAGGCATTTGTTAAGGATTTGTATTTCTGCATACATTTAGCAGTGATATATTTCTTTTGTTAAATAATTTATATTGTTTTGAAAAATAAATTATTTTTATTGTAAAATATATTATTTTCTTGATTTTATTTAATATATTGCTGCAGCTTTGAATTGAAGAATGCAGACATTTTACCTTTATCAATAATACTCCAAAAATCAATAAAACTGCAGACCATAAACTTTATTAACACTATAAAATTTCCCTTCACATTGCATGGCCTAAACAGTTATTTGCACCTCATCCCAGTATTAGTAACCAATCTTAATTTTTATACCATGAATTTCTTAACTACTTGGGGTTTAGTCTAAAATTTTGAAATGATAACATTTTACTTGTAACTATAGGTTAAACTATTTCCATTATCTAATATTAATTATTAAATGTCTTTTAGAAAAATTCAAATTATTTAAACTGTTTTAATTTATTCAGATATTAGTAATAGAATGCAATTTTTCAAAATATATTATTTTCCTATCTTCATCAAATACTGCCAGCCTGCCCTGTGACAGTATTAACATGAGAATTGATATTCATGAATACTGAATTTAAAGTGACATTCTAAACAACTAGGCAACTCTATTAAAGGCAATATTCAAAAGAAATTTTATATATTTCTTTATGAAGATCCTCCTGCTTTCTGTATTTTTTCTTAAGAATAAGGTTAATATGAGAATTCTAACATTAAGAATTATGACACTAAATTAATTTATGGGTTATATGCCATTATTTTGTGAGCAACTCCTCTAAATATTTTTTATTTCTCTATCCAGTATTTTTGTTTTTTACCAATTGAACATATGTCCAGTAATACTTGCATGGTCTGCTATTTTAGACAGTATATTCTTGCAACGTGTGTATATTTTAAATAAAAACAAATATATTAAGACATACAAACATAAGATATAATTTTGTCAGATCTGCAAATTTATCAATAAAATGTTTTATATTGTTTCAAGAATATATCAATTGAAAATATTTTCATGATTAAAATTATTACAGAGAATGCAATACTATTAAAAGATGCCACTGGAGTGAAGCAGTAAGCTGTTGGGACAATTAGATGGCTTATACTGTCTATTTCCACTGAAGGTGAAAACAGAATCTTGTTCTATATATACAGCCTTACCTAATTATATTATTGTGTAATTATGCATGAACTCATGCAACTACTGCAGATAAATACACTCAAGAACTAATACTGTGTGCATAAATCAATGTTGCATATGCTTGTAATTAGTCTATGTATTCAGTTTAATAGCATGAAATAAAAGAGTTACTTCCGTGTTTTCATTGTTTATTCTATATAGTATTAATTCCCTTTTCCTGCAGTCACAACTGTATAATTGTAGGTAGTGTGATCAAAATATAGCAAATAACATGGAAAACTCACAACTTCAATGTTTCAGAACTTAACCAGCAAGAATCTAAAAAATAATAAAAATATATTCAAATATGGTGTCAGCATAATGGGGTACTTATACATTTGATATTAAGCCCACAGAGTGCTAAACCTATGTAAAACAGCTCCACATTATTTTGTTAATTCCATAAAAGAAGGCAATTATCACCTCACTCCTATTTGCTGGTTCTTGGGTAAGAGAACTAGAAAACATGCTTTATGAATCTGACAAACCTGAAAATATACCCTACACAGAATAACTAATTTATAGATCACTATAATTCTGAATTCTTCAAATATATATCTTATTCACCTGCATAATAGACACCAAAAAGGAAGAGGGGTGTTATTTTAAAAGAGCAAATATGACTGACCTAAGAAAGTCTACAAGTTATCATTAGAAACAGTCACTATATTGTTATGCAATGGAATCTCAATATGCACTTCTAATTGCTATGCCCCTAGACTTATGGTTTTAAATCAGGGTGAAACTATGAACAATTTTCAGTTGGCTGAATCAAGCAATAACAATGGTCATTACAAGACTATCAAAACAACTTACTTGAACCATTAACCCTTAAAAGTGTTACTAATTATAAAACATGGCAAAGAGTTCTATGAACCTAGTGCAAGTAATATCAAACAAAAAACAACCCTCTGTGAATCCAAATTGAAACCTATCAAAAAGAGAAAATTGTTTGTTATTGCAGTATAATCCTAAACACACTGAAAAACTATTAACAGAAAAAATTGACAGTTAAGACAAAATAAGCCACTTATCAAAAATTTGCTGTCTACAGCTAAAACTGACAAAAATATAAAATTTCAGAGAGATTAAACTCATCGCAAACAAATCCAATATTGGAATTAATAAAGTGAGTGGAGATAGTCTCTGACAGGTAATGATAACAAAATCTTTAATAAAAAAAAAGAGCACAGCTATGGTATTATTTCATAGATGGACTGGACTTTGCTATCCAAAGAGATCAAAAATTACTCCCAAGTTAATGAGATCAAAAATATTAAGGCAAGAAATATAAATGGCAAACCTATCAAAATAATAAATATACTTAAAGTATGAATTAAAATCTTCATAGTAAAGAGTAAAGCAAAACTTATTAACTCACAAATGATTTAAAATCTTAGGTGTAAAAAATATGCTAAGTAAATAAAAAGACAATGGAAAGAGAAGTACAGATTAAATATTCAAAATTATTTATATCAGAACAATAAAAAAATTAAGATGGACTTGGTTATCATCAACTTGCATGGAGGTATAAAACCCTACACTGCAAAGCTTGCAAGATATCTTTTGCTTTGAAAACTCAAGTCAAAGAAATTTCACATATCCTTGTTAAAAAAAGAATATTAATGCTTATTGAAAATGCATAATGATCCATTCCCATAGTTATTACCTTGAAGGTCAATGGCCAAATTTGAAAATGCGATAATCACAATGATTGGCAATAAAGATTTACCCAAAAATCTTGGTCCAGTTTTAATGGTAAAATCCAAAATTCTTTGCAAAGTTTATATCTCGATGCAATTTTTCACAAAATAACAGTATTCGAAGAAATGCGCTAAGCCCTGCCTATTGTAACTGATAAATGATTGTTTTAATATAATTATCTTCCTTTCAGAATAATTACAGTCTGGATCATTTTCCAAGCCAAAATTGCCATATTTCAATAACATATTAATAATTGCAAACTCAGAAATACTATAAGATAAGATTTAAAAAGTATAATCAACTATGATTTTGAAGCAAAACTCAATTCCAATAAATACATATCGTTTGTAAAGAAAAATTCCTACACAACATTATTTTGATGTAAGCATAAAACCTGATCTTGAAACAGTTAAAAATGTATAGAGGCTGAAGAATGTAAAATAAATGCAGACATTTCTGGGACTTGTGAATCTCTTTGAATGTTTTTGTAGGGAAAACTACATATGGATACAATCTATATGAATCACTTCATAAAAAACTGATCTTAGAATAAACTACAGTAGATGTATTTGGGCTATATATTTTCATTTTGATAATAGTTTGAACTTAGCCCTAATAATTGATGCATCAGAATATGAAATTGGAACTGTACTCAGCCAACTATCTAATTATGGTGACCATCTAATAGCATTTATGTGAATATGAATATCAGAATGACCATCCAATATTAATATCAATAGGAGTGTCAAATTTACCATCCAATAATATTTATGACAATAGAAGTGTCAGAATCTGAAAAAAAATCAGTCAAGAGGCGTTAGCTGTTATATGTGTTATTAAGAAATTTCATCAGAATCTGTATGATCATCTATTTAAAATTATAATGGATGATTTTCCAATAAAAATGTTGCATGAGAACATTTAAAACCAAGAATGGTGCACTGGTACAATAAATTATTAGTGTACAATTATGAGTTACAATTTAAATCAAGAAACCAAATATAGCAAGTAGATGCTTTCTCATGTGGACCAGATGTAACTGTGGAAACAAAAAATATTATAGCAGTAAATTATGTAGACAATTAAGAGCTAAAGCTGGCAAATTGTCAATCCATAGCATCATGAATAAAGACCAATCCTGACTACTAGATGCTTTTGATAAAGAATGGTTGGTATAAAAAATGACCAGAATTTCTTCTTTGTGGAATTTGCATGAGAAGTTACCAACAAATAAGAGTTTCATTATTCCTGCTGATAAAATTATAATATTGTTTTAATGATGTATCGAAAGAAACAGTTACAGCTATGTTATAGCCTGGGATTGATTTGAAATATTAAAGGCTACATTAAAAATAAAGAAAAACTGAGAAATCTTGGAGCCATGTGCACATTTATCACATGGATCTGTCCAAAGATCACACATTTCTAATATTGAGTAACACTGACTTTAAATAAATGTAAAATTGGCAAGAATATGAGACAGTGGAAGCAATCATATTATTAAGAGAAATATTTAATTGTCATGAATCATCTGACATCCTCATGTCCAATAATGGTACAAGAATTTGAGTATTTTTTTAGCTGAATTGAATTCCATCATATCACCCTAAATCAAACATTATAGCAGAGGAAGCTGTATAACTTCTAAAATAAATGTTAATTAAGGTTTATATAGTTAATATATTAAAATGCCTATGCTGTATCAATGCATAAATATACATAACTAGAGCAAATTAAACCATACTCAATTGAAAAAAAAAAGTTTTTAAAAAATGTGGATAGAAGAGATTATTATATAAATAGTTTAAAGTTATATAGTGGAAAATTAAACTGCATTTGGATTGTATACTCATTGCCACAATAACCACATCCAATTGAACTGAAAAAATAACACTGAAGGCAAAATAAATCCTGCTTACATAAATGATAAAAATAGTTTAACTATTGAAACAGATGGAGCTAGTTTACTGGCAGAAGATGTATGTTCAGAACACTCAGAGAGTGAACATTAATCTCTCAAATGTCACAAAGAAAAGAAAATAGTATATAATACAAACTATGGCATACTTGAAGGATTAGAAGTGCTGCAATTGGTAAATTTGTAGTTCTCAGAAATGAGATGGTGTAGTGCAGTGAGTGTATATATTTGAATGAAAATAAATATATTAAGTATGCACAAACATAAAATATAATTCAATACAGGTCTATGCTTTACATTAATAATGTTATATATTGTTTTAGGAATGCATCAAATGGAAACATTTTTGTAATTAAAAACTACTGCAGAGAATGAGACACTTCAGCCGGCAAGCCAACAAAACAGACAGCTAATGGAAAGATAGACTTATACCCAGTATATTTTACTGAAGATATAAAGAGAAATCTAGGAATATATATAGGCCTATTCATCTATTACACTTCAGGTCTCATGTAATGAAAGCAGATAATCTCTGCCATTAGCTAATAGTGTATATCCACGGTGTATGTATTATATTTACATGTAATGTTTTAATGGACTAATGGGTGCTGAAACATTTTTAATAAATGGGAATTCTATTTTTACAATCTAGTTATAATTTCAAGTCACAGTATTTTCAAAGCAACAATCAATAAAAACTTGTGCAAGCTAAAATAATAATATATATTGCTTAAGCTACTTTTTAATCTAATAATGCCTTTATTTTTGGTTAGTACACAATCTCTTAAATGAATTTATAACAAGACAATGAATATAATTAGGTATGAGAAGTACAAGTATCACAAACTTCTCTTCTCATTGAAAATCAGAATTCTCCCACAGTGAGTTGTATATGTTAATTTAATATTTTAATGGACTAATAGAGTATGAAGCTTCAATAAACAGAAATTCTATTTTTAAAATCTAGTTAAAATTTCCAACCTAAAGTTTCCAAATACAATCAATTAAAATTTGTTATTCAAGCTAAAATAATGATAGACACTTTTTAATCAAAAAACAGGTTAACACTCAAGCTTTAAAATAAACTTATAGCAAAAAACAGCCTGGGACACCTGGTATATTACAGCAGGTTATAAGGTAATTTTAGCATTATTTACAATTTTTATGCTTGGTAACTGTACATTAATAAAAACAAATATTCTAACAATCAAGTTAACATTTTAGCACAAATATTTCAGTATAATTTATTCACCCCAATTGTTTCTCTCCCTCTTTTTTTTTTATAATGTTATATATTTTTATATCTTACCAATATAAAAACAATATTACATATGTTTATCATTCTGATTGCATATGTATTTAAGATTAAAGCAAAAATTACATTACTCTGGTGTCATTTTTATTCCAATGGCATTTAACTTCCTTTGCGTAGGGCTATAGCTGTATAATTATAGAGAGAGGAAGAACAAAACAGCAATATTTAGATGCTGACAAATGCTCCAAAAAATCAAATTTTGGGATGTTCCCTTTGTTCTTTAGAAGAAAATGGGCTAGCTTTTCATTCTTTGATCATTTTTGACCTATGGATATGATAGTCTACAAGTTCAAGAATTAGTATGCAGCTTTAAAACAAACTTATGTATGTTTTAATGTATAATAAAATACTTAAAATTCCAACTCAAGTTTGCATCTCGATATGTAACAATTAAATGATGAGAATAAGATAGATTTGTCTAAATAATTCACACATTTCTATAAGCAATTGAATGCAGTAAAGTCAAATAGTGAATAAATCAAGATACCATTTGGAAATCTTTAATAATAGCTTGAATAAGATCTCTTAAAGAATTTGTTCTGACTTGCCTGGTGAGTATACTTGGATAGTAGGTGCCATGCTTATGAAATAAAAAGTTCACTAGTGTGGCTCAACTGCTTACCACTTTTTCATGTCACAAAAAGTCCCTGTAAATAATGCAAAGATATAAATACACCAATCAGGGAGCTGATGAAAATACTTTGTGAAGGATGGCAATAATCTGTGATTCTGGAATATTCCTGGAGAAATATGAAAGATCATCATACATTGCAATTCATATTATTGATAAATTCCAATACAATGTTCGATACTGCGGTATCCTAGACAACCTTAAAAAAAGAAATGTATAATCAATTTGCACCTTTGTTAAATGTGAATGTGTGAGTAAAAATGACTGTAGACAAAAAAGAGTCAAAGATCAATTGATAGTACAATAATTATATCAGATAAACCAAATTCCAAGCAACTGCAAAAGGAATAAAAAAAGTTACCATTGCAATAAAAATCATTTAACCAGTCTGTATCTGTTTATAAATGCCAGTTGCCATTTTTGTCAATGTTTTGGACATATTGAAGCCATTTGTTTTACAGAAAGAAGACAGAATGGTGATAATGGTTCATCTAATAAAAATGTCAATCAAGTCACAATAGTGGTAATGATTCATCTTATAAACAAATCACCAATCAAGTCACAAAAAAATAATTCTAAATATGCTTAATGAACAAAATAAATTCCCAGCTTTTTAAACAATTAATTATCATTAATGATATTCAATGCCAATGGAGATTGATTCTGGCTCAGCTATCTCCAACAAATTTTTAAATAATCAAGTAGACTCCAAGAAGTTATACTACTAGTGGAAGTTCAAATTAATGTCCCCAAAAGATGTGAATGTATACAATTATCATTACTTCTTTATGTAAGCTAGCATAGTAACTTAATGGGCTAAAATTAGTTCAAACAAATAGGCTACTTATTGACCAATGCTAATCAAATAAGCTGTGAGATATTAAATTTTAAAAGACAATATGCTAAAATTAAATTGATTTGGGTTATTATCTACACTTATTCGATTATTTATAAATAAACATGTTAAGCCAATCGATGTAACTGACAATCAATACCTTTTTCTCTAAAAACTAAAGTTTTTGAGAAATTGGATAAGCTATAGTCTGAAAGAATGTTCAAGACATTATCTCATTTTGAATGGGCTACTCAAGTAATACCCATTGTTAAAAACAATAGAGAGATATGAATCTGTGGAGATTGTTGCTGTGCATTAAATAATTACCTCTTCCATATTTTGTCCTTTATCTGAAGTATTTATCAACCAGTAGACAAAAGAGCTGAATGGATGTGGGATATCCAACAAAATCAAGCTTTCTATAAGCTAAGGTAGTTAATAACTTTGTAAATGGAGTATCCCATTATGATTCAAATAAGGAATTAATTCTGATGTGCAATGCTTCTCAAACTGCCCATTGGAGCAGTCTTAACCACCATAACACAAATTGAAGTGACATACCTATTGTCTTCACGTCCTACACAATTATTGGGGCTGAAAAAATTATCTGCAAATACATAGAGAAGTTCTATACTCTAATTAGAGAAGTGCTAGTCTTAGTCACAGATGTTAAAAAATTCCATCAATATGTATATGGAAGATCATTCATTTTACAAATTGATCATAAATCTTTATTATGCATATTTGATGCTGAAAAAGAGCTGAGTGCATATAATCATAAACTACATTATGTAGATGGAGAGGGGAAATTCCACATGCTATTGCATTTAGCAGATTATCAGATAAAAAAAAAAAAAAAGTTAAATGCAAAGAAAAACTATTAAAAAAATATGATTGATTTGGAAAATGGATGCCAAATAAACAGTAACCAGTGGACATAAAATGACCAAGCATATCAACTCCTGAATAAATGAATATGCACAAAGTGGTCATTTAACAAACGATAATATGTACAAGATATGATTTATTTATTGAGAATGAATGTATCTTATGGGACAATTGAATCATCATACCACATACATTATGGTCAACCTGGAAGTGTGAGAACAAAGATTCTGACTAGATCTTATGTCTGGTAGCCCAACATAGACTCTGACATAGAACTTCAGATATACAAATACAAGCATTCCAAAATGAATCAAAATATGTCAGCTAAAAAAAAAAGACAACACTTAGATACAGATAACTGAACTTTTGGAAAAAAATCCAATTAGATCATTATTGTGTCCAGTTTCAATGCCTTAACTCCAATTGACTCTTTGAGAAAATTATTTGCAACTCATGGTCTTCCTTAGATCATTGCAACTTATAATAAAACAGCCTTTATGTCTAGACAATTCAAAGTTTTCTATGCAAATAATGAAATCAATCAGAGAGCAACAGACAAGATTAATATTTAGTACAAGATGTTAAAAAAACTACAATAAGAAATAGCAAATGAGTGGAGCAGGTGTTTAGCTAGAATGTCAATCCAGCACAGAATTCTCTATTTTTCAGAGCAAAACTTCAGCTGAAATGTTAAATAAATTATACTTTGAGAACCAAGTTATGAGAACCAAGTTATCCAGTCTCAAACCTAAACCTATTACCAAAGTATATGCAGCAAATTACAGCTACTTCTAAATTGATACAAAAGTTTTATATCATATGTTTCCTTGACAAAAACTATACCACAGCTATAATTATAGCCAAAAAAATCAACACCTAGTAGTGAAAACTCCTGAAGATCACCTTCATAAACAGCATAAGAACCAACTTTGGTCAATTTTAGCAAACCAGAAATAAACAGTAGAAAAGCAGTACAGCCAGATATCAAATCAGCAAATAGCAACTCCACCAGAAGATGACAACAAGAATAGGCTCATATTGAAGCTTTGAAATACCACTATTAGAAATAATAACTAGCCCTAATACTAGGAAAAAAGTAAAAAAGATAGAAAACTACCAAAGCATCTATTACAGTGAGATATATGACAAAATAAGTGACATTTCATCTGGGGAGAGATGTGATCCATTCCTGTTTATTTGAAAAAATGAAGTCATCACTTTGATTCAACAAATTAAAAATGACTATCATTGGATAATGTACCTAAACATATAAACCAATGAAAATAATGGATGAATTAGCATATTCACCTCTGTGTTCTATTCTTTTTCTTTAGGTGGAAATGATTTCTCTTCTGTATTTCGTTCTTTTGGTTGTCTACAAGCTCAACAATTGGTGCACTACTTAGAAGAATGTTTAAGTCCTTGTCAATACATTTAGGACCTATCTCTGTATTATATACTAACACAATAATTGTTATAGGAGTTATGTTTGTGTATGCTGTGCTATTTGGTCCAATTGTAGACTCAAACCAACAGTAACAAAAAATACAATCACCTGAAGTTTAACTAATATAATTTATTAGGATTAAATATATTTACATAATATACAATTAATGAATATACTGTCATGTATATAATCTCAATTAATACAGTGCCACTTGTGCCTGAAGGACTAGACTCACTTCCAGCTGTATGTAACAGCCTGCCTCATGAGTTTGTCCAATGATTTCTGGCTGTACTAGACAGCTTGCCTAGAGTTGGCTCTGGTCTTAGCAGCTTCCAGTCCTATCATGGACTTGCCTCACTGCATAGACCAATAGCATAATGGTAGCAGTGGTTTCAATGGAGAATGCATAGTCACTTAGGTCATACATAAGTTTTCTGCCTTACCTCCAAAAAGGCTATTTATTGTCAGATCCCCAACTTCACTGGAAGCAATGGGATTCAGAGAGCATCACTGCCTATTGGCCCATAGTATCCATTGGCTGATTTTTATCTATCTATTTGTTCATTGATTAGTGGCAATGAATGCTTAATCTTATTAGATAATAAAGGAATCTGAACTAGTCGACTTCTGAAGGCAAGGTGAGATATGACAATATCACTTAAAATATCAACTCATTTATTTTTCAATACGTAACAGTATACTGTATATAAAAATGGAATTAAAAATGAAATTCATATAATGAAAGGACTAAAAGTAAAATAAGAAATTTTGGATAAAAACCGACTGTAGATAAATTACAAAAAAGATGTTTAAGCAAAAACTTGCCCGGGCCATCTGGCGTCTTTTAGCAAGTTATAAGATAATTTCAGTAATATTTACAATCTTTTATATTTTCAGGCTTAGTAATGAAAACAAATATATTAACAAACAATATAACATTTTAGCGCAAATATTTTAGTACAATTTCTTCACCCCACTTGTTTCTTTTCCTTTTTTTTTAAAAAAAAAAAAAAAGAAAAATCGATAAACGTACATACAGGGCAAAAAAATAGATTTTGAATATCAATTTCCTAAAAACTGTTTATTACTGAAAATATGTTACGGTACGCACAGTACTTTAGAATTAAATAAATTTCATTGTTCAATCAAATAATATATGTTAGCATTGTTTAAATATGATTCATAACATTCTATAAAGCAGCATTTTCGAATGGGCATTTGCATAAACAAATTTTGCCTTCCTGAAACTCATCCAGGTGCTGGCACTCACCGAGCAACATTAATTTTTCTTCATGGCCTAGGAGACACGGGATATAGCTGGGTATACAACTTAAGCAACACTATTAATAATCCGCATTTAAAATATCATTGTCCTAATGCTCCGTTAATGAAAGTTAGAATTAATGCCGATGCCAGATTAAGATCTTGGTTTAATATTTTCACCCTTAGTGTCGATGGACCAGAAGACGAAGAAGGTATTAAAAATGCCGCGAGATACATCCATAGCCTAATTGAGAAAGAGGAAGAACTAGGAATACCTAGTTCTAGGATTGTTTTGGGAGGATTTTCTCAGGGTGGAGCCTTAGCTCTTTATTCCGCGTTCACGTTTGTTAAACCGCTTGCCGGTATAATTGCTCTTAGTGCGTGGTTACCTCTTCATGATCAGTTTTTTGAAAATATCCGAGGAAATATTTCGACTCCCATATTTCAAGGCCATGGGATAAGAGATCCTTTAGTTGTACTTCCATGGGCTCGCAAAACAGCTGAAATGATAAAAGTAGTAAATAGGCGCCATACTTTGAAACTATACGACGGTTTAGGTCACGGCGTAAGTAATGAAGAATTGGATGATGTTGCGAGATTTATTAATATAGTTTTGCCAATAATAAACGATCAACGGTTCGATAGAGGTAAATTTATTTATTTTATGAAATTATTAATAAATATTTTGAATTAATCAAATTTGTTTATATTATAATTAATATTATTTTAAAACAGGCAAAACTCTCTATAAGTATTGACACTCAGTGCAAGCCAGGGTAATCAATGGATGCCAGAAGGCTTGTGCATAAAATTCCCATCTAGTGCCTACTCATCCAATATATCCCCAGACTAGTTTCTGGCTTGTGGCCTTCGTCCGTGAGGAGCCTTAGAACTGAGAGCACTGCATCTAGATCTTAGGATCTAATGCAACCCTCCAGAAACTACGAGTCTTAAATTGAAAACACTAATATTTTCAATTCAAGCTCATTAGCTTATATAGTGATATAGGTCTGAACTCAGTTCAGTACCTATACATTTTGGTGTCTTTGATTCTTTAATAACCATAGCCACTACTATCCTATTAGATAGGATTGGTTTTAAGCCAATAAACATCACGATATATAATGTTATATTATTTTATAGATAGTAATTGACATATTTATTTAATTTAGAAAATGTAATTAATATTTTAATTAATTTGAATCCTTTACATGTGATCTGTCGACCATTATATGATGAACCCCGCCGATTATATACTTTAATATTTTTACAAAATGAATTGTCATCTGTTTGATTCATTTATTATGAATGAACATCCATCTATTTTTTTTGTTGCTAATCCTCTTCCCCCTTCATCTTCAAATTATTTAGATATAATAATCTTTCAAAAGAAAATTGTTTCTCCATTTGTTCAAAGCATAAAATTTTAATCCATACGTTTAAAAACATTTTAATCTGGTATAGAAATTTTTTGAAGGATTGTTTGCTATCTGCTAACTGTTTAATGAAATAACTATCGAATCAATTATTCTGATAAAGGAAGGGTCAATTGTATATGATTCAATGCCGAGAGATAACTTAAATATGATTTATAAAGATGTACAGAGTGATTTGGATTAGACTAAATGATATTTTGTATTTGTTTGTTTGTTTGTTTTTTAAAAAACTATCAGGGAAATTTTTAATTTTAGAATTTGAAAAACTATTGAAAAGTGGCGGTAATGAAAATAAATTTGACAGTAGAAATGGAAAGTACATAAACAGTCTTCCTCACTTTTGATAAATTCCACCGCCTTAAATTCTCTGTCACCCCTCCCCAACCCTGC
Source organism: Epiperipatus broadwayi (assembly GCA_028023455.1). Classification (NCBI taxonomy): domain Eukaryota; kingdom Metazoa; phylum Onychophora; class Udeonychophora; order Euonychophora; family Peripatidae; genus Epiperipatus; species Epiperipatus broadwayi. Next base: position 15,282,473 of record JAQFVV010000013.1, read on the forward strand.
CTGGTTTGTGCTTTGGCCTCCTCAAGGGTGTCGGGTGGTTCAGCACTAGTCAAAAATACCACCCAAAGCTAACCTTGCTAAAAGTTTCTTTGGTGGAAAATCTGAAATTTTCAGACTGTACTGTCTTCAAACCCAGCTATCCAACTCAAATAGCTATATGGGGCTGATAGATCTTCGCCTGCCATATAGTAGTAGTCATAGCAATATAAAATTGCATAAGACTTTTTGGCAGAGACTATAAATAGTCAAAATAAAAGTCATAGATCAATTCATAGATCACATGCCCTATCTCTTAGCTTGTAAGTTATAAACAGTGAGGTTGCCTTCCTCTACAAGCTTTGAAATGCTCAGCCAGCCCAGCCTTAAAATATCTCTGTCAGGAACCCCTCCCCAAACCCCTGACCATGGTTTTGTGCTTTGGCACTCCTCAGAGAGGTGTCGGGTAGGTTCAGACACTAGATCTAAAAATACCAACCCAAAGCTAGCAATTAGCTAAAGTTTCTATTGAGTGGAAAATCTGAAATTTTCAGACATGTACATGTCTTCAAACCCAGCTATCCAACTCAAATAGCTATATGGGGCTGATAGATCTTCAGCTATAGTAGTAGTCATAGCAATATAAAATTGCATAAGACTTTTTGGCAGAGACTATAAATAGTCAAAATAAAAGTCATAGATCAATTCATAGATCACATGACCCTATTTCTTAAGCTTGTAAGTTATAAACAGTGAGGTTGCCAATTCCTCTACAAGCTTTATGATAAATGCTTACCACACCAGCCTTAAAATATCTCTGTCAGGACCCCTCCCCAAACCCCTGACCATGGTTTCGTGCTTTGGCCTCCCAGAGAGGTGTCAGGGTAGGTTCAGACACTAGATCTAAAAATACCAACCCAAAGCTAAGCACTTAGCTAAAAGTTATCTATTGAGTGGAAAATCTGAAATTTTCAGACATGTACATGTCTTCAAACCCAGCTATCCAACACAAATAGCTATATGGGGCTGATAAATCTTCAGCCATATAGTAGTAGTCATAGCAATATAAAATTGCATAAGACTTTTGGCAGAGACAAAAATAGTCAAAATAAAAGTCATAGATCAATTCATAGATCACATGACCCTATCTCTTGCTTGTAGTTATAAACAGTGAGGTTGCCAATTCCTCTACAAGCTTTATGATAAATGCTTCCACCCACACTAAAATATCTCTGTCAGGAACCCCTCCCCAAACCCCTGACCATGGTTTCGTGTTTGGCCTCCTCAGAGAGGTGTCAGGGTAGGTTCAGACACTAGATCTAAAAATACCACCCAAAGCTAGCCTTGCTAAAAGTTTCTATTGAGTGGAAAATCTGAAATTTTCAGACATGTACTGTCTTCAACCCAGCTACCAACTCAAATAGCTATATGGGGCTGATAGATCTTCACCATGCATATAGTAGTAGTCATAGCAATATAAAATTGCATAAGACTTTTTGGCAGAGACTATAAATAGTCAAAATAAAAAGTCATAGATCAATTCATAGATCACATGCCCTATCTCTTAGCTTGTAAGTTATAAACAGTGGGTTGCCATTCCTCTACAAGCTTTATGATAATGCTTAGCCAGCCCACCAAAATATCTGTCAGGACCCCTCCCCAAACCCCTGACCTGGTTTGGCTTTGGCCTCCTCAGAGAGGTGTCAGGGTAGGTTCAGACACTAGATCTAAAAATACCAACCCAAAGCTAGCACTTAGCAAGTTATCTATTGAGTGGAAAATCTGAAATTTTCAGACATACTCTTCAAACCCCTTCCAACTCAAATAGCTTGGGGGATAGATCTCAGCCAGCCTATAGTAGTACATACAATAAAATTGTAAGATTTTGGCAGAGCATAAATAGTCAAAATAAAAGTCATATCATTCATAGATCACATGCCCTATCTCTTAGCTTGTAGTTATAAACAGTGAGGTTGCCATTCCTCTACACTTTATGAAAATGCTCCCGGAGCCTTAAAATATCTGTCAGGACCCCTCCCCAACCCCTGACCTGGTTTCGCTTTGGCCTCCTCAGAGAGGTGTCAGGGTAGGTTCAGACACTAGATCTAAAAATACCAACCCAAAGCTAACACTTAGCAAAAGTTATCTATTGAGTGAAAATCTGAAATTTTCAGACATGTACATGTCTTCAACCCCTTCCAACTCAAATAGCATATGGGGCTGATAGATCTTCAGCCATGCCATATAGTAGAGATAGCAATATAAAATTGCATAAACTTTTGGCAGAGACTATAAATAGAAAATAAAAGTCATAGATCAATTCATAGATCACATGCCCTATCTCTTGCTTGTAAGTTATAAACAGTGAGGTTCCTTCCTCTACATTTTATGATAAATCTTATCCACCCCTTAAATTCTCTGTCAGGACCCCTCCCCAACCCCTGCCTGGTTTCGTGTTTGGCCTCCTCAGAGAGGGCAGGGTAGGTTCACACTAGTCTAAAAATACCACCAGCTAGCCTTAGCTAAAGTTTCTATTGAGTGGAAATTGAAATTTTCAGACTGTACTGTCTTCAAACCCACTATCCACTCAAATAGCTATATGGGGCTGATAGTCTCAGCCATGATATAGTAGTAGTCTAGCAATATAAAATTGATAGATTTTTGGAGAGACTATAAATAGTCAAAATAAAAGTATAGATCAATTCATAGATCACATGCCCTATCTCTTGCTTGAAGTTATAAACAGTGAGGTTGCCATTCCTCTACATTTTGATAAATTTGCCGCTTATCTCTGTCAGGCCCTCCCCACCCCTGACCATGGTCTGCTTTGGCCTCCTCAGAGGGGTCAGGGTGGTTCAGCACAATCTAAAAATACCAAAGCTACACTTGCAAGTTTCTATTGAGTGGAAATCTGAAATTTTCAGACATGTACTGTCTTCAAACCCAGCTATCCACCAATGCTTGGGGCTGTAGTCTTCGCCATGCATAGTGTTCCAATAAAAATTGTAAGACTTTTTGGCAGAGACTATTTGAGTTGGATAGTGGGTTTGAAGAATGTAATGTCTGAAAATTTCAGATTTTCCCTCAATAGATACTTTAGCTAAGTGCTTACTTTGGGTTGGTATTTTTAGATCTAGTGTCTGAACCTACCCTGTACCTCTCTGAGGAGTGAAACCGAAACATGGTCAGGGGTTTGGGGAGGGGTTCTGACAGAGATATTTTAAGTCTGGCTGCTAAGCTTTATCATAAAGCTGTAGAGGAATTGGATCCTCACTGTTTATACTTACAGCTAAGAGATAGGGTCATGTGATCTATGAATTGATCTATGACTTTTATTTTGACTATTTATAGTCTCTGCCAAAAAGTCTTATGCAATTTTATATTGCTATGACTACTACTATATGGCATGGCTGAAGATCTATCAGCCCCATATAGCTATTTGAGTTGGATAGCTGGGTTTGAAGAATGTACATGTCTGAAAATTTCAGATTTTCCACTCAATAGATAACTTTAGCTAAGTGCTTAGCTTTGGGTTGGTATTTTTAGATCTAGTGTCTGAACCTACCCTGACACCTCTCTGAGGAGTGAAACAAACATGGTCAGGGGTTTGGGGAGGGGTTCCTGACAGGGATATTTTAAGTGCTGGCTCTGGCTAAGCATTTATCATAAAGCTTGTAGAGGAATTGGCTATCCTCACTGTTTATAACTTACAAGCTTAAGAGATAGGGTCATGTGATCTATGAATTGATCTATGACTTTTATTTTGACTATTTATAGTCTCTGCCAAAAAGTCTTATGCAATTTTATATTGCTATGACTACTACTATATGGCATGGCTGAAGATCTATCAGCCCCATATAGCTATTTGAGTTGGATAGCTGGGTTTGAAGACATGTACATGTCTGAAAATTTCAGATTTTCCACAAGTGCTTAGCTTTGGGTTGATATTTTTAGATCTAGTGTCTGAACCTACCCTGACACCTCTCTGAGGAGTGCCAAAGCACGAAACCATGGTCAGGGGTTTGGGGAGGGGTTCCTGACAGAGATATTTTAAGTGCTGGCGCTGGCTAAGCATTTATCATAAAGCTTGTAGAGGAATTGGCAATCCTCACTGTTTATAACTTACAAGCTTAAGAGATAGGGTCATGTGATCTATGAATTGATCTATGACTTTTATTTTGACTATTTATAGTCTCTGCCAAAAAGTCTTATGCAATTTTATATTGCTATGACTACTACTATATGGCATGGCTGAAGATCTATCAGCCCCATATAGCTATTTGAGTTGGATAGTGGGTTTGAAGACATGTACATGTCTGAAAATTTCAGATTTTCCACTCAATAGATAACTTTTAGCTAAGTGCTTAGCTTTGGGTTGGTATTTTTAGATCTAGTGTCTGAACCTACCCTGACACCTCTCTGAGGAGTGCCAAAGCACGAAACCATGGTCAGGGGTTTGGGGAGGGGTTCCTGACAGAGATATTTTAAGTGCTGGCGCTGGCTAAGCATTTATCATAAAGCTTGTAGAGGAATTGGCAATCCTCACTGTTTATAACTTACAAGCTTAAGAGATAGGGTCATGTGATCTATGAATTGATCTATGACTTTTATTTTGAGAAAGTACATAGACTTGTGGAATTTGCAGGAAAAGAAAAACTGCATTTATAACTTTAAAAAAAAAAAAAACAATTGCTAAGTGGAAATGATCCGTGGAAGTATTCAAATGAAGATACAGTAAAATTGAATTATATTTTGACTAATAGATAATATGTATATTTTAATTATAGTGTTGATTGTAGATTTAACATAGAAAATGTTCATTAGCTTTTAAGAAAAGCAATATCTATGTGCTTCAGAAACATTCCAATGAATTTAAAATTTAAGTTTTAAAATATATGTATGTGTATGCTTGAATGCACATACATATGTAGGTATAAATTATTAATGAAAATAAGTAATAGATTTAAATAAATCAAAGAATTTTAAAAGGCTGATTTTTTAAAATAAGAAATAAAAGTTATTTATAATTTTTAAGATTAGGAAAAAGATTATTTTCTAAAAATAAAATCAGATTAATTAATGAGAGTAGAATACAGTACGATAATGAGATATAAAACAAAGGAATTCGAGTTTAGATTTCCTTCATGAGATAAACTATAAACTACACGTACTCATTAATTAAAGATAGAGATAATGATTTAAATTCTTATATCCAGCATGGAGCAGTGAAAGGAAGAATCAGCTGAGCGAATGGACGGGAATACGAGTCAATCAATTTCTGGGATAATGTGAACCCGGTGCAAATTGAATCAAGAAAAGGACACTTGATTCTTGGAGTTTCACTTGTGCACACGGACTTATATGCGGATGCAGAATGTCGTCCACATTGCACAGGGACTTTAAGGGTGGAGAGCTGGCCTCCGAACATGTTAACAGCCAGCTAGCATATAGGGCATATTGATCTATAATATGATTTATGTACGCCTATAGGCTTAGGTATATATATATATAATGTAGATAGATGTACATATAATTTGTAACGTAGTTAGATCCTTTGATTCCTTTTGGAGGCCTTAAAGCAGGGCAAATTCCTAATGTCCACTCCATACGTTCTTATCATTACAGCTGTTATTACTATGTGGTTATTCATATAGTATACGAACATGGATGGGCTGCTCACCAATATGCATTAATGTGGCAAGTTTATTGGCTTTTTATCTCTGAGTTTAAGATCAAAAAACACCATGGTCTTTCTTCTCAGTTGCCTGATAAGGCAGAATGAATGTATATGTAAATGATAAATATTTTTCCAATAGATATATACAATCATGACAGACAAAAATAAATCATGGCCTTATTCCCAGGAGGCTGTAAAGTCACCAACCACGGCAGCGATTGGTGGCCGAAGGTGGAGGGTGCTAAAAATTCCCTGATTGTAAACCCAGGCTGCCATTTGATGACGACTTTTTATTTAGGAACTTAAACTGCTGATCACTTTCAAATGAAGGAAGATTGCAAGAATTAGAAGAACTAACTGTCTTATATTAAATGGGACATTATTGGACTTTGTGAAATTAGAAGAAAAGGTGAAGAGACAATTGATTCAAAATTGGACAGGTACTCTACTATAAAGGCACAAATATTAGAAATACAAGTGGAGTAGGATTCATTATAAATAAAAAGTGGAATAAGAATATTGTGGAGATTGATGGGGTATCAGACAGAGTGGCAAGATTCGTTATACAACTTAATAGCAGATACCAAATACACATGATTCAGGTTTATGTCCCAACAAGTTCTCATAGTGATGAAGTAGTAGAAGATTTTTATATGGATGTACAAAAGGCTTTTGATCAGAGTAAACAACATTTTAAAATTGTTATGGGAGACTTTAATGCTAGAAGTGATAAACAAATAAAAGATGAAAGTGCTATAGGTAATTTTGGTTATGGTAATAGAAATGAAAGATGTCATATACTTGTGGAGTTTGCAGAAAAAGAAAAACTTTATATTATGATTTTTTTTTTTGAAAAAAATGTTAAAAGGAAATGTACATGGAAGCATCCAAATGAAGGTACAGCAGAATTGGATATTTTGATTAACAGAAATTACATATTTCAAGATTGTAATGTTCTTAATAAATTTAACACAGGAAGTAATCATCAATTAGTAAGATGTAAGATACGTGTTAATATAAAACTAGAGAGACAAAAATTATTAAGGAAAACAATATTTACAGTTGATATTCCTAATCTTCAGAAATCCTCTAATGAATTTAAATTAGAACTTACAAATCAGTTTCAAACATTAGTAGATTTTGAACATGATTTGGATTTGAATGAAATTAATAAGAAAATAATTGATGCACTTTTAAAAACTGCAACAAAGATAGCTGTTAGAAAAAAGGAGCAATTGACCAATAAAATTTCTACTGTAACTAGAGAATTTATGAAAAAAAGAAGGAATATGAAGATATACAAAAATGATGCATTAAAAAGGATTGAATGCCTCGAATTCTATAAAATGGTGTGGAAAAGAATTGAAAATGATATAAGAAAGTATAATTGTGAATTTAACAAGGAAAGCTGTAGAAGAGAATAAAAGTCTCAAGAGTGTAAAACAACATTTTGTACTGTTGGGAAATTTATATCTGTAATAAGGAAAAAAGATGGAACTATTACTAAAAAGAGAGATGACATCATGAAATGGGTAAAAGACTTCTATCAAGAATTATATAGTAATAAAGAACAAGTACCTCCTATATCTATATCTTCAGAATTGCTCAGAATTTTAAATGAAGAAGTGAGACATGCAACTAAATTTATGAAGAAAGGGAAAGACTCCAAGTAATGATGGAATTATAATTGATATATTAAAAGAAGCAAGTAAAGAAATATAATTTTTTTTAGCAAAGTTATATACTAAATGTCTAAATGATAAAGATGTACCAGATGATTGGAAGAATGCAGTATTAATATTAATATTTAAAAAAGATAATAAAGAAGATATTAGAAATTACAGACCTATCAGCCTTTTATCAGTTTTATAGAAAATTTTTATCAAGATAATTATAACTCGTCTACAGAGAACATTGGTTTTCCACCAACCAAGAGAACAAGCTGTATTTAAAAGTGGTTCAGTAGATCATATCCAGGTATTGAGAGAAGTTATAGAAAGGTCAAATGAATGTGAATTACCATTATGCTTTGAATTTGTAGATTATGAAAAGGCATTTGATTCTATAAACATTTCTTCAGTGATTAAAGCATTGGATTATCAAGGTGTAGATCCAGGATATTGTCATACTTTAAAGAATATTTATAAAAATACAACAGCAACAATTAGATTACATAAAGATACTAGGAAAGTCAACATTGAGAAGGGTGTAAGACAGGGTGACTCCATATCCTCAAAACTTTTTACAGTTGTGCTGCAAGAAGTATTTTGTGGATTAGAATGGGAATCTAAAGGAGTGAAAGTAAATGGAGATTATTTAAGTCATTTAGATTTTGCAGATGATGTAGTTGTTTTTACAAATAATACTTCAGAGCTGCAGAAAATGTTGCAGGAGTTATCAGATGAAAGTAGGACTAAAGATAAATGTTAAAAAAACTAAAGTAATGTTTAATGGATTTTCTCAAAGTATGAAAATTAAGATTGATTATGATGAATTAGAAAAAGTCAACAGTTACAAATACTTTGGTCAGATTATTAATACAGATGGAAACATAATGGATGAAATTAATTATAGAATTAAACTTAGTTCGAGTACTTTTGGTAGAAATAGCTTGATACTAAAATGAAATATGGCTATGTGTTTGAAAAGGAAGGTTTTTAACAAATGTGTTTTACCAGTTCTTACTTATGGATCTGAGACTTGGACACTTAATAGAAGAGTAATACAGAGACTTTAAATATGGAGAGATGCATGTTAGAGTAACAAGAAGAGTTCAAAATAATATATGGGTAAGAGAACAAACAGGTGTTATTGACCTCATTGAAAAAATTAAAAGACTGAAGTGGAGTTGGGATGGACATATTGGTAGAATAGATGATAATAGATGGACAATTCAAATTTAAACTGAATTCCAAGAGATTGTAAAAGAACCAGAAAAAGACCACATGTGAGATGGATGGATGAAATAAGAAAGTGTGCAGGGGTGATGTGCAGAACAAAAGCTAAAGATCAGACATGGTTTGAACTTGGAGAGATCTTCATCATGCAGTGGATTGATAATGGTTGTTGATGGTGATGATGATTTATTATTAAATTGCATTTAATCTCAACCTAATAGATTTGTGTCATTACTGGGGAATTATTATCATTAAATAAGTCTAGAATGGTTAAGTTCACAGACAAGGTGTCCAACAGTATATAAAGCCTGGACATAGCATTGGTGCAGCCATCAGAATGAGCTTAATAAAAGAATAATTGATATTAGTAGTTTTTAGAGGGAAAAAAGATAGCAATTCACCAGTAAATTTTCTGTTGAGATGAGGGCAATATATAAAGAAAATATTTTAAATGACCCATTTAAAAAACTTTAATATCTTGAATTATGTAAAATGCTATGAAATAGCAGGGAAGCTATAGAAGAAAATTAAAATCTCAAAAGAATATTGAAAAAAAAATTGTTTCAGTAATTTCTTTTAAAAGGATGACATTATAAATAGCTTTTATGGTTTTGACATCATTTGAAATGTCCAAGTATTTTAAATGAAGAGATGGGACACATTAAATCTATGAAGAATAGAAAAGTGTCAGAATGATGTAATAATTATTAATATCATAATAAAAAAGAAGTGAACAAATAGAATAATTGTTTTCAAAGCTATATACTAAAGTGAAGATAAACTAAATGATTGGAAGAATGCAATGGTGATATTCAGGAAAAAGAAAAAGAAAAATATTAGGAATTAGAGCTAACAGTCATTTGTCTATTTTATACTAGACCTTTATTATGTTCATTACAAATAATTTTGAACTCAATCAAAAGAACAATTTGGACTAAAAGGTGATTGTCAAAAGTTATAGATATGATGAATGAATATGAGTTGCGAATATTCTTTGCATTTATAAATTATAAAAAAAAAAAAATTAAATTCTATAAGTATTTAGTTTTGGAACATTGAAACATAGATCTAGTATATTATCAAATTGATCACACTATATTGTGGTTTTAAGATGATTAGCGCATAATAGGGTAGTATCATATTTCCGAAAACTTTTTATAGAAATATTTTGTAGATTAAAATTAGAAACTAAAGAAATAAAAATAGAGATTAATTGGGTCACTAGATTTGACAGATGATGTGGTTGATTTTGCAAATAATAATTCAAATAATGTTTTGCAAAAATTATCAACTGAAAATAAGAATCTAGGACAAACGATATGTATTGAAAAGACTAAAATAATGTTCAATGACTTTTGAAAAAAAAAGATTGATATTAATGAATTAGAAATTAATAATTATCAATACATTAATGGGATTATTAATACTGATTCTAATGTAATGGTAAAATTAATAAGAGAATTAAATTTTGGTGTAATGCTTTTTATAAAAATAGCTTAATATTAAAAGGAAATATGTCTTTGTGCTTAGAAATAAAAAGTTCTAATTAACATGTTTTAACAACTTTAACAGATTTTAGATTTGGACACTTAATAGAAAAATAATGTAGTCTTAAAGACTACACAGTAAATTTAGAGAAATGTATATTAACAAGGAGAGATAAGAGAGCAAAATATGAGTATGAAAACAAAACAAATAAATATTACTGACATTATTGAAAGAATTAATAATATGAAATGAAAGGGTTGGATATGTTGCTAGAAGAGATGACAATAAATGAGGGGTTAAAGTTTTAAATTAGATTCCAAAAGATTTTAAAAGACCTAGAAAGAGGCCATGATTGTGTGCGAATGTTTTAAAGAAGTTTGTTGGAATCATGTGAAAAAGAGAAGTTATGAATCAGAAAACTGGATTAAACTGGAAAGACTTGATAACAGTTATTAATGATGGTGATTATATCAGTTAACATTTAAGATAATTTTTTAAAATCTTTTCTATACTGAGTTTTTTTTTTTTTTGGAGTTTTTTAATATATAAAGTGAACACATTCTGTATCTTTCCGTATTTTCAGCCCAGCTTTAATTACACACCAGTAAGAATAGTTAGATGAATCTAAATTTGTTTTAAAATAAAACAATTGATAGACTAAATAAAAAAAAATTTCATTCTAATATAATTTTATACTCAATTTGATGATTATATATATATAATACAAAATACATTAAATTATATAATAATAAAACCTCAGCAAAAAATTAACAAAAGAAGTGAAAGTAAATTATTGCAATCACTAATTTATATATATCATCAAAGTTTTATAAATATATACAAAATAAAATTATAAAAAGCCTACAAGAAGACCACAGGTGACATGGATAAATAAAATAAGGAAGTTTATTGATGTATAAAAGATAGGCTATAAAATGATGAAACTGAATTAATCTTGAAGATGTCAACTTATGTAATTGGAAAAAATGTGGAAGTGAGATTTATTGGATCACTTGACTTGTCTGGGGTTTATTAGACTATTCGAGGTCTCTTAATAATTGCTTTATGTTTATTACACATTACTTTACAATGCAATTATAGTAGCATGTGATGAAAGTGCTTGTTGTTTGGAAAGTTTGTTCTTGAAATAATGAAATTATTTTAGTAGTATTTAGGCTTGCCAATTGTCTGTTTCTAACTGATGAATGTATTTTATTTTTGATGGTATGCAATAGGATTTCTGAATATTTTCTATAAGGAAGGTCATTCTGTTTAGAATTCCATTGAAGAGTTTTTTTCAATTGCCTTTACCAGAATATTTTTTTCGTTTGCTCTTTTTTTCTTTCTTACTATTTGGAATATTTATCCAACTACATCTGAGACGAAAATGTAGTGGCTCTGAGTATCATCATATGGTATAGTTGATTTCTAATTTGACCATGGAGTTGTCATTTATAGTATTGAAGAAATTTTTAGGTTTATCAACTCTGCCACATTGAAGGGAGATCCAATTTTGGTTAGTCTATTACTATAGAATTGTCTATAGTTGTCTAAAGGTGTTAGAATGCCTATGAATATCAGAGTTTCAGTGCCATTTTATTAATCTATTATATTGTGTTGTTGTTGATTTCTTGGAACATTGGTGTGATTTTTTTTTTTTTTTACAATTTCAATCTGAGCATCTTTTAATGAGGTAATCTCTGGATTTTTAATTAAAGCATCTGAGGGGAAATGCTTGTAAATGTGATGATGAGGTGCGAGCTATCTGTAGAATGTAGATAGGTGTATCATAGTAATGGATGTTTATTATAAAATGATATCAAATATAGAAGTACTCATTAAGACAGATACTATAGCTCTTCTTTCTAGATTTACGAAATTATTGATTTTTCCAGATTTAATATTATTCGCAGATCATGATTTGTGAAATTGACATTAATTTATTGTCATAGTTTTGTTTATTTGTATCTCTGTAGTATATACATTTTGTATTTAAGAAATAAATATTTTTGGAATATTTGCTTTTTGCATAGAATTGTCGAATTTGACAACTAAATATAAATTTTAAATGAGCTAATATTTTCTATAACAATTCCCATAATCTTTTATCTGTTATAAATTGATAAAACTCTTCCTGAAAAATTTCACGAAAGCAAGACTTTTATCGATGACAGCTAAGATAAGAATTTCATCTTATTTAAATTTCAGAAAAGATGAATTAAACTTGTCATTAATTAAAAAAAAAAATTCCAATGAGTTAATTTTTATCAGTAACATTTTGATTTACATTATTCCATTTTTGTTAAAATTAAAAATTTATGAAATATACTTAATAAAGAAAAATATTTCTAAAATAGTTTTGGCAATTTGTTGAGCTTTATTAGATAATAGAGAATTCTTATTGGAGCAATTAATTTACCTGGAATCTGTTTCCATTGTTCTTGGTTTAGTATAAGCATTAGAATGTTATTTCTGTTTCTAAAGGCAAATGAGCATTAACAAAGATTTCATTGGATTTGTCCATCATTCTAGAGATATCTAGAAATTTTAGAAAAAAATCTAAAGACTGTATGGTTTATATATATATCTTAACTAACTTTCCAAAGAGTTTTACCTGATAGTAGAAGTATTCCTCTATCAACAAGCAGTTCTTGGAAAATTAACATTTGGGGTAACAGATGATTTTAAATTATTTTGTTTTGTACGTCCTATTATTCATTTTTATTTTTAAGTTTTGGTTTGAAATACTGAGCAAGGAAATGAGACTATTTTCTATTTTGATTTGATTGTAATTCTTTGGCAGAAAGAATCTCAAAAGTCAAATGCTGTTCCAAGAAAACAATGTTTAATATTTTTCCTTTATAAAATGTCATATTCTTACTTTTTTTTTTTTTTTTGCTTTTCTCCATACTTGCTATAGAAAATATCTGGTTGGTTCTTTTAAATAAGTTTATTGAAAGATTAACAAAACTTTACTGGAAAAAAAAATTATAATATTGATATCCAAAACACTAAATTGCTTTGGCACATAATCATCTTCAAGATTTACTCATTTATCTCATCGCTGTATCAACACTTTAAATTGCTTTGGCACATAATCATCTTCAAGATTTACTCATTTATCTCATCGCTGTATCAACACTTTAAGTGAAATTAAGAGTTTCAACTGTGATAAGCAAAGAATAACCATGTTATTCATAAAAAAAAATATCAACTTTCTGTTTTGTCTGTATCATCATCATCATCATTATCAACCATTATCAATCCACTGCGGGATGAAGGTCTCTCCAAGTTTAATCCATCTTCTTCGATCTTTAGCTTCTCTTCTCCACATCACCCCTGCACACTTTCTTATTTCATCCATCCATCTCACATGTGGTCGCTTTCTGGGTCTTTTACAATCTCTTGGAATCCAGCTTAAAATTTCAATTGTCCATCTATTATCATCTCTTCTAGGAATATGTCCAGCCCAACTCCACTTCAATCTTTTAATTTTTTCAATGAGGTCAGTAACACCTGTTTGTTCTCTTACCCATACATTGCATTTTCGATCTCTTCTTGTTACTCCCAACATACATCTCTTCATACTTCTTTGAGTGGTCTGAAGTCTCTGTATTGCTCTTCTATTGAATGTCTAAGTCTCAGATCCATAAGTAAGAACTGGTAAAACACATTTGTTAAAAATCTTCCTTTTCAAACACATAGGCATATTTCCTTTTAGTATCAAGTTATTTCTACCAAAAGCACTCCAACTAAGTTTAATTCTATGATTAATTTCTTCCATTATGTTTCCATCTGTATTAATAATCTGACCAAGGTATTTGTAACTGTTAACTTCTTCTAATTCATCATAATCAATCTTTATTTTCATATTTTGAGCAAATCGATTAAACATTACTTTAGTCTTTTTAACATTTATCTTTAGTCCTACTTTCATGTGATAACTCCTGCAACATTTCCTGCAGCTCTGAAGCATTATTTGCAAAAACAACTACATCATCTGCGAAATCTAAATGACTTAAATAATCTCCATTTACTTTCACTCCTTTAGTTTCCCATTTTAATCCACAAAATACTTCTTGCAGCACTGCTGTAAAAAGTTTTGGAGATATGGAGTCACCTTGTCTTACACCTTTCTCAATGTTGACTTTCCCACTATCATTATGTAATCTAATTGTTGCTGTTGCATTTTTATAAATATTCTTTAAAATATGACAATATCCTGGATCTATACCTTGATGATCCAATGCTTTAATCACTGAAGAAATGTTTATAGAATCAAATGCCTTTTCATAATCTACAAGTCCAAAACATAATGACAACTCATATTCATTTGTCCTTTCTATAACTTCTCTCAATATCTGAATATGATCTACTGTACTAAAACCACTTTTAAATCCAGCTTGTTCTCTTGGTTGGTGGAAATCCAATGTTCTCTGTAGACGAGTTGTAATTATCTTGGTAAAAATTTTATATAAAACTAATAAAAGGCTGATAGGTCTGTAATTTCTAATATCTTCTTTATCACCTTTTTTAAATATTAATATTATTACTGCATTCTTCCAATCATCTGGTACATCTTTATCATTTAGACATTTAGTATATAACTTTGCTAAAAAAAATTTCTGTTTCTTCACCTGCTTCTTTTAATATATCAATTATAATTCCATTATTACCTGGAGCCTTTCCTTTCTTCATACATTTAATTGCATTTCTCACTTCTTCATTTAAAATTCTGGGCAATTCGGAAGATGTAATAGATATAGGAGGTACTTGTTCTTTATTACTATATAATTCTTGATAAAAATTTTCTACCAATTTCATGATGTCATCTCTCTTTTTAGTAATAATTCCATCTTTTTTTCTTATTGCAGATATAAATTTCCTACCAATACCAAAATGTTGTTTTACATTCTTAAGACTTTTATTTTCTTCTACAGCTTTTCTTGCTAGTTCATAGTTATACTTTCTTATATCATTTTCAACTCTTTTCCGCACCATTTTACAAAATTTGAGATATTCAATTCTTTTTAATGCATCATTTTTGTATATCTTCATATTTCTTCTTTTCTTCATAAATTCTCTAGTCTCAGTAGAAATTTTATTGGTCAATTGCTGCTTTTTTCTACCAGCTATCTTTCTTGCAGTTTTTAAAAGTATATCAGTTATTTTCATATTAATTTCATTCAAATCTGAATCATGTTCAAAATTTTGTCTGTATAGACATCCTTATATATATATATCCTGAATCTTTTAGTCAATTTCAGTTTCTGACAAATAATGTTACTTTCAATTGATATTTACTCATATTTTACCATCACATCATTCCTCTAACATGTAAATACCAACATGCTTCTAATCCTGTTAATGAAGTGGGTTTGTATATTTCTTTAGCACTATTAAGATATTTTGTGAAGTTTTGATTGGAATGTGAAGAAGGAATTTATTAAATAACATATATAAATAAGACATTTATTTTATATAGCATTATGTTTTCATAAACTGTAATATTAATAAGCCTATAAGCTGATGCACATGCACTTTGTAGATTTAACTATAAATGAATACTTTTACTTTCCTAACACAAGATAAAGTCTTTGTGAAAATATACAATGAATCCACCTATTTTTTCGACCCAAATGTTTATGTATGGGCAAATCTTAAGTATTTGGAAATGAGAGCATGAAGATGTCTTATTTACATGTTTAATTTAATAAGAATGATGTATGGTAAATTCTAGAAATTTTGCAAGCATTATTCATTCAGGCATAGTAAAAAGTAATTTAAAGTGATCGATTAATATCTTCACACTCCCATTTCCAAATACTTAAGATTTGCCCATACATAAACATTTGGGTCAAAGAGATAGATGACCCATTCTATCTTTTCACAAAGACTTTATCTTGTGTTTAGAAAGTGAAGGTATTCATTTATATAGTTAAATCTACAAAGTGCACGTACATTAGCTTATTGGCTTATTAATATTACAGTTTATAAAATTATAGTGCTATATAAAATAAATGTATTATTTACATATGTTTAATTAATAATAATGTCGTATCATAAATTCTAGAAATTTCGCAAGCATCATTCATTCAGGCATAGTAAAAAGTAATTTAAAGTGATCAATTAACATCTTCACGCTCTCATTTCCAAATACTTAAGATTTGCCCATTCATAAACATTTGAGTCAAAAAGATAGATGGATTCATTCTATCTTTTCACAAAGACTTTATCTTGTGTTGGAAAGTGAGAGTATTTATTTATAGTTAAATCTACAAAGTGCATGTGCATTAGCTTATAAATAACTTATAGTTTTTGCACAAATTTTATATGTTTATGTTTATTTTTTAAAAAGTTGTTAAGTTTGGAGTTTAGCACTTTTCTCTGAATAGATATATAGCAGCATCTGACATTAAAATAGAGGATTATTTGTTTTTATAAATAAAATGCATTCTCTTTGAAATTTATCATCTTACTCTGATCTGTTGTCCATTTTAAACATACTTTAATAAGTTATAATTTAGCAATTTCTTGTTTTTCATTTGAATATCAGTTATCTTAAAGCCTATTTTTTATTAATGAACTGATAAACCTTGATAGTCTAATATTGTCAAACAATTTTACTTACTCTACACATATAATTCTCTTCATAACTGATACCAACAAATATTCTCTGGATGTCTGGGAACTGTAATGCAGAGATCATTTAACATTTTTACTTGCAAGTTCATTGTCATTTTTATTATTCAAACTTTTAAATCTAATTTGAAAACTTTATAGAAATGGGTGGATGTAGTATCTGCTTAATTGCTTTTTATTGATTTAATATCTATAAAGATAACTCAATGAAAGCATATTGCCATGATTAATCAATTGGATATTATATCTAAGTGCTAACGCTTATCATTGTTAGTGGACATTTGTTTTTCCTTATATTTAGAATTATATCATAAGGCATGGAATTAAGTCTATGGAGAAGAAAAAAGTTCCAGGAAGTAATAGAATTCTTATTGATATTCTAAAAAAAAAACAAGTGAAGAAATAATTAATGGTGGTATTGTATGAAATAATTTTAAAAAATGAAGTAGTAATATTAATATTTAAGAAAGTGAAAAGATAATATACATTAGACTTATCAATCTTTTATCAGTTTTATATGAGGTCTTTTCCAAAATAATTCTTTAGTGAAATTTGAATTCAAATCAATGAAAAGAACAAACTGAATTTAAGAATGGTTTTGGCATAAACCAATAAGAAAAGTTATTGAAAGAACTAATGGTATATAAAGATTATGAAAAGGCAATTGATTCTATAAACATTTCTGCAGTGATTATATCACCTATTAATAAAGCTATAGACTGAAGATAAAAATGTAGCAAAGTGACTACATTATATTGTGACAATAGAAAATTTGCATTGATAAGGATGTTCGGTAAGATGATTCTATATCTCCAAAACATTTTACAAGAAGTATTTTGTGGATTACAATGGACTCTAAAAGAATAAAAGTAAATGAAATTGCAAATAATGCTTCAAAGTTTCAGGCAATATTATAAGAGATATCAGATAAAAGTTAATGAAATGCTAAAAAGAATAATGTTCACTGGTTTGGGGGGAGGGGGGATTAATAATCATGACATAAAAAAAGTTAGCAAATACAAATATTTGGGTCAGAATATTCATACAAATGAAAATATATTGGATCAAATTAATGATAAAATTAAAACTTAGATGGAGTGATTTTGTTGAAATAACCTAATATTAAAAAGAAATATGACTATATGTTTGAAAAGAAAAACCTGTTTTGATTTTCTTACATATGAATTAGAGACTTGAAAGCTTAACTATTTTGAGACATGAAAGCTTAACTAAAGTACAATAGAAAGATTTCTGACCAGGGCTTGGGTAAAAGAACAATCAGGTATCATTGTCATCAGTAAAAGAATTAAAAAAATGATAACAGATAAATAGTTGAAGTTTTTTAACTAGATCAAAGAAATTGTAACAGACTTTAAAAGAAACCATGTGTGAGATGGATAAAAAGTTGGTTGAAATAATTTGGAGAAAAGTTATAGATTAGAGAAATCAGATTAAACTTAAGGAGACTTTTTTTCTGCAATGGACTAATAATAGTTGAAAATGATAATGATAATATAATAAAATGCTAATGAGATTTGACCTTTAAAATACTTTACAAAATTAAGTTTTAATTTTTTAAAAGCCAATGTTAGACAGGTACAATTATTGATCATATGCAGATATCAAATACATATTAAATATTGGTTGTGAATTTACTTATTTTAAGAATGGAATTTGTATATGAATATATATAAACAAAAATAAATATATAGAATTTAATATAAGTTATCTGCCCAAAAGCAGTATTGAGTAACTATCAACATTTGATCATTATTAATGATAGTTTGCCATTTCTCTATTATCCCTTCTCTCTCTCTTTTGTTATATATATATATTGTAACTATATGTTTTGGCTCATGGTAGTAAATTTTATTCAAGGATCCAGTGTGTAAAATTTTAAATTTTAAAATTGTAATAATTTATAAATTATTGAAAAGTAGTGTGTAACTATCAGTTATATATATATTGAAATGCTTATTGGATTATAGAGTTTTCAGTCAAGCAAAAGCTCACTAAGTAATATCTTAAAGGTGATGATAATCTTGACTGTGAGACACTGGAAAGTCTGATAGAGTGAATATAAATCATAAACATTTTATCACAGGTTCCAGTGGCAGCTATTTCCATATAATATTTTAATAGTTAAACTAATTTGGAAGCATGAAAATATGTAATACTTTATTAGTATTATTAAACAGTAGTTAAAAATAAACAACAAAACCAATTTATAAATCTTCTAAATTTTATTTATAAACGATCTTTAAATACCTTGTATTTTAATTTAAATTGAAATAACAGTCTGGACTTCTATCACTAAAGGGATTAAAACATTAATTTATGTACATTTACTGTGATTGGATCATTTAGGACCAATGAGTAGTAAGACAAATAATAAAGGCTAGAACAAATTTGTAATCTGGGGAGAATACTTTGAAAAAAATCGGAATAAGACGTAATTCTCCACGTATAAAAAAATAGTCAAAGTAATAAGCTGAAAATAGTAAATTTGAAAATTATTTTGAAGAAAATTTCAGGATTATATAAAATTAAATATGTTGGAGTAGAAAATTAATAGCTCTGTATCATTTCTCACTACTTTCTATTGACCGTATAATTTTTGATTTTCGCATGCTGAAGAGATCAGAATGACCCTCATTATTACTACTATTGGGAGAAATATTTGCCTAAGTATGGACTATTTGAAAGAAAGAACCAGAACAGAAAACGTAAGCAATTATTATTGTTTTATTTATTTTAATAAATGGCTAGAACTAATAATAACACTAAAATTATTGAGATACAAGAGGAAAAGGATTAAAGTAATTTTGATTTTCGCGCCGCCATAAGCATTAATCTGAAAAACATATTTATTGTTCAAACTATTTTCTCCGTGAAAATAATTCAAAATTCTTTTGAAGGAAATTTTTAGAAGAGATATTAAATAAATTGAACATTCGATTGTAAATCATATAAAGTAATTTGTTCTGAAGAAAAAAATGCCTAAATTATTTCATATTTTCATTGTGAAGAGGCATCGTCTGCTTTAATATTTCACTGCTAATGGTTTAGTTGTTGAAATAGAAAATGATAAATTATTAATGTCAAGTATATTTTATTGACAATTGCTAAATAGTAAATTAATTCTACTAACATTATTAAATGCGTATTGTATAATGGAAGTGAATAAATAAGTATTTATTTAATTTTCTTGATTATGTAAAATGTAAAGTAATGATATTCTCAGCTGCTCTAAAATCATCTAAAATTATAATAGAGATCTTTGCGCAGATAGAAAAGCAGGATAAACCAACAAATAATTTTCAGTCTGTTCAATGGTCTTACTCTCAAATTGCAAGATATTATATCACTAGTATGACATCAAATATATTAATCAATCTAGGATTTTTTAAAAAAATGTGTTTATAAATCTTGATAAACCTAGTTTAATGGTATTGCCTTTGAAAAATGTTTTAGATATTACCTCATTATGCCTCATTATGTTTACATTATTATAGAAACTAATAAAAGATTTTCGTGCCTTTAATGTTTTAAGTATTATCTGAATATGCTATTAGGAAACAGGATAGTCAACATATATATTTCCTTAGGAATAGTTGCTTATAATATCTGTCTTCTTATTATTTTGCTCATAAGATCAGATCAAACTTTGATGACTATGATAAAATCTAATAGAAAAGAACGTTTGTTCATCATTGTTATTGACATATATAATATTGTAATTTTTTTTTTTCTTACTCATGTGTTATTCAAGGATCAGGTTTTTATTATTATTATTATTATTATTATTATTATTATTATTATTATTATTATTATTATTATTATTATTATTATTATTATTATTATTATTATTATTATTATTATTATTATTATTATTATTATTATTATTATTATTATTATTATTATTTTTTATTTTATTTTATTATTATTATTATTATTATTATTATTATTATTATTATTATTATTATTATTATTATTATTATTATTATTATTATTATTATTATTATTATTATTATTATTATTATTATTATTATTATTATTATTATTATTATTATTATATATTTTGTGATGCTATAAAATGTAATTAGTAAGGGTATAGAGATGCCCAAAAAGATATACATCTATCACATATATTTTATATTATCTGATCAAGGGAAACATAACAGTAAATATTATTTATTGGGGAGAAGGGAGAAATATTTATCTCTCACACTGCTAAAATAAATGTTAATATTATATTGAAAGGGGAATAAACAGAGCCTCACTTGCCAGAATTATACACTTCATAACATAATTGTTCTACTATAGGAAATAATTTAATAAACCCTTTTCATTTCTTAATATAGCCTATGAATTAAAATGTCCATTTTAAATATCAAATGTAGGTTGATCCATCATTACATGTACATGGCTTGCTATAACAAGGGTATAATAATAATTTTAAAATAGTTAAGGGTTGTTTTACTGATATATTGATGGTTAATTTATCAAACATTAACAGTTTATGCATTGTAAAATGGAATATTTATGTTTCCACTTTTATTATTAGTGTTGTTTTACCTTGCTATTGTATTGATTAGAATTTGTAATAGCTTTTAGCTGATGAGTTTGTGCTAAATATAAGAACATCAGATATAATAATATCAATATTGTGCATGGGATGAGGGAGAATATCCCAATTGCTGATTAAATGAAAAGATGGTATTGTTGAGGCTAGTTAAGAGTTATTGCTTAGAGCATAGTTAATTCCCAAGAGGGGATGATCCCATGGTCTGAATTCTATTTTGCGTGATGAGGCACTGCCTGCACTTTTATACCAATGAAGGTATTAGAATTGGCCATTT
Source organism: Epiperipatus broadwayi (assembly GCA_028023455.1). NCBI lineage: Eukaryota > Metazoa > Onychophora > Udeonychophora > Euonychophora > Peripatidae > Epiperipatus > Epiperipatus broadwayi. The sequence continues at coordinate 15,304,015 of JAQFVV010000013.1, forward strand.
TAGTATACAACTTTCATGTTATTTTTAGTATACAATGTTCATGTTGTTTGTTTAGTATACAACTTTCATGTTGAATGTTTTCTTATGCCACTATCATGTTGTGTTATAGAGCCTTCTTTTATTGTTAAGTCCTCATGAAGTTTTAGAGTTAGTTTTCCACCGGGTATGGTGAAGCTTAACATTTCAAAATCCAATAGCAAGGATAAAATAAGTTAGATTATGGGACACTGGTATACCCATAGTGTCTGTCTAATTGGGATAGTGTCTTGATGATGATGTGTGTAATCATCATCAGTTTATAACAAACCGACCAAACTTAAGTGCTTGTAGAACTTCTACATAAAATAGCAAGGGGTGTACATGGACAATGTGGATGTATCTTTATCAAGTTGTGATTCGCTGATGGATCAGTAAAATCATTTAATTATTAAATGATTAGATTGTGGACATAGGCAATATTTTTGTGTTATATATGTATTTTAACTTATGATGTCTGTCCCACATCAATATAGTGAATCTTTTACAGTAAATAATGATAAATTATTAATAGTATTGCATATGGTAATTGCCCTTATCATATTTTAATAAATTAAATAGCTCCAATTGGAGATATTAAGTTAAAACTCCATTAATAGATTTAAAAGATTGCTTATCCCAAAGATTTATATACATTTTATTTTGTAATGTAAATAGTAGGATAATTCCACTAAGGTAACTATCTTATTCTATAAGATGGAGTAATATTTAAAATATAGCTCACAATAATAGGGATATGAGGAATATTATTATTAGTTTGTCATTATACGTGTATAGTTAAGGGGATATCAAGTAATCCCCATCCCTGATTGTAGTAATGAAAGAATCTTGTTTCATGTAATGTATCTAACTAAAATGTAAATACTATAAATAAATCTTATGTTAAACATTTACTTAATTGTTAGTAGTCTTGTTGCTAATTAACATACACACCCAGTATTATTGTTATCGACATGTCCAATGAATATATTGAAATCATCATCGATCAAGAGTGTATAAGTTATTATATGTTGGTATATCAGAGTAAATTTTGCTAAGCCCTATCACTTATAAGTATCTTTAGGGCCTCATTATTTAATAAACAAAATATTGTTAACCTAAGGTATATATTATCTTAAGTGATGTACTAAAGATTAAACACTTAATATTGGTTTAATCAGTTTATTTGGACCTGTAGATTTATCATTCACTGATCTTGATCACATTGTTACTACTTACTGAAGAGAAAGAAGTTAGTAAGTTATTGTTTAGCAAGTGAAATTATTCCTACATATGAAAGCTTACAGTTTATAATAATTAAGGAATTTATAAAGTTTCTCTGAAATTACTAGAAATGTTTGTTAATTTAATTTTATATTAAGAACCATTTTGTGCAGTATATTTGGGTAGTAGTAAAATCCCTCTCACTGACCCAAGTATATTTTGTATAATAATCTTTAAGTAATATGAACCCTGAGAAGAATAAATTATATTAATTTGAAATGTAGAATCTGAGTTTATGGTAGATTTTAAATTTAGTTGTGTATTATAGTTGGATCGAAGTTATGTACAGTCATGGTTTTGTAAAGGTCAACCAAATTTTAAAATATCAATTGCTTCTTTATCTGAAATATTTATAGCTTGTTTTGACTTTATAGTGAATATTCTGGTTTTGCTGAGCTTGAAATCCGTATTTGACTTAGTTGTTTCATTATCATTTAATTCAATATCAAATTTAGAGTTCTGGATATCATCTGTCATTTCAATTTTCCTTTACTCTCCTTTCATCCTAATTCTTTATCCTAATTAACTCACCCTTCAATAGCTCTTACTCCATTATCATCTTAATCATCCATTAACTTTTATTCTACCATCATCTTAATCATTCATTATTCTGATACATCTTCATTCTTTGTCTCTTCATTCTCAGACTTATTTCATTTTATTATTTAACTTCTATTTATTTACCTCATCCATTCCATCATCTATATCCTAATTTCCTTATTGCTTAATTTGTATTTTAACTTCATATTCAGTCCATCGAACTAATCATTATTTATTTATTAGTTTGATAAAGATTAAGTTCATTTCACAATCTTTTGTTTGTTGACTTATTTGTGGATTTTGAGGCTGGGTTGACCAGAAGTTATTACTCACCTTGTAATCTTCTCTAAGTATAGTTTCATGTGAGCTTGGCCAATAAGGAAATCTTCTCCTTGGTTTAACATATTTTTTTTAGGTGTATATTCTGGGACTCAGTTAGGTTGAGTGTTGAAGCAGATAGGTTAGAAGGTATACACTAGATTAATATAGACAAAGGTTACATTGGAATTAAACGCCTAAAAACTTGCATAGTATTTCTTTTATGAGTACGGTATCTGATGGGGAGGGTTACAATATATATATGCACGTAAATAATTTTTACTATTGCTTGAATATATGTGTAGGATTATAATCATATCACAGAACATTCACACTCTACTATATTACTCAGAATTATTTTGCAGGCAGATTCATATCGAATTATTTTTAATAAGACCTGCAAATACAATTTTAACTTTATTTATCAATGGCCATTCATTTCAGATATCAATATTGATAAATAAAAAGTAAAAATTGTAATTGCAAGTTTATATGTTATAAGACTGCCTGAAAAATAATTATGAGCAACATATTAGAATGAAAATGTTATGTGATATGATTATGCATATATAATATATACATCTCTTTCACTAGAAGCCAAGACTAAATTATATTAAGTTCACACTACTGTTTTTTTTTATCATATCAATGCCATCAAAAATTATTAGGATAAAAATTTAAAGATAAAAATTTGCAAATAAAAATGAAATAAAAAGTAGAAAAATTTTCTACCATTATATTTCACTATCTCTATTAAAAGACAGTATATTCTGTCTTACAAATTTATAAAATGATTAAAAAATACATTTTCCTTGTAAATTTTTTAATGCCTGAAATAAGACTTGATTGAAACTTAATAAGTCATTATTAATAGTCATGAACTTACAAGTACTTTATTATAAGATTCTAGGTGCTCTTCGATGCACACGGTACTGTAAAATATCTAACACCATCTAAAAACAGTGTTTGTTTCTTTAAAAAAATGAACCAAAAAAAAAATAAAAAAAACGTGTGAAAAAAAAAACTTTCGTTTACCGTAAGTAATCTTATGCAAAGAAACCTACGGACAGTTAGTCAATTTACAAACAAACCAACACCCCTAGACCATCTAAAAACAAAATATTTCTTTATTTAAAAAAAAAAAAAAAACCTCGGGTGGAATAAAAAAAAAACTTTGGTGGTTTACCATCGCCGACGGAAAAAAATTAAAAACCGATTGAAAAAAAAACTTTTACCGTAATATTATGTAATAAATAAAAACTTTGGTGGTTTACCATCGCCGACGAAAAAATAATAAAAACCGGTTGAAAAAAAAAAAAATCTTTTACCGTAATATTATGTAAACAAACAGATGGTCCGTGAATTGGGTGAAAAAGAGTGCCATCAGACAGTATGGTTCAATATTCATACTATTACCCAAATTTAATACAGAATATTATTTTTTGAGGATACAAAGAACACAGTGACTAAGATTACAATTTAATATACATGTTAATATATACAAGTATAATATATATATATATATGAATCAATCACTATTCTAATTTATATAACCTGATCGCAGCTAATTAGAAATGTCCTTTCCTTACTAAGTCTATTCACTAATATTAATATATTAAAGACAGTATATTTATCTTTATTATCATCACTGTCCTTTAAGCCTGGTTGCCCCTAAGGTGTTTAAAATAATATCAGGGTGATCTGTTATGATACTAGTCAGCTTATTGACCATCAGGAACCAAGATTCTAGGAATAAGATTTCCCGCTGGCTTCTGCTGCTTCACTCTTGCGCACAATTGCCTTAAAGATGATGAGGAAGAGTACATGTTGATTTTTTCCACTGTTTATATATTTTCAGTCCTTTTGTTTTCTGCAATAATTAAATTCATTTGGAGAAAATCTGGGTGGTAGGTGTATTATCAGTTTAATCTTGCCTCTGTAAATTTAATATTTTATCTTATACCAATTAAACTTCCTCTGTTATCTGATTATTTATTTTTTCTTTCTGTTAATAATTACTGTACATAATACGTTTTAATTAAATATAGCAATTTAATCAATCTGACTACGTCTATTTATTTATCTATTTTATTTATCCTTTCTGTAAATTAAATTCATAACTTATTAAAATACATATATTTCAAGATCAACCAATAGATAGAGCAGCACATGCAAAGAACATTAACTTTTCTTTCTATTTAGTTTGACCTTTAAAAAATTCAACTAATTTAAAACTTATCTATCGATATTGTTTGATCCCCAATGTTTCAACTCTCCAACATATATATATTGTATTTTTACGAACCTTAATCATGAATGTAAAATATTACTGCAATCAAAAAACAATTTTTATAACCCCTCCCCCCAAAAAAAAAAATCATAACAAATATTGAAATTCAGTGAATCAAACTTAAAAAACAAAAATTCACGTATTCCATCTGTAAATACTCATTTCGTACTTATCTATTTTGAATAGTATTTCAGAGTTTATAATTATTTTTACCCTTAATTTTATATCTGTTCATTTTTTATAAGCCTTGGAGTTGTTTTTTTTACAAAAATTATTTTTTATCAGAAAATTTGATTTAAAAAAATAAAAGTCACATTTTCAAGTGATTCAAATTTGAAAAATATTGTTTAGCTCCTAAAATTAAAAGTCTGGTAAAAACAACACAAACTCAAGTTTCACTAAAGTAAGCAATATTTAAACTTAAATTTTCTAAAAATGTTAAATATTATTTATTCATAGCGTATTGTTTTTATTCAAAAATTGACTAGCGCATAAGTTTTTTGGTATATGTGAACTCATAGATGAAAGAATTAGCTCATGGACTGTAAAACATTGGTCATCTCTGAACTAGATTTATTCTCCCAAAAGCTAGTTGACTGAAGCTTAACCCTAAAGTCAGTTCCACGAATCTCAATTTCATTACTTCAAATCCTATGCTAGATTGTCATTGGTCAGGCTAACAGTAACTCAAGAAAATAGAATAATACCACTGGAAACATTGTTTTATAGTAACTTGTCTGATATTACTAATAATTGAATATATTTAGAAAGATATAAAATTTGATTTACTTTTTAAAACATTTAGCAACTCTATTAGATCATAAAAATTATTTAACATACAATTACAATCAAAATGGCATTGTCACACACCTAAAATTAATATTATATTATCTTAGTTCTTTGAACCATATTTAATTGCATAAATCAATCAAAATAATGTTTTAGTTAAAAAAAAAATTTTTTTTTTAAATTTTGGTTACTTTTCATAGTGATCAAAAAAGAGTTTTGAAAAGCAAACAGAGCGGATTAAAAACCTGTAGTTTAGCTAAAAGAAGTTAAAACGAATGATATTATTGACAAAGTTCTAAGTAAAAAAAAATCCCTAATTAAAGTCTTGCAAAATTTCATTATTGAGTCAGAGATTGGTTCAAGAAAATAAAATTTATGTATGGTGTCAAAAAAAAGCTCTACACAAATAAAATAAAAGTATATTAACAATATAACACTAATATTAAAAAAATTCTCAAGATGGTTAGAGAATATCTTTCATATTTAAGAAAAATTATCATTAAAAATAAAATACTATATAAAAATCTGATAAATCTGCTGTTAACTAAAGACAAAAAGTATAAGCAATTAAAAAAGTCAATTACTGAGTGTTTATAGATTAAAAATATAAAGATTAATTTAACAACATTGAAAGTAATACCTCTATGAGTTTATCTTACAATAATTTGCATGCATTGGTATAATCTGCTGCAATTCCACAATGATGAATTCAATTCCTGGATTGCCACCCAATTCTACTTCAGAAATTTTGCATGGGAAGGCTATTCAATTATTTTTTATTTAATGTATTTTTAAAATTAAATTCACATCTGAGAAAGTCTTTAGTGGTTCTACATGTGACAATATTTAAGTCTAAGGAAAATAGATGAGGATTAGAGGCTTTTTTACTTTCTCTTATCTCATCTATCTACAATATTTTGAATTACACAATCTCTTTCAACACAAAAACATTTCTGATAAGGCTTGTATAATTAGCAATAGAATGTCATTCAAAAATGCATGAAATGATTAAATCACTTATTAAGTATAAAATAATATGTATATTGTAGATCAATAGAAGCCAATTTGCTTTTTGTGGGCATATCATACAAATTCCTTCAACAATGCACCTTTTATAAAATTGATAAAAGATTCAGCATTGTTTATTGACATACAACACAAATTAGCCCCTGATGCTCCCTACACAATATTATGTAATTTATGGAAATTTAGCATTGATATGATTACAAAATTATTTTTTCATCTTATAATCATTTTTCTCAATGCAAGCAAAATATCTGTACAAAATAATTATAATAAAATATATATTTTTTAAAAAATGGTTTAGGATAAGCTAACTAAATTGTCAATCATAATAATTAGTCACATATTAATGCTATTATAATCATCATGTTGATCTATTGTTATTAAATGTCCTACAAAAAAGTTGTAAAATGATTAATTTATTTAATTATTTTTTATTCTTAGAAAAAAATTATAATACATAGAGCCAATTATCACACACCATGCACAAAAGGAAACAGCTGGATAATAGTTTATATTAATGAGTTTTAACATAAAACTTAAAGCCTCTTTCATGTCAATCTTCACACATTGTTGTTATGCATAAAAATTAGACATTCTTGATGTTTACTCACCCATATCTACAGATTTTTCAAATTTTGATCACTTATTTATGAAAATGTTTTAGACTCTATAGACCACTCGTTTTCAAAATGATCGATATTAACTCCCAGGTGTCGATTCCACTTTCAGGGATCTATGCCAGCGACAAAAAAATTTGGGGGTCCACCCATTGGAATCATTATTTCAGGTGTTTTGTAAACTTTTAAGTAGTTATTTTAAATTTGAAATAATAATTATATGAATAGGTATAACAGTTTTGGATTTTATTGTAACTCTTACAAATCACAAAAATTACAATATAGCTTCTAAAAATAAAGATAATAGTAGTTTTTAAAATGTTTTTTATTAAAAATTATAATTTTTGAATTATCATGGTATTTCTTGCTGATATTTAAACTTAATTTTTCCTACATATGATAAAATCAAATATTGTTTCACAAGATTATTTAGTTATCTGCTTTGTAGTGTTCTATGATTACATACAAGTTTTCATACCAGCATTGCATCAAGCAACTGCACACAGTGAATAAAGAGACCAAAACTTTTGCATGGACATGTTAAATTAGACAATTATAAATAGGAGTGTTAGAACCAAACATTGATTATTTCTATTCCGAATTTTGAAGTGGTTGAAAAATATTAACTTTATTTAGTGCAAAATACAGATGCAAATTAAAGTGAATGAAAAATATCTTGTTTAGGAGTATTTAATGAAAGTACAAACTTTTAGTTGGTCATCCAGATTGCAATCTCAGCCACATTTTTTAGTTAAATATTTCAAATAAAGATAATAATACCTGCTAAAACACATGACCAAAAACTCTAATTGCATGCTCGAATAAAAAATAAAATATCCAAACAAAGAAATAGTCAATGTTTCAGATATAGTAAAAAATAATTATTTCATACTTTTTAAATTTTTTTTTTTTTTTTTTGTTTGTGTAGGTGTTTTTTTAAAGATTTTGTGTTAAAGGAGTAGGAATTGTTTGGATACTTTTTCAATTTTCATTATACTTAATTTTAATGTAAATTCCTCAATAGAGTCTTACTCCAGTCAATTAATTTAAAATTTTTATCTTATGAGATTTAAATAGCTTGTTTTTTGTCAACAGATAGCAGAGGTTAAAAAAAAATATAGGCAATATAACATTGATTATTTGAAGTTCGGCCTTATTCCATTACTGTCAGACAAGCATTTGCCTGTGTGTCTTTTGTGCATTAGAGTTTTAAACAATGATGCTATGAAACTATCCAAGCTGGAAAATCATCTGAGAAGGTTGCATTCTGATAAAGCAGGTAAAGATTTGATATACTTTTAAAACACTGAAAGAAAATTTTCAGAAGAGAATCATGTTAAACAACATATTTGTTTCAATATCAAAAAGAGACAATGATGTTTTTTGGCATCTTACAATATTTCATTACTCATAGCAAAATCAGGAAAGCCTCAATTTGCCAGCTGTTGAAGAGGTTTTAAAAACTGTTCTACATAAACCTGCATATGATATACTTAAAAAAATTCCTTTCAGTGACAACACAGTTCAATGATGTATTGATAAAATGAGTCAGCATGTGGAAAGCTTGTGTAATTATCTAAAAACAAACCATTTGTCCCTTCAAGTCAACGAGTCAACTTTAACTGGTAATGAAGCACTATTAAGGGCATATATTCATTTTGTTATGGACCAAGAAATCCATCAAGGTATTGCTTTTTATGAAAACTTTGACAACAGATACTAAAGGTGAATCAATATTTAATGTTTTAAAAAACTATTTCATGGAAAAAGTGATCCCCTTAATAAATATAATATCGGTAGCAGCAGATGGAGCACCAGCCATGTTTGGTCACTATCATGGTTTTATAAGCTATTTAAAATGAATTCACTATGTTGTTCACTGACAACATTTAGTAGTTAAAAATCTTAAGTGCCAGATTGCATCAATCTCTCCAAATTTGTCATAACAGCAGTAAACAATATTCATAGCAATATAATATATTTTAGGTTGTTTGGCAGTTGTGTGAAGAAAATGATGAGGACTTTCATCGATTACTTCTTCATACTGAAGTATCCTGGCTCTCAAAAAGCTTATGTTTGAAAAAAATTTTCACTTTTTGAATCCATTTTAGAGTTTTTGGATGATAAATATCCCATTTTGAAAGAAAATTTAATAAAATGGAAATCAGATATTGCTTATTTAACAGATTTATTTGCTAAATTTAATGAGATTAACTTGCAGTTACAAGGAAACAGCCTGAATTTAATAAAAACGAAGTCCATAATTTCAGTTTTGGAAGGCACGAATTTTCATAGTTCCACAACTTATCATTGCCAAACGTTCAGGATGATAACATTTTAGCATAGGTTTAACATTTAAATGCTCTCCACTCAGACTTTAACACCAAATGTGATGTTTTAATTAAGTAAATACCACACTGGATTATCGATCTGTATGGAGCAATTGAAGAATCGGATCTCACTCTACAAAAAGAACTCATCGAAATAAGCACTAATGAAGAATTTAAAGTGCAGTCCAAAAAGGAATATCAGCAGTTCTGGCTTCAAAAAAATGTTAGCCACTACTTATCCTGCATTATGGAGTATTGCAAGAAAATTTTTGGTAGCTTTTCTATCTTCATACCTCATGGAAAAGGGTTTTAGTGCAGTAACTACTATTCTGCTGATAAAAAAAAGAAATCGTATGCAAATAACTGAACGAGATTTAAGGCTATACCTGTCATTTGACTCCAAATATTAAGCAATTGCTATCAGAGCACCAAGTTCATCCCTCCCATCAACACCATTAATTATTGCATTTTTAGTTTTGAAACTTAGCTTTATTTTATGGTTTTGTTATAAATTGACTTTTGTCCAAAATCCAAATATTTACAGAGTTTTATGCTAAATTTTAAAGAGAATTTTAATTTAGCTTCTTATTTTGAGCTATTAACATTTAATTTTGTTTTATTTTATATAAAAATAAGATTTTTAATTTGTTTCAATAAAGGTCTGAATAAAAAATTTAAGTTTGTTTTCTTTGTTTTTTTACAAAGCCCTCAAAGTGGACAGCACTGTGAGCTGTGCACAAATTTAATATTAGGCAGGCAGGGAGTCTATGGCAAAAAAATAATTTGGAAAGCAGTCTGCAGGACAAAAAACTTTGGGGATCTCTGCTATAGAATAATGAAAGCCTTTATTCAATTTATGTATGTCTTCGCTTTTAATTTGGATACTTGAAGAAAACATTAAAGTTAAATCTAACATTAAAAGATTCTTTTTTATTTTCAATCTAACAGTGGAATCCTTGACTCTATCCCCTTCTGCATTAGAATTATATTTTTGTGAATAAAGTATACCCTTTAATATATTTTTCTTGAAGCCATGAATATCTCATATTTTCCAAAAGTGATGAACTCTATAATGATATAGCTATTTCTTTTCTTTTTTGCCTTTATATATATGTAGACATTATATATGTTTATAATTAAGGGTAGCATGGCAAAGATCAAAAACAAAATGGAATTGTCTTCTCAATGAGAATTTCTAAGGATTTTTCTAGAAAAATGAATTCACTATGATATAACTAAGAAAACAATTAAAATTGGCAATCATAAATTGAAATCAAGCTATCTAAATAATAGAATCTTTGTTTTATCCACCTTTAAACTAAAATTGGAATCATTTTTAGCTTAGTATTTTGGATATATATGTAAGTCAGATATACATAACTTTCTATGCTTGAAAATTGTAAGATTACAAGTTCTTAAATATTTAGGAAATAATTCTAGATGACTTGATTTCAGTTTTTACTGATTAGTTTTGTTTTCCTGGTTACACTGTAGTTGAAGTTTATTTAGAAAAATGCATGAAAATTTCCATTATATTTTCAATATTTAAATCTGTATTAATATATATGTATACACGTGTTCGTTTTTTTTTATTCCACTGTTTTTCCTTGTAAATCTGAATATTTTTCTGTAAGTTTTGAAAATCAATTTCTTTATCAACCAAGACATTTTTGCATATGTAGTCTTCCCCCTTCCAAATTGTAAATGTATTTACGTTATTTATTAAAAGTTTTTTATATAAATCAAAATTATTATTATTGTTGTTATTCAAATTAGTATATTCTTATTATTTACATTGTAAATCTAAATATCTTATAATATAATTCTAAATATTTCTGCAGGTGAAAATTCTTCCAATCAACCGTCAACTTCCCAAAGACGATGATGATCAAGCTACTGGGTTCTTCTGAGTTATTCTGAAATTCAACCAGAAATATGTATTGCTGTAATTAAAATGTTGAGTACAGTTGTTGTTTTTTATTTTAATTTAAAATTTTAATAACAAACTACAAAGCTTTAAATGAAAGTGAATTAATTTCTCTGCTCAACAAATAGTTTATTGGCTCAAAAAATTATAGGGAATCATCATTATACATTAGACAATACCTAGAAATGGTAAATTTGAGGGATGATATTGATTATTTATTATAATTCCAAATCACAAATATTCTAAGCTACTTTAGTAATAAATACTATATATAATACAAATATTTATTAATAGTCATTTGTTGATATTTTTAGTCTAGTCATCAAGTAATGAATTGATTAAATCTCCCTAAAAATATACTTCAGTGCATCAATATTAAGTCCATATTTTTTAAACTAATAAAACAAATGACCCACAGCCTACAAGTTAGTACTCCTTTTCATGTTTTATTTATGTAATAAATGTTCCATAAATATCTGCATTTTAATGTATTTTTAAAGTTCATATTAAATACTATTGGTTACAAGTAATTATAAAATATTAGTTGTTTTATTAAATATATAGTAGAAAGAAAAATCACATCAATCAACATCTGCTGGAATTGTAAAAACATTAGATAAATTAATCAATGTCCAGAAAGTTTATGTAGAATTGCATATAATAGAAATGATAACACGTTTAGATATGATGTTCAGTGTAAGACCCTGTTCACTACAGTAGAGCCATGGTTAAATATCAAAATGGCTTGTTAACTAAATAATTTCAAACAAGCAGCAATAATTATACTAGAAGCAGAAGCTAAGCTTACTCATTAAATATATGATAGTAAAATATTAATTTCATATACAATAAAACAAATTAAACAATGAAATTTAAAAAGTCTTTACTATGAAGTCATTAATCTACTCTCCCTTTTATGAGGACTGTTAAATGTAATTGCTGAAAATAAAAAAAATTATGTAAAACATCCTAAGACACACATTAAAACATACCTGTGTATCTAATGCCCCTTCAGAAAAAGATGAGTAAGAAACTTAACGACATTCATTGCAAAGATTAGGTCATTAGATCAAGGAAGGAAAAGTACACTATGGTGTGAGTATACTAAAAAAAAGACATATAATGGAGCATTGTTGGAATATGAAAATACAGATGAAAGAATCATGGTGGTTCACATGAGAGCTTCACCAAGGGATCTGATAATCATACAATGTTATACAGAAATGACAACAGCAATAAATGAAAATGTATAAAAGTTATATGAAACATTGCACTCTTCAGAAATGTAAAAATAAAGGCATGACTTATTTGAGTGCCAAAATTAATGAAAGCTCTGAGAATAGTAAGTAGCCCATAGAAATAAAGTAAATTTCTGCAGTACAAATGATCTACTCATTACACATACAAAGTTTCTACAACATTAAAGAGAATGCATGTAAATAAATATCAGATGGTGTCAATAAGATCCAAATCATAATTGAAAGTAAATGGGAAAAGAACATTAAGAAGTGTATGACTTATTCTAAAGTGATTTAGACATAGATTGTCTGCTTTTGATTATGGACATAAAATTAATTAATATTACGAAGAGGAATATTAAAAGACATGACATAGATAACGTAAATAATCATTGGAATATATTTGAAAACTAACAAATTAATTTGAATGCCAGATTACATGTACTGACATAGAAAAATGATGGCAGCAGCTTAAAATCAATATGTCAAGGACTATGGGAAAAGAAAAATAAAGATAGCTGATTAGTTAACAGTAAAAACTATGAATAATTGATGAAAAACCATCAAGAACTAAAATTCTGTAAAAATATGCAGAAGTGAAATGGAAAGGAATGAAGTGCATATGAGTATCTAAACAATGTAAGCACAGGACTTGAAGGAGAGGTAGATGTAATGCTTCACATAATAAAAAACTTTTTGGGAAAGTTTATACTATTATTATGATAAAGGACTATGAACAGTCACAGAAGAGATAATTAATTGACATGAAGACATTTACAAAGGTGACCCAATATGATATATGAACTCCAGCCATTAAGATGTGAAGCAATAATAATCATTAAAAAATTGTTAGAAGAATGCCAAGATGATGAAGTATCAAATGGGTTTCAAAAAGAGAGACTCATTTCTAGAATGATTGGTCCAAGTATTGGATTGCTGATTAATTGAGCTAATATGAATAAAAAGATTTCAATTAATGGAAATAATTATAGAATAATAGCTTTGGTTTTGATGCCAGAAAGATAGTGTCAAAGAAAGTACAGGCAAATATGTAATGGGAATTGCTACAGGAGCAAGCAGAAAACAAAATCAGATAACCAATCTAAACATCACACTCATTAAGACCATGGAAATTCTGCAGATACTATCTTTGTCTTATAGATCATTGGTCTTCAATCTTTTCACACCTGCGAACCGGCAAAAATAAGGATAAGATTTCATGGACCGGCAGAAGTTTACAGATAAATTTTCTTAAAGATGTAACCTGCTTAGCCTTAGATAAGCATAATTGTTATAACTGACCAAAACAGCATACTAATTATTGTGTATTGTAATGGTCTTTCTTAAGTTGCATAGTCATACTGCTACAGAAAACAGTACAATAGCAATTGTTCTCATTAATGTGCTTGCATTTCTACATTTATTATTTCATTGTTAAAACATGCAAGAATAAAATGTTATTCACCTGAATGTTGGGAAATATCACAGCTAGTGTAATTACATGACAATGATTATGATAAATGTAATATCTGTATTTAATTTTAAATATACAAGATGAAGTTATACATATATATATATGGAGGTTGTCTTTTGATAGTAGTAAGAGCAAAATAGAAATCGCATAATTAAAATCACCATACAGCCAAAAAAAAGTTGCCGTATTTTAAATCTGAAAAAATAAAATGAAATGTGTAAAAGTCTGAAGTTTTGATGTTATTGTAATTTTTTTGTGCTGATGTGTTGAATGGATCAAAAAATGTAATTAATAGGAAAAGTTTTTTTTTAAAATGGCAAAATAGACATCGCATAATAGAAATAAAGCCAAAAAAAAAAAAATTGCCGTATAGTTGTTGTCTTTTTAAAAAAAAGACTACGAAAGTTGAAAAAGTCAAAAGTTTTGATCTTATTTTAATTTTTTTTTTTTTTTTTGGGGGGGGGGGGATGGGTTGAGAAATACTTTGTCTTCACTGAGACAAAAAATAGAGACCAAAGTTATTTTTTGTTTGTTTTTATTTTTAAAAAAAGGTAACAGAAATTGGTTTTAAAAATAAAAGTTTTAGTATTTTAGTGGTATACAAATAAAGCCAAAAAAAAGATCGCCTTATAGGCCAAAAAAAATGGGCCTATTTTTAAATAAAAAAAAGAAAAATCTTGAAATAGTTAAAAGTTTTGATCTTATTTTAATTTGGGGGGGGGGGGGATTGAGAAATACTTTGTAAAAGTTAGAGATAGAAATTTTTTGGTTGTTTTTCTTTTTAAAAAAATGTGATAAAAATTTATTTCAAAAATAAAAGTTAAAGCCAAAAAAGATCTTATTTTAATTTTTTTGGGGGAAGTGGGTTGAGAAATACTTTATCTTCACTGAGACAAAAGATAGAGACAAAAGTTATTTTTGGTTTTTATTTTTTAAAAAAAGGTAATAAAAATTGGTTTTTAAAATAAAAGTTTTAGTATATCAGTGGTATACAAATAGAGGCAAAAAAGATATCACCTTATAGGCCCAAAGTGGATGTATTTTTAAAGCAAAAAAAAACGAAACTTGAAAAAGTCAAAAGTTTTGATCTTAATTTATTTTGGGGTGTATTGAGAAATACTTTGTAAAAGTTAGAGACAGAACTTATTTTTTGGTTTTTATTTTTAAAAAAAGGTAATAAAAATTGATTTCAAAAATAAAAGTTAATGCCAAAAAAAAAACACTAAAAATGAAATATTAGTCATGTTACATTTTATTGTTTTAACAACGCCGACAAGCAGCCATGATTGGCTATCAAAAGACAACCAGAGTTTTTATAATAAAAAACTTTTTTCTACTCCCCCCCCCCCATAAACATCTGTGATAAATAGAAAAACAAATTACTTTATGTATGATTGATTAGATTTTGTTTTTGTTCTGTTTCTTTTTTTTTTTAATCGGGTAAAAATGCGATGAAAAAATAAATAAAAATTGTTTATATTAAAAGTTTAAAATCTTATTATTTTGTTATTACAAACTTTCTTGTCAGTCTAGTATAGACTGGCAGAAAACTTCTGTGGCTCAGCACTGGTCCATGGACTGATGGTTGAATCAGAAAGCTTTTTATTACATATAGTATGTTAATCTTTGGATAGTAATGCTGAATGTGGGATGCTCTGTATATTTGATAAAGACGTGATCTTCCTTATATAGAAAACAAAAGGCCTAAATAAGCATAATGCAGACAACTGCAATTAAACTTTAGATGTTTTTCAGAGAAAATTATGTACTGGAGAAAGATGAGTATAATTTGTGATATGTAGATGATAATGTTTTTTATGGTGGCAGCAAAGAAAAAACTATAGGATCTAGTAGATAAATTGATGAGAGGCAGAGCAGAAAAGTAATAGAGATAACAATGGAAAATGTTCAGCTGGAACAATTCAGAGTTTGTTCTAATTGGTCTTCAGATTAAATCGCTATGAAAAATATCCTATAGAAATAAATGCATAACTATTGTTGGCATCAAAGGCATTAAGAAAATTGCTATGTGAAAAAGCAGACATATAAGTATGCAGACAAATTATAGAATCAAAGCTTTTCATGTGAACTATTGCAAAATACAGATACAAGGTGTGGACATTGAGAAAATAAGAGAGGGCAATGATTGATGACTTTGAAAAAAAGTGTTATCAAAAGGTATTTGGGATGGTTTGATTTGCTAGACAGCTAATATAAGTGGGTTTTGTGCAGGTAGATACACATACTGCACATCTGTTAAGAGATGACAAAATGAAGAAAGCTATATTATTTTAAATAAGTGTTGAGACAAAATAAACTCAATGGAATCAGATATCATGATTGGAATTGTGAATAGGATGAAGATTGTCATGGATTTGTTAATGTCACAGAATCATGGATTGGCAATATTGGAAACATAGAAAAGTGGGAGAATGATCAAGTGGATGAATATTAACAATAAATGAAAAATGTAATAGTAGAAACATGGTATCAATCTTCAGCTAAATATATTTTTCATTTCTCATTATAATATCCTTAAAAAGTGTAACATTATAAACTTTCAGTTGAAGATGGCTACCAAGGTCAAATAAACTGAAAGTAATCTACGTAATTAACAACAGCTTCTTTTTTTAGTGTTTATTATATATATATATATTGTACCCTAAGTGAAGTTTCACTTGGTTCCAATGGGTGCCTGAGGTTATCTTAGCTTAACCTTCTTGTTTGAAATTTTGATTTAAAAAAAAAAAAGAAATGATGAAAATGGAAGTTAACTTAGTTAATGAGTAAAATAGGATCTTATGTAATATTGTAATAATTATTAAATATTTATGGGATTATATCTAAATATTTCAATAGTATATGTGAGTTAATTTGATAAGAGATGTCAGACAATAATTTGAATTAAAGGAAATATAAGAAATAGTTGTGAGTTGATAAAGTGTTAAATGTATTTTAAAGTAACTATTGTGTAATTCATTTTAATGTCTAAATTATAATAATTGGATATTGTAGATAAATTGGAATAAACAATGTAAAAGAATTTTAAGAGTGATACTCAAAAACAGTAGCTAAAGAAGTTGTGTACTATTGTAAGCCAAGTAAAGTTTTTCAAAAGTCAAAATGCTTGTAATAGGTTCCAGCGCTATATTGGCAATGCTTGTATTCCATTTAAATTGTAAACACTTTCTTATTGTTCTCAATAAACCAACTTATTATTATTTCAAAAAGTTTTACTTTTATATAAAAATATTATTGTCTTGGGTTCCAAGTTCACAAAATCTTAAGTTTCCAAAGTTTATTAAATCGTCAATTCAAAAGTTCCAAATATATCATAAAGTTAATTAAATATATTTGATATTGGTTTTAAAATTATAAAGCGATGCTAAAGTAAGTGATTCTTAGATTGAATCACAATAACAGATAATTACATTATATCAGATACTTAGTTAAAAGTTTATTTTTAAATTATCAGTATATCTTCTCAGACTAAAGATTATGCAATATGAGATTAAGAATATTAGTACTTCAGAAGAATATTTTTATTTACAATTATTTTAAAAGCTGCACATTATCTTATATTAATTGCACATTGTCTATTATTATCTTAAACCTTATGTGTCCAAAGAACTTTAATCCATCTGCATTTGAGGTCTTGAGTGGGTTGTCTGAGTGTGGGAAAGGCATAAAAAGTACCCTTGCCTTTTCTTTGCTCAAGTAATGTCTTGGATAATAGGTCATTATTAATTTTAATTTAAATTGATTCATTAAATCTTTGAATTAATATTTATTTTGTTTATTATTCTAAGATTGAACCATAAGGTAATTATTTATGGTCAGCCAAGATATCATTCATTTGTTTTATTCACCTGAGCAATTATTTTTTTAGCCAATTTAAATTTTTATTTTGCACAAGAGTTTAGTTTTTTTTTTTTTTAGAAATCCCTGAAGTTGTATACTCTTGTTGCCTTATTAAATATAATTTAGTAAGATAATCTTTCACAATCAAGGTATCATTTATTTTTATTCAGAGTATGTGTGATCTATTGGTAGGCCTATTCTAATAACTATTAATTAATGATTTAAAATAATCTTTTGTATGGTTTAGTAGTAGATTATTAATATGCCATAATAGTTATAGTTGCATTAGTATTGGATTTGGTCTCTATCTGATTGTACATCTCTGAATCATCATCTCTTTTCTTAAATTTTATTGTAACCCCATTGAGCCGAGTTGTTAAGAGTTTCCCATTTCAGTTCTGTTCATATCTTTTCTCATCTCTGTTCCACATCTCTTCTATCATCTCATCCATTTCAAATCATTTCATTTCTTCGTCTCCTTCCATCTCTCTCCACCACATATCATTTCTGTTCATCTCTCTCTCTTCATTATCATCTTTCTCTCTAATTCCATTTCTAATCTTTTCTTTTCCTTTACCCTCCTTTCTTCTCTCTCTCTCTCATTTTCGTTCTCTCTTCTTTTCCTTTTCTTTCTTTTCCTTCCAACCCCTCTCCTCTTTCTTTTGGTTACAATATATATATATATTGTAATGGTATGGGCTGATATACCCGGATGTTCCAGCCTGCAAATACATTTGAACACACAAATCAACTTTAACAATCAGCTGGTTCGTCCATAACATATAACCAACTTATGTCCAATCTAAAAGTGCTGGTGCACTTATCTGCCATATCCCAAAGTCAATAGTGCCCAATGCAACAAACCGGTCCATCCACATACATAAGAGAAAAAGAGCAAGCTCACATCTAAATACTGTCGGACTTAGGGTCTTCATGTAGGATGCTAGAGATAAAACAAAATACCTGACTCATGATTACATCCATCTTCAATAGACTAGCCTAAGCATTGTCCATGAAATCTACATGCAATCCAAATCAGTTCATCTCACATCTTACCACTCTTTTCCAAAACCATTGCCTCAGATATTCAAACTCAGGAAGAATTCGCATTCGACTCTCTTAACAGGTATGTATCTATGCAAACTGTTAATTAATAACTAAAATAGCACATCCTATCTATCAAACAAAATATAATCTCTATTTAATGTTCTCTCCCATGCTTATTAAACCATAATGTGGATGTGTGCATGTGTAAAATATTGGTTATAAGATGTAAGGGCTTAATTGAATGTAAATGCTGGATCAACAAAACTACAGAGATCCTGTTAATTAACACAACTTCATAATATTTATTTACAAACAAAAATAGGATGTATTTAAATATAAATTCTTAAACAATTTAGAAAAGTAAAAAAAAATTCTATATAGAAAAATATTTTAAAAAAAATCTCAATAAAGAAAAATATTTTTAAAAAATGCCCATAAATTACTTGAATATCTCTATGCATTTACAGTTTCTATTGCCTATGCTGATAATAATAAAACAAATGATTAATTCAAAATGAAATTGCCAACCCTAAGTAAATTTAAATGCAACCTCAGATATAATAATCGTGAAAAAATATGATAACACAACACAGAATATGATAGAACATAAAAAATATTATTTAAAAAAAAAATGTTAGTAATTTATTCACTTTATCTTAAGAAATATTAGTAACATATATATATATAATTAGTCGTGTCATGTGGTACATTTTTTATATCAGTAGCTTTTAAAAAAATAATAATAAAAAATCTCTTACCGTCAAATAGTCTAGTGAAACGCTTAATTGTGCATATTTCAATCTCACATCTGTCAGTAGAAAGTAAATCATCTAAACTTTATTAAAAAAAAACTTTTCAACCTATCCCCCCTCCCCTACTCTCTTGATATTTTTCCATATTGGATTGTTCCCTCTACATAATTAGCAATAGCCTTTTCCAAATATAAGATGAGATAAAAATTAAAAATAAACTACAAATTGATACAACAAAAAATTAAAATAAAACATAATTTACAATTTTCCTTTATACAAAGTCCTTATGGTTGATGTATTTTGTTAAATAGATGTTGTAGAACTCCAGTTTGATTTTACAGAGCATCCTGGAGGTATTTCAGTGGGAAGTTTGTATGTAGTTCGGTGTTGTTCATTCCATAGATCTTCATCCTGTGTAAATCTCAACTTCTCAGGCAATTTAACTGTTGAAAGTCATATCTTTATTTTTATATGGCCATAGTCGATAGGAAGAAATGCTTCAACCCATGACAATTTAGCTATTTAGCCAACGTGTTTCATGTTTGAACTATATATATACGACTTTACATAAATTTATATGCAATTTGCTTATAATAAAATATTTTTATAGACAGAATAATGCTTAACTCAACTGTTCTGATTTCCTCTTTTTTTTTAGTTACTTTTAAACACAAATCAGTTTACTTTTCTTTGTTAAAATCTGGAATTGATAATTATTTCGGTTGTTTTACAATAGCGTGTTGAAACCACCAGAGGGCATTATTTCTATGCTAGCGCACAGAAATATGCCGTTTAGGTGGCCTCCGTCACTATTGAACGTTCTATTTCTAACGCATAAGCCTAGAAATAGTCCGTTGATATGAGGAAGGGTACCGGCTGCTGTGTTTATTTCTATGCTAATGCACAGAAACGTGACATTTAGCCAATCTGCCGCAGAAGCTATTGTGTCAGCTTACAGCTCAGATCTGGGCTAAGCATTTCGGATGTGCGATCACATTTCACTTTTGTTTACAGTATTGTCTGAGGGTGGCTGGAATTACAATTGTCGAAACTATTTTAATATTCATTAAGACCACCTCCCCCTCTATCTTGCATGTTTTAGGAAGGTCTACTAACAATTATCAGCAGAGTCTCATGCTTCCCTAGCCCCCATTTCCTGCTGAAAAAATGGGCCAAGTGTAGTTAAAAGCGTGATTCCCATCAAATCATGTTCCAAGTCACGTTTTGTGCGACAACAACTGCGAGCTGATTAATCGAATAGCTGAAATAGGACAACTTTTTTTCCGAATGTCAAAGAAAGAAGGATTCTTCTCTGACTGCTGGAACTGCCGGCTTATCAAACAAAACAGCTTGAAGCTGCATGCCTGCTGTTTTTTTTTGCCTGAAGACCCCAAAAAGTTGCTTTTAATTGCCGTATATATTGATGTTTTTTGGGGAAATTGCCATCAAAACTTGGTCAATCTTTGAGTTGTTGGCATTCCGTTCTGTTAGCAATTGGAAACACCCTCCCCCCTCTCCCAAAGTTGGACTTTGGCTTGAAAATGTTACCGTTAAACAGACAATAGATTTATTTATAATTTATCAAAATAAAACCGAAAAAAATAAAAAAAGAATTATTGAATCAGCTGATTTTTTGTTTGTCGTACAATACTGAACCGAAAATAGAAAGGGTTTAATGAGAAGAATAAAAACAAAAAATCGGTTAACTACTTTTTAAAAATCATTTTTAATCGATCCGTTTTTTTTTTTGGCTTTTTTGTTTGGGGTAGCCAAAATAGATTTGATAGCCGCCGTACTTTTAAATGTGATAAACAACAACAAAACAACCAAAAAATACGTAGACGGAAAAAAAAAAAAAACCCGTCCCCTTTGAAAATATAAATAATGAAAAGAATCAAAAGCAAAAAAAATTAAGTACTTTTTTTGTAAATTCATTTATTTGTAATTTTTTTTATGCATTTGTTTATTTTTTTTTTTTGGTCGTGTTTAAAAAATTTGATTTGATATTACTTTTATAAATGTGATAAACAAAAAAAAACCAAAGCCAACAAAAAAAAAAAAACCCGGCCGCGGCAACATTATATTTATCTTTGTTTACAAACCGAGCCCGCCCTCCGGCGATTTCAACACGCTATTGTAAAACAATCATTATTTCCACTTATCTACTGAATAAATCAGATTAATGTTCCAATCCTTTCTTTTATTTTTATCCAAATGCCGAATTAATTAAGAAAAAAAAAGTCTATTTTGTAGAACATAAAAATAATCCTTCTGATCAAAAAAAAAAAAAAACTAGTCCTTTCTTTATTGCCAAGCAAGAACTAGCAGATGATTTCTTGATTGTTTCCTTTTTATCTTGGCACAATTTCTATTATTTGAAAAGCAGAGTTTGTTTTTAAAATATTTTTTTACATTGATTCATTAAAAAATAATAAAGCACGTTATAAAATAAATTTACAATATTCTTATCCCTCATATTTAATTTGATTTACCTTCTACTGTTATAATTATTGTTTTTTTTTATTTAAGTCATTGTCAATTCAACGCAATACAAACAATCAACATATATATATAACTATGTATAATTTTTATTTTATTAAGATTGATATTTTCTTAGTAATAAAATTTTATTACTAATATATACATGTGTTTTTTTTATGGTCAATTACCCATCATTAACTGTTTAGAAAAAAATATTAAACATATAAAAACATTAATCTTTTTCAAAAGTGTTTAAGCAAAACCTTTTTATTTATCTTTCTACTTGTTAATTAAAAAAAAAAATCCATTATTTCAGATGGCTTTAGGTATGTTGTTGGGTAGCGATTTTTAGCTACCTTCACAATATATATATATATTACTAGATGGAGCTTTACCAATAGCCCACGATCAAGCTTAGTTTACATAAAAACTGAGAGAGATAAAGTTAAATATCTCTTTCAAATTGTCTCCAACCTTTAAAACATGGTTTCGAGCTAATTGACTCACATCAGTAAAGGGCAGGAAGACCAGAAACTAGATCTAAACTCCAACTCTACTAAAGAGCATTTATGAAACTTATTTCTATCAGCTTGAAAGCACGAATTTTTCAGATACGTAAATATCTTCAAATCCAATCAAACAAACAAGATAGTTATATGGGTCTGATTTCAGTTCAGTTTCACCATATAGTAAAAGCCTCTGCAATCTATATCATTGCAAAAACCTTCAAGAGTGTATTTACGATAAACAAAACAAGTTATACATTTCGTAACTTGCTATAGCTTGCATTTTGTTACTAGATGGAACTTTACCAATAGCCCATGATCAAGCTTAGTTTACATAAACACTGAGAGAGATAAAGTTAAATATCTCTTTCAAATTGTCTCCAACCTTAGACCATGGTTTCAAGCTAATTGGCTCACGTCAGTAAAGGGCAGGAAGACCAGAAACTAGATCTAAACTCCAACTCTACTAAAGAGCATTTATGAAACTTATTTCTATCAGTTTGAAAGCACAAATTTTTCAGATATGTAAATATCTTCAAATCCAGTTAAACAAACGAGATAGCTATATGGGTCTGATTTCAGTTCAGTTTCACCATATAGTAAAAGCCTCTGCAATCTATATCATTGCAAAAACCTTCAAGGGTGTATTTATGATAAACAAAACAAGTTATACATTTCGTAACTTACTATAGCTTGCATTTTATATTTCTGGTCTTCCTGCCCTTTACTGTCGTGAGCCAATTAGCTCGAAACCATGGTTTAAAGGTTGGATACAATTTGAAAGAGATATTTAACTTTATCTCTCTCAGTGTTTATGTAAACTAAGCTTGATCATGGGCTATTGGTAAAGTTCCATCTAGTAACATAAAATGCAAGCTATAGCAAGTTACGAAATGGATAACTTGTTTTGTTTATCATATATATATATATACACACACATTCTATATGCTATCATTAATAAGAACATTATTAGTGTGTTGGAAAGCTACTCACCCTGTCATAAAACTAAAAAATCTTAGTGACTGGTTGTATTTATTAGAATCATTGAATGTTAATTAGTGAAAAAAAAATGTTTTTTTTTTTTTGTTGTTGTTCCAAAGAAATATATACAAACACGTTTTTAAAGATAAGCGCTTTAACACGCTGAAGAAGAAGCTGTCAGTAGTAACAAAAACAATTAAATTAAATTAATCTAGGCCTAGTACTTTGGAGGTTTTTCCCCTCATATTCACGGCCAAAAAAAAAATTAATTGTTTTTATCACTACTGACAGCTGCTTCTTCAGGGTGTTAAAGTGCTTATATATATTATTACGTTTTTTGAAGTATTTTAAATTATTTTTAAAGATATTTATATAAATATGGTGTATTTAAAGGCAAATCCAATACACAGAGTTGATAGTTTTTACACTTTTGAAAACAAAATGACAAAAACAGCTTTAATTAAAATATATATTTATTAACAAATATGGAATCAGCAAATATTGCAAAGTGCTCCAGAGAAAACCCAATAAAGATTCTATGGCCTCCAGCAAAACTTAATAGGAACATCTCTGGTAACTCAAAAAGACATTCAATTCAAATACATTAAGTATTTAATTTATAAGATAAGTTTTATAAAATTCATAATAAAAACAGTGAAAAATGCTTTTAGATAAAAATCAAGACTTAGATACAATAATTTTTACATCAATATTTTATATTATTCAATATTTTCATGTTCTGAAGATATTAATTTCTGTTTAAGTCGGTCAATTACCCATTGAGCCTAAAAATAAATAAATAAAATAGATTAACCAAATGTATTTTATAAAAATAAATTTAATTACAAAAAAATATAAACCAGTATTATATAAATCATGACATTAATAGATTATCATAGTTTGAAAATGTGTAACAAATATGAAGAGCTATCACTTTTAACATCATATATTGAAACGGTGAGATTCGCTCTGCAAATCTTAGTTTCCCCTTTCTTCGTTCCTTACCTACCCTCATACCCTAGTTTAAACCCTAACCTATTGTAATGTGTTTTAATCGACCAAGATATACGTACATGTGAAGCACTTATATATATATAGTTATTATAGATAGGGAAATTAATAATCCAACAGAAATAATAAATTAGTTAATTTAATTTATAATTTGAAAGTATGTTCGCATGGGGGTATATGTATAAATACATAAGTCAGGTATGCCGAGATAACATATATATATATTCCAATATTAAGTATATTTAAAACATATTTAAGAATATTATTTTTATTCTTATTTTAAATCTTTAAAATATCACGCCGTAATTTTATTAGAAAGTAAATGAGGGTTGGGAGGTTAAACAATAGTACTTCAACTAATGCAATCCCATAGGGATGCACTAATGGCTTAAGTAATTAGCCAGTAAAAACGAAAACAACAATTTTGGCAAGTTGCAGATGTTATCAACAGAGAAATAGACTGTCTTGACGTATTCCTTTATATTTTTTTAAATCTTAGTTGGTAAAAACTGTAACAAAAGAATTATTAGTTAGGATATCTGAAAATAATATAACAAAAGTAAATGTACTTCCAGCATCCTGTTATAGTTTTTAGATATTAAAAATAGATAATAAACGCATCAGGCGTGGCGGTAAAAATCAGGTAATGGATTATTTCACCGCAAGGTAAGTCTATATGAGAAATTAATTTCATTCTTGGCTAGTATATATAGAGCGAGAATTTGGGGGAGAGATCTAATAATAATATTGTGAAGAGCTTGTAAAAGTAAACTCTAGGGAGTATAAGTAGGCAGGGTGCTAATTTTCCTACCCGGAGAAAGGTCATCCTGCAGCCCGATACTATCAGCATGCCTTCCACTATAAGACCCATTGTGTTCATAAAATAATCCATTCATAATAATCTGTTTATGTTAGCTCATATACTTATTTGTCCATTTTATGCGAGTGTGTATGCGAAATTATAACTATAAATATATTTTAAACATGCATGATTAAACATTAAGTTTCTAAAGCCCTTTGCCATCTTTAAATAGGACTAAACAAGGGCAAATTTCATAGTCACATCTAAAGGAGATTGAACTTAAAACAGCTTATATTTTCCAATCAACTCCCAAAAATACACTAGTATTTTGAAATAGTTTTTCCACTGAACAATAATTTTAATTTAAATAATAAAAAAAAGCATGCATTTTATTTTTTTATCAGGATGCCATGTTGAATGAACCAATTTCAAATACCAGGATCCATCAATTCACAGAACATTCCAGCATTATTCTCAGTGGTTAAACAATCTCTTTAATTAAAACATATATTTTTTCTCTTAACTGATAAGTACTAAAATGACTATTTGGGAAATGAAAGTTGCTAAATAAAAAAGCACTGACAACTTAAATTAAAATTAACTGACACATACACACAAAATTAAAACTAATTTTAAAATGCACTCATATAGCAAAACATATAAAAAAACAAATTGATAATGACTGAGCAACTAGTTAACAAAGAAATCAGATATATAGTGACTTGAGGCCTTTTCAATGTATTGTTTTTTTTTAAGTTTCAAAAAGAATTATCTTACCAAGGTATTTTATTTTTAGTACTTCAATTACTGATCAGAATGGCATAAATATCATAATCATAGGATCACTATTTCTTATGTTTGCTCAAGCTGTTAAAACAGGCAAAACTCTCCATATAATAGTGCCACTCAGTGCAAGCCAGAGTAATCAACGGTTGCAAGAAGGTTTGTGCATAAAATCCCTATCTAGCGCTTACTCATCCAATATCCACAGACTAGTTTCTAGGTTGTGGCTTTCATGAGTGAGGAACCTTAGGATATAACGCAACCCTCCAGCAGCCACCTTTTAGCTCTACTTAACTACAAAACTGAGTCTAAGATTGAAAACACTGAGTGGTATTACTGTATGGAGAGTTTTTCCTGTTTTAACAGCTTGAGCAAGCATAAGAAATGGTGATTGTGTGATGTTTAGTGGTTTAATACCAATCCTGCTTAATAGGAAGTGGTGACTATGGTTATTAAACAAACCAAAGACACCAAAATGGGTACTGAACCAGACCTATATGACTATAAGCTTATGAGAGCTTGGATTGAAAATATTGTTTTAAAATTTTAGACTTGTAGTTTTGTAGTTAAGTAGAAATAAAAGATAGGTGCTGGAGGATTGCATTATATGCTAATATTTAGGTGCACTGCTCTCAGATTCAAGGCTCCTCACTGATGAAAGCCACAAGCTAGAAACTAGTCTGGGGCTATTGGATGAGTAGGCATTAGAAAGGGATTTTATGCACAAATCTTTCATCCATTGATTACTCTGGCTTGCACTGAATGGTACTACTGTATAGTTTTGCCTGTTTTAAATATGTTTTCTCTCACAAATTGTTTCCTTTTAAATGTCCTGTTTTTCAAGATAGAGGCACACATTTTCCATAAGCCTTTTAAATTAATCTTAAGTTGGAAGAAAATTTACATCATTTATAGTGAGTTAGTACACTTTAGTAATTAGCAATGCATATCCTCTATTAACAAATGATCACCGAATTCCATATTTCAAGCAAGAATGATTATTGCTTCATAAATTACAGTAAACTATGAAATAATTTTTTAGTCACGTTTAAGAGTTCATAAAAACTAAAACATTTACACTACTAAATTCTCCAGTCTAGATCCAATTAAAACTAAAATCCTCTTTCTTTTTATTCTCTCTTATTCATTCTTTTACTTTTTTTAAATCAAAATATACAAAAGATTGGTAATTAGATGACAGAATAAATTGGAGACTTCTTATTTTTTAATTACTGTTTGTAGATTCATTTTTGTTATCAGTAAATCTGATCAACAGAAACAAAACTCTCCATACGGTAGTGCAACTCATTGCAAACCAGAGTATTCAATAGATGCAGGAAGGTTTGTGCATAAAAATCCTATCTAATCCCTACTCATCCAATATTCCCAGATTAGTTTCCAGTGTGTAGCTTTCATCAGTGAGAAGCCTTGGATCTGAGCGCACTGCACCTAGATCTTAGGATCTAATGCAACCTTCCAGCAGCCACCTTTAATTTTTTTAGCTAATTATAAAGCTTTTGAGTCCAAAATGAAAACACAATAATGTTTTCAAGCTAAGCTCAAAGCTCATCAGCTTGTATAGTCACACAGATCTGAACTCAGTTCCAGCATCCATATATTTTGATGACTTTGATTCTTTAATAACCACAATCACCATAATCTTATTGGGCAGGATTGCACTAATTGGTGCTATTGTGTGGAGAGTTTTGCCTCTGTGTAAACAGCTCGTGTAAGCATAAAGAATGTTGATCATGTGATGTTTGATGGTTTAATACCAATTCTGCCTCATAGGACTATGGTGATTGTGGTTATTAAAGAACCAAAGACATCAAAAAATGTGGATGCTGAACTGGGTTCAGATCTATATGACTATACAAGCTAATGAGCTTAGCTTGAAAACATTATTGTTTCATTTTAGACTCAAAACTTTATAGTTAGCTAAAAAAGTAAAAGGTAGCTGCTGGAGGGTTGCATTAGATTCTAAGATCTAGATGCAGTGCCTTCAGACCCAAGGCTTCTCACTGATGAAAGCCACAAGCTAGAAACTAGTCTGGGGATATTGGATGAGTAGACATTAGATAGGGATTTTATGTACAAATCTTCCTGTATCCATTGATTACTCTGGCTTGCATTGAATGGTGCTACTGTATGGAGAGTTTTGCTTGTGATTATCAACATTCTGAGAAAATCTACTGAATTTCATTCTAGTCCTTTAGTATTTATCTGCAGAACCTTAAGTAATAATCTAATATTTGATAACCACACCATCTGCAAAATATAGATCCATTTATAAAAAAATCCTCTATTTTTCCATCACAAAAAAAAAAACTTAATGGAGCATAAAACTAATTTGCATTTTAAACTAAGATTGCTATCTGTCTGGTATATCATCAACCTTAACAAGGTCGTTTTTCCATTTTTTATTTATAATATTGTTTGGTCTGATCAAAAGTATTTTGTACATTTCTTTATCTCAACAATAACTTATTGGGACATAAAACTGAAATACTTTCATTAAGTTAATTAAGCTTTCCACTCTGACATATCATTAATCTTAACAATATTGTTCTTCAATCTTTATTTCTAATGAACTGTTTGAATTTCCAATATTTTTGCCTTTTTAGAAAAGTACATGCTTATTATTTAAATTGTTTTTTAACCTTTTCTTCTAACTTCACAAGGCCCAACAGAGCCCCAATTAATATTAGACACTTGTTTTTCCAATTCATGAAATCATCAAAAAGTAATCTGAAATTATAGCTGCCTACATAAAAGATTATCATCTAATAGCCTGGATATAGTCAGATCTGTACAAACAGATTGTCTTGGGTTCAAAACTAGGATTATTTTAAATCTGGGTTCTTAACTTGATAGCAAATAGTTAAAAGCAGTTGCCAAGTGTATAACTGCATTAGTTCCAACTTTAAATCTCAGCTCCTCATTGGTATAAGCAAAAACCAGAAATCAGTTTAGGGATGATGATTTATATGCAAAACCATTTAATAATCATTGATTATTTAACTATTACAAGTGATGATAAAGTAAAGAGCATTTCTTGTTTATATTATATTTCACAGAACAATTGTCTGAATGTCGCTAGCATGTGACTGTTCTTTGACATATTTATATTTCTAAACATATATTTGATCAGCAGTAAAATTCATTTACATATGATTAAAATTATTAATGTTTAAATCATATATAAGTGATAGTTATATTAATGCAAAGCCTCATAATATCAAAATGATCTAAAAAGCAGGCAAAAAGTAAATATTTTGCCTGTCGACCATAATTTTTATGTAAATGATAGATGACAAATCCTGGAGATGCCCTTCTAGGTTTATTCAATCTACTTTCCAAACATAATTGTGAAACCATAAATGAATATGAATTCCTTTTCATTTACTACCATAAATGAACATGAATTCCTTTTCTTTTACTTTGAGAGGTTTGCACTCTCTCAGTTTGATTTACTTCGTAAATCAACTTTAATATAAGATATATCACTCTAATCACTATACATTATTTAACACTGCATAATTTGAACTTTATACATATATTGATATAGAAAAATTGATATAATTACTTTTATTTCCCATCATTAAAGTATAAGATTGTAGATAAACAGTGTGCCTTCTCTATTAATTACTTTTATGCAAATGTGATGGAATCATAATGAAGGGCCTCTAGCATAGTGGTTGGCATATTTGTTTTCTATTCTTGTGATATTAGTTTTGAATCTATGCTGGATAAAAAAATTTTCATGTTAATTGGCTCTACAGCTTTTTAAAATGGATCAGCAAATGAGTGTCAAGCTATTCTTAACATCTTGCATGGGAAATTGACAAAAAAAATTTTCTTTATGTAAAGTTAGTTATCTGCTGAGTAATATCTTCAAACATTTCATCTTGAAGGGGGAGAGGCTTTTGCCATTCAGTGATTTATTTAAGGATTATTTTATCAATACAATAGTGATATCTATCTTTATCTTATATCAACAACATTACAAAGCCGTAGTTTTTTCTAATTGTATGGCTAAAATGAAGAATTGTCTTTTCATTCTTATTATGCTTTTTAAGTTAACAGAATGAAACTGTTAATAAGATTGTGTAAACCCAAATGTACTATCTGCCCAGCTATAAGATCAAAAACGAATCTGAAAAAGTACTTATAAGTTTAACTAGTTCAAAAAACTATAAGCCTATACATACCCTGAACAATCTGATTCAGGTCATTTTTATTTAAGGCAGAAATAATTATCTATAGCAAATGACTCTCCCCCCCATGCTTTTTATTATGAATGATTTTCTTAGTATATGTTATACCACATTACAGCTGACTGCTCAATGACAGGCCTGCAGAAGGAAGTTTAGTAGTGTTGATTGATTTCATTGCCATTAGACAGAAAGAATTAACCAATAGCCTTTGGGCTGAGCTACAATTCTCTGCAGAAATCTTTTCTTTCTTGTCTGAGCACTGAAGACCTACCTAGTTTAGCTTGTCAAATATTTTCCTACTTACATTGCATATTTAAATTTTTTAGCAGTAGTCTTTCCTCACCGCTTGTTTTAGTTCTGATTCAGATATGGAGTTCCCCATTGACGATCCCTGTGTTTCCGAAGTTTCTCTTTCTAGTGGCTCATACGATGAGAATCCTAATGACAGTTTAGACTTCAAAGAAACTGCAATATCCAAAAAAAAGTTTTGTGAAGTCCAGACTCTGATTCGATTCTGGATAATGTTTATGAGTTGCACGTGCCAATCAGAAACTTTACCAAGTCTCCAGACCTAAATTTTCCCATTGCTCATGACTATTCAATTAGTGCATTTTATTACTTATTTTTTGATAAGAAAATATATAATTACATATGTATTGAAAGCAATAAATATGTTGTAAAATGGAAAGCAGTTCCGAAGTGGGTCAATCTATCACCATGTGTGTTGAAAGTATTTTTAAGCATGGTAATTCAAATTTCTAATACATCACATATAACTAATTGAAATTCATTTGGTCTAAAAAAGAAATAATGCATCAAGTGGGACTTGCTAAAGTTATGACCTAAGATCGATTTATTGAAATTTTAATAATCTACATTTCAATAACAATAAAAACATGTCACTAATTATTAGTAAAGAGCATGATAGAATTTATAAAATCAGGCTGATTATAAATCACTGTAATATTAATTTCAAAGCTGCTTATCACACTAAAAGTGCTACAGCTCAAATGTTTTTCTAAATGCTCCTACCCCACACAGTTACAACAAACTATGCTACAGATCCAGGCTCAAAATCATATACCTTCATGGTTCTGCAATAGGTAAGATATAATTTTATTTATATAATCATTTATTTACTGCATGACTACAGTAATATTGTACTCATTTGTTGTAATAATCTCGATTTTTTTCAGTTTTACGTAAGACAGTTTGAACTTTAGCCATTTATTCAAGATCTGTAATTAATAATGTTTTACAGGATCTTCACCATTAATTGTCTCATGGACTTCTATATAATATATATCTTTAATTACCCTTTTATTTCATTGCATTTACATTCATTTGTTTTTAATAAATTTGTTTATTTTGATGTTTATTGATTTACTATGTTTTTATTCACTTTATCTTAAAGATATTTTCATTTGTTTGATATTTATTTCTTGAATACACTTTTTTTTTTTACTTGAAAAGAATATATATTTTAGGTTACCGCCCCCACCCCCCTCATTTTTCAATAATATAATAAATTACATTTTTTTCATAATTTATTATGTTCTCTTTGCTTAATATCTCATTCACAACATATTTCTAAACAGATACCCTGCATGAAAAGACAACCAAACATTTTAGCGGATACCCTGCTTGGACGACCAAGATCTGAGTCAGCTAATAAAAATGAAAGTCACCAATGAAAAATTATCTTGGGTAAATCATGCTATACATCAATTTTTTCAGCATTTAACTTTCAAAATTTAGAATTTGTGAACCAATGTAAAAATAAACATTTTTAAAAAGGGTTAAAAAATCTTTTTTTTAAATTTTTTTTTAAGGTAATGACTATTTTATCAGCTTTATTACATTCTTTTATTTTTGCTCTTTCTACAATGTATGTAAATTTATATTTACTGTATTCAAATAGAAGATATGTTTCAAATTATATTTGTTGTAATGGCGACATAGGTTTCTAGTTGTTAGGCTAAAGTGTTATGCTGAATTTTAGAACTTAAGAATGAATTGTTGGTCTTTTTCCAAAATGAAAGTAAAGATATTGTAAAATATTTTGAAAATATTGTGTGCTAAAATGGGATATTTAGCAGATATATGCAAATAGTTAAATAGCGTAAATACAAGCATCCAAGAAAAAAAAAATTTTTGTAAATCAGTGACAAATTGTTAGCATTTCAGATTTGAAAGAATTACATATCAGGAAGAAAAAAAAAGCAAACCTGTTTTCTTCATTTCATAATAAAAATGTTATGGGAATTGTTTTAATGTAATATAAAGTTGAACACTATTGCAAAAAACAATGTAAATTACTTTCCCGCCTTAAATATAAAAAATCAATATAATGAGCTATAAATTTTTGTTAAAGAAGAAGAGCAATTAATTGCTTTGTCAAAGGATCATACTCTAAAAATAAAATTCTCCAAAATAACTCTTGAGAAATTTTGAATTTTTGTCCAAGCCAAATATTCAGCTTTTTCCATGATGGCACTAAAACCTTTGTTAGTTTATAACATTATATTTGTGTGAGCTTCATTTCTCAAAATTAATCAGTATAAAAACTAAAACTCACAAGATATTTACTAATATAGATTAAGAAATGAGGATAGCTATATTAAATATTAGATCTGACATTGTTGAAATCTGAAAAAGTTGATAAGCTAATGTAATTGCAATAAAATTGATTTTAAAAAGTTCCATTTGTATAAAAGTTATTTTAGCTATAATTTTTACAATTATAATATTTGTTGTTGTTTTTTTTCTTGTTATAGGTATCTATAACAATTAATAAAAAGCATGTTCAGTGTATGGTTTTATTTTAGTTTTATGACCCTGCAGTTGCATAAATTTTTCTCATAATTAAAATTTTGAGAAGCTCAAGGACCATTTCTCTTGGATCAGAAAAAGGAATTTATTTTGATTTTTATAAATCCACTTTTTATGCCAAAATTTTTCAGTTGTAGATTTTTAATTGAATATCCTGGCAAGTATAATCTACCTCAGAGATTTTATACACTTTCTGCGAGCAAGTTTTGGTGGAAAAACATGAAATAACAGAAAGCTATTGTAAAGAAGTAGACTCAAGTGTGCCATAATATTTGAGTAATTAGATGCATAATGTGGACATTTTCAAACAGTGACATAAAATTCACTAGTTTTTTAATTTATTTTGAAAGCCTTTTTCAGTATAAACTGTAAATGATAAAACTTGATTATAGTAGCTTTTCCCTGATCTAAATTCAGCTTCTCTATGAGTATATGGCTCTCAACTATTGGCAAAATTATAATAATATCACATAATATAATATTGATGTTCTATCCGCTAGTATCACTGTGCCAATGTTATATCCGCAAGTATGACTATGCGATCAGCAAATAACTATGTTCAATTCCCACGATGTTCTCTTGCAACAAATGCTCTGCTGTTCTTTTGCAACAAATGCTCTGCTCTTCTCTTGCAACGAATGCTCTGCGGTTCTCTTGCAACGAATGCTCTACTGTTCTCTTGCAAAGAATGCTCTCAATATCTCCACTGCAGTCTCCCCATCTCTGTGGGCTCTTTCAGCAACACCCGTAAACTACATTTCCACTGGGCGCTAGTCATTAATCGCAAGCACTGACGCAAGATATCTCTACTGGGGTTGAACAGCCTTCTACCACTCTCTAAATTACACTGCGTAGTTGTTACCCAGTTTTCTTATCGCTTTCTGATAACTGCAACAATCAATCAATACACCGTCCAATAAGGTAACGTCTCTTATCTAGAAATATTTGCAATCAGCAAATATTTCTTGGAATTGTCGATTGCCATTACGTCAATGCCTTAATTAAATTCCACAGTTATCAGCGCGCGATCTAAAAACAACCTCTCGAATACATTCTAGTTTTTCCGGAGTGCACAAACATGTCTTCCATTTTTACAAACACTACAATTGATATTGGTTGAAAATTTATTGGATCACTGTTACAGTAGATAAATATCAGTCTTCTCATGACCTTCCTTGCAAATAGTATGCATTAGTTTGTGAAACTAATTATCTCCACATGGAATCTAGATTTCATTTTGTTGAACTGATTATGAAAATTAGAGATTAGAGCTAGGATCATTTGTGGTATGATAATGCTTGTATTTTTCAATTTGGGCTGGAATCCACTATATGAATAGCATAAATTGTCAGAAAAATAGTATTCAGCAAAGAATCACAATGATTTTTCCATTATATTAAGTTATTAATGAATGTTCATATCACTATTTGTTGAAAATGAAATTTCTATATTAGATGTTCCTACAAAACCTATTTTTATTATAATATTATTTAAAATAAATTAAAAATTCATTTTAATATGAATATATGATTAAGCACAATATGTATTTTATATAGTCAGTTTCAGACAGTCTTGACAACTGCATCTGAAAGCTGTTTTTGATGATATATACAATGTATAAACAAAAATTCATAATTCATAGACAAAGTAAAATTGGTCTAATTTAAAGAAACCACATACATGAGCAAAAAATTTTTTAGCTTTATATAGCAATTCTTCATAATCATTCTATAAAATTAGAAAAATTGACTTACCCTTTTTTGTTGACTAACTGTAGGATGAGAGAAATTCCTAATAATTTTTTGTTTCCTTTAAATTATAGAATGATTTTCCAAATATATATATACTGTATTATAGGGATAGAGTCAATCCCACAAATTAATTAATGGAGAGAAAATTAGCAGCCCCCAAATTCTTTTTTGTTTATGTGTGTGTGTCATAGATGTGTAGGTATTTATATATGTGATTTTTCTTAGTAAGTAGAAATGGGGGGAAAAAATATGAATATAAGAAAGAAATATTTAATTGCTTTAAACTTTTATATTTTATTAAAGGATAGGATGATTTCATTTTGTTAAAACAGGCTAAAATAAATTGTTTAACCATTAATCTAAGATAGCTTAGTAAATAGATAGTTTGGGACACACATGTATGTTTGAAACAAAAGATTTGAGTGTGTGAATCGGGGTTAACAGCTCTACAATTTCACTAACATAGATATCCTATATTAAAAAAAAAATTGTACATGTGTGGAAGTTGTTTTAGATACCAGTAAGTATCTAAAAAAAAAAAATTTGTATACATTTTGATTTGTAGAATTGCCAGAAAAAGAGACGAGTTTGTCATGGAGGAAGAAATTAATAAATAATTAATCTTTTACTTGACGGAAACCACCAGTAGAAGTTTTAACAGTCTTGAGTTGTTTTTTTTCTAAAAGATAAAATTAAAGCGGTTTGACTGAAAAGATTTTGAGCTGATTGCTTGTGGACTTGAGCATGATGATGTGTAATCTTTAGACAGCTGAAGATAAAATATTAAAATTATTAAGTGAAAACGGCTGAGTTTTAAAAAAGTTTTTTTTTTAAGTTCTTGTGACTGAAAGAAAGCAGAAAAAGAATTGTGGCCAAATCAAGAAAGGCGGTGTGGAAAATGATTTGTTTTTTTTTCTTATGGAAAAAAAAGGGGAATACAGGAAAGAAAAAGTTATAGGATACACGCTCTTCCTTATTAAAATACCATTGGGAGAAAAGGGATTCGTAAAGAACAAAATTGGTTAAAGTATTGCGTTTATAAAAATGACCGGAGATGTGCAGATATATGAATAACGGTTTATTGCATTTAAGTTAGTAAAATATATATATACCAAAGTTATGAATAGAGTTCGGAGAAGAAAGGAATTTAGTTACAGAAAGCAATAAGTCTTTTATTGTGATCAATAAAGATCCAACCCCAAGACAAAACAAAAGTAAAATGGCCTTATAAGAGGCAATAGAAATTGCTTCCCAAAATATAGACTGTGGATTAATATATTGATAGCTGTAAAAGAAGGAACGATGCACTGTTAGCTGCAGTTATTTTGTCCCAAGATCGAAGCCACTATGAGCTGACCGTTTGTCCGCATACCTGTACCCAACCAATAGAATGGCTGTTTCCGGTTAACCACGTAAAAAACCCCCACACATTTTGTTGTGGAGATCCAGTTCATATCCTATGGATTGTTAAAGAATAATCTTTAAAAAAGAAGGAAAAAGAGAGAAGAAATTGTATGAAAACCCCATATCCAGCTTTCACTGATCTACTACTATGCTGCCTTTCAGAGTTTCTTTTTATTAGAAGTGCCAAGGAATTCTACAGTGTTAATTGATATCCAGGAGGTTTTCAAGAGATCCCAAGAACAGCATGAACTTTGTCAAAAAAATTTTTATGTCATATGAAAATTATAAAAGAGAAAATGGTGGAATAAAAATGAAAAAAGAAAGAGAACAAATGGGAAGTGCAGTAAACAAGCCTGAAAATAAGGAAAGAGAAGTCAACTGTCTCAGCTAAGGGATTCTCCTCCTGAACTGGAGTGGTAACATTTTAGAACTTAGGTAATGATTTCTTGTTTAAAAATGATCATTTAAATCTTCTTCTATGAATTCATACCTCGTTTCTTTTTTTTTTGTTTTACTTTTGACTCATAAACATTAAAAGTTCTTTTTTGGGGATGTTATGTATAACACCGCAAACATAGTTTTGAAGTCATTAGATTTAATTTTTTTTATTATTATTCTTGATTTTTTTTTTTGTTGCTGTAAATGTCTTATTTATTATTGTGATTTATTTGTTTACCTAGTTATTAATATGGTAACCAAAATATTTGAGCAATCTATCTGTATATATTTGTATAATATTTTCTTTTTACTTATTTACATATTTAAGTTTGATGTAAAATGTTTCTTTGCTCAAGGTTTAAGAATTTTTTTTTATATATTTTATTTGTATTTAATAATATGAAGAGAGAGGTGTTTTACATTATATATATCAACATATCACGAAGTGTATGTGACTGCATATCCAAACATAGGTTAATTAGAATAAAATAGGAATAGGTAATAACAAATCTTAGATTGTCAATGGGTGTTACATTGTGTGAAGAAATTAACAAAGCATAGACGCACCTGTGTGAAAATGAATACACACATACTGTGTAAATGATCATTTTATTGCATTTGACAACATATATACATAAAGTTGAAAAAGGAATATTAATTAAATATAATTTTTTTTTTAAATTGGGTTGTTTCATATTAGACCAGCTTACATTAGATGGATATTGGGTTGTTTCATATTAGACCAGCTTACATTAGATGGATATGAGCACATATACTTGAGTCTCTTATTTATTTATACATTTAATAATTCTTATTTATGTATTGTTATGATTACTATTATGATTGAAGTCCATTACATGATTGGAAATTTATTATTAAAATAAATCAGTCTTAATAAACATAATTATCTAATATTCTTGCTGTAGTGTTATTATTATTATTGTTTTTTTTTGGTTTAGTTATTTAAATAATTGATAACACGTGTTGATGTTAGACATATGTGATTGTCATCAGGAGTGGTTGGTTGCAATTGTCATCAGTTTGATTTAGCATCACAACTACTAGTGAACCAAGTATACATGCCTATTTAGATGGGGTGGGTATGGCTTGTGTTGGTTGATCATGGGATATTCATCATCATAACTAATGACTGTACAAGGTATTAATATGAATATTATGTTGTTATCTTAGCATTGGTTAATTGATTATAGAGCTATATAAAAGTAGTCCCACATCATAACCGAATTGAATATGGGTTATAGGGTTTGAGTGAATATTGATGATGATCATGGATAGTCTTTTATAAGGGGGATCAATAGCACATTTGATATTGACAGTGATACAGTGGGAGCCAAATGTTGTATAAATAGTATTGATGAGAATGGGGGGAGACATGGTAATCTGACGAAATGGTTGTCACAGCTTTGAGATCAAGATACCCATAAGTTCTGTACGGTCATGGGTTTGAGTGGAATATGAATGTTAATAGGAGAAAGAGACTAGATACCATTTTGAATCTGTTGGCTTAAATCAAAAAATCCCACAAGCTAGCCTTAGCTAACAGATATTCCACCTGGATAGGATTTCCCATTAAATTAGAATGACTACATGGCTGGTAACATATAATGATAGTTATAAGTGGAGCCCTGAACCCTTCCATGGTATTAATAAATGATTGTTTATTAGATGGTAACGCATATTGAATCATTCTGTTCCATTCGACATTATGTACTGTTACAATATATATAAAAATGTTGAGAATAGTTACATTATTTCCTAAGATATAACTAAAATTGAGCATCGTCAGTAATATATTTCCAAAATGTTAAATAACTTTTTCATTCTTATTACACTGTTTAAATTAGTAAATCTATAAAGTTTTATTCCTCCTTTGCACTCATCACAATGCTTTATTCATTTCAATTGTCTTAATATTTTGACTGTTATTTGTTTTCTTTCTCCTTCCAGTTTATCTATTTACAGCTCTGAAGAAGACTGCTAGACAATTGAAACTGTGCAATAATTTAAATTAATAAAACATTGTGAAGAATGCAAAGAGGAGTAAAATTATGTAACGACTTTTCAATAATATATAAATAGATAAATGAAATTTTAAAAAGAATATAATTATGTCAATTATCAGGAATATAAGATGTCTGTTAATGAAGTACATGATAATGACAAATGATATTGCAATTTCTGAATCTTTAGAACTTGAAATCCAGATTTTGTGAAGTCATGAGACTGATTACATCTTAAATTTCATTTGATAAAATATTATGGTTCTTATCACAAAGATCTTGTGGCCAAAGATAATGCATGCATCTGGGATTTGAATCTGAGTCAAATGAAACTGTCTTCACAAAACTTAGAACTTTTCTCTTAGGTAACTGTTCCATAGCCAATCCATTTAACCATTCAAAATTAGTCAGTAAATGACTATCTAACTATTATAAAACAAGAATGAAAAACTGCTCAAACTATCATTGTACTCTTGAAATTAGTAAGCCTGATGAGTAGTGCTTTTTCTTTCATTGTTCATCTATAAGGAGTAATTAGAAACCTTTTCCCTGCTATGGACTGTTTATTAAAAAAGCTATTTTATTTAGGATTGTGTTTTGTATGGTTAACTGATTTGTTCTACTACTAATATATGATAATTCTATCTCAATTAGTCAGACTATTTATTTTTTCAGTTTCTTCAACTAAAAATCACAAATTCTTTGCTCACCAATTAGTGGGCTAACAACTCAGGACAACATGATAAATCTTAATATTATATCAATGCTTTAATTTTTTTTTTTTTTAAATAAGCAATTGAGTTAAAACTTACAGATTTAAACCACATGGTATTAGGTTCAAATACTTTCAAGCATTTATGGAATCTCTTCATCTGACTGGCAGGAGATATAATGTGCAGATGTAAATGTTTTATGGCATTAAAAGGTGGCCAATGAAATCCAATTCTATATGCACAAATAAAAAAAAATATTTAAGTAGGAAAAAAAAATTGCAAACTGTTAATAACATGGTTAATTTAAAAAAAGAGAGAAATAATTTTTACTTATATCATTTAAAATCTCATAACTTTTTTATGGAATTTTTCTATGGAAATTTATACTCATTAATGCATCCATATCCTTTAAAAATGTTTCAATGCAGGTATATACAATACATAATTGGAAATACATCCATTACTTTAAATGATGTTTTTTTTATTTTTTATAATTGACTACTTTTAGAGCAAATATATAAACCAGATTATTAGAATAAAGCAAGTTCAAATGGCATTCAAAAAGATGAATACACTCAACTTTCATTATTTTTCTTTTACTTGCTGAAATTTTATTCACTAAAGCAGAAGGATATAAAAAAGGTAACTATACATATAGTAAAATGAAATTTAAAAGTTACAAAAGCAAAATGATTACAATAGAAACATAAGGGATTCATTAAGTCCCTATGAATAAGCTCTAAATATCGAGTGCTACAGTAAATTGTTTAAAAAATGACAATTACTTTATGCTAATATTCAAGCGTTGCCATTAATACACGATATTCTATTCCTAGTGTTCAATCTATCTTTGATGGAGAATTTAACATACATGAAATAAATATTAAACCATATCAGTGAATGTCCTGAAAAGACTACAGAATTAATTAGCAACTATGCACATTATATAGAACACAGTATTCAAAGATTTAGTACAAATCTTGCCCAAATAAACAAAAAGTAGATAAAATGATAAATATAATTTCGTTCTAAACCCGTGTGCTTTTTTGTTATTGCTAAGAACTTCATTTTCACATTTATTTTCACTACTTTAAAATATTAATAATTTTAGTTTTTTTAAATCTTAATCATTAGAAGACTTAAATAAAGATATTATAAAATATAAATTTATTAAATAACATAATTATTTAATTGCACAAAAAATAAAAATCAAAGGTAACTCTTGCCAGGCTCTATTCAAAAATTTGACAATTGGAATCAAACATAGCTGAAATAGATTAGTGGCGGGCAGGATCTGACCCAAGGGCTGGAGGTTGTTCATATGTGATCTAAGGCAATTAAAAAATAAATTCCAAAGATTTCATAAAAGTTCTCAACAATACAGCCAATATAATGAATCCTACTACACACGTTATATTTCATTATTTGTTACAATAATTAAACTATGCACAGGTAAACTATTTCTGTTACAATTAATAAAAGATCTTTAGAATGAATTCTTGATTTTGAATAGTCCAAGTAATTCTACTTGAGAAATTTATAATTCCCTTGTATTCCATTAATTTTATTATATAATCTAACTTTTCCTTATACAAATGTATTA
This sequence comes from Epiperipatus broadwayi, assembly GCA_028023455.1. Classification (NCBI taxonomy): domain Eukaryota; kingdom Metazoa; phylum Onychophora; class Udeonychophora; order Euonychophora; family Peripatidae; genus Epiperipatus; species Epiperipatus broadwayi. The sequence goes on from JAQFVV010000013.1 coordinate 15,345,066, forward strand.
ATAAAAATGAACACTTTTCATACTATATTAAAGCAGTCAGTATTTTGCTTTATCTTTATGCAAAAAATGTGAAACAGTCATTACATAGTCTGCTGCATAGTTAAAATCTCCCCAGCATTCTTCCACAGTGAAGATGATATCTGCTTTTGTGTATAATTAAAGTTAGAATTAATAAAAAGAATTGTCAATTGTTTTATTTGAAGTATAGTTTTATATGGAACTAAAAAATGGATGATTAAAAAATAATTTTATGTAAAGCACAGATTTGGATTTTTTTTTTTAAAAAAAAAAAAGAAAATTGTGTTTGAAGAATGGAAAAAGTTGAAAGAATAGATTTCCAACAGCGAAGTATTAAAGAGAATAATCAAAAAGATTGATAAAGCGGAAGAGAGTTTGAATTGAGCATACACAGTATATATTAAAGAAATTATAAAGGATATGTTGGAAAGACTTGTAGAGACAAGAAATAAATTTATTGATGACTTAAGGAAAGCAATAGTTCAGATTAAGCCTGTTAATGAATTCAAAAGCAGTTCACTTTATCCTATTCCAGAGCCATCTCTTATAAGCTTGAAAAATCAGTGATTAACAAATAGTAGAATGTACTCCCATCCACATATCAATTTATAGCTTTTGCTTTTATCATGCAAGAAATAGGATTCAAAGCATGAAACTGCACTTATGCTGTCAAGCATTGGTGGTCAAGAGGTCAGTGACAGCTGCTTTACAAGCGGTTGTCCCGGGTTAATGGGTTCGCCTCCCGGCTGATGCCATAACACATGAGAAAAAAAAAAACTTGCACTTATGCATATAGTAGCCACCTTATCCTTTTACATACTATTCAGACTACCATATTTGCATAGTAATATAGATATGATATCCAATCAGCTACCATATATTTGAAGGCCTCAGTTATACATCAAATGTAATTCCCTTTTATAATTTGGCTAGTGATATTAATTAATACTAACAACAATATTCAGTGCTGAATCTTTGTTCTGATTTATAAAGACAAAAACCAAAAACAAGTTTGGGAAAGGTAATAATATAACACAATACTGTCTGATATCCTGTGATTACTCAAGTTTATAACTAGATAACTCTTAAGAAGGATGAAGATAACTACTTTGGCAGCATATGAGAAAGTCATGAGATACTACTATTAGTATTAATTTCAATTTATTTTAATTATTTAATAAATTTCTCAATTATCCATGATTAGTAAATAAATAAATGGATAATTAAGATTATTTTATGGCAAGACTAAGTTTAAATGCAATATAGATATAAATTAAAATAAAATGGATTTCTTTGGCTTATGTGTCAAATCTAAATATGAAGTTAAAAGAAATAATTTGTAAAGATTTTAATGTCTGGTTCAGATAACTCTTATGTCTAAATAGATTAATCAACAACTCAAAAGATAGGGTAAAAAAGATAAGTATAAAATCATATATTCAATTATTTGTCAAGGATCTGGCTGCAATGCTCCTTTTTATAGTGAGACAAAAGCCAGTATATCAACTCATTTATAACAACACATATATCAATACAAAAACTCTAAAGTGCACTCTCAAGTTAATTCTGTTTCCTCAAAGCATGAGAAAAATACTGGACATAAATTTTACCCTCAAATAATTAATACTATCTGCAATGAGCCTAATGATAGGAAGATAAAAGAGGCCTGGTTTGTTGCCAAGTCTAATAATATTATCAATCAAATAAACTCCACTGTGCCATTAAGCATGCACTGGAATATTAATTGGTCAGTATAATTAAATCTGGTACACACTAACAAAAGCATGCTTGGCTGAATATTATTAATATCGTTGAATTGTTCCACTCTATATGACACATAAATATACATGTACACATTACTAAGTGAAGGAGAAATTGGATTAGCCACATATTCTTATACAGATGAATTACAAAGTATACATTAGAAGTGTAATTAATTTTATTACTTTGCATTTCATATTAACTCATTTGTTAATATATATATATATATTAATTTTCCTTTCAAAGTATATGTAATTCTTTTGTGTACATACATGCATATACTGTACTTTATAAAATGAGTTTTATTTATTTCTTTTATTTAGTTAAATGTACTTTCGGTGAAGAGCACCATAATAATAGCGTTTATGTTTCATAGTGTTGCTGCTTTATTTATAATCCATCTTGATTATTCATAAAACGTAAAAACAGTTGATTTAAATATTCTATATGTGTGATAATTGAATGCTGTTTTCATTTCTATTTATCACGTTTTTGTGGTTAGCTATAAACAAAGTTTTTTTTTTATTTTCCTTTTTGACCATTGCATTCTTTATATATCAAGTTGGCAGACCATAGATGAAAGCTATAATTGTGTTATTTTTCATGATCCCAGAACACAGACTTATATTCCCTGTTGTCTTTAGGATGCTTTTATAAATATTTGTGCTGTATTATTCTAGTTGCAATTTTGATCTTTGACTATACACACAGAAAAGGTAGTTTTTTAAAATAATATTTAGCTTTATTACTGCCTAGCATGCTTTATTTTTACTATATCATATTCATGGTATATAGTGGTATGATTACCAGATATTACGTTGTCTCAGAAAAGAAGAAAATAATTGAATTACATATTATATGGCTGTGCAACTTTGGTCATTGCACTGGACCTCATATACTATCTGCAGTGTTTCTTCCATTTGTAATATGTCTTTTTTGTTGTTTATCAGTTTGTTGGGATTTGCTGGGGTTTGGAAGCTCACATATCTTTTTTATTTTCTTCAATAGTTTTGAGATATAAGGCATGCTGATCCACAGATTTGTGTTATCTTGTAATTTTACATTTTGCTTTTTTTTTTTTTTTTTATGAAATTTTTTCATGTCTTTCATCATATTTTTTTTGCTGTACAGGATACTATATAGATTTTTCATATATTCATTCACATTATTCTTCCTGCCTACTTCGTATTTAAAAAATCAACCACTATATATATATATGAAGTAGACAGGAAGAATAATATAGATGAATATTTGAAAGATCTGTGCAGCACTAGGTATAACAAAAAAATACTGATGAAAGAAATTTAAAAATTCAATAAAAAAAAAAAAAATAAAGCCATGAACCAGCATGCATTATATCTCAAAACTTCTGAATAAAATTTAAAAAATATCTGTGACTCAAAATACAACATGAGCTTGTAAACATCAGAGAACCCCCAACAGCCTGATAAATAACACAAAAGACAGATTACAAAAGAAAAACAACATAAATAGTATATGAAGTCATGTGTAATGGCCCAAGTTACACAGCCATATACTATGGTAAATCAAGGACCAACCTTACAATCAGAATAGCACACCATAAATATTTATATAAGCATGGTAAAAATAACCTAGAATGTATGTCTATATTCTGGGACCATGAAAGACAACATGATCATAGCTTTGATCCATGATCTATCAACTTGGTGTGCATACAATGGGATGACTGAAAAATGAAAGTAAAAGAAGTTTGGTTTACACAAAAACCTGATAAATAGAGGAGAAAACAGCATTCAATTATCACACAGATGGAATATTTAAATCAACTGTTTTACATATTATGAATAATCAAAATGGATTATAAATAGAGCAGCAACACTATGAAACATGAGAGCAATGATTATGGTACTGGTCACTGAAGTGTAATTAGTTAAATAAAAGAAAGAAAAAAATAAAACCTGTACATACATACACAAAAGAATTATATATATATAAGTTCAATCAAAATTAGTTATGCTAATGTCTTTAAAATAATGTCTGGCAGATACCTATTGAATGAAATCACTATTGACACAAAAAATTTAAGTAGTAAAATTTATATTGTCAAAAATAATTGATTATTATTATGTATAAAAAAGAAGGAATTTAATATTTGAATTTTTGTTTATTTCATTACTGAAATAAATCTTATTAAATTTCCTCAGGAAAATATATGATTTCTAAATATAAGTAATAAATGGGGGGGGGGGGATTATCAGAAACAGACACCTATAAACAAAAGTTACTAAGTAGTGATGCTTCAGATAAAATATCAAATAAGGTTCTTAGTGAATAAATAATCATACAATTGAATAATGCAAATGAACTTAAGATAGAATGGTTAAGGCATATGTATTAACCATGCATACAAAAATTTATATAGCCATAGAAGAGATCAAATTAAATAAACATCAATTGGAGACCATGAAAGAAATATGAATTATAGTTTTTAATAATAAAAAAATATAGTTACCAAGAGATTATAAAAGACCTAGAAAAATACTACATATAAGATGGATGGATAAATTAAAAAAGTTTTTTGATGTGATGAGAAGAAGAAAAAGTAGAAATCAGACAAACTGGATTAAACTTGAAAAGATCTTCATCCTACAGTGGATCAATAATGTTTGAAAATTATAGTTGTAAAATATTATTAAATGTAAGAACACTTAGAGTTATATGTCAGATTATTTTCATTTAATTGAATTGTTAAATGATTTTAGAAAATTATAACTTTATATCTACTTTTCCAAATACATTCAACTATTAATACTAAACCATATGTTAGTAAACAAGTCAACATTACCAAATGATATTTTCTTTTCCTCAAGTGTTGCTGGCCTATAGACAATAATCGAACATAAAAATTGAATACTGGGTTTAAAATGATGCTTTAACCAACTATGTTATTTTGCCAAAAGAAGCAATCACAAAAATTTATAAATAATAACAGTCTTTTCATAGACAAGTAATCATCACAAACTTCAAACAAATATAATATGATTAGATATGAAGAAGAACTTTTCTTTCTCATAATTAATAGGCAATGCTTAGTGGTAACAGAGTAGGTACAGATAAATAATCCAGAAGTGGCATTATATATCATGTTTGAAGAAAGTTGCGATGGATAAGTATACATATATATAGTTATAGTAAAAATTATTACATGCCTAAAAGATTCTTCCAGCATTTCAGAGAATGAAAAGATCTTGCCATAGTGACAGATAAAGTCAAGCAGAGCAAAAGAATGAAATGTTAAAAAAAAAAAATTAATCTGACAGGCATGAACGCAATGAGTAAAAAAGAGGAAATCAATCAGAAATAAAAGAATCATATTAATGATAAATGGATATAGATTTGAAGTGAGAATCTTAGATACTCAATTCAAAGATTTATAACCAATGCTCGTTGACTAAATTAAACACTATTATGAACATTTATAAGTATATTAAAACCTGTAAACATTAATTAGATGAAATAATTAATTAGCTCATCTGCGGTGCATTAAAATGTGTGTAAGGGTAAATGTGGAGATAAAAACTTAGAAATATATACCCTATTGAGATGAGATGGTATTTAACAAGCATATTTTTTTTCCCCATATGTCATAGCATCGGCCGGGACGCGAACTCACAACTGTCTGCAACCAACTACTTGCTTGCAAGGCGGATGCGATGACCTCTTGGCTAACAACTCTTGACAACAAGCATATTTAATGTGCAATTATATGAGAATTTCCTTTTTGTTTGAATCTTTAAATTTACGGGCGATGTTTAGCCAACAGATAAGCAAAAGGGCTATTTAATTCTCTATGTATTAAATATATGTGAGATGGATAAATATTTTAAATAAAACTGAACATACTTTTTTTTATCTGCTAATTTTTTAAATCTAAATGGAATGAAAATAACCCAAATATTTCCGCTAAACAACCATTTTTCATATAATAATTGATGTAATGTTTTTTTACTTTTTATTACTATGAAAGTTTTTAGCAGATACTCCTGAAAGGACATCTGGTTTCTAAGAATATTCAGTTGTGCTCAATAATTTAAAGAGTCAAAATTTTCTCATATATCTTTCAGATTTACACCATCTAAAAGACCTTTAGCCGATATTAAATGTAGCTGTTTATTAATAGGCAAAATAAGTCATAGATCACATGACCCTATTATCTTAAGATTGTAAGTTATAAACAATGAGGATTGCCAATTCCTCAACAAGCTTTGTGATAAATGCTTAGCTAGAGAAAGCATTTAAAATATCTCTGTCAGGACCCCTCCCCAAACCTCTGACCATGGTTTCATGCTCTGGTACTCCTCAGAGAGGTGCTAGGATAGGTTTTAGTTAAATGCTGGCTTTGGGTTGGTGTTTTTAGATCTAGTGTCTGAACCTACCCTGGCACCTCTCTGAGGAGTGCCAAAGCATGAAACCATGGATCAGGGGTTAGGGGGGTTTTCTGACAGAGATATTTTAAATGCTTTCTCCAGCTAAGCATTTATCACAAAGCTTGTTGAGGAATTGGCAATCCTCATTGTTTATAGCTGTTTATTGTTCTGAATTTACCAAAAAAATAAAATGACTCCTTAAAAACTATCAGTGTCTGGTAAATGATAATACAAACAGCAGTTAAAATGTCAAAACACTGATGTATAAAAATGTGAGAAGTGAATCGACTGATTTTATTATTAGAGTGCTGTTAAACTTGGGAGAGTTTTTACAGAAACAAGGAAAAATTTGATGTAAACAAAATTGGAGCTATACTGCCATTCTATGAAACAGAACTATGAAACTAAAATGATGCAAAATACTACATAATAACTCTGAGACTTAACCTTATATTAATTGTGGTCATTCAGTTTATGACATTAAACAAGTACCACCATGCAATAATATGTAAATAGACAGACGGACTCCAAGGATATCACAATTACCTGAATTCTTACAATCTACGATTGAATCCGAACTAAATAAAATTGAACAACAGCTGCCCAATATTAGTAAATAGGTATTCAGCTAATCTCAGATAAAAAGTAAAATAATGATGAAAAGCTGTTCAAACTTTTACAACCCAACAAGTAGAAAGTCTGATTAATCCTGCTTTCCTTTCCCTAGTTCTGTTATAAATTCCTGTAGGAGAGGTTTTTGCCCAGCTGTGGTGCTATTTAAATGTCATTTTACTTTGATCTATCTATGAATATGTATATACAGATTAAAATGCATATATATATCGAGACAAATATATAGATAAATCGTGTGTGTGTATGTGCATGTCTCTTAAAGAAAGCTTAAAGAAAAAAAATTTACAAATTATTTTTTAGCTAAGAAATCGCTATGCTTTCTAAATAAAATTAATATTAAAGGAATTTTAGTCATTTATTTAATATGTGTAACTTTCTAAATATAACTTTAAAAACATTTTTTGATTTTCTTATATTTAGTAATCTCTTAAATCAATTAAGTGAATTAAAAACGTGAAAATAAACTACCTACAATTTTTTTTTTTTCTGATACATTTTTCTAACATCTCAAAAATTTTCAGTGTTTTTCTGTAAATTAAAAAAAAACTGATAAGATAAACAGAGAAACTCTTTGAAAAAAGATAAATAAAAATAGTTAGAATTCATTATATAATTATTTTTGAACATCACTTAGTAACAAATATTTTGTAGATAAGAAGGACTAGACTTATAAACAAAAAAAGAACAATGCTTGCCATCAACAAGCTATTCCCCTAATGCCTAAATGTCTCAGCATTTCTGAGTAAACATCTAAGACCAGTCTCACCCAAGTTCTCTATCCATTAAGAAACAACAAAGTATTCTAAGAAAAATAAAACTCTTGAGAAAGTCAAATACCTGCAAAATATTAATTTATTTCCACTCCAAACTAATACCCAAATAAAAAAAAAGATTGTTCAATACCCAAATAAAAAAAAGATTGTTCAACTGTGCAAGTAAATCCTTTTTACTATCGCTTCTGAAAGACTAAAAATTCTCAATAGTATTGTTTCAAACAATAAAAAACAGTTAAATCATTAAAAGATATTATTTCAGAACTTTGAATATATGTAATTAAATAATATAGATTTGTAAAAAAAAAAAAAAATATTATTCATTTTATATATTTTTCTAACCAACAATTTATCATATATTAAAATTTTTTAACTAATGCTAATATTTTTTGTAAATCTTTATATTTATTGATATATTTTTAGATATAAATGTAATTTTCACACACACATACTATCCAATGGTACAAAGTCTATTTACACATAGAAAGCGTGTGGTGTTGAAATATCTCAGAAAGAAACGTTTTCTGCTGAAGAAATTAAAAGACAATATTGTAAAATATCAAGTAAATGGGGAAAGGGCCAGCATGTTTTATATGTGGATGTATTTGTGGTTAATAGATTAGTGACAATACTTTTCTAGAACAGTTTTATTTTTGCTTTTTTTTTTTTTTTTTTGAAATTAGAATAGCTGTATTCATTTATAAGAGGATGTTTATTAGTGTTATTAATTTTCCAATTGAATAAGATATAACATTGTAATCATAATTAAGTCCAGATACAGATTCTTCTCATAAAAATTATTTGACTTGGCAATATGTAAATTTCATTTTCTTACCTTACATCATCAGTATCGCACCCTTTTTGATGTAATAGTTCCTGGCCACTCGCTACCATTTTCTCAACTAAAATAAATTAGAAACAAATTAATTTTAATATTACATAAATTCAGTACTCTAACAGAGACCATATTAGGTTAAAGTTACAGCAAAAGTGAAACCATGCCCACGATTACAGGGAGAATATTAGATTAATATAAATAGCAAATTTAAAGCACACACACTTTAGATTGGCTAATTTATTTAGCTTTGAAAAATTAATTTACTCTTTCCAAATAATATGTGAATTGGAATTAAGCTATATATAAAAAAATCAACATATACTTATTTATACTTTTGCTGGTTAACACAGTTTAAATACTGACAATTTTGAATGAGTTATTTCATGTTAGATTTTCCTTAATTTATATATAGATTGATTATCATTTATTCATAATTAGATAAACCCATAGTTTTTTTTTTATAATCTGTAAAAATTCATATTATTATTTGCAGAGAATATAATTTAAATTTGATACACAATTTGCGTAATAATTTCATTTTGCACAATGAAAAAATAAAACTTATACTATCAGAAACTAAATATAAGTAAAGCAATGAAGCTTAAAAATAGAAATGTTACCATTTAAAAAAATTAAGACAACAAAGAATTTTATTATTTTTTTAAAATAAGATTACTTTTGTGCTTTTTCATAAACTTCAATAGAATAAGTTTTAAATTTAATTTTTAGTAGCAGTTTCATTATTCTTCATAAAATTATAATTAAAAGCATATACAATACACTTCTAATAATTTTAATGAACATGTAAATAATTTTACAGTTAATCAAATGAGTAATGCTAAGAATGAAAAACTATTCATGGATTAAACAAATATAACCATTTTACTAAGGTAATTTACAAGATTCCTAAATAATCATTTAAAAGAACTTATAAATGATGACCACTTTTTGTTATATTAATGTCAATCTATTTGGTGAGATAAAATATTGTACACTGCTAATGAATAGTGCTACAAGTTTCATAATTTGTATGATATATGATGGCTGGAAAAGTTGCAAAATGGATGGAAAAAAATAATTATTGGAGGAAATGCAAGGCAGTTTTAGATCAGATAGGCATATAGGAGATAGTTTATTTATAGTTACACAACTTATGAATATGAGTAAGAATTCAGGCAGACAGTTACAAATGAGTTTTATAGATATAGAGAAGGTGTATGATAGAGCAAATAGAAATAAATTATGGTAGGTTTAGAAAATTTGGGAATGGATGAAGCTTTAGTGGATATTATTAAGAAATTATATGAAAATAATTACTATACATATGAATTAGGGGATATAGAATCAGTTAATTAAAAATGGAGTGGGACTAAGGCAAGGATGCCCTATGTCACCTATTTTGTTTTTATTGTATTTGAATGAAATGGAGAGAGCAATAGAAAGACTAGGATACTGTTATTAGGTGGCAAGGGAGTATATACTTTGTCGGGTCATTTTTTGTGGATGTCTTTTTGTGTGCAGAAAGAAGAGAAGATATGGAAGGTATGCTGAGGACATGCGCAAGGGTGGGTAAAGAGATGGGGATTGATGGTTAATACTGGGGAAAGAGAAGATGACGAATTTTTATTGAGCGATATAAAGTTAAGTGTGGTGATTAGATATAGTTATTTGGGAATCATCTTAAGTAATCAGAAAAATTTCTTGGATGAATGGGAGAAAAATATGATAAATGAAGCAAAGAAAAGAAAGGCATTGATAAAGAAATTAACAGTTTTCATATAATTAATATGATGTAGCTAAAATTGTATGGAAGGAAGTTGCAGTAGCAGGGTTAACATATGGCAATGATGCATTATGTGTTAGTAATTACTTAGAAAAAGTACAAAGGTAAGTAGGAAGACATGTATTAGATGCAGATGTGTGGACAGCAAAGGAGACAATTCAAGGGAAAATGGGATGGTCAAGTTTTTATATGAGAGATGCAAAAAGCCAAATGAAAATGTTCAGTAAATTGCAGTTTACGGATAATAAAAGAATAGCCAAAATAGTATTTAATTGTGTTACGAATAAAGGGCAGGCAACAAGATGGGTGAGAAAGGTAATGCGATATGCAGAAGATTTGGATAAAGAATTTATATCAGTATACTTGTACAAAAGATGGGATGAATATAAACAAATCAAAGAATAGGTCTGTTTTGTCAGATTCAAATTTATATGCAATTTTACGAATAGATACTAGTACTCTCAATCTGGATTATGATAGTTTAGAGCAGAATTGTAGACAACTGCATAAATCTCATTCCTAAGAAAATAAAATATTTTTTGATATATATTTTTATGATATATGTGAACATATTTAATAAATTTGTATGAAAATTATGGTTTCAAATAATACTTCTATTTATGTAACTTGTGGTCCACTAGAAGTGTTACGAAAGACAATGTGGCCCTCAGCAAAAAAATTTTGCCCACCCCTGTCATAGACAATTATAATATATTTACTTTTGTTTATAAATAATGTTTGTGATTTTTTAAAAAAAAAATTCAGTTAAATGGTTTTTATATAAAAAATAGATTTTATGCTCATCTTATTAAATTTATTTATTGAAAAAAAAAACAGTGCTGATATAGTACGCGCTCGATGCCATTTTGAATTGTAAAATATTGCTGACACATACAAGCGATAAATGACATCGAATAGAAGCACGTAGTTTCAAAAAATGGCAGGAAAAAAAATAAGCTAAAAAACAGTGGGAAAAATAAATTAACCTATGTAACAGCACGTTAATTTTTTTTTCCAATGTACTATAACATTTTTTATTTTTCCTGCCATTTTTTAGGGTTTTTTTCCCCCCACCATATATCAGGCATATTATGCCCTATCTATTTAAGTCCGTTACATAGATTAATTTATTTTTCCTGTCACTTTTTAGGTTAATTTTCCCGCCATTTTTTGAAACTACATGCTTCTAGTCGATGTCCTTTATTGCTTGTACATGTCAGCACCCAAAAAACTTTACTATTTATCTACATTCTATTACAATTATTTAGATAAATTGTTATGTAGTTAGTCTTAGCAGGTGGATTTTTTTAAGAGGAAAAGTTGTGGTTTTGGAAATTTTCCATAGTGGAAAACTTTTATAGTAACAGAACAAAAATAATATTTTGCACTATGTCTAGGAAAACAAATTTCTTTTTTAAAAAAAGTTATATTCGACAATCCTTCAGTTGCTGATTAAATAATATTGCAATATATTGTAGTTGATTTTGTAATCTTTATATGTTATAACAATTTTCCCGTTTTTATAGATTCTGATAGACCTTTTTTTTACATACTATGAAGTGAAAGTTAATCAAGCTATGAAGATGGAAAATATAAATATTTCATTCATATATATATTTCCTGATTAACTGGCCTACTAATTATTGCAACTTATGCTGCTGACGGAATCAGCTTTTTTGTTTTTATCAGGGCACCAGGATTCATACAAGAATCCACTGAAATCCATCACGTCGCAAATTGTAAATTGAGAAGAAAATAATTTAAAGGATTGGGTTTTTGATTTCCTGTAACTTAGTTATTTTTCAGAGAATATTACACCCGGGCTTAATCAACAAATATTGGCAAATGCAAATTAATTATACATTCAAATCCTAATAAACTAACATTAATAAATTTAATAACTATCATTAATAACGCACAATGAAAAGTTGATATTAGAAATAAATATTTTATTCTAACAAATTAAAATATTAAAAACATAAATTACTAATAAGTTTGAAAGAATACACGCACGCTAATCCAGATATGAATCAATTAATTAACAGTTTAACGATTTTAAAGTTCACTTTAAGTTTCATCCATAAATTTTTTTGGAAATCCACAAATGGCTCTATTACTAGTACATTATAAGCTTAATCTAGTCACAATCGGTAATAATTAATCATAGCTTACCGGTAAGTTTAGAAAATTTCTGTAGACAGTTGATTACCATGCATGGTTTTTCATGAGGTAGAATGAGCTCATGGCCATTGGTTTTAACTTGTTCTTGGCCAGTCCTAAAGGCTAGTCACGAAAGCTTTTCTAGTGAACGTCTTCATGAATGATGTCAGCAAAAGCCTCGGTCCACTCAGCATGAAGAATTATTTCAGTGTAGAGTGATCCTGGATCTTTCATGATCCAGGACCAGCCAAAAGAAAAACAGACAAGACCTTGATCACACTGGTATTCTTCCTTTTATACTCGAGGTCTAGTTTTCAGACTTCTGCCCATATTTTCTTTTATGCTTTTATCAACATACAAGATAATAATCTTGTACATTCTTTCTTAAATTTAATTTACAAAGTCTTTTTTTTTTAAACATAATTCCGCCATCTTTAATTGTAGTTAAAAAGATTTTACTAATTGAAATTTGCATATGAAATTCTCTTTCTTTTAGTTTATCTGGATTAGTAATTTGCATGTCTTTTATTCTTTCCAATTTTAACTTTTATTTTTAATTACATAAAAAAAAATATGATCGAAAAATTTTAACTTTCATTGTATGTTTTAAAAAAAAAAAAATTACACAAACTAAAAGAATATTTAAAATTTAAAAGATCTTTAAATTTACTTTTTTTTAAACTTTTAAATATTCTCAAATGTCAATATATTTTTGTACCATACATAAATAAACGGTACAATGTATACATCATAAACAATTTTTGATACCAATTTGAAATTATAAGCTTGGTTTAAACAATTTTATGTTTATTCATTTATTGTAATAAAATTTTTTAATAAGTTATAAGGTTTATTTAGAAGGAATATAGTTTTAGTATTTTGAAATTATAAGCTTGGTTTGATCGGACCGATTTAGAGTGCGCTCTCCGCATTTTGAATTCTAAGGATCACCCAAGACTACCGCTGACACATCAAAGCAACTCCGTGTGGATTATTTGATGTCATTTATTGCTTGGAGTTGTCAGTGGTGGTTCTGGGCAGTCCTTAGAATTCAAAATATTTTTCTGAAAAACAGATACTTATTGTATCAATATCATTGTAGAAATGCAGAAACAGAAAATCTTGTACTTAAATTCTTTGTTTTGTAAGATCTATAAGTAAAAAAAAAAAATATTGGGAACTCTGTTTGTTTGAAATCATTTAAAATTTTGTATTCAAAAATGCAGTAGGCAATTGCAGAAAAAATGTCAGATAGTGCAATCATTAGATAAATTTGCATTAAATAATTATATGAGATTAGCTGCTTGGTGGGTTATATGACATTTAAGACATCAAGTGACAGGTCAAGCACAACTCACCATTTAATTAACGAGATCGCTTTTATTTACTCTGATGATTATTGATCCTGCATTATTTCTAAACTATTATAAATTTGTAATAATGTTACATCATTCAATTACTCAATCATACGCAAGCCCACACATTTATATACATAACACATTTAATAAAGATTTACCTAAAGTTATATGTTCAGGCAGTAAAACTTTTGCATCTTTAATATGAGTTTTTGGTACCGCTAAATAATGATAGGTAGTTACTGGTCTTCTGTCTTCAAATATAGTTATATCTTCATCCTTATAATATACAATACATAATTCTTAGAATTCTGTAGATGCACATGTAACAAAATCTAATAAATTAGAATATTTTACAGCAAGATTCCCTGTATTGACATTTGAAACTTATTACATAGCAGCTTAAATTTCTTGACTAATGTACTTTTAATATGTCTATATCATATTTATAGAACAATAATGAGTATTAAATTGTGTTATTAACATAACATAATATTAATTTACCAATATTGTGCAGTAAATCATGCTTGAGCTTTCTCATGTTAAAAAAAAAATATGGTGTGTGTATTTAATCCCATTATATAGATGATAAGTGTTTATTCTAGAATCTAAATTTGTTCTGGCCTAAGCCCTGTCAAAATATTTGACAGAGCATCTGAGTAATCTAGTATTAGTAAGCTATCATTAGTGCTATTGAGAAATAATTTAAGCTTAAAAAAATTAAACCCACTACTGTGTGATAAATATGATGTGAAAAAATAAATAAATTAAGCTACTATGAAGAAAGAAGCTTCAAATATTAATATAGAAAATTTTGTTGTTGTTGGATTTATTATACATATAAATGTACGTAAATAGGTAAAACAATCTACATAGCCCACTGCATAAAACAATTTATATAGCTTATTGCAAAATGAAAACTTTTCCATTAGTTCTTCATAAAAGAATAGAAACTGCAAGACAAAAACTTCTCCAATAATTCTTCATAGAAGAACAGAAAAAAAAAAATTACCAAGCTTGTAATAATTGGAAGAAAGATTTAACTATTTTTATATTTTTGTTTTACATTAACTATATATCATTTACTGACTAATACTCAATTGTAGCAGGATTAATTACGAATCATCCATCTGAAAGAAAAATCCTAAGCTTTGAACTCACATCATAGGACATGGCAAAGCCTTTATATATTATAACCATCAGGACAAGCTAAACAGCTCCCCAAAGTAACCTCAGGATAGGCTAACTCTTCCACATTGCTCTAGTCTTAAATATCAGCAAATAAGCAATTAAAATTTGAGGTATGTAGAATATTAAGCACTGACATTATTGAAAAGCCATTCAAGTAATAATGAAGCATTTATTTAATAATATAGCAATAAGAAAAGTAATTTCTCTGGAAGCAATCTAATTATAAAATAATGAAATTATAAATAATAAATTATAAAATAATAAGCATTGTAGATATTTTAAATAACACATTAATAAATGATATTATTTCCTTTGGAAATGCAACTCATAGCTTCACACAGTGAACATTAGCAAAGAGTAAACATTTCTATTTAAACAATATAAAATATTAAACAATAAATAAGTTATCATGAGTATGGTAATATTTTTAATAAATTAGATATAAAATGAGATTTCAGAAGGTACATACAAAAAATAATATTTGTATTTTCTTGACAATAAATATTTTCAAAAACAGAAAAACATATCTATTGAATAATACATAAATTGAAGTGAGCACCAATTTGATTTTATATTATATTGTCTGGGGATATTGGATGAGTAGGCACTAGATAGGGATTTTATGCACAAACCTTCCATTGATTACTCTGGCTTACACTAGTGGTGCTATTGTATAGAGAGTTTAACCTCTGTGTAATTAATTATATTCCTAAAAATTAATAACGCACTTTTAAAATTGGCTTAAGTATTTTAAAACTTATTTAAATGTTCATTTTATGGGTAATTTAATTGAATAAACAGTTATAATAAGTAAGTTAAAAATACTCTTAACTCTTACAACTATAACATGTTTAAGAATAGGTTATATTTTAAAATAACGATTTATGGCTTTATACCTACTATTACAAATAAGCTGCACTAATAAACTAAAATTATTTAAATTTACTTATTTAAATACAAGTGACTTAATCCAGTTGAAATTAAAGGGGATTCGAACCCACACTTTCAAGCTGCCTTCAGTCATTCAATTTACTTACATAAATCTGTTTAAAATACTACAATTTTATAATAGTAACTATAACTCAATTGCCTATATTTACAGAATGGCTTATTACTACTACTATAGAAATAGCATTTGCTTAATAGAAAATAAACTATGCATTTTTTTTTGTAACACTATTAGGTTACAATATATAATATTCTCTATAGAAATTGATTTTCTCTTGCAGAATGCATAAGGATTCCAACAAATATAATTTTAAAAAAAATACTTCAAACTTTATTAACCAGGCCTGGATTTAAGCATTAGCAAAATAAGTTTATGGTTTTCTTATTATCTTTAGAATATTTTAAAACTTTATATTTTATAAATATGAATGCTTGGGATCATCAATATTATTTTCCAAAAGCACAAGTCCTATACATCAACTTGTTAGTTAAGTTGATTCTCTACCTCCACGAAGTCACAACTATTTCCTTCTAATAGATCATCAGTCATCCTCTTTTTTTCTTTTACCTCCAAAAATTTCTACAATAAATGTACCCAATTCCACATCATAATTTTCTCAGTGGATACTCTCTTCAATACTGCAAATCAATTCTATCACCATTATTGAGATATTAAATTTCTTCTTTCTATGGCTTTCATCAATAATCCTCATCATTTCTATTGCACATCTTCTTTTTATATTATATACTTTTCAGATATAAACTAGATTACTATAATCATCAAATTGGAAAAGAATAAATATCTTTATGCTGTTCTTCCATAAAATAATAAATTCTTAAAACAGCTATATAAATATCAAATTTTTATATATACATAAAGTCTTTTTTAGCACCTGATTTGAATGGGAAATTATATAAATTGGCATATATATAATTGTAAAAAAAAAAAAAAAATGCATGTAATGTATTTTATTTATTATATTGTTATGATATAGTCAATTATTTTGCAATTACTGGATTTATATATAGGTTTTGATTTATTTTAATGATTTATATTGGTATTGGTTGTTTTAATTTCATTATTGAACACTAGATGGTTCATGTCTGTAATAGTTCATTAACATAATAGATTATTAACATTTGAAAAGGGCACCAAATCAGGTGCTGAAAAAAGCTTTTTATGTATATATAAAAAAAAATTGATATTTATATAGCTGTTGCAAGAATTTATTATTTTCTGATTATTAGATTACTATAAATCCATCTGTTCACTATTGTTAATAGTATCTTAACTGCAAGTGAGATTAATTTCATTGTACTAAAATTCTTATATTTTTAATGAATTAGGCCTTTTCTTTGAATAAATCATAACTATCAACAAATCTTTTGATTACTCTCATGATCATTGCTATGTCTAAGGATAAGTCTTGAAATGTAACTGTCAAAAAAATTGACAAATATTTTCAAGACTTTAAAATTTTCCATTGTTTGCTATATAACAAAATGTGTGGTTTATATATGTAATAAAGTCAGATATTCTACGGTGATATCGCCACACAAACTCAAATATATATTATTCTAATTATTTATTTCTTAAGCGCTTTTCAAAGGAGCTATGCCTTCATTTTCAAAGCTATAGATAGATAGCGATGTTCAATTTATTTAAACCATCAGATGCAAATTATTTAAATTAGGTCTGCCATTTCTTCGAGATTGCGTAGAACGTGTCTCTTTTATTTAACGAGTTTTCATCCAAGTTAATGAAATAGGCCTCCTATCTATCTATAGCTTTGAAAATGAAGGCATAGGCTTCTTCGAAAAGCGCTTAAGAAATAAATAATTAGAATAATATATATTTGAGTTTGTGTGGCGATATCACTGTAGAATATCTGACTTTATTGTTTGCTATACTGCACAAATATTGTGTGCACTAAAGGGGCAGTCCAGAGTATTTTTATTAATTTAGAAAAAAGTTACTATGTTGCTTTCTGGATAAATTGAAGCACAAATCAAGATAAAAGCATTTAATGAACAATAAACTTATAAAATATGAAACAAATAAAATAAGTTATCATTATCAAATTCATCACAAATTATTTTATCAGAATGTGAAGCCCTTACTGCATTTTCCTCAAAAACATCTGACTGAATTGCAGAATTGATCAATGCATAATTTATTTATTTAAGTTGTAGATAACTCAAGTGAAGCAAGATTGTATTAATTGAAAGAACTCAGTATTAAATGGACATTGATGGAACTTTATTAAGCTAGAAAAAAAAGATGAAGAAATAATCTAAAAAGTAATCATGCACTTTATTATAAAGACACAACTAATGGAAGAATAAATGGAATTGAATTTATTGTAAATATAAAAAAAAGGGGAGAGTAATATTATGAAGATTGATGTAAATCAGACAGAGAGGCATGATTAATTATTCATCTTATGCCCCAATAAATTTTCATTCTGATAAAGAAGTAGATTTTAACTTAGTTATACAGAATGCTTTTAATCAGACCAAATACTTTAAAACTGTCATCGATTAATGCTAGAACTGAAAAACAATTGAAAGATAAAAATATTGTGGATAAATTTGATATCAAGATGGAAATGAAAGAGAGACTATTAGAATTTGTGAAAAAGAAACTTTGTTAATTATGAATTAAATGATCATGAAAGCATCCAAATGAAGTTACAACAAAATTAAATTATATTTTATTCAACACAAAAAGTGTATTTTAAGTCTCTAATGTGCTTAATAGATTTAATACAGAAAGTGATCATTGATTAGTAAGATTTGAAGACATTATTAACAATAAATATAAATCTTCAGAAATAATCTGATAAATTTAAATAGAACTTGCAAGTCACTTTAAAATATTAAGTTTTGACAGAGGCTCAGACTTAAATGAGATCAATAAGAAAATAACATTTTACTAAAGCCAACTGAGAGTAGTGGGTCGTGTGAATGTCTGAGTTTGAATCCCGCATATATTACATATATAAATACAGGTTTAAGCCTGTACAATGTATAAAGCCAACTATGTAAATAACTGATGTAAAAAAGTAGCAATTCATCAATAAACTTTCAAATGAAACAAGACAATGTGTAGTGCAAAAAAAAATTAAAATAATACACATAGAATTGAATATCTGTAAAACGGTACAAGAGTTAATGATGATATAAAAAAATATAATTATGAATTGGTAAGCAAAATATTCAAACAACATTTTGTTATTAAAAGAAATGTTGTTTCAGCAATAAATTTACTCTTATTAAAAAAACATGCTTGGAACAGTTGAATAATAAACTATATATTAATAAAGAACAAACAGAAAAGTAGCTTCTACAATTATAGAATCTTCTGAATTTCAATGTATAATATTTAAAATGAGATGGAATAACATTAAATCTAGAAAGAACAGAAATGGACCAGGAAATGATATAATTACAACTATCTTAAAAGATGAAATAGAGAAACTGTTATCAAAGTTATATATCAAGGGTATGCATAATAAAGATATAATAGATGATTGGAAGAATGTAGTAAAAAAGATTACTAAAATCACTGCAACTCATCTCCAAAAAATATTGAATTCAAACCCATCAAAAGAACCAGCTAAAGTTAAACATGGTTTTAACACAGTAGATTAATATTAAGACAAGTTTAAAAACAATGAGAATGAATTGTCATTAGGTTTTGAATTTATAAATTATAAAAAAAAATCATTTAACTTTATAAATCTTTCTTCAGTGATTAAAGCTTTGGAACATCAAGAAATGTGGGATATTAACAAATTCTAAATTTATTTTTAATGAAAAATGCAATAACAGATTAATTGGTAATCATCTGAAATCTGGGCACGGCCGCTTGGGGCATTGATGCTATACAAAAATCAATCACATATAACATTACCGGCCGCCGTAACTTTTTTTTTATAGAACGTTTTTTTTTTATTAAACAAATTTTTTATTTCATTTATAACATGATTTCCTTTTTTATTAAACAAATTTTTATATTCATTTTCATTGTTTTTTTTTTAACCTGACATTTTTCTTTATTTAACAAATTTTGATCATTTAATTTTGTGTTTATTTTTTCTGAATTTTAATACTTTG
This sequence comes from Epiperipatus broadwayi, assembly GCA_028023455.1. Lineage (NCBI taxonomy): Eukaryota > Metazoa > Onychophora > Udeonychophora > Euonychophora > Peripatidae > Epiperipatus > Epiperipatus broadwayi. The sequence continues at coordinate 15,365,054 of JAQFVV010000013.1, forward strand.
GACTGTTTCAAGACAAAAAAACTTGTTTTAACCCTGCCGAAAAAATATAATGGTATAATTATTTGGGACTTGTTTCGACTTTGTTCTACCATATTTTTTTTTGGTTGACTAAATTGTTTTTCTTATTATTATTAAATCAAAAGTAACTTTTGTGTTGTTGGGGGTTCAAAAATTGTTTTCAAATACCCACACCCACCCTCGGATCAATAATTGTAACATAAAGTCAATAATTTTACTTTTTTTTTAAACATCTTTTTTTCAATTTTTTACTTTTATTTATATTTCGTTTGAATTAGCCTTTTTTATTTTTGGCTTCTACAATAAACAGCTTTTGGGGGGGCTTTCGTATTGTTATTATTAACAAAACGTAAACAAAAATAGTAATTTATTTGAACCTCACTTGTTTTAATCCTGATGAAAAAATATAATGCAATTATTTGGATATTATTTCGAATTTATTCAACCTTTTTTTTGGGGGGTTGACCAAATTGTTTTTCTTTTATTTTTCTATGATAAAAATTAAACTTTTGTGTTTTTTTTGGGGATAAAAATTTGTTTTAAAACACCCACTCCCACACTAGAAAAAATAAGTCAATAATTTCTTTTTTTTCCAACAACTTTTTACTTTTATTTATATTTCGTTTGAATTACCTTTTTTTTTTTTGGCCTTTTACAATAAACTGCTTTTGGGGGGATTATGTACTTTATTATTGAAACAGTAAGATCTGCTTTGCAGATCTTCGTTTCACATTTTCTCACCTTTTTCCTACCCTCATATCTTAGTTTAAACCCCAGTGTATCGTACTGTATCTGCAATGCGCTTACATACCGAAAATCCCGCCCAATTTTAAACGAGTACAATGCTTGTATTATATATAATTGTATAACTGATGCCCAATAAATAAAATGCTACAAATTATGTGTATGTTCACATAAAAGAGATTTACTTAAAAGTAGGTTATATAATAGGTCGTAATTGCGCACATACTGTGATGTTTATTTTAAAACTTATGTTAAAATAATAAATTGTTATTTAAAATTATTTTGTTTGAATCTGTTTACAAAATATATTAGTCATAATATTTGTTTTTGATTTAAAATAACATTTATATTTGTTTCGTAAATAGATTCAAATATTGAAAATTAAACGTAAAATAATTTTCTTTTAAATTTAAAAATCACGCCATATATTTTCTGTTTAAAATAAATGAGGGCTGGTAGGAACAATAGTTTTAATTATTTAATATTATAGGAGCTTATCTAGAAATGCAGCAGATGTACACTTAAGGTCGTTTCTTTCAATTAGCAAAAGTTTGTTTTAATTAAATCAAAGTTGTAATCTGAATGTCGACAGGGAAATTAACAATAGAAATTAATTAAAATTTTGTTGAATTCCTTTAGACATTCGGATAGGATTGATTACAGCTGATAAGTGGGCAAATTTTGGAATATTTTTGTAACGCTCCAGGGCAGTTTTATTGTGTAATTTCACTATATATAGGGTTTTCTTTTGTTCTTCATTCTAGCAATTATTCTAGGTTATTCTAAGACGGGTGGGCAAATAGCGGCCCAGAGGCCACATGCGGCCCGCCAAGACAATCAGAAAAATCCACTTTGGATTGAGATTTCCTTCCCATTGCATGACCTAATATTCATCTCATATTTTCCACTAGGATGGCCACATCAATACACATGTGCAGTGTAGATACGATGTGCAGTGCTTTTCCAATTGATATGATTAATTTCAATTTTGTCTTTGCATTAGCAAATATATATATATATTTCCAACTTTAGTGAAACCATGAATGCTCCAAAAAAATGTAAAATAGGTAATCAATGTCATGTGTTTAATGAAGAATGGACAAATATTTCTTTGGTAATACAAGGAATAAAGCAGTGTGTTTATTGTGTCATGAAAAAAAGATGCGGCCCTCCGTTAACCTTTGCTTCCACAAAGTGGCCCCCGATCCAAAACAAATAATTGTTGATGAACTATCTGAGACTTTTGGACTCAAATAGCTACGTGCCTGGAAATTCAAGTATTTGAAGCCGAGTTTCGTCTTCAAATAAATTTTACCGTGCTCTACAATCTCACTTGAAATATCTATGAATCACCCAACCTTTAAAATTGTTAGCTTTGAAATGATGGAGTAGAGTCGGCAAGAAGGCTATTTTCCCTTCGGAAATGACTGGCCGCTGCTCTATACCATTTAATGCTGTCACCTAGGAAACCCTGAAACTGCTGTTGCTGCTGAAATATGAACAATACCCGGAGTTTGCTGCTGAGTCATATGGAACCTGCCGACAATCAATCTACCTGAAACTACCTGCAAATGCTTCTCCAGAGGTAACCCCAAAATTAACCCAAGAGCTCTTGTGATTCTCTCCTATAATTAATACGCTATAGCTATTTAAATTGTATTCCATTTTACTTTATTTTATCATTGTTTTCCTTTAAAATGTTCTAATGTAATCAGTAATTTTGCTCTCTATCCTTGGGTTAATATTTTATAGTTATTAATCTTTATTTTATTATGATAGTCCAGAGTAGTCTTTGACCAAGTGAATTATTCCCCTTGTTGAAAGCAAGACGATATTAAGGCATTTTAAAATTATAAATAGTTCCCATTTTATTATTTCGTGAATCACTCGTTCGAGGGCTATTCTAATCTTAGTCAATATGTATAATAATTTTATAGTTTAAACTTACGATATCTATCTCCATTTAAGTTTCCTTTATCTTTCATCAATCTTTTTTCACTGCTTTTAAACTTACAATATGTTTCTATATTTAAGTTTATTATCTTTTCTACTTTTTCTGGAGTTAAAAGACCTAGCTTTATAACTTATACAACATACGGTTATTAAAGCAATATATTTTTTTTACAAAATAGGACGGCTGACTGTTAAGATTCTAAGATATATTCAAATTTTTTGCTCACTTTAAAAAAAAATACAAACAGGCAAAAGAATACTTAATCGTCGTTGGCTGTCGATTATTACTACTTTCCATCAATTAAAATTTATACTGTATTTTAAAAATATTTACCGAATATAAAAGTCGTGCCTCAGGATCTTTTCCATTAGCTATATCACAAAATATACAGCGTTTTTTGGGTTTGGGAGCAGCCATTAAAAGATTTTTTTAAAAAAAAAGAAAACACGAATCTTCTATCTTTCCATTGGTTAAAAGAAAATTAAGAAATATATAATTTTGGCTAAAATTATACAATTTTAAAGTAAACAAAATGTTGAGTATTTTTTAATTATAATGCATTAATAGTGGTAACTTTGTTTATCAATATTGACATCAATTTAATAACATTGTATTATTTTTAATTAGTCAAATTATTGAACGCTGTAGGGCGCTTTAGTAAAACTCCGTAGAAAATTACAATTTTTTACGTAATTAAAGTATTAGTGTGTTCAATGTACTATTATTAATAATTTCATGTTTACTATTTATTGTTTTTATTTAAAATATATATTTATCGTCGAATTTTTTTTATTTTTATGTTCGATCCACTGAGTTTATGTTAATTTCTGAAATGTCTTTGAATAACTTTGGTAAGTAAGGTTATAGTAAATACAATTTATTGAACGGCTGTATCAAAATATTTTTTAAAAATAATAAAGTTAATTTTAATCAGTAGATTAAAAATAATTCATCACAAAAATTTTTGACAATTGAATTACTGCTCATAATATTAATTAAATGTACCATCACATAGAGGTGGCATATATTTGTAAAAAAACGTGTATCAAAGCAGTATATTGAGATTTCCGTCTGTGCTTCAGAATTCGTTGGCACTAATCATTTTATATTTAGCTTTTGTTCAGGAAGGAAGTGCAATCATTTATGTAAAAAAAAAATTTTTTTATTACTTTGATTGAATTTTTATATAACAGATGTCCTTTTCTTTCAATTTAATATAATGATTACTTTTTTATTGTTTGATATTGATGTTCTTTACCAAGTTTCTTAAAATTACAAACCTGTATGCTAGTACATCACATGAAATACTATTTTTTATATTTATACAATTTATTAACAGTAGCAACTTTCTCCATACAATATTGTCACCTAGTGATAGCCAGAGTAATTGGTGCATGCTAACTTTCAAACATCCATTGTTTATTATTGTATGGAGAACGTTGCTACTGTATGCTATAAATCTCAAGAATAATGGATAAATTTGAGCTGAATTATTTTAAAGTTTTAGTTTGGCATGGAGTTATTCTTAAAAAAAATATTTAAAATGGAAAAACAAGAATAATGAATGGTTGATTAAATGTTAAGTATTGGGAAAATAGTGCATAAAATTGTACAATTTTTATGTCCAGAAGTTTATAAATTCAGAAAAAAGTTGACTTACCCAGGAATTTTTTTTATAATCTTAACAATAAATATATTGAAAAAATAGAATGGAATTAATATCTGTAAACGGCCTAAATACTAAAAAGTGCAGTTAGCAATAATATTCATATAGTAAAACAAAGATAATCAGTATAAGTAGCATTTATGTTAATAAAAACAATATTGGACTAGGCTTTTGCAGATACTGATGATAATGCTATTAATAATTTTATTTAATTTGATAGCAGCCTTCTTCAGAGCTGTTCTTTTTTCTCTTTATTTACATTATAAAGCATTTTGATTGGAAAACATTTTTCACATCTGCATCACAAAATTTTTTTTTTTTCGCAACTTGGACTCGGCTGAATATACTTCCAGCAAGGTCCATCAGAATCGTAGCTCTCATAGATTGGTTAATTCTGCTGCTCTATTTAAACAGTGAGATGATTATGTAGGCACTTTATTCAAATTAAACATTTACTTAATCTACTAGAGCTATGATTCTGGTGGACCTCACCAAAAGGGCATTCAACTGTGATTAAGTTGCAAAAAAATAAATAAATTTGGGGCTGCAGATATGAAAAACATTTTGCAATCAAATTACAAATAGAAACGAAAGTGAAAACCTAATATTGTATAGTATTGTGAAAAATGCAAAAAAGAATGAATTTTTAGATCATTTTTTAAGTAAGAAGAAAAATCAAAAAGCTCTGAAGAAGACTTCTAGATGATCAAAACTATTAGAAAGTTGAATAATAATAAAAATTGTGAAAAGTACCAAAAAGTGAATTTTTGTGAGATTTAATATAAACAATGCAAAAAGAATGAAAGAGTATTGAACATTTTGAAAGATAAATTTATTGTTCTTGATTAATTTTAAGTTAATATTGTTTAATTTAAGATAATGAGAAGCAATGTGATAGTTCTGAGAACAACATTCAGATTAACGAGAGTGTAAATGTCATGTTAACTCAAAATATTACGGATTTGGAAAACAGTTTACCTGGGTGTTCTTCATGGTGTGATAATTCAGAACCAAAAAGATATGTAAATGGTAAGATCATTAATTCATTTAATAAATTAGTTTTGCCAAATTTTTAATCTCAACAAGAGTAAATCAATTGGTGCTTGTGAATAGAGAATACGCTATTTTTAATGTATTATAGTTTAATAAAAATAAGATAAAATATATACGAAATTTAAAAATCAATCTCAACCAGATATCAATGAACATAATATATATCAGAAGTTGATTTTTTTTTTTTTTTGAGTGTGGTTGAGGAGTAGAGATATGAGGGAGGAGGGGTGCAGTAGAAAGAGAATAAGTATTTACTGATATCCAAATCAGTTGGTGCATTTTAGTATTTTAATGAATAGAGAATATAAAAGTTTATTATTTACTTCTTATAAAATTAGCAATTTTTGGAGAGCTATATTAGAAGCCTTCACTATACTGGAAATGAAGCTTTGCTAAAAGAATCTTTGCTCGTACATCATGCCTGTTGGTGTATTGAATAATTTCGTAATTCTAACTAATATCATCAGTTCCTGAGTAGAAAATTATTTTAATCTTATACATGAAATTGAATTGAAAAGAGGCCTTGATAGAGAAGACATTAAATGTGTTTTATTAGTTATTAAAAATTAACAGTCGGTATTACGAGGAAAATTAATATTTGCACATTCTTTGTTCATAGCAAAATGTTTTCAGACTATAATAAATAAGATTTATTGAATTTTTTTTAATGAAAAATGACTTTCAATGCTAAGAGTACTATCAATTTTCTTCATTACATGGGAATATAAAACTTGCTGACAGGGAAAAGGTGGTATATGTGCTCATGACATTGCTTATCAGCATGAGGTCTATGATATGGTTTAAATTTAGGCAAAGAGAATAAATTGACAAGCTAAAACATATTGGGCAGACTGTGGTCGCAAAAAGATATTTTTAAAGATTGACATAGATAAATTAGATTTTGACAATCTGATGACTTTTAAGAATAGTTATTTTTCATGAATATTAAAAGAAATAGAAAACATTTTGTGAACTTAAAAATGCATATTTGTTTGCAAGTTTGTTATTGATCTGTTATGATTCATTTAATTCTGATGGATGAGCTTCAGCTACTTAATCAGTGTTGTTAGTAATTAAACATAAGCATAAAACTATTAATAGTTATATTGTAGCTAGAAAAAGTTATATCCACAAGTATTTAAATAAGCATTTATTTTGTATAGCGTCTGTATGCAATTGTATTAAATTCAAATATCGGCCTTTCAAGCCAATTGTGCAAACGCTTTGCGAGTGTTAATAATAAATGAATACTTTCTGACCAATACAAGATATAGCATTTATGCAGGAATAAAAGGAATTCCTCTTATTCCTACAACTCAAATATTTATATATGAGCAAATCTGAAGTACTGAAAGGCCGATATTTGAATTTAATACAATCGCATACAGACGTTATACAAAATAAATGCTTATTTATATATGATTAAGTTTCAGTTGGAATGACGTTTAGTAAATTCTAGACAATTTCATCTGCGTCATTCATTCAGACTTCGTATAGAGTAATTTAAAGTGACTGTTCTATCGTCACACTTTCTTTGTCAGTACTTCAGATTTGCTCATAAATAAATATTTGAGTTGTAGGAATAAGAGGGATTCCTTTTATTCCTGCATAAATGCTATATCTTGTATTGGTCAGAAAGTATTCATTTATTATTAACACTCGCAAAGCGTTTGCACAATTGGCTTGAAAGGCCGATATTTGAATTTATCTACAAGTATTTTAAAAAATAATCTTTTTGAGTGTAGATAGTGTAATCCCTTCTTTGTGAAAAGAATAAATTGGGAGATATTTCATTCACTAATTTTTTGGCATTTTGTCATGTTTCCGAATTGTGAATTAGATAATATAATATTCATTTTGCACACTCATACATTATAATTAACTCGAATGAATCTTTTGCTTACAGCTTTCTACCAGGTCATATATAACTGGTACTATCACATGAAAAAGTCTGACAATGCCATGAATTATTTTGACTGATAAAAGTAGATATGCTCAGGAAAGATATGCAATTCTCTTTGGTTTTTAACTTAATTCAGTAATATTTAAGCTTCAAGATACCGCACCACAATCTTAACAGACATACTTCCGAAATGCATAATAATCTTACACACATTCATCTTCTAAATAATCGTAGAAATTTTATTAGGATCCTCTCTTTCAATGTTCTGAGGAGAATTTTAAGAATTTAGCATTATACTTATCTTTGAATTCTCTTTTCGTCATCTAACCAGAATGCATTGTCCCCTTAACAACTGCAATTTTGTAGTGGTCTTTGGTTTTGAACTTTTTATATGAGTACTGGCTTAAGTATGGCCTTTTTATTAGAAAAGATTACCATTCCAAGATATATAAATGGTCAATTTTTGTTTTTAACAGTATTTAAAATTTACTTTATTTTTCAAATATGAGGTCTATCATCAAGTCCTTTAAATAATTTGAAGTATTTTTTAAATAGGTTGATTAGATTTCATTTGATCTTAACTTTTTCAGTGTAGATTGAAAAAACAGCAAAATACTAATTATTTTAAGTTTCTTTTGAAATTGCCTCTCTCTCTAATTATTGTTTTGACTTTTTCAACCAACTCTTTTCTAAATCTATGAGATTGTTTGAAATTTCATCCCTTTTTTTTCTTCTTACAATTTTAAGTTCAATACTAGATCTAATTATTTTTCCATGCAATTGCACTTCACTTCGAACATGCAGTAATGATTACAGGATAGGCTGTTTTTGGTTACTGTAGTCAATATTTACCATTTTCTAATTGCTTGCTGGTAAAAATTAAATATTGTTGAATAGAAAATTTTTTTTTCTTTCATATCAATTTTAATTTTTATCTTTTCATTCATAGTATTTAGTATATTTATTACACTAATGATTCTTCTAGTCATTACGTTCATACATAATTGCCAGATGGGACTCTCTTCTACCTGCTTTTTTTCATGATTCCAGCACTTTTGATCATAACCAGTAATTTCTCCACAGATTTTTATATTTATAGATTATTTGACTGAGCTTTGCATTATTTTTGGTTGTTCCAAGATAAGTTATTCTATCTCGTGCATATAAATTACTACATCATTAGTAATGTCTTTAAATTCTTCTATAATGCTCACCTCACATCATTCTTAGGATCTTCTGTTTCTACAGTGATCCATCTTTTCCACAAATTCTGTCTTTTTTCAAATACTTGAAACCTTTGATCATATTTTTCCATTATATCTGGAATATTCTTATTATCATTGCCATGTCAATTTTCCTCATAGCTTATGATTCTGGCTCTTCTACCACCTATAGTTCTTAATTTGTATCAGCTAAACTACTTTCTGACTCCAAAGTTTTTATTCTGTCTCTAATATGTGTCTCTCACTCCCATGTTTTTCAAGTGCTTGCATTTTTGCCTTTGATCTTGTAGGCATTTATTTTCTATTATGACTTCTTTTTTTCACCTTTCTCAAGCACTCCTCTTTTCCATTATTGGTGATCATTGCTTTATTCCAATTTTTTTAATTACCCTATTTTTTTTAAAGTCTATTTTCTTAACTACTCTAACTGCCTAATTATGCTCATTATCATCTGTTTTAATTATTTTTTATATCTGCCTTACTTGCTTGTTTTGTTTATAGTACCATTTTTGTCTCATTTCATTTCTTACCTAATTTTTATTTTAATTTTTTTTTGTTCTCTTTAATCACCATTATTTAATAGCTCTGCAGATTACATTTAATGGTATATGACATAGGTTATTGACATAGGTAAAATTTGAACTTGTGCAATGTGATTTGAGCCCCCAAATTGTATCACTATTTATATAAGGTAAATAGACTGCTCATCATATTATTGATATTTATAAAATAGAAATGATGACTGGCCACATGTTGATATATCAGTTACATATCCTGGTGTTTGATGTTACCAGAGTCATCGCATATTGATACAATATTTATGTAATGGAAGGGTTGTTGTGATATATTTAAAGGCTGTTTAAATATACTACAGATAGTTTTAATTTGAATAACAAAATTTTTGTAATGATTAAAATTATTTTTGATGATGATCAAATCAAATATTCATTCCTCTAAAAGTTTTATAAAAGGCTTATTGATACTGCCTATAGTTCTGATAAGTAATTTGCCAAACACCTATCAATGATCAGCTTAAGAATCTTATATTGGTGGTTTATTTATTAGTGAACCTTGTTAATATGTCTATCAGGATCCCATTTCATGATGGAAGAGTAACTGATAGTAATGAATATAATTACCCTTAACTATAATTCCTAATTCCTCCTAATTCACATTTTTGGCATTACCTTAACTTTGAACATGGAACACAAATGATGATTATTTACTGCTAAAAGGATAAGAAATGAACTTAAGATTTAACTAAGAATAACACAAACAATGAATTTACATAACAATAATGAGGTTTATTTAATTATAGTTATGTGTACAGAATATGCTTAGAATGACTTGCTCAACTAACATATATGTAAGATTTTTGCATATAGTTGAAATTTTAATAGGTTGTAATCTTTCTGGCCTTCTCTAGTATATTGTAGTACCATATCTTTTAGATACATTTAGTTCATCTGTCAAAAATTATAAACATTTCTAATCATTATTCTTGAAGAAAATACCCCCCCCCCTCTTCAAACTTTGGGCACCCAGCTCTCGCAGACAGTTATTCCAATGGTTTAATCTCAACTCATACAAACTTAAGAAACAGCCTCTGTATTATAGAACATTAATATAGTCCACCATTATATTTATAAATATATATAAATACATTTGATACTGAAATTTTACAGTTAAAGAAAAATAATTAATTTTGGCCAAAATAAAATAAACTTCTTTCCTGGGTTTTTTAAATTGTTAATTTATAAAATGAAATGCTTATTTGAGATATATATCTTAGGTAATCCTATAAAATTATCAAGATATCAAGTTTTTATTCTGATAGTCAAAAGTTGGTTAATGTCCAAATTCTAATGAATGGTTACAATTTTTTTTTATGCAAATTGTCACCAAATTTTTATGGCTAAGGTTTCAGCATGATGGATTATTAATGTTGGATCTTTAGTTTTATGATTAGCAATGTAGGTAATCCCTTGAGCATAAGCAATAGTTGGGCTATAGGCTATTTCAGCAAGAGCATAATCTGGCTTAAAAAACAGCTTTTCTTCATTTCTGAGGAATTATATGAAGACCACAAAGAATAATACACCTTGGATGAGCAATCAGCATATCATTTTGTGAGTTACTATAGTATATGAATTCTTTGTCATAACCAATTAAATTTACCAATGAAAAATATTGCCATGATTATCCCTGCTATAAAATTTTAACATTAGCTGCCATTCACTCAATTTTTCTATTTTACTTGAAGATGATTATCACATTCTGATTTGATATTATCTTTTCTATTGATCTCTATAGCTTGGATCAACTCAAAGCATTGTCTTAAAACCTGCTGTTGCTGTTTATGTAGCTCATTACCATCGAATGACCAAAAACACATTTTTCATAGCTCAAAAGCTTCCAAATGCTGGGGTTTTTTCTAAAACATGTTAATCTATCGGTATTGTTGTTTTGCAATACAATTTATTAAGTTAATTCGCTTTTTCATTTTATTTTAATTACTTTAATTTTTCACTTTTGTTTTAATTACAAAGACAATAAAACAATATTATGTATTTGAAATTTTGATATGATCATATGTGAATTAAATTCACTCCATAATTTGAAAAAAAAAAAAACTATCTTTTTAGTATCGGAAGTTTTACTTTTATGTATTATATTTTTAAAATGAATTTTTGGTCCTCATTAAAACAATATAGAACTTGTAAAACTGTCTATATTTAGAAATTGAAACTAAGCTATGTATAATCATATATCTTGTAAACTTTCATATATAATTAATTCTATGCACTCACACATATAATTTACTTTATATATTACCATTTTAAACAAATTACTTTAAAATTTAGAATTAAAAAACATGCCAAAATGAAAAATAAAATTTACAACCAATACCTTCACTATTAAGGTAAATTTCTCAAGTCTAAAGGAATACAAATATATATTAATCTTATTCTATAATTCTACCTATAATTAATTAAATTAATTATAATATCAAAATAATTTTAAAATAAGTTAATATCTTTAGAATCATAAATTTTCAGTAAATGGGATTTTCTTTACTTTATTATTTTCATAGAAGACAATCTTGGCCTTCTCAAACACAAACTTATAATCTGTATTTCTTTCATGAATTTATAATGATATTTATTTTTTATTCTTATTTTTAGAAACTTTCACTCTTTCATTTAAACTCAAATTACTTTGACCCATATATAATTTCTTACAAAAACAATAATATAAACCATTCCAAGATAATTGTCTTATCAACTTTGTGGAGTGATTAATATTATTCTTGTTTTTTGTAAGAAATTATGAATAAGTCAAAGTAGTTTGAGTGTAAATGGAAAAAGTGAAAGTTCATAAAACTAGAATAAAAAAATAAATATTGTGGTGTTGCATTATATATCCATGAAAGAAATACATGCAATAAGATTATGTTTGATCAAGATACAGTTGTCTTTGATGAAAAGATGAAATAAAGAGAATTAAAGAATATGTTATTGAAAATTTATGATTCTGAAGATATTAATTTAATTAAAAGTTGTTTTGACATTAAAGTTAATTGGATTGTGAAGTAGAATTATGGAATAATAGGTTAGTAAATATTTCTTTTTTGTATTTGTTGCTTTACACTTGAGAAGTATGTCTTGTTAATGAAACACTTTTCCATTTTGATTGATTTTTAAATTTGAAATAATTTCTTTATTATATTCTAGTTTAGTTTTTGGCTTTTGATATTAAATTATAATATATTTATCATCTTGAAATAAAATGTTGTATATTCCTTTAAATTTCCCACAATGGCCAACTTTTTTATTTTTAAAAAAAATGGTGAGTTCAAAATACTCTAACAAATATTGATCATCTAAAAATTCATAATAATATATCTCCTATCTCATTTTTTATTCATTACTCTTTTTTTTTTTTCATTTTAGCCTTATGTGTTACCATATGTATAATTTCTCAATCACTTCGTCATGTGATTTTTTTTATTGATTTTGATTTCAATATTAATTTTTTTAAATTGATTTAAATACCTGGCATTTAAATTCAGATCTTGCTTGGAATTTTTGGGATTTGGATTTTTCTAATCGTAATGCAATAAACACTAATAAAAATAAAATTCATTATACATTCTCTTTATTAAAATATCTTTAGGTTTATAATTTTGTGAACTTCATGTTCTATAATATTTGATGAAGGATGAATAACAGGTTAAGCATCTGCTTGCAATAAATCTATTTTCTTATTTAGCTATAAAGCATTCTTGTTTTTATATCAACTAGTTATTATATCATTATAATATAGAGCAAGGCTTCTTAAACTTTTTTATATAGCGACCCCCTTCAAGCTTAGGAAATTTTAAACGACCCCCTCCTCCATATAATGAAATATATATTAACCGTAGATGTAGATGTAATATCGCACTATTTTACAATGTAAATAAAATAAGGATTAAAGAATACGTACCCATTCATTTCACATATATATAATTGGAAACGTTGACGGGATATCGGTCGTAATAAAACACAATAAATAGAATGACATAAAACTATATATAAATTTATTCAATAGAAAAAATAAACTTTTGTAACAATTTTTTTATAAGAAAACATAAAACTATATCTATATATTCAATAGAAAAAATAAACTTTTGTAACAATTTTTTTAATAAAAACATATTATTAACATCAAACAATATTAATGTGACGGATGTGATTGTTTATTTTCACACAAATAATTAAATCCAGGCTCAATTTGAGTTAGTGCAGATCGTAATAAATTTTCAACGTTTATTAAAGTTGAACGGTATTTTGATTTTATGTAAGTTAATGTGGAAAAGGCTGATTCACATAAATATGTTGTACAAAATGGCAGTAATTTGTTCATTGCCATTTCCGATAGTAGGGGATATTCTGATTTGATTTCTATCCAAAATTCATGCACAGGCACTTGAGAAAATCTGAGTCGCAAGGTAGTATCACTTGTTAATTCGGCAAATTCTTCTTGTGCTTTTAAGTTTAAAAAATTAATTTCTTCCATTTCAATTGAAAATGGATTGCAAATCCATTGTTGTGTATCGATATCATTGGGAAAATACCTATGCATGTAAACTTCCATATCCTTCAAATGATTAACTATAATTTTTGTTATAGGAGTATCTTTTTTTGAAATATTGTTACTAATTATATACTCGTCAGTAAATGGAAACATTTCGAGCGATCCACTTTCCACTCTGTTCTTCCATATAAGAATTTTTTTAACAAAGGCCTCAAGTTTATTTTTTAACATAAACATATTAACGCAGACTCCCTGCATTGATAAATTCATATCATTGATTTTATCAAAAATATCTGCCAAATAGCATAGCTTGAGAAGCCATAAATTATCGTGAAAATAATCGGCCAAATTAGAATTTTGCTCTGTTAGAAATATAAGAACTTCATCTTTTAAAGTTAATAATCGTTTCAAACTTCGACCTCTTGATAGCCACCTAACTTCAGCATGTAGCAATAAACTTGTATAATCCGAATCCATATCAATGCACAAATTTTTAAACAATCGACTATTAAGTGCTCGACTTTTAATAAAGTTGATGATTTTGACTGCATCAAAAAACACAGTGTTTAATTCTGGTGCAATTTTTTTAACAACAAGTGCCTCTCGGTGAATCATACAATGTGTAAATGTAATATGATCATTTCCAGCTTTAACAAATGCTGTAAAACCAAGATCTTGTCCGGTCATTGCTGCAGCACCGTCCGTGCACACACCAACACAATTTTTCCAATTTAATCCTTCTTTTTCAAAAAACTCATTTACTTTTTTATATATATCTTTTCCACGAGTATGACCTTCCAGAGGACGACAAAACAGTATATCTTCATGAATGCTTCCCTCATAAATATATCTTACAAAAAGTAACAACTGTGCCATTTTTGAAATGTCTGTCGACTCGTCCAGTTGTATTGCAAACTTTGAGCTGTCTTTAAGCCTCATAAGAAGCTGTTGAAATTGATCATTGCTAATGTCTGAAATTCTTTTGGACACAGTGTCATTTGATAATGGAATTTTACTAATTTCAGCAGCATACTGTTTTCCATGAACAATTTCAGACATTCTTATAGCTGCAGGTAGTAAAGTTGCTCTCCAATAGTAAAAGGCTTTTTCGTTTTTGCTATCAAATACGAAACTTCATACGATGCCAATAGATATTTATCATTCAAAGTAACATACTTCTCCAAAGTGTTCTTTTCTTTATTTGATGTTTGCAAAAGACGCTCAAAATATTCTATTGGCTTTTTTGATAACGTTGCATGTTTAGTATTCAAATGTCGTTGCAGTTTTGACGGTTTCATGCTTTCTGCAGCCAAAACTTCTTTGCAAATTAAGCACACTGGTTGTTCTTCATTGTTGTGAGAAGAGCATGTGAAGCCATACTGCAAATATGATTCGTCATATTTTCTTTTTTTTGTTTTGCTAGAAGTCGGATTTGAAGTACTGCAACTTGGTTGTGACGGCGTGGCAGACTTATTAATTGGAATTTTAATTAGCCATTTATCCATGATGGTTAAATAATAATAAATAATTAAACAAAATGTAGTTGAACTTTAACGTAATAATTAAAAACACCAACTGAAAATTACACAGTAAATACACACATGTCACTACGAAGACAAAGCTGAGTCCAAACTGAAGTACAAACAGAAAAATAACTACACTCGAATCTTTACCAGTGCAATGACAACAAATTACGATCAGATCAACCCCGACGCATGGCGTGTTCAAAGTGTGCAGCGCACAAAGGCACCGTATCACAAAGACGCCGAAAAAGAAGCTTTCATTTAATTTTTTTTATTATTCTTTTATAAAAATAATATGCCGATTCGCCTAGCCTAGCTTGATTATGCTTCCGTATTGTATGTGTAAGCTGTAAGGCGACGCGGAAGGGTACTTATAATCACTAAGTTATCTTGCAAACACTGACGCCGGCGGCCAGACATCAATGTCGAACGTTCAGTTGAAAATCGAGGAGCGCGTTGTATTTATTATTTTAAATGCTACTTCCATATTTTCATTTATAGGCCCTACATAACAGTTTTGCATTGCCACTTTTTTCAAAAAATAGTTATAATAAAACTACAATAGTATTTTGTATGATTTTTATTTGTATTTATATTTGTACGTAGTGTGTATACTAATTTTAAAATTTTATTTATAATGATTGAAAAGTATCAGATCTTTGCGACCCCCTTTCAGTAGTCTCGCGACCCCCCTGGGGGTCGCGACCCACAGTTTAAGAAGCCTGGATATAGAGAGCGCATCAATAGCTCAAACAAGCTATAAGTGTGGTAAGAGAAAATATTTAAAATCTCTATCCAGAACATTCCTATCCTCAGACCAATTGGTTTCAAGCTTTTGGCTCACCTCAGTGAGGAGCTATAATATTAAGACACTAGAGCTAAAATAACTCAAAAACCCAGCACTTATTTAATACATAATATTTAAGTAGAAACTTTGAAATTTTCGGACATGAAAATGTCATTAACTCCAGCTATCTAACTTAAATAGTTATATGGGGCAGAACCAAATTCAGATCTACCATATATTAATAGCCTTAGCATTTCCAAAACCTTAAAGGTAAAAATTATCATATAAGAGACAGATTATGATTGACTTGTAATCAACATTGTTCTAGAAAAAATATAATGGGAGTGTGAATAGATCAGAAGACCTAAGTGTCTAGTAAGAAGAATTATTTCTAACTTAGCTGTTGAAAAGATAGCAGTAAAGTCTTTACCAAACTATTGCATAGAATAGCAGAAATTTTAATCACGCTTTTACCATACTATGGGTTTAATCATAAAAATGGTTTCTACAATGAAAATCGTGCTAAATTCAGTGAAAGCTAAACATCATTTTCCTCCATGTAACCTGCCTTCATTGAAAGGAAAAATGTAGAAAATTTATCCCTAAAGTAATTTGCAAGCAAGAACATGAGTCTGTCTGTGTTAGTCTCACTTGAGAAATTTATTATAAGAAAATGGATTAAAATGTTACTGTTGTTAACCAGGAAATGAAATAATGTACACCAAAAAAGGACAAATTAATCATGTTCATGTGTAGAAACTTATAAGAAAAAAAAAATTGGAAATTATAATTGGGAAGGACTCTACAGAAGAATCAAATCATGGTTAGAGATATTTTTGTATGTATACTAAATTTTCATGTATAGTAAAAAAAAAAAAGATTTTTTATTTTTTTTTTGTAAGAATTGATAATTTTAAATATTTTCATTAAGTTAATGTTCTCAAATTGTGAAACTTATCCAGTCAATTATTTCTTCAAAATTATGAAAAATTTAATTTGTTGTAAATAATTTTTTTGGGGGGTTGGGGTGGAGACATGTTTTTCTCTTTTCATTCATTTCCCCCCTAAAAACTTAATAAAGGGTTAGTTAATTAAATCAAAAATTGTTATCTTTGATTTTGAAAAGGTTGTTTTTTCAACTCATAGTTATTTTAAAGAAATAATTTAATGAATTAGTTAGAAAGAAACTGATTAATTATAATTTTTATGAAAATATATTTTTTGGATAAAATGAACGTTTAAAATTTCATACTATCATGTCATTTTTTTTTTGTTTATTGTTAATCACTTAGTTATTAAATAGTTGTTTTAAAAATATTTTATAATCTTAACTTCCTATCCAATTCTTGTTTCATAAATTGCAGTATATATGGCCTTATTTCATGACAGCTTAATGTTCTAGGATCTTTTTATGACCCCCAATAAAATTATTTACTTATAGTAGGATAAGTCTGGGAATTATCTAAAGTGATTTATAATTAGCTGCTTTATTTATCTCTTGCTCACAGTAATAGTTTAGAGAGTTCTTGCTTCCTGAGCTAGATTTGTGCATAACAGTTATAAGAAGTAGGAGATGTTCGGTGTTATGGACACCCAGATGATGATAATGATCCTGGTTGGCGCCAAAGGGATATCCTTTAAAATCCACACACTATATCGTATTATTTATTTTTTATAAATTTAATTTGTAGTTGGCCAGTACATTAATGGTATTAAGTGGCCAGAGCATTGATGTTGGTCAGAATGTTTTTAGTATCTCAGCATTATTTTACTTATTGTTGTAGTTTGATGGAGTAGCATCTAAGTTATATGATCCAGATAATTATTGTTTGTATTTCTGCCCTGGTTTGGCAATATCTATAGTGGACCACTTTCAAGTCTAGTCACATGATTGACTGTTGATTTATTTTTGTTGTTGATCATTTATGAAGATAAATGATTATTACTTTTGTGTAATGCTGGTGAACTTATAGTTAGTTCTCATGCTCATTTCTTTTATATTTAATGTTATATTTTGTTTATTTAGAGATGATGATAGTTTCCCATCTCATAATTCAGCCCTCATGTGGTGTACAGTTACAATTGTTGCCCAACTTGTGGGACCACTATTTTCATACTGTTACAAATGGCTACCCAATTGTGGAACACTGTAACCTCGGATTTCTTCTTATTAACCCCTATTTTCTGAAATGTTACAATCTGGTATTACTACACTTTGAAGCTTATTACTTACACAGAAAATTTGTTAAAAGGAAAAGAAAAGTTGATAAAAATTTCTATAAATTTCAAGAACAACTTATTATATATATAATAAGCAAAATTCTTTTTAATTTTTTAATACCATTTTGATAAAATAATAAATTAATATATATATATATAAATAATTTAACTGCACCATAAATATGTAATTAATTGAAATATTAAATTTTCATGCACTATTTAGAGGATTTTAAAAATTTTCCCATAACTATAGTGAAATTAAAAATAATTTAAAACAAAATTGAAATAGACAACTCACTATAAATAAAAAAATTATTTAATACATCAAAAATTGTAAAAAGGAAGAAATTGTTAATAATTTTGTAAATATATCTAATATTAATTCTACAATTGAGCAAGTACAGATATCCAGAAAACAACACTTTTTAGTGTGGAAGCTTCAAGTATTAAGAATAGTTTGAAAGCTGAATTACAATCAAAAATTAATAATTTTATTAATAAAAAGCATAAATGTAGTGAAAAAGAATGGAAGAAGTCTATTATAAGACAAATTATGGAGAAGATAAATAATCCACACTTAATCGTAACAAATGAAGATAAAGGGTTAATGTTTGTTGTTTTAAATGAGATGGACTATGATAGAAAAATAAAAGAAGATATTGTAAAGCAGGCATACCAAAAGGTAAAGAAAGATCTAGGAAGTAAAATTAAAACAAAATATAAGATTTTATTAAATTATATGAAAATGAAACAATTAATGAAAAGAAATATAGATGTTTATATCCTACAACTTTTGAACATCCATGTATATTTGCGAAGGTTAAAATACATAACAATGACATGCCAGTAAGAGTAATATTAGACTTTAATAATTATATTCTTATAGATTTATGTGATATAATATATAAAAAGATTCTCATTTCAGTAGGTTTTAGCAAATATTGTGTTAGGAATTCAGGAGAGCTTATAGATAAATTAAATAATGTAAAGATAAATAAAAATGGAATGATTGTATCATTTAATATTGAAAAAATATATCTGAGTATAGGGAAGATAGTATAAAAATAGTTATTGATAAAATAAAAAAGCAGTAATATAATTTCAGAAGAATGGTTATATGTTATCAGAGAAGCATTATTATTGATAAATGATGCTTTATATTTTAAATATAATGAAGAATTTTGGAATATAACAAAGGGATGGGTTACAAGTTACTCTATTAGTAGGATTTTATCATCGATCATGATTGACTATAGAGGAAAATATAATTGATAAGTATATAAAAAATAAGGAAATTCTAGAATATCATAGATATACTGATGATATAATTGTAATAAATAATAGTAGAAGTATTAAACAAGGCAAAACTCTCCATACAGTAGTGCCATCCTGTGCCAAACAGAGTAATCAATGGATGCCAGAAGGCTCCTCACTGACAAAGGCACAAGCCAGAAACTAGTCTGGGGATATTGGATGAGTAGGCACTAGATAGGGATTTTATGCACAAGCCTTCTGGCATCCATTAATTACTCTAGTTGGCCCAAGGTGGCACTACTGTATGGAGAGTTTTGCCTTGTTTAATAACAATTATATTGCTAGTATAAGAGATGGTGATCACGTGATGTTTAGTAGTAGAAGTATTGTTAATGCATTTAAAGAATTGAACAATAATAAATACAGTATAGACATTTTTTTAAGAAAAAGAATTAATGGTATTAATACTTATTAAACATTATATTAAGGATAAAGAAAAATGATGTATAATTGATCCAAATTCATATCAGCAATGGTTGCAGAAAATAGCAGCTTTGAATGAGTTTAAGTTAAAAAATGATACGTTAACATTGAATATAAAAGAAGCATTTGAACAGAAATTGGAAGTTGAGAATGATTATGCTAGTATAGGATATAAAAGAAAAGATATTAAAAAGATTTTCAGAAATAATAAAAATAATACAAAAGATAGAGTAAGGCATGGGTATACAAATAGGAAGTGGATTTGAGTTCCACATTCAGAGCATTTATATAAGACATTTATAAAAGAAAAGTTACGTGATGATATATAAGATATGGAATAACAGTAAATTTTTAGTGAAATGGATGTTTAACTCAAAAAGGATGGTTAATATTAAAAATAGGATAAGGTTGGTTTAGAAAATTAGTTATGATTTTTGCAATATGACATGTAGGTCAGACAGAAAAGACTGCCTTGAAAAGAGATAAGGAGCATGATAGGGCAATTAATAGAAAGGATATAAGATCAGGACCATATAGACATTTTTAGGATTCTGGATATAAAATGAATTGTGAAAAAAATATTCAAGTAATAAAGTATGATAAAAATTATAAGGAAAGAAAATGTTACGAAACTTTCTATATTCGAGAAAATTTTAAAAAATGTGTAAACATGGTTAATGGAACAATGGGGGGGGGGTATTGTTAGATTTTTGGAAACTTTAAGAGTTACAGTTTTAAAAATAAAAGGAATTATTATTATTATTGTTTCTTTTTTTTTTAGATTATTTGTAAATGTATATTGTAACCAAAGGAAATGCGGAGATAATCAATTAAGGATTCAAATTACGATGAATCAAGGGTCAGGCTAAGTCCAGGGTTCTTTGCTACTACAGTTTATACTAAGAATAAAGAGAGCTACAAATATAATAACAATAATGATAATCACTAAACATTATTAAAGTATAACTAAATAAATTTTTAAGAGGAGGAGAAACCTCAACTCACTCTTGCAAAACTTTTAAAGCTCCCAATATTGATAACATACATCACAAAGTAGCAAGGGTACAATAATTTCTTTACTTATAATAAATTTCTTTCATTATCCCTTCTCCAACTCCTTCATCATTTTGCCATCATCAGATTCACGTTTTAATAAAATAATTATCTTTTATAAGTCTTACTGATTTGTTTATGCCACTTTGGCTTTCTTCAACAATAGATAGAAGTTCTTATTTTATAGAACTATGGCATTATAATCTCAGGGTTCTATTATATTTTAATATTAAAATTTTCTCAATATTTTACTTTATGGAGATGTTAATAAAATGAATGATATTTTAGTGATAAACATGAGACAACTTACACTTAATCTACAAGCTAATGTCTATCTACTGGCTAATAATAAATACAATTTATCCAAACCGCTTCAAACACTTTTTAGCAAAACTTTATTTGTACATATACATACATCTAGTTTCTTCAGAGCTATGATATAATGAACAAAATAAAAAAACATAACTATATAATAACACCATAAAAAATTTAAACAATAAAAAACTAAAAACAACATAAAATATGTATATTAAAAAAACTGAAATAAATAATCAAACCCAAATAAAACAATATAAAATAAAATGTACAACACAAAAAATAAATATAAATTATACATAGTCAAAATAAGTGCTGGCTCTGGCTAAGCATTTATCACAAAGCTTGTAGAGGAATTGGCAATCTTCATTGTTTATAAATTATACATGTGTATTCCTAACTTTATACATATATACATTCAAGGACAACTATTAATCTAAATATATTATCTAATTTATTATTATTAACAATCTACTAATTATCTCTATTCTTCATAAACTTAAATTTTATGGTTAGTAACTAAAATTTTTTTAATTTTAAATCATATAATATTTATTATTTCCTTACTCATTCTTCTTTTAAAAATAATATTTTATATTTATTATTATTTCTGAATATTTAAAACATAAACATTATAATCTTTGAACTTATCAAGTCTATTTTGATCTTTTAAAAAAACTTTTTTTTTTCAAAAAATTATCTTATACCCTAGCTCCCTCTATTACATATTATTTAAACTAAATATATATATCACCTACAACTCTTTATTTATATATATTATTTTATACACTTTAACTTTTATTATTATTATATAATTCTCATAAATTAATATTATACTGCTTTATATATATATATATTTCCTACAACTTTATTTACATATATATTTTTTTATTTTATACACTTTAACTTTTATTATTATTCTTATATAATTCTCATAAATTTTTATTATACTGTTTTATATGTAAATATGCTAAATTTATTAATTTATTTTATTATTTTTCTATTATGTAATATCTATAAATATACCCACATTTATACTCCTATTTAACTTAACCATTTTTTATCATCCACAACTCATTTATAAACAATTATCTTTTTACATATTTACCTCTATATATTTTATTGGTAGTTGTTTTGACAGTGTAATGCGGCCGCTGGGCGACGCTGCAGTACCATTAACAACCCTCAAGAAGCATGCAAGTGATAAACCTCTACACAAAAAAAGCTGAAAACATTGATGTAAACAAAAATAAAAAATGAGCTGAAATGATCGATGGACACCCCCCCAATTAAAAAAAACCGCTGAAAACATCGATGTAAACAAAAATAAAAAATGAAAAAAGTAGCTGTAATGATCGATGGACATCCCCTCCCCCCATGAGAAAAAACGCGGAAAACATCGATGTAAACAAAAATAATCTTCTAAAAGGCAAATTAAAAAAGAAATCAAGTAAATTCTATAAAATTACAATTACAACAAAATCAGAAATACTTTTAATGCTAAATGTCAACGGTCTAAAAACAGAATTTCATCAATATTTAGCTTTCAACATTTACAAATATGTTTTGAAATTATGGCATATTTAAATTCATCAATATTTTAAGAATAAAAAGCAGTAAGAAGATTACAGAAAAATATATATTTACCAATTTCTTTCCACGCATTTGTAGTAGGCAGTTGGATGTTTGCAGCAAAAATACGACAAAGATGGCACCAATTAACATCAGAATACAATCAGCGGGCAAACAATTATAGTTCCGCAGAAAATAGGCAAAAGAAGGTTCAAATTTTTAGGCTTTGGGTACAAAATTATTCATACAAACATTCAGATGTTGAAGAGTATTGGAGCAAAATTATTTAGTGTAGTTTTTCTTCAAACAGATTGAAGCAGAGTTGAATAATCACTGCAGATTAAATGATGGTGGTTATTTGGTGGTTTAAGAAATGCGACAAAGGTGTCACAAATTAATAGCAGATTACAATCAGCAAACAATTATAGTTCTGCAGAAAATAGGCAAAAAAAAAAGGTTCAAATTTGGGTGCAAAATTATTCATACAAACATTCAGATGTTGAAGAGTATTGGAGCAAAATTATTTAGAGTAGTTATTCTTCAAACTAATCACTGCAGAGAACAGATTTTAAATTATATGCATATGTTTAAAGCACACATATTACAATAAATGTAAGACATAGAATTAAAATAAGTTTCCAATTAAAAAGAAGTAACATGTTTACAAAGCAGATTTTAAGCTTATGTTTAATTGCTGACCAAGGTCTTTGTAAGAATTTCAATTTATTTTTAAATCAGATTTTAACATGTGTGAGAGAACCTCCACAAATTGAAATTTATATGCCAGGGCAAGTAAATGAAGAGTTTTTTAACTTAAGGATAATTTAAATCTATTGCATTGCAGCAATGTCCACACAACTTATTTTAAATGTACATTTTAATTTTATTTTGATATGTCTGCTTTAAATATACGCATATAATTATTACTATATACGTAACATAAAATATGCGCACATAAACGCAAATACACTTTATATAGCAATTAAAGATTTAAAAAGAAAAATATAATCGCACCCTAAAATATTAAAAGTCACAGTTTGTACTTTCAAAATGAAATGTGACATAATAGATTTTTCACTTGAAAAATATCATGTCCAAAGCCGATAAATTTAACCAAAATGTTACTGAAGTAGTCTTTTGAAATGTGCTTAGTTTTATTATGACGTACTATTTATTTTGTACTGCTAGAAATAAAAGTTGTTGGGATTATTTTTATTTTTTGACAGGGTTTATATGGGATTTTTTTTTTACGCAGATGAATACAACATTAAACATGCACAAACTTTCATGCAACATTTCAAAATCCCGCGCTGAAATATCAGTAGTATCCATCTTTTCGGTCATCTTCTTTTTATATTCAAAATGATAAAAATTTGGAATATTCCAAAGACGGAACATGAGGTAGTGGAGTTCCTTCAAAGTAAAAGAGTTCTGCTCTCTCAAAAAGTGTGTCAATGGCCATGAAATGAAACTTTATGTCACTCCAAGGGCACAATGGAGGTGCAACATTCGTGAATGTCAAAGTCGCATAGCACTTCGGAAGGGAACCTGGTTTGAAGGCTGCCAATTGTCATTCATCACTGCCATCCGAATCATTTATTATTGGAGTAGAAACCAATTGACCATACAATTGGGGAAAAATGATTTGGAGTTGAGCAAGACAGGTGTCGTTGCATGGAAACAATATTTGAGAGAAGCCTGTAAAGAAAGTCTGCTATCTTGCCCATCCTGCAAAATTGGAGGCCCAGGAAAAAATTGTAGAGGTAGATGAAACTATTTACTAAACGTAAAAACCAACAGGGAAGAATTGGTGGTTTATGTAGAGAAACAAAAGAATGTTTTATTGTCACTGTTCCATGTCGAACAGTGTCTGTTCTTTTAGATACCATTAAAGAACATATAGTACCAGGATCCTCCATCTATTCTGACTGCTGGAAGGCCTACAAGAGTGAGGAATTGAATGCTGCAGGTTACCAGCATTTCAAAGTAAATCACACTTATAATTTTCACATACGCAGAACATAGAAAGACTTTGGGGCTATTGAAATGGTGCAATAAAAGAAAGAGGGGGACCGCTCGATGTCACTTGGAGTCATACTTAGCCGAATTCATGTGGTGTCGACTGCATCATGATGATATATTCAATGCGATATTGCAAGCCATTACTATACCATCAGTGTAAATTTTAAAATGTCTAAATTGCTATCTTCTGCTGTTTTCTAAATAATTTTTCACCCAAATTTGAATCTTTTTTTTTTGCCTATTATCTGAGGAACTATAATTGTTTGCTGATTGTAATCTGCTATTAATTTGTGACACCTTTGTTGTATTTCTTAAACCACCATCATTTAATCTGCTGTTACCATTCAAGTGTGTTAAAATCTGTTCTCTGCAGTGATTATTCAACCCTGTTTCAATCTGTCTGAAGAAAAACTACACTAAATAATTTTGCTCCAATACTTTCATCATTTGAATGTTTATATGAATAATTTTGTACTCAAAGCCTAAAAATTTGAACCTTCTTTTGCCCATTTTCTGTGGAACTATAATTGTTTGCCCGCTGATTGTATTCTGATGTTAATTGGTGCCATCTTTGTCGTATTTTTGCTGCAAACATCCAACTGCCTACTACAAATGCGTGGAAAGAAATTGGTAAATATATATTTTTCTGTAATCTTCTTACTGCTTTTTATTTTTAAAATATTGATGAATTTAAATGATATGCCATAATTTCAAAGCAGCGTAATATTAATTTGATAAATTGAACCGGGGGGGGGGGGGTATAATAAGCACTGCTTTGGAATCTATTTGAAAAGTACTTATTTTTTATGATTTGCCATAATTTCAAAGCATATTTGTAAATGTTGAAAGCTAAATATTGATGAAATTCTGTTTTTAGAATTCCCGCCCATCCGCCATTATTGGACCTTCGTTGACATTTAGCATTAAAAGTGTTTCTGATTTTGTTGTAATTGTAATTTTATAGAATTTACTTGATTTCTATTTTAATTTGCCTTTTAGAAGATTATTTTTGGTTACATCGATGTCAGCAATTTTTTATTTTTGGTTACATCGATGTTTTCAGCGTTTTTTTCTCATTGGTGGGGGGTGTGTGTGTGTGTGCCCGTTGATCATTTTATCTACTTTTTTATTTTTGTTTACATCGATTTTTTCAGTGTTTTTTCTCATTGGGGGGGGGTCCATCGATCATTTCATCTTTTTCCATTTTTTATTTTTGTTTACATCGATGTTTTCAGCTTTTTTTGTGTAGAAGTTTATCACTTGCATGCTTCTTGAGGGTTGTTGATGGTACCACAGCATCGCCCAGCGGCCACATTACACTGTCAAAACAACTACCATTTTATTTAATAACTATATCTATACCAATCTCATCCTAATCCCAGAATCTCCATTAAATTTTGGTTTTATCTTTCTTATTAATATATCTTCTTTTATTTTCCTTTCTTTAATACTTTCTGTATGTAACCTCATTTTTATTGAACTTTATGTAAATTTGTGTCCTGTTTCTTTTGTATGTATATATATCGGTGATTTATTATCTGCCATATGTTGTTTTAATCTTGTTTTTATAGAATTTTTTGTTTCTCCCACATATTTGTTATCAATCCCACTATCTAGACATTGTTTGCTATCACATATACTCCATTAATTATTTCTTTATTATCTTTATTAGGTTTTCTCTTTTTTTATTAACTATTTTTGTATTAATTATTCTTTTGTATCTTTTATTAATCTTCTTTATAATTTTGTTAAACTTATTCACTATGATATTATTATTTGTTTTTATTCCTATATATCTATTTTTACCTTTTTTTTTCCTTCACTCTTTTCATTTCTATTTCTCTTATACTCTATTTTTCCAATACTTCTTTTAATTATATATACAGGGAAACCATTCATTTTTAACTCATTGATTATTAAATCTTTTTGTTTATTATAATCTTCTTTCCTTGAACAATACATTTCAGCCCTTTACATTCTTGAATATATACAACTAATTTAATATTTCCTATCAATGTTGGAAAAACAACTTGTTATTTTGTTACCAATATTGTTCTTTTTATAAATACTTGTCTGAATACACCATTTTTTATCTATCAATTTCTTTTGAAACATTATATCCAGATATGCAATTTCATTATTCTCTTCCTTCTCAACCGTAAACTTTATATTCTCTATTTTATTAATATCATTAATAAACCAGCTTATTTGTCTTTGACTTTTATTAAAAATCATTAAATAATTGTTTACATATCTGTTAAAAAACAAAGGAACATTTTTATTTTCTGTTATATTTTTATCAAACTCATTCATATAAATATTACTTAAAATTGCATTAAGAGCTACTCTCATTAATAATCCTTCATTTTGCTTATAAAATTCTGTACTATATTCAAAAATTATATCCTTGCAACATAATTCCAATAAATCTACCAAAATATGAACAGGTAATTTTATTGTTTTATTTTTATTCTTAATATATTTCTCTGTAGCTAAATTTATCGCCTTACCTACATTTAAATTAGTATACAAATAGACTTGTTAAGTTGAAAAATTATAATGTTTATATGTTTTAAATATTCAGAAATAATAATAAATATAAAATATTATTTTTAAAAGAAGAATGATAAATATTATATGATTTAACATTAAAAGAATTTTTGTTACTGACCATAAAGTTTAAGTTTATTAAGAATAGAGATAATTAGTAGATTGTTAATAATAATAAAATAGATAATATATTTAGATTAATAGTTGTCCTTGAATGTATATATGTATAAAATTAGGAATACACATGTATAATTTATATTTATTTTCTGTTTATGTTGTACATTTTATTTTATATTAATTGTTTTATTTGGGTTTGATTATTTATTTCAGTTTTTTTATGTTGTTTTTGAAATTAAACTGAGAGATTGCAAACCTCTCGTGCTTATTAGCCAATCAGGTGTTATTAATAGCGATCAAATCGTAAATACAAGACAGAATTTAACAAGAAGAGGGTGTCCACCCTCCTCTCTACTTGTTTTCCTATATATCCAAGCCAGTCTGAAGTACTTAGATTTGAAAGTGTGAATCTTCAAACATATTCACATTTAATTCACTGAGTTTAAATTACAAACATACAACATGAAATCCTACGATTTACTATGCAGTAGTTTTTAGATGTTATAACTTGCAGTAACGTATGTAAATAATATTTAATTTATAAAGCGCAAAAGCATTTGAAATTAAACTGAGAGATTGCAAACCTCTCGTGCTTATTAGCCAATCAGGTGTTATTAATAGCGATCAAATCGTAAATACAAGACAGAATTTAACAAGAAGAGGGTGTCCACCCTCCTCTCTACTTGTTTTCCTATATATCCAAGCCAGTCTGAAGTACTTAGATTTGAAAGTGTGAATCTTCAAACATATTCACAATTAATTCACTGAGTTTAAATTACAAACATACAGCATGAAATCCTACGATTTACTATGCAGTAATTTTTAGATGTTATAACTTGCAGTAACGTATGTAAATAATATTTAATTTATAAAGCGCAAACAGCATTTGAAATTAA
This sequence comes from Epiperipatus broadwayi, assembly GCA_028023455.1. Classification (NCBI taxonomy): domain Eukaryota; kingdom Metazoa; phylum Onychophora; class Udeonychophora; order Euonychophora; family Peripatidae; genus Epiperipatus; species Epiperipatus broadwayi. Next base: position 15,393,486 of record JAQFVV010000013.1, read on the forward strand.
ACTGAGAGACCGCAAACCTCTCGCGCTTATTAGCCAATCAGGTGTTATTAATAGCGATCAAATCGTAAATACAAGCACGAGAGGTTTGCAGTCTCTCAGTTTAATTTCAAATACTGTTTGCGCTTTATAAATTAAATATTATTTATGTTGTTTTTAGTTTTTTATGGAACTTGAAGATTTAATATCAGTTTTATTAATTAAAGGTGTATGAGTGGGTGTAATGTATACTATTTTAAAATAATATATAAAATTGTAATAATGATTAAACAAAAAAATTTAATAAAAATTAGATAATACACTTATTGATATTAATTTGAAATATAGACTTTTTTATGGTTAATATGGATTGATGTATAAACATTATATGCATGTTTTAATAATTTAATATACAAGCAAACAATATATATTTACTTTATTCATGTAAATGAATGCATTGCAATTTTGATAACAATCAAATGTTATAGGTAATTATTACCAAATTTTTATTTAAGTTTTATAATTATGAATATATAATTAAATAAAACCGTATTGATTTACAAATATACATTATGTTCTGTAAGTTCAATATTATAGATAAAATGCGCATAAAAAGTCAAAATAAAAGCTTTGTGTACAGAACTTCCTAAATATATCCACCACTATCCATATTGTATTGTATGGTTGGATACGATGATAGAATGACAGATTCTTAGATCATATCTAGGTCTGTCATTTCAGTTATTGCAATTTTTTATGAATTCCTGAGCAAAAAAGCCGTTCAATTATTTTTTATTATCCAAATTTAAACCTCAAATCACATGTTCATAATTATGATATCAAGAATAATAATGTTATAACTATGCTTCATTTTTTCTGAGTATAACTTCACTTCCACAAAATTCCATGCTTTTGATTGATGTTATTTTTATTTAATTTCTGTAAAAACTAAAGCTTATATGGACATTATATGCAAGTGTTAAGAATACGGTAAAGACTACTTTTTGATACGTCTTATTTGGCAACCAGGGAAGAAACTTTTTGGAACTTATACATCAATGATCAAGGATATCAGTCACCATATTGTTGATTAATCTCTTCTAAGATTAACTGTCAAGTTCATCACACATGAATATTATTTCCTTAAACTTTGTGATATCTCTTTATCACATTTTTTTGTTATAAACTCACTTTCTGAAACTAGTCTCAGCTATTTGATTTATTTTGAATAGAATTATATAAATCTATTATTCCAAACTTATATACCTTATGGTTTGCTAATCATGGGATATTATTCTTATATTTTCTATAATATTAATCAAATTATACCAACTATTTAACTTCAAACTTCTAACCAAATTTTTTTTTAGCATCAATCAATTGATTTCATTATTTTATCCAATTTTTTCAAGTCTAACAAAATAGAAAATAAAAGTGAACAACTATCTACAATTTAAACAATCATGACACATTAACCACAGTTTTAAGTAACATTTCAACTATCTGTTAAATTAAAAGACATCTTCATCAAATTAAGTTTCAGATTTATAAGACTGAATCATGAATAGCTTTCTTTAATTCTTTTTTCTTTTGCTATATTCAAAAAAAGATCCATAGAAGCCTTATCGAACATTGTATTATGATCTGTATCATACTCATAATATTGAATGAAGACATTTCTTGTTTAAACTATTGTTATAAATATATTATAATCAATATATTTATATCATTTGTTGTTTTTTTAGTGTAGAATAATGATATTATAATAAAATTTAAATATAAAAATAAAGAGTGGAATGTTATTCTTAAATTATGTATATATCAGAACAAACTAATTTACCAGCCAAACATATTACATAGTTTGACTATTCATAATTTACAATCAGACAAGAAACACATATAGACAAGCATTAGTTTGTTTTTTAATCTATTATATGTATATAAGTTTTAACATTATGCATGTTTTTTATTAGCCTGAAAAACTGGTTTACAAAAAGGTGAATATTTCTTCTATCATTTAGTTTCTTTAGCATGAAATAGGTCTTTCAGCGTGTATTAGGTTCAAGGTAAACAATTTGATAATTTCATATCATTGTTGTCTTAATAAAATACATATATGTATTGCATTTAATTACTATTTGTAGAAGTCAATATTTTAGTATTATATTTTTTGTCTTATTTATTTAAGCCAATAATTTAAGAAGCTGTGAAGAAAAAATTACTAATGATAAAGTAGTCATAAATTCTGATGTTGCATTGTCAGATCATATTCTAGACAAATTACTTCAAAGTCAAATGCAATTAGAAAGGTAAGTATTGCAGGAATTGCTATTTTTTTTTGTTTTATCCCTTCTGCCCTCATTTTTTTAATGTTTTTTTTTTTTGTAAGTGTAAATGTATAAACTTAAAAGCTAAATTAGTTTTATGCTTAATATGGTAAAAACAAAATATGTTTCATCAAATTCAACAATGATTTCTAGTAACTTTATGCCTAATTTTTTTTCCTTTCTATTCCTTATAATATATTAAAGCTTTTGTGTGGCCACCAATATTCTATCTATTCATCTCATAAATGGATATCCTCACTTCAGTATTACCAAGAATCTATGTTTTTTACTGTTGACATAATTTACTGGCATTGTGTATTCTGAATACATCTATATTTCTGTCTTAATATTTTGGTTTCCACAGAACATCAAGTTATAATTTTTTTGTATAGTTGATTTATTGATCTTTTTTGCTGTCCAGAAAATTCTAAATGGTCATCTTTAGCGTCATATATAAAAAAAACATCTATCTTGTTTCTATGATTTCTTTGTAAAGTCCATTAATGGAGTTGAATAGTATATGTATAAATATTTTGATTGAGATGTCTGTCTTGGAACATTGGAGTTAAACAATCACAAATAGCTTTAATCATATCAATTTTACAGGCCTTTTATTCTTAAACTTTGTATATATGGATTTAGATATTGCGGAAGAAAATAAACATTTATAGTTCCTAAGATGTATTTGAGCAATCAAATCTTTTATTTGGCCAAACTCGATATAGCTCTTCAATACCAAAGCCATTGTTTTATATGATGGACTTTACATAAACTTACTTTACTAATGCTGGATTTTTTTTAACAAGCACTATATTTACAGTAATGATTTTTTAATACATGCACAAATTCTTTATGAAGTTAGAAATTTCTATTACATTTTATTTAGTTTTAGATATAGATTTTAAATTCAATAAAGATCAAATACAGTATATCTATATTTTTTATCTAAATTATGATAAGCTATCTCTTCTTTTTTTTTAATCCACTTTCTTTTTTTCTATCCATATATTATGATTTTATTTATAGTTACTAGCTCATTCTCACATTTTAAACATATAACTGCAGACATTGATGTGAGGGGGGGGGGGTTCTACCGATAATTCTTAATATGCATTTTAGTAAATCAAATTTCTTCAGATAGATAAGTTTCATATAGTATTTTAAATGCCACATACCAATGTTTTATATTTGGAGTAATCATTAATATTAAAAATTTATTAAAATGAGATTGTTGTAAACAAATGTTTACTAAAAAGTGACACTTTGGAAATAAATGCATATTTATATATCTGTGCAGGAAAGGTTATTTTATATAACTAATATGCAATGTGAAAATGTTATGCTAAGTAAAAATATATTAATGAAAATATAGTATGTGCTGTATTTTGAAAACTATTATTTAATATTCTTACATTTCAAACAAATCAATAAAGGCATTAAGAAAAAGGCATGATTTCCAAGATCCATTTTGGCTGAATCAGCACTATTCTTTTACCCACTTAATACGCACTTTTCAAATGTTCTCTTTGTTTATTATTTATATATCATACAATGCTCTTTTTACAATTATTGTACTTCTTGCATGGTTTTCAAAGTTGATCTCTACTTGTTTTAGTTAGTAATTATCTTTAAGTGCTTACTGGAAATGTAATGTATATATAAAATAAATTATGACAATATAAAATACAGTTAATAATCAATGTAAAATATTGTAAAAAGTGGGTTTTTCCTCAATTTATTTAAAATTAAATTTTTATTATGATGGTAAATATAAAAGATAATAAAGTTTGAAAACAATTTATAGTTTATTTATGTAGATATTTAAAAATAGTGTACTTTAAAAAAAAAAAGTTTAATGCAATGGGTAGACATGAAAACGTAATATTCATATATTGATGTGCTTATTTGTTACTATACCATCACATAGTCTTATGAGCAATAATTTATTTGCATTAAAAATACTTATTCCTGTTGTTTACTGTCTTTTTTTTTTCTGTCCCCTTTTTTCTGAATCCATTTTGCTATAGCAGCTCAAAATATGATTAACTTGTCAAGTGTTGGTGGTCTAGTGGCTAGCATAGCTGCTTTCTAAACAGTTGTCCCGAGGTTTGTTTCCCAGCCAACACTTTGACTTATTGGGGGGGGGGGGGGGATATGACTAACATTTCACTTTTTCATTTTAAAATCAAATCATTAAATTTAATTATTATTATCAAATAAGATAATATTATCTTTTTCCATATGGCTATGTATTTAAAAAACAAAAATATTTTGTGTAATATTATATAAAAATGATAATTATAAATTTATTAAACGCACATTGATTACGTAAGTAATATTTACTGAGGCTATAACCTCGATAATATGCGTATAAAATGCGATAGTAGGGAACTCTACAGGTGTTTTAACCACAAGCTTACGCTATAGAAGAAAAGGGAACCCTCTTTTCTTCTATAGCGTAAGCTTGTGGTTAAAACACCTGTAGAGTTCCCTACTACCGCATTTTATACGCATATTATCGAGGTTATAGCCTCAATAAAAATGATAAATAAGCTATTACTTATATATATAGACATTTAAGTAAATAAATAATAATGAACTTAATGGAGTACCCTTTGATTTTTAGACAAAAATTAATAAGTAATAATGCTATACAGTGCTAATAAATAAGATAATAATCGGAGCACTAAATTTTCTCTTGTGTACTAGCTATATTAATACAACACTGCTACTATCAAACTATACTATACTGTAAGAGAAAGTTTATTGCTATTATTACATATATTAATATAATATAGACACAGTATAAATACATATTAATTTGTATACTGATTTTCTCAATAAAAAAAAAACTAAGTAAAATAATAATATTAATTTATATTTAGATTATTATTATTATTTTTATTTAAAGAAATTTAGAAAAGTTGATATTAAAAAATATATACATGAAAATATCGCTAAAAATATGAGGCAAACGGCCTCGAAAGTGCTTAGCGTTTAATATTTTTTGCACTCTCTATAGCTTCTCTTTCAAGTGCTTCACACGTTTTTAATTTTATATAATATAATGGTTAAGAAAGATATGCAGCTCATATATAGATCTTAATGTATGACTGGGCATAAATATATGCATATGGATATCAGATTAAGAGAAATATTTAAATGGCTAAACCTAGACAAACTATTGCTTATTTACATGCAAAATTAGTTTTAAATTCTCATTTATTTGGATGAGTAATATTTAACAATATGGGTATATTTATTTTATTATATATATATTTAAATAATAATAAATCCATTGAATGGCAAATAGGTAGGAAAACTGCAATTCCTGATGAGATCAGCTGAAGTTTTATGAATGGACTTATGGAGTATCATTTGATCATAAGGATATTTCTTTTAAAAATAAAGGACATAGACCAGTCTGTAATAGTTATCATAGACTATATTTGTTATCTGCTAGGTGCTTTTATGGATTTTTTTGAATTAATTGCTTCCAATCATAAGTGGATAGTTACCAGAAACTCAGTGTGGTTTTAGTGAATGAAAAACACTGCAGACATGGTTTTGATTACCAGGAAAATGCAAGAAAAGTGTCAAGATAAAAAAATTATTTATGTATTGCTTTTATTGATTTGATCAGAACATTTGCCTCAGTTAATCAAACAGATATTTGGGGCCAAAGTTGTTTGTGGACACCAAAGTAATTCACATTATCCATCTTCTACATATTGGAAATCTGAAATATTTGAAATGAAAAACTGGTGTTAAATGATAATATATTCTAGCCTCTACTTTGTTTATAGGCAGAATTGTGAATCAGACATCAAGATACAATACAGGTTTAATGAAGGTATTTGTAATTTCAACTAACTAAAAGCAAGAATAAGAACTTCATTTTTTTGGCTTTTAGATTTACAATATTCTGATGCATGTACTATTCATTGCAATTAAAAAAAATACTTAATATTTTTGTTTCTTAATGAGAAATATGGTTTGTGAATTCTAAAATAAAACAAATATTTTAAGTAACAAAAAATATTATGGAAAGATTTATGTTGGGAATAACAAGGAGAGATAGAAAAAGAAATGAATAGATTTAAAACCAGATTAGCATTACTATAGTTAGTTGATTCACTTGATGTTAACTAAAGCAAATAAAGTGAAAGTAAATGCATAAAAATTAGAATCTATTTATTAGATTGGTGAAGGCAGACATATAACAAGAAGAGATGGTAATCAGTAGATTACAGTAATATTCAGCAAGGTACTAAAAGATAAGTATTTTTGAAAGGCACTCGCTTTGATACAGTAGGAGGAAGTTCGCAATATCAGATCTTTGTGAAGGAGTATTATTGTCTTGCCGTAACTATGGTATAACAGATCTCCATTGACTGCATGCTTCATATAATGTACAATGTACAAATTTGCCAAAAAAATTGTTTATAGATGTTAATTTTAGTGTAAATAGCAATAGTAATATATTTAATATTATTTCTTTAATATCATATTATATAGAACTGATTTTAAAAATTGTGAAGTTTTGTTTTTATTGTCCATAATAATTGAACAGTGAAAAAAGAAGATTGAAATAACAATCTAATAAACTTAAATGAATGACTATATAGCTATATATTATATTTTCTGTCTAAATGTGATTTGGCAAAAGAGTAATAACACTTAATTATTGGTTGCAGCAGATAGATGTTCATTGTTTTCCATCTTTTTAGCACAATTTATTTTAGCATTTCAATTGTAGAATTACGTCACAAATTTTAATGAGCTCCACAATGTCCAGTAGAAATTTTAAACAAAATTATGTACATGAATTTATTTTTTAGTATATAAATTTAATGTAAAATCAGCATAATGGAATTTTGAAAAAATTTCACTTGAAAACTATATTGTAATTTGATATTTTACAAATAAAATTGTTTATATTTTTTTAATTCAATTTTTATAATAAAAATATTAAAAAAAACAATCTATTACACTTTTTTTTTTTTTTACTTTTACATCAGATCTTTTGTTTTTATTTTGCAGATTTTTTAAAAAAAAAATCTTATTTAAAATAGAACACCGGATACTTCTATGTTTTATAATAATAGATTGATTTATATTTTTACACTTTTTAAACAATTTTATTTATATCTGTTTCAGCCAAACTTTTGATGAAGGCTATAGGTTTAGCCAAAGTAGAAAGAAATAAAATTACTTAAATCATGCAAAAAAAAACCTACTGTATTATTATTATCATTTTGCAACAAATATATTTCCAGATTTTTAAAAAATGCTTAAAGAAAAATTATATATATTGTAAATGTCAGCAAGTTTAAAAAGGTGTGTAATATTATTTAAGCTGCATCTTATTAACTCTATTCATATAGGCATTTGGTCCTGTTATTTAAGGATTTAGTTATGATTTTTTCCAGAATTAGTTAATTGTGGGGGCTTTCTGTGTCTATAATATTACAATTCATTGGTGATTTATTTTTTAAAATAAATCCATTAGTGCAATAGTTGGCAAGTAATATCCAAAATAAGTTGTTTTTCTCCATCTAGTAAATACATTATAGTAAAAAAAATAGTGAATAGTGTTTCTTCAAGTAATTTAGCAAATATAAGAAAAACATCTCATTTCCATCTATTTATGCATTTTCAGTTATGAAGTTTTTCCAGAAGTTGTTGATTCATATTGACAACATTTGCTCAAAGGGTTAATGATTTGTAAAATTTTTAGTCCTTCATGTTAAAATAGCAACAATTCAACATTCACATGGTTATGGTTAAACAAGCAAATGGATAACAGGTAAAAGAAATTGTTTAGCTACTGCACCTTTATTTATAGGGTTTCTACTGACATCACTGATTAAATCATCACTTAGACAACACAAATAAAGAATCATCATTCTACTCAAATTTGTTAAGTTTTTAATGTCAAGGTCTTCATGGTTTCAATGGACACAGATAATTGTATACAAAAACGAAGTTCTTGTGAAGAAAGGGCTGTGTTTCTTACAATAAACTTATTTTAAAACTACAGATAATATTTTACAGTATTAAAATATATATATATTGTAACCCTTTAAAGTGTGGTCAACTACATAATATCACCAAAACATCAGTGCACTGAGAATCGTAACCTCGATCACTGATCACCTCCCGCTACACATTGTCAGCTATTAAGAGCTGTATCCAAAAGCATATTATGCTATCTATTTTATGCACCAAGGACCACAACCAACATCTGGAACAACTTATCACAGACCAAACTCATGATCTAACATAAACTTTTATGATTCAATTTGATCGCAGCCAGGGTGTACCGTGAATACCTATCATAGTAGGATGATAAAATACAGTAAACAAATTATAAGTGCAATGTTATTATGTTACAAACCTTAATTTGCGATTTTTATTGTATGAGACCCGATGGCCGACCGTGTACAAGATGGCATAATTTGTGGAACTACATAAGATTATGAAATTTTAAACAATCTATATGATTTTTAATACAAATGCTAGTCCAGGTAAAGCTTTGCAATAAATAAACATAAATACTTGGGTTCTTTTTATAGTTTACTATATCACTGAGACTCTTTTTATACTGACAAATGACAATTTAAAATGTTAAGTAAATATATTCAATCATATCATTATTTGGTAAATCTGTTTACAAGTCTAATAATTAATTTATATTGCATACTAGAATCAACTACGCAAAGCCAAAATGATGGAAAGGTAAATGGGATTTTATTGTACCCTACACATCATAAACTACCAAAGACTAAAAGCATCCAAATGTTTTCTCAAAATATTACTAAACTTTTATATCATGTTGACAATAGTATGTACTTCATGTATGCTCTATCCAAGGTTTATGATTTCTGATTTTAAGAATGACACATAGCAACGGCACAGTAAGTTTAATTATAAATCAACGTTTATTTACAAATTTATGAATAATAAATAATTAATTCCAATGTTATAATTAAAAAACATAAATAAACAAATAAAATAAATAAATTATAATTCCATCGACTTTCTTCACTAACATATCATAGGTACGGTTTTAAAAACCTAATCATACCTTATTTCAATTTGATATAATGAATCTTGAGCAAATTATACTAAATTCAACATCAACTCATGAAGTATTTAACGTCATTTCCAGATTCAATAAATCCATACCGTAAAATTATAATAATATAATAACTAATATTATATCTGTAGGATTTAGCTATAATGTAATCATTAAATAAAATGAAAATGTAAACTTACACTCCGGTAAATAATAATCAACCGACAGTTAATTATTAGGAAGTAATTTGAATAGAATGTCCTGCTACAATTTGACGATCTAACTTATGAATTATGCTTACAAATGGAAGAAGATGATTTGGCAGATTAACTAAAATACTTTGCCCAACTTATATCTATGAAGTAAAACATATTCCTGTGGATGCGTTCATCTACACATAGGAATTAAATAATACTAAACACTTTGTGGATTGATACACCATCATAAAGTAATACGTATAATTACACAATTCCGCAGATTAACCACCAGCGCTGGAATGAGTGTAAAATACAAAAATGGCAATTAAATAATCTGCGGATTAACCACCGGCACAGATTAATGCCTTTCAACATTATAAAACAACATTACTATTTACTTCATATTAAAGTGCAAAATCATCCTCCTCAGTTACTCTGATCATTCAGAAAACACTAACACCTTAGCAAATGTGGGTTCTTGCATAATAAAATGTTACACTAATCAGGACAACTAATGTACTAACTTATCTTACTTAAAATAAAACATGTGTAATGCAATATAAGTAATATTAGCATAGTAATATAAATCTGGAAAGACTCACAAAATACCTCACAAAGATTGATACATCTCATGAATTCATTTAGTACTTTTCAAGCCCTTTTCGCAAGCGCTATTCTCTTGAATAAGTATTTTATTCAACCCCTATTAATTTAAACTTAATAAAATATAACTTATGAACTTCACATGCAAGTTCATATAACGATAAAATTAAAATAATGAATTGTTCGTCAAATACATAAAATCCAACAGGTGTGTGTGTGTGATATAATTTAAATGTATAGCATTTTATAGTTCAACATATGAATTTTAGCAGGTGTGTGTGTCACAAATTAGATTGTATAGCATTTTATAACGACAAATATGATCCGTGAAATCCATGTACGATGTGTCAAACAATAAATGTACGAAGTAATAGCTATAATTATAGTTGAATTCCATACATGTAATTTTATCCATTTGTGTTAGTTATCATAATCACTATTAGATTAACGATTTACGTGGCTCCATAAATAAGAAACAATTTCAAAACATGACAAGCAGAATTTAAATGAAAATGTTTTTCAAAAGTTATTAATTTCTACATTTCTCTATTAAAAATGTTCCAAGTTTCTCACATCCATGCTAAATATTTATTTATCCACGCTTAAATCTAGGAATAACAATTATAGCAATTTATTTAATCATTCCACACTGACGATAAAATTAGAAAATAGCTTTGATCAATTATTGAAGACTGTTTATTATCCAAATGACAAACAAATTAATTAGCAAATATATTACTGGCATTATAAAGTTAAATATCAATCAATACTATATTTTTTATTAGAATTTGAAACGGAAATATTAAACTATGTTGATAACTTTAACATTTTACTTTAATTTAAACTTCTTCTTTTTTTTAAAAAACAAATTTTCATATTTATAAAACTTTTGTAATTAAAATACTTATTTAATTTTTCCAAATTGTAGAACAATAAACATTTTAAAACATACCAAATTCTTGCAATTAATTCTTTTAAACTGGGAAGCTCCGACATTTTAAATGTAATATTGGGAAATTATTACCGGTGATTTGATCCACTTGGCCAGCCGACTTGAACAGACTTTTAAATTTAGCAATTCATCTTATAATTAAATACTACAATATTATTTTTACGTTTATAGAAAATTTTTGGTAATCCGTTTACTTGTTAACTATTTTAAAATAAGCTTATCAAATTTACACCATTTGCCTTCTTACTATTTTCTTTTCTTTCTCCCTCCAAAAGCAAACTAACAGACGATCTCCTCCTAAATTCGCGCTCTTTTCTTTTTTTTTTACATTGAGACGCATACGTAATTACTGTATTTATTTTTAATAATTTATTTTAATTGAACAAATGGTTTTTTGTTAATTCAAATGAAACAATTTTTAAGATCATTTTAAACAAATAAAACAAAATATTATTTTTTTAATACTATTTTACCAAATTAAATGTGTTGTCAAAAATTTTAAAAAGTTAAACATTATGATACGAATTAGTATATGGAATGAAGCAAATTTAAATTTATTAAAATAATATAAGAGAGTAATCTGTTCAAATCACAAATCAAGCCAATCAAATCACCAAAGAAGACAGAGAAATTTTTCATACTAGTTACATCAATTATTATATTTTATGCTAAAATATATGGTTACAATATATATATATATTACATATTTCAACGAAATTTAAATATACAGATTATAAATATGTATTAAAATAAATCATCTTTATTTATTTATTTGTCTTCACATTTTATTTTAAAATTAAAATAATGACTTTATACTAAAATTTAAAATAATACATACCTCTTTAAATTTTTAAAATAAATAAAATAATTATAGAATAAATATACATGCCCACTCATACATGTTCATTCATTAAATTAATAATTACATTAACTATCAAGTGATTTTAATATTACATTTAAATTACTATGATTATTGCTTTAAACCAGTCATTTTCTATTTAAAATATGTGATTTTTATGTCATATTGGTTTCTTATTAAACTTCCTTTAATGTGCATATTTACATTAAAGTTCAGTGATATAATACTTAACTGCGATTTATCAAATTTGTTACAAAATTACAAAATCATAACATACAAAGCAACATATTGGAATTGTGAAGATCGTTTTATAATGTATCCAACTTAAATAACAATATTATCTTTATAATAAGCCAATAAAATTTTTAAGTTATATTTATTATTGCATTTTAGAAAGATCACTATATGTTACAATATATATATATAGGCAACATTTCTTGTTAAAGACTTATCAGTAGTTTTATTATTCACTCGATGTGATAAGGCAAAATATATTTTTTGCAAAGTTCATGTATGTTGCATGAGAATTAACACATTATGATGATAAACTTAGCATGAAGAATGAAACCTTTAGGAAAAATATCAAAGAAAGAAGAATTTAATTATATAAACTATATGCATTCAATTACTAGAAACATTGACATCTCATTTTTAGGTGAAGCAATAAAAATATTCTTAACGGAAACAATTGAACAAGAAGAAAAGGCAAGTAAGCATTCAACTTCAATTATAACAGATGTATGGCCAATGATTGATAAATTTTGAGATCATCGACAATTTAGTGATAATTTGCCATTATATATACATTGTTTAAAGATAAATAGATTCTGACTATAGTAAATCATTCAATGATAAATAATCAGCATGGTAAAAGTAAAAACAGATATAAAATAACCATTTCAAAGAAGTATTCTATGAAAAGCATCTAATAATTAATCTAGAATATTAATATTATTTTGTGTTATGTTATTATACATTATTTTCATATATATATATATAATCAAGAGAACATTTAAATTATAATACTGCTTATTAGTATTTACAATAAATATCTGTTTAAAATAAAATAAAATTAGCACATGCTTTAGAAATATATATACATAAGTTTATTATACTGATTAGATATTATTGCAATGCTCTGTTAAAAGAATAAAATATAGTAAAAGTCAATTTATTTATTTTTTTGTATTAGCAGAAAATTTATATAAATATGGCTTAAATTTATCTCTTACTATGTAACACAAAATATAGAATAAATAATTCTTTATCAATTTTGAAATTGAGAGTTATATAAATCACTACCACTCACTTATTTGAATTGCTGGACTAAATTGTGTAGGAAAATATTGCTGATGATAACTCTCATTGCTTGGTTATGTATCACATTGCTAAGATAACTTATTTTGCCTTTGAGCAGAAAATAGACATCAAAATCTATACATAATTTATCTTATGATAATGTTATTTTAAACCATAAGTGTCCATAGCTAATTGTTGTCTGATGTAATTCATGTGACCACAGTCTTCATATTTAAATGAACTAAACAAGGTGATGTGATGTGAGGTGATGTATTTGGCTTCTCCTTAAATGAAGTCAAGAATATCTCAGCCAATATGCCCAGATAAACCTGTTAGCCACTTTATTTTCCATTCCCCACTCTTCAGTCTTCCCATATTCTGCCCCATCTCATTTCCACAACATAATCTTTGTCAACTCTATGGTCTTCATATCTAAATCCCCCTTATCTCTTCGCAAACCCAACATAAAAACTAATAACTCACTTTCTGTATAGTCACTTTGTTCATGTCTATTCTCCCATAACTTCATTATCTGTACCCTTTCTGCTTTCAAGCATTTACATTCAATCAACAGATGCCTAATATTTTCTATACCTTCCTTACACAATTTGCACACTAATTCATCCATAGTTTTCCATTTACATGTATATTCTCTTGTTGCTAAGGATCCCGTTCGAACCTTAAATAATAAATTACTTTCCTTACTATTATCATAAATTAACTCGCTTCCAATATTCTGTTTACTTCTATATATATTTAAACTCTTCTTACCCTCCATACTAGTTCTCCAACTCCCTATTTTTTATTAATGCTTCTATTCTTTTATCCCATTCCTTAACACTCAACAATCATCCCACCTTTTATATAAGTATACTGATATAAATTCTTTATCCAAATCTTTCGCATACTGCATTACCTTTCTCACCCATCTTGTTACCTGCCCTTTACTCATAACCCAATTGAACACTATTTTTGCTATTCTTTTACTATCCATAGACTGCAATCTACCAAACATTTTCATTTTACTTTTTGCATCTCTCATATAAAAACTTGACCATCCCATTTCTCCTTGAATTGCCTCCTTTGCTGTCCACATCTCTGCATCTAATGCATGTCTTCCTACTTCCCTTTGTACTTTCTCTAAATAATCTAAAACCCTTTTACTAACACATAATGCATCATTACCATATGTTAACCCTGCTACTGCAACTCCCTTCCATACTATTCTAGCTACATCATATTTATTATATGAAAATAGTTAGTTTCTTTACCAAACCCTTTTATTTCTTTGCTTCATTTACCAATTTTTTTCTCCCATTCATCCAAGCAATTTTCCTGATTACATAAGATGATTCCCAAATACCTATATCTATCCACCACACTTAACTTTATAACCCCCAATAAAAATTCTACATCTTCTCTTTCCCCAGTATTAACCATCATTATATTTGATTTTTCTTCACTAAATTTAATCCCCATCTCTTTACCCACCCTTGCACATGTCCTCAACATAATTTCCATATCTTCTTTTTTTTCTGCACACAAAAAGATATCTGAAAAAAAAAAGACCCGACAAAATATATACTCCCTTGCCACCTATTAATGGTATCTCTACCCCTCTTCCTAGTCTTTCTATTGCTTTCTCCATTTCACTCAAAAACAACAAAAACAAAACAGGTGACATAGGGCATCCTTGCCTTAATCCCACCTCATTTTTAACTTTAACTGATTCTATATCCCCTAACTGGTAAGTATAATAATTATTTTCATATAATTTCTTAATAATATTTACTAAAGCTTCATCCATTCCCAAATTGGCTAATCTTACCCATAATCTATTTCTATTTACTCTATCATATGCTTTCTCTATATCAATAAAACTCATATATAATGATCTACCTGAATTCCTACTCATCTCCATAAGTTGTGTAACTACAAACAAACTATTCTATACGCCTATCTGACCTAAAACGTCCTTATATTTCCCCCACTACATTATTCTCTTCCATCCATTTTAAAACTCTTCCAGCTACCATATATGAGAAAACTTTATATAACACTGATGTTACCACTATCGGTCTATAATTATTTAACTTTCTATGATCCTTACCCTTTACTTTAAATAATAATCTTCCTTCTGTGCCATCTTATTAAAACATGATATTAAACTTTCTTTTGCTCTATGCCCTAAATTCATTACCATCTCTGCTGCCCATCCATCTAAACATCTCGCCTTTCCACTTTTCAATCTCTTTCCTGCCTTATTCAATTCATTTTTTGTGAACCTAATATTCCCATTACTAACTGCTTTCATTTTTTCTATCACTAATTCCTTCACATCTAACATCTTCTCTATATCCATTACATATCTATTTAAGATTCTCTCTACCTCTTCTCTAGAGCTACACTCTATTCCCTCATCATCTATTAATATTATCTCTCTTTCCCCTACATTTCTCCTTTTAATGTAATTCCAAATTTTTTTACTCCCATCTCTTCCACTTTTATTTATATCCTCCAACAATTTACTATTTAACTTCATCCTCTCTCTATAATTATCCATTTTAGCCAACTTCTTCTTTTCTAAGTACTTTCCCCATTTAGCATTAATATCATTTTCACTTTTTTTGTTCTTAATAGCACACTTATATTCTCTGCATGCTTTTTTCCTCTCTTTTACACTTTTACTAATTCATTTTTTTATTACTTTTATTCTTCTGCATATTCTCAACTAAAACCCTATTTGCCACTTTTTTTATTTCACCACACCAGTCCTTATACTCATCCCCATCCAACTGCTCCATGGTTTCTTCAACTTTTATTTTATATTCTTCCAACTTATTCTTATCATTCACTCTCCATCCACATCTTTCACTATTATTTCTACCTTTATTTCTATCCTCTATCACATTACCAACCATTTCTATTACAATAAAATTATGATCACTATTACATACTCTCTCTTCAATGGATGCCAGAAGGCTTGTGCATAGAATCCCTATCTAGTGCCTACTCATCCAATATCCCCAGACTAGTTTCTGGCTTGTGTATAAGAGATAGTGATCATGTGATGTTTAGCGGTTTAAATGAAGTAATAGAATATCAGAAATCTTTTATCAAGACAGCATTATTGCCTTAATAACAGATGTTTAATATTCTATTAGATTATTTAAGCATAAAAGCTGTGGGATGTGGTTATACATATTTTGGAATAAATTAAATGAATGGATTTTTAAAATAAAATGTATATTTATTTTTGTGTGTATATGTCATATATGATCAAATTTGTAATTTTTATTTTTTAAAGCTTAAAAAAAGAATATAATCAAGTTGTTGCAAGGCTGGAAGCAAAAAGTGAGAAGGTATGCAAAAAAATACTCATTGTTTAATTAAATCAATATTAACAATTATGTAATTAATACATTGCTGAACTATATTGTAATAATATGAATGAGAGCATTTAAGCACTCTGTATTAGCTCATTTTATAATTAAGATATAAGAATGCTTTATAACAACCAAATATTGACTTATGAGTTTTGAATTGTTATAGTTCAGAATTAAGATATTTAGTTATTTTATAAAATCATATATCTTTTTAAATAATGAGTTAATAGAGGGCACCTAATATGCATTTGTTCATAATATTTAAATAGCACAAAACATGGTATGAGTTTGTGCTGTAACATCTATTACTTTTTTTAACTCATTAATAAATATTTTATTGAGATAATTATCTAAAGATCTTTGTTGAAAAAATAAATTTTACTTTATATATATATATTCTTATTCTTTTTAATTTTAACATTGTGAGCAAACATTAGCTAAAAAATATGCATCACTCTATAATAAGATTTATGAAATAATTATGTTTAAATTTTTATTCTACAAAAATTCTTTACAAGTCAGACTTTCTAGAATCATGTTAATAAACTTGTGAATAATGCTCTTTCATATCAATATAATCTACTAATCATTGCTTGCCGAAAGCAATCGCAATTTCGTAACGACTTTTAATGGTATAAATATTTTACTTAACAGAGTTTGCATAATTCACGTAACACTGATTACCATAGGCGAACCCCTATCCTAGCTTATAATTGCTTCTTGGATCACAAAATGATTCACTGATATTTATAACATGCATATTTGAAGATTATTACTTCATAAGTCATATTATATAAATATTTTGATTTTTATATTACTTGGTCAATTTTCAACCTTTAAATCATCCATAATGTTGTTGTTCTTTATAAAATATATAATGTTGACCAATTTTAAATAAAATCCATAATAAACAATTTAAGATTAAATAAAAATTATTTGCAGCATCAAACTATTTTTCATTCTTTATTGGAGGCTTTTCACTCCTTATAGTAATGAAAATTAGTTTGATATTGTAAATAAATTGTATTTAATCTTAAATGGTTTATTGTCAAGTTTATTTAAAGTTGAACAATATTATATATTAAAATATATTATAAAATAAATTACTTCCCGTAAAATATAAATAAAAAATATTAACTTAAAAATTTATTGTTTCTTTTCTTTCTTAGCTTGATTTGCACATTTTTACAATCTTTGAAAACAAGTGGTATACTATGAAAGATGGATGGCTAATGGGCTTACCTGTCAGTGGCATTTTATCTAATTTCTATTTAAATGAATTTGAAAGCTCTATAATACCGAAATATTACAATTCCACTCTTGATTTTACATATATTCAGTATGTGGATGATATATTTATTATTTCCTCTATGGATAATATTTTACATATATGAGAAGAACTTCAAAGTTTATCTAATTTATCACTTAGCATTGTATATGAAAATAATAATAAAGAAATCAAATATCTTGACCTTTCATTATCAAGAAATAATAACTGTATAGATTACAAGATGATAATTAAGCCTTTTGAAATTAGAAGCTGTATTCACCCTAAATCTAACTCACCTGCATGACATAAATTTGCTGGTTTAAATTCTTTCTTATTTAGAAATTTGCATCTTTGTAAATATGAAGCAGACAGAAAAGAAAATCTGAATAATTTTATTAAAGATTTGATGAAAGCAGGTTTTAAACTTTGGTCTATTAAAAATTATATTTCTAAATTCCATAATAAAATAAATAGTGTTGTACCATGTGTTCAACTTCCTAGAATTACTATTCCTTACATTTCCAAAATATCTAACAAATTAACTAAAGCATTATTCAATAAGTTTAAAATTGGATTTAGAACTCCGATTGATCAACAACTCAAAAGATCATATTGATCGTTCATTCACCCCACATGTAGTTTATTCCATTTCATGTCCTCAACAAAAATGTCTTGCTGTATATTATGGTGAAACTAAAGCTACTGTTAATACTAGGCTTGCTCAACACATGTACACTTACAAGAGAGCTCAGAAGAACAACAATATATCTTCTGTATTTTTGGAGCATTCCATGAAATCTGGACACAATTTTATTCCTTCCAATCCTGTAATTTTATGCACTGAATCAAATGATCATAAGAGGAAAATAAAAGAAGCATTCTATATTAATGGAAATATTAATGCTATAAATAGAAAAGACACTTGATTTGATATATCGAAGAAATGGTCCACGTAACATGTGCTAATTTTATATATCTTTGTATATATTTTATTATGTATTTTTATGAATGCTATGATTATGAGGCATGGACCCTCGAAAACGTTTAGCATATTTTTATTATATTTATTTATAACTTCTCTTTTTTAACTTCATTTTTAAGTTAATATTTTTTATTTAAAATATATTAATTAATATTATATTTGCTAAACTTTAAACTATTCAGGTATTTGACTAATAAATGTAAATATATTAAATTTAAGCATAAACAGATAATATAATAACGTGAAAGCTAAACACCTTCAAACAGATATGCTTTAAAAATGCTTAAGTGACAGCCAATCAGATGGAATAATGGCATCACATGGGACTCTAAATTCTAAAACACAAGCCAGAACTATTAGAAAAAGATGGATCCATCTTAATCTATGCCTCAATTATATTTAAATAAGCCAGACTCAAGCATTTTGAACTAAGAGTGTGAAGCATTTTTAAAGCGTATCTGTTTGAAGGTGTTTAGCTTTCACGTTATTATATTATCTGTTTACGCTTAAATTTAATATATTTACATTTATTAATATCATTTCATTAGATTTAAAAATATTTTTTCGTTGTAAATCGGATGATTTCGCGTTGTTAATTTATATATATAATATTTAGTGGATTAAATGTGAAGGTATTTAAGCTTCACACTCTTAGTTCAAAATGCTTGAGTCTGGCTTATTTAAATATAATTGAGGCATAGATTAAGATGGATCCATCTTTTTCTAATAGTTCTGGCTTGTGTTTTAGAATTTAGAGTCCCATGTGATGCCATTATTCCATCTGATTGGCTGTCACTTAAGCATTTTTAAAGCATATCTGTTTGAAGGTGTTTAGCTTTCACGTTATTGTATTTGACTAATCTAAATTATATTCAAAACTAAAGTGCATCAAAAACAAACTACATCCTCACAACACATTTGCCAAAAAGCAAAGTGTGGTTTATCAGTTGCACTAGGATCACAAACTCATTTCTTATGTAATAAACATAGCAGCTGCAAAAGCACCATGTGATCAAGAAACATGCATTACTGATAAATATGTTAAAATATAAATCAGTTTATGAGTAATATCTTAGTTAGTCATGTGATATTCAAGCACCCAAATGGAAAGTTGGGCACAATTACTCCATTTAATTGATCAGAGATATTTTTTATACTTAGCTGGCTGAGAATCCACCCAGAAATTATATTTTTTGAATTTTACTCTACCATTGCACTAAAGTATATAGAGCAATAATGCTGAACGTTTATTGCATGGACAATTACAAGCCCTATTTTGCTAACCATACATTTATTATTTATTATGAATTGATGAAAATACTTTATTTGTTGCACTAGTTGTAGATCCCAAAGTAGTATAATTTCAATACTTTATAATAAATATAAGATTAGTCAAACAGAGCTTGCAAATTGTTACTATTTTAAGTAAATGTATTTTCAATGTTATTTATTTTAAAACACAATATAATTTGTGAGAATGCAAATTTAACAGCTTTCTTATTTTCAAACTATACATTATAGTTTACAGCTATTACTTGTATTTCATGGATAGCAAACAAAACCTGAATGCTCATTCTAATTACCAGTCATCAGCATTTAAATGGAATTATAATTCTAAATATGATATGGTCTTTTCCTTTTATTATGCAGATCTGTAGCAACATGATATTCTCAAAATTTAGTAATATTTTGTGGCCCGTATAAGATGTTGCAAAAGTCATTGAAATTCTTCTGCTTTTTCCAATGTTTGGCTTAATAACCTATTCAAGCATGAAAAATTGCTTACCCATTATCTAATTATAAATGTATCAATCTCTGAGCTGTCGGCTGCTTGATTGCACTAAAACCTTAATGATGATTGCTAGTGTTTTTTTGCAATCACAATTGTCAAACACTTAATAAACACTTAACAATTGTTATATAATCATTTTTCTTGTAAAATATGATGTATTGGCAACTGATGTATACAGATCTGCAATTGTGCCTCTCTGCATATCCAGTTGTTAATAGGATTAGAAGTAAAGTTTTGGGCACATTCATGTTTTGAATGTTCTCTAAAATTGCAATTTTTTTTTTTTTTTCATTGTTTTATTTCACTTATAATACAGTCTTTTTATAGATTATGAATGATTGGTTGTCAACTTTGATAATTTAAAAAAATAATATGAATTGAATGATTCATTGATTGGAAGATTACATGATATCCAAACAATGAAACTAACAGAATAGAGCCGCAATCTAGAGACCTTTAGCTCTTAGGGCTAAGACTTTATCACTGCATTCAACTATGTAGGACAACTTTAATGATTTTTATTTGGTGTGCACACATTGTTTGCACTCTCATTTAGATAGAACAATTTCTATGTTTATTGCAATGTGTATAATAAATTACTTATACAAACAAGATATAAAATGATTTAACATTAACATAGATTTTTTTTCTTTAATTTTTTATTTAAATTCCTTCTTTTTTTTTTCTAGGTGGAAGATCTAACACAAGCTTTAGAAATAATACAAAAAACAAATAATTTTTTGAAAGAACGACTAAGAACTGTGCAACCAGAAATCTCAGAGCCCAGGTTAAATTATTTTATTATTATTTGTTTTCATATAAGATTTTGTTTAAATATTGAAAAATAGTAGCAAAATGTTTTCCTCACAATAGTGCCATTTAATGCAAGCTTTACTAATCAATAGATGGTAGTACCTTATAATTTCTATCCAGTGCTTACATCTCTTAATTACTAAAGTTGTACTAGGTGGCACTATTGTGGAGAGAAAAAAATTTGCTACTGTTTTATAAACTTGCATAGGCATAAAGAAAAGGTGATCAAGTGACATTTTAATGATTAAATATTGATAAAAACAACTAAATATTGCATAATTAACAAAGTGAATTACAAAGAAATATCTTTTTGATAAGATTTCTTTGGAAAATTATTTTCTTTGTTAGTTTCTAAGGCTATATGCCATTATAATTACTTCTAACATCAAGATTTTAGTTGAATTTTTAAATGAGATAGGTCTATTGATTTGCTATACATGTGAGATTTGAGTTTCAGTCAACTAAAAATATCTATAGGTAGAAAGAGTTATAAATATTGATGTCATTATTAAATGTAAAATTTCCTAAATCAATTTCATTATACATGACTTTCACAGGAACCCCACCCCCTCATTGGTAAGTACATCCATACAGAAGTGTTAGTTAGATTTTTGTATTTATATGTTTTAATTACAAGAATTTTGATTTTGAAACTTGAATGTTTTAGCAATCAATCATATACATATTTGATAGTTAGCCCATCACTGCTTCAATATTTATCCCTCATAATAGATGAAAGTACTCCTAATAGGTGTATGTCTTATATTTAATTAAATTATACTAAATTATTAAGCTGTGTCTATTATATATATATGTTATGACTTTTAGCTTAAAGGTGAGGTTAATTTTAGGTGTAAAAATAAATAAATAAAACATAGGAATAAGAATACCTAAATTTAGTTTCCATTTAAGTCAGAATTAATTCTTTTATACATAGTAAAATTACCTTCTTAATAAAAATATTAATATTTAAACAATTTTTATTCTTTTATATTTTATTTTTAATCTTGTAGATGAAACATCTGATTTGAAAGACATATGTGTGTATAAATAAATTGAGTATCCACATACAATTAAAAAAAATTTTTTTTTGATAAAAAGAAAAAAATAGTAAACAAGAAAACACGGTCAATTATTAGTTATTGATATGAAAGTTGCCTCTTATTGCAATGGTTTTTTTTTTTTCTCATCACCATTCATCCAAACAATCCAAGTTAACGTGCCACCCTTTATTTTACAGCAAAAAAAAAAAAAAAGCTAGATACTTATTAGATAACTATGTAAGTTGGCTACATAGAAAAAAAATATTGAACTTGCTTAGAAATATAAGTAGCTTATAAAAAGAAAAAAATCCCAAGTTCAATCCAGATTTAAATTTCAAGTTGTATTTGTGGCAGTAACATATACTAATACCAGATCTTTTATACTCAGTCTATAAAAATATAAAAAAAAAATTAAGTTTTCTTTATTATTCATTTGGCATATGGATTTATTTATTCTTTATAGATAGTTGAACTATATAAAACAACTTATAGAGATCCCAACCAGGAGATCTATTCCATGGTGGCTTTATTAATGGTGCCACTGTAGCTATAGGTTCAACAATCATTATGGGCTTTAGGGATTACCCTGAATCTTGTAGTTAGATTCCATTTATATCTATGCAAATCATATCCAACTGACTTATATGGAACTTTATAAGAATCCCATTTTTTATACCACAATTCTGCAATCATAGATTTTTGATTGAATATCTAAAATGGAAATATTGATTTGAGATCTTAAGTGGTGAAACTATATCTTAAGTTATTGGCAATTCTGATCTGCTTATCAACTTTTATACATTTTCTGTGTGATATCTTCTGATATCTGGCAGAGGAATATGTGAGGGGACAAGAAGTCATAGTAAAGGAATAGACTTGAGTGTGCCACTAATATTTCTCATGAAAACATTTAATTTATTGAGTATCCAAATGTTTAGTATGGGAACTTTTTCACCAGTTGAATATGAGGAAAATAAATTAGGCAAGAGCCAAAATTATTCCTAAATAGCATTAAATAGGACTATATTTCAGTCTTCTATAACAAAAGATAATAGTTAGATTGCAAGATGACTTTTTGTTAATTTAGATTAAACTTGAGCATAGAGTATACTGTCTTCATTGGATTAATAATAAGACTGCAGTCTTTGAAAAAGATTTCCAATCTTTTTATATACTTATCAAGAAACTTTTCTATTGCAAGAAAGGCTCTCTTTTGAAAACTCCAATCAATATCAACAACATAGATGAATTTTCTGCATTCTGTTTTTGGAAGATCATTTTGTATCTGCTATGATTAACATTTAGTGTCACTGGAATTTTTTTTATGGAGAGTTTTATGGTTTTCCTGAATTTAAGAATTTTAAAAACTTTTAGACCATTTTTTAAAATAAAATTCTAACCTGAAATTAGATTAATAAAGAAGCAATTTTTAATTTATTTTGAAAGTTTTTTATGATTCACAGCAATTTTTTTCTGGCCTAAACCCATCTTGTTCTATATATAGGTACATGACTCAGCTATTGAAAAATTCTTGTTAATATGATTCTTTCAAACAGTTTATAGGGAACATATAATAATGATATTTGGTAATAATTTCTTTGGATTTTTGCAAGTTTTATTTATTTTTTAGACTGCCATAGTTTTGCATTTCTGCCAAATTTTTTGAATAGTTTCTGCATGAATAATAATTCTGCTTTAATAATAATTTTTCTCATTCAGTCAATTTTGGATATAGAAGTCTAAAATATATAATATTGGCAAATCCATTACTAATGGTTATTAGTAGTTCTTTTAGAAATACTTTTATCTGTTTAAGGAGGTTTGAACTTCTTTATACCAATAAGTTCAATCTCTGTGGTCAAGTTGCAATCTTTAGTATTTATATAAATATATTGGACAATAAATAAAGATGGGATTCCACTTTTATTGTTAAAAGAAGTTGCCTTGACAACAGATTGAGATTGTTATTGATATTGGAATTGTCTAAGTGTTGGATTATTTTAATGATGCACTTACATGTATATAAAATTACTGGATTGATGCCTTGCACACATTTGTACAGTGATAAGAGTGGCAGATTATAGAATTTAACATCTTTAGATCATGACTAGTCCAATTTACTATTTTACATTTTCCAAATTAGCTTTTGCAAATATAAAATTATCCATTTATTTTCATGTTTCTGATTTGTTTGTGAGGATAGTCAGTTTTGACAACTGACGTTAATAAAGGTAAATGCCTGAATGGACACGGATGTTAACAAAACTAAAATCATTATGAGTAACAATTTAAGGCCTAGTTAAATGTGTAGTCATTTATGCATGGCTAAAGTGAAATAGTTTCCACAGTTTTTCATTCAGTGTAATAGAAAGCAGATTGTGAAAAAAAACATTGACTTCCAATTTAATTTTTATATTAGCTTGAATTAAAACTGGCAACAAATGTTTTTTTTTTTTCTATAGTCAAAGCAATTCTGTTTAATTTATCAACTCACTTTTTCCAAGTCAAAATCTCCATATAGTTCATAGTTTCAAAACACATCAGAATACAGTTTGTATATAAATATCAAATTTAACTCCATATCTTTTTTTTTTTTTGCAGTCCAAATAAAATGTTAATTTGTCAATGATATTTCGTAAAATATTTAAAAAGAATTATTTTATCCTCCTTGCCATCAGAAGGGGACTGTGACATAATGATTAGCACATTCACTGGCTGACATGCTCACAATCTGGGTTTAAACTCAGATTGAATGAAAGTTGAACATTTTCTCAAACTAAAAGCAAACTTGGTATTTTTTTTTCCCATGATATCTAGTTCATATCTAACTAGTTAATTATTCAGCTATTGTTTGATATATGTTAGGCTAAAAGATAAAGATTCTAGTTTAATTTGGCTTTGTTAATGAACATGTTGATAATAAAAATAAAAAATGTAATTGTAATATGATACAATCTTCACCCCTATAATTGCTGAATCATAATTTAACTTAACCTTTACAATATTGCAAAATAAATTATAAATTGCCTAAAAAAAAACTTGCATATACAGTTTGTAAGTCATTAAAAAAAAATTATTAAACAAAATATAAATCCAAATATTTCACTTTCAATCATACACATTACATGTGCAGTATATTAATAATGGATAGCTATGATATAATGGCTTATGATAAAAACAAATTTGAATTCTGTTTCATCATAGATATTTCTTCTTGTAACTTTTTATTACTATATACATATTCCTTGGTAATATCTTTGTTTCATTAGATTTTTTTATATGAATAGAAATTTTCATTTTGTATGAAATTTGTATGATCGTCATATTGTTAGATAAGATTTAATGTATATATCTGGTTAGGAATAAATTCAAACAAACTTCAGTTCTGATCATTATAAATATTTATATTTTATGGTCAATTATTATGTATATATATCACTATGCTGAATCACAGTTTCATTAGATATTTTTACATGGATAGAAATTGTCTCAACCTTGTATGATATCTGTGTGTTATCATGTTGATAGGATAAACACATTCATTTATATTTGATTCTGAATAAACTCAAGCTTTATACTAAAACAGATCCTATTTATTTATAGTCTATCTATGTTACATAGAAATTTAATTATTTTAAATCTTTAATTTACCTGATGATTTTAAGTTGTTCATAAAATGCTTGTATTGTAAGGAAGAATTTTCTATCCATTTTTTTTTTTACACTAGTAAATAGTTGTTCTGTAAAGAGGAGTGTGCTGAATAATATTTTGAATAATCTATTAATTATTATATATATATATATACTGTAATGATATGGAGTCTGAGATGAACCTGGTGTGATTGGAAACTATCATCATTAACCCCAAGTCAAAAACTCAAATTTAAATATTAAATAAAAAAAATTGATAATGAATATGAAGAATGAGTATGAGAGATCAACACAGACATAACTACAATTCACCAGCATTAAACAAAAGTAATATTCATCATCATGAATGATTAACAATAAAAATAAATCAACAGTTAATCTTGTAACTGGATTTGAAATTGGTCCTTTATAGATGAGGCTAATTATTTAGCTCTTGCCAGCTTGGGGCAGTTTATTTAACAATAATTTGAATGCACAAACTTACTAATCCATCAGAATATATAACAATAAAAACAATACTGCTGGGATACTAAAACATGCTGATGATCATCAATGCTCTGGACGCTTTGTACCATTAATGCATTGGTCAACTATAAACTTAATATCTAAATAAATAATTAAAATGAAATGTAGTGCATGGACTTTAAAGGATATCCCTTTTGCGCCAACCAGGATCATCATCAACTCGATATCCAAAACACTAAATATAAATCCCTTTTATATAACAGACTATTATGCATGAATCCAGCTCAGTGAACAAAAACTCCATAACTGTTACTGTGAATTAGATATAATATAAATACATAGTATTTTAAATCTATCCTATGATTGAATAAATTCACTGGACTAATTTTAACAATGAAATATCAATTTATTAATAACAAAAATGAAATTAAGGTCTGCAGAATATGGATATACTCACAAATTAAGCCCTCTGATTTTGATTAATGCAAAAGAAATCCACCATCACATTGTAATTCACAAATATATTTCAATAGATTTGCATAAAACACAAATAGATGTGTGGTATAACAATTCATGAACACTTGAATTGTCACAAATCCATAAATGAAATTTATTTTTTATAATACATAATGACTGATTTAACTTATGTGTGTGTGCATGGAAATGTGTGCAAACACTGTCATTCATATCATATGACACCTTAATTTGTCAAAACAATAAACCTATTAAAATATATATTTTGACAATTTCATGTTAAAAATATCCATAAAATTTACATATATATAAGCACTCAGATGTGCTGTATAATAATTTAAATTAACGTGTTTGAATTGTCATAGACTTATAAAAACATTCAGTTCATTTTTAATAATACATAAATGCACACATGTTTGTATATAAAAATATATAGATAGTATGATTCAAAGTTATTAATTTATTATTTCCAATAATAATAAAAAAGTTTTCCTTTTACTTTTTTTAAAAAAATATTAATTTTTTTGATAGTCCTTTATAAAAGTTTTTTTTTTAACAGGTTACTCTTGATTAATTATAAACATCTTTAAGCATATTCGAGGAAGTTCTTTTATTCCCTAATCTAGAAAGATTTTTGAAGTTTTCTTTTTTTAATAAAATATACTGGAAATGCATCTTACTTTTTGTTGAATGAAGTTATTTACTTAAAAAAAAATTGTAATTTAAAAAAAATTACAGCTGTCATTTTCACCAAAGAAATTATGGTACTCGTCGATTAGCCATCACACGCTGCTTGATGCCACTGATTCCATGTAAAAGTACATAAATTTGCCATTTAGTGGCCTATAGAGCAATTCTGTTCATATTAGCCGTTAAGTAGGTCTAGATGGCATTGCACACAAATATTACAGTCCACTTTTGTGCGCTTCACGGTACTATGCAAATAGCACGCACTTCATAGATCGCTACGGTATGATGTGATGGTATATAGAATTCAAGTGGCCATAACTTCATGTGCATTCAAAGTAATGATTTTTCATCTGACCTGATGTAGTTTTAGATAATAATAATTGTAAGCCCGTCGTCATGCTTCCCTACACATCTTTTTAAGGTAAAACAAATTGCAAAAGTGTATGTTCCAGCACCATTTTACAGAATTCATGCGAAAAAGGAATTTTGCGCAGGAACAGCCACAAGACTACTAAAATGGCTGGGGTTTGTCATTGTTTTTAAAGGCATAAACTTGGTTTGATCAGACAGCAAAAGCATCACGCTGAAATGTAGAATGTAATTTTAAAATGAAATTTTTACATTTTATTAAATAATGTTTCATAATTTTTTTTAAAATAGTTTTCAAAATGTCTCTGAATGTTTCTAATATATATGTTTTTGTTTGATCAGAGTAGTGCATGTTTTGGCTGATTCTTCAGATCAGCAAAACCATCAGTCTCCCTCACTGCACATTCCAGCGCTACATACTACCACATATAATGTAATTAAAAAATGTTTGATCAGAGTAGTGCACCTTTGGCAAAACCATCGGTCCCCCCTCCTAACACATTTCAGCACTATGCACTGACATGTATACTGTAATTAAAAAGTGTAATTTAGAAACTAATGTTTTCCCAAAAAAAAGTAAATTCACTTTTTTAAATAAAAAAGTTTTAAAGAAAAATAAATGTGAATTATAAAAAAAAAAAAGAAACAGGCGAAAGTTTTATATTTATTTGTTTTTGAATAAATAATAACAAAATTGTAAGTCAGCCCGGTAATGTTATCTCTCTTTCTTTGTAAGTAGCAATAGAGCCAACAAGTGGTGGCTAGGTGACTAGAACCAAAATTATTTAAAATAAGCATTCTCAATATATATCACACTTTCCGAGCTGTATATATATATGATGCAGTACCTTTATCTGTGCCTCTCTGCATATAGGTAAAACAGTATACATATAAACTACTTTACCAAGCTGGACTCTGGATAAGCTGTTGTCTTAAATAGACTGGCTTATTGTCATCTTCAGGAAAGGTATAATCCAGTAACTGTTTGCCTTCAGTCTCTATGCCATTTAATACATACATATATACAGGCTATAAACCACATAAAAACAGGTCTTGATTCCATATGAATCCAGAATCTATCATAGTGAACTAGTAGCAGCAGTTGGACTTGTACTGTCTTGTGTTTATTTATATCTTCATAGTAACTGTCATAATCTGTAAAAACTTATAAAAACTCTATCCTAATCTTTTTTCCAACCTTTTTATAGTTAGGGTAGAATTAAAAAAACAGTAATTTAAAGAAAATTATCTTGATTGAAAAAGTTAATGATTCTTTTCAATTTATATTAATCCTTTCAAAAACAACTTTGCAGGATCAAAATAAGTTATATAATGAGCTTTAATTAAAAGAAAAATTAATCTATCAAAATAGATCATGGAATTTTATAATTACAATATATCTATTGTAACATAAAAACATACTTGTCTTAATTTCAAAATCAGAATTAATAAAATATTAATTAGACCTTTTTAAATGTTTAATTTATAATAAAAAAAATTAAATTCAAAATTATTTAATTCTTAACTGTTATTCCAATGTAATATAGAAAATATTTACAAAAAAAATTATGTTTGTATTTATTTTTACTTTTCAACTTTATATACATGTATGTCCACACTATTATGCTGTTGTATGCCATGAGGCACATAACCATCTCATTATATATATATACCTTGCAATGTGATATTTATTGTTCCTTAAGATTTTATAATGTGGATAGAAATAGTCTTTATCTTTTCAAAGTAATAATGAATTCAGTCCAGTATCAAAGAAATATAAATCTATATTTCAATGAACTTGAAAAAATTAAGGTACTAGTCTTATAGCTAAAGACGCTGCTCTCTGGCGCCGTTTTCGCGCTAAAACAAAAATGCCGTTTCCGCGGCTGACACATTCGAACCCGCGTTTTCTATACTACAACTTTTTTGTTGTGCTACAGATTGCAGGCCGCTATGTCGCGTCGCAGTACAGCATGTATGTTGCATTGCAGCAAGTACATTTTCCGAATTCGCATAGTTTATAAAATGGTTACGGCTTGGTGAGAGGGTGTGTTTTTTTGAATTGGATGGAAATGTTGTTTTCATTGGATTTTTTTGTTATTTTAAAGTATTGAAATGTTCAGATTTTGTAAAGTAATAATTATCAGACTTTTTACACCGTACTGTATTGAAGTTTTAATTGGGAAAATGTTGACAAGATATATGTGTAAAGTGAGTTGGAATTAGGTAATGCGTCAAGTAACGTACTGTTCGTAACATTCCACGAGACAAACAAGATTCTACCGTGTGTATATTTTTGAAGTAAAAAAGAGTGGAAACACAAAAATATCCAGTAAGAAAAGTACAATTATGCACGTTTTTTTTGTAAATTTCATAAAAAGCATATATTAAACATGATTAATAAGTAAAGAAGACATTTTTGTTGTTGTTTAAAAAAGTTTTACTTTCTTACTTTTCTCCGACTACGGTTATACTTTGTTGAATATAGTATGTTATCATTTATTTTATAGATGTTACTAAAAAAAAATATTTACAAAAATACGATTTTGATATTTTTTATTTTAGCATTACAAACAACAGAACACTAAATCTAACCGTAACAACTTTTACTTTTGTTGTCATTCTATATGAAGTAAAAATAGTGGTAAAGCCGTAACCCCAGTAAAAAAATATACGATAGAAAATTGATTTTTGTAATAAAGCAAAATAAAAAACCCGAATCAAATTGTAATTTGTTTATTTTATTTTACATTTATTATTATCATTTAATTTGTATATGTTAATAAAAAATATTAAAAAAAAAAGATTTTGTTTTGTTTTTATTTTCGCATTACAAAAAAACACATCAAAATGATTGAAATCAACGGCCCGGGAATGTTCATATTTTATAGTTTTAGTGTGAAAACGGCGCCATCGAACGGTGTCTTTATCTATAAGACAAGCACCAAAATTAGAAATAAAAACTGCTCTCATATAATTTCAAATATTTGAGCATCTATTCGAAGTTTGGTTTTCAGAATTCTATGTGCTTTTATTTTGTTTTCTATTAAAATTATATTTATTTATTTAGTTGATTAATATTATTCATAACAATACAGTTTTTCATTATATATTGTTATTATCTTAAATTACACTTAATTTTTTGTGCTATCTTAAATATGTATTTATTTATAAAAGTGGACATTATAATGTTCAGTTTTGACAAAAAAATAGTTATATTATCAAATTTAAACTATTATATTTTACAATTTAATGTTAAATATAATTTATTGTAAACCATTTACTGATCAGTAAACACTTTTAAAGTGATTATTAAATATTAAATATTTTCAAATGAATATTTACTTTTCATATATAAATTTATAAACTTATTCACAGATCAGCTAAGTTCATGAAAAAGTTTATATATTGTCAGTGTTATAATTTTAATACCCTATGAATTATTTACAGTGTATTAAAATTATCAGAATTTTATATACAGTTTCCTTATTTTTACTTTAAGTATCAATCATAAATCTGATAGCTGTATATCTGCAGATATTGTTATATTTTCAGGTCTTGAAGAATCCTCACTAAACAAAGTTTATACATTTCATATGAAAAAAACGAAAATATTTAATATTTTACTATCACTATATTCTATTTTGATTTCATTACTATTACTGATATCACAATTATTTCTATTGCTTAAATAAACAATCTGTTAATATCACTTCAATATTTTATTCTTTTATCTCATTATGATTTAGTGTCCTTTCAAAATTAGAATAAAGTAAGTTCATATCTATTATTTAATATCACCGATATCTGATACTTGCTGATCCTGAGTATCAGTTTATGTATTTATATCATTTAAATCATATATGCTTATCTATTGTTTGTACATTAAGTAATATATTAAAGAACAATGTCGTACTTGGCATATAATACTAAATATTCATGAAGATGATAATAAAGTTAAAATCATTCCCCGGTGATGTGTGTTCATATACTGCATGAATTGGAGAAAGGAATTTAGTTACTTTTTAAACTGTACTATATATGAACTAAAATATTTTTGTTATTAAATTAAATGCAGACTGTCTCAACTTTATCACATTGAGTAAAAGGAAAAGATTTCATTAATCTTTGTTATTTAAAAGATTGCCTTGACAACAGATTGAAATTGTTATTGTTATTGGTATTATTTAGATGTCGACTGTTTTCATGTATTTATATCATTTTGCTTAAGAGTGTTTATTATTTAAAATTTCTTCCATTCCTCAATTGTGAATCTACATTTTCTATGATTACTCAATTATGAAACTTATTTTTAGTCAAGTAGACAACTTTTTAAAATTAGAAATATGTTTTTGAAATTTCACTGATTTTTTTTTTCCTTGCTGGTTCTTATAAATTTTTAGCAGTTAAATGATTAATCACACTTGGAAAATGAATTAAATATGCTTTGACCAAAAATTCGTTTGTTTTTTAACACAGATATTTAATTATTCAAAAACTTGTAGAGTGCAAAAATTGCTACTAAATAGTTTAAATATTTTTTTTCTGATGAATAAAAACTTATGCTAAAATGTTAGTAATAGATAAGTAATAATTCATATTAATAAAATTGTAATAATATATTTAGGTCTGTATTTATTTATTTTTCCTGAAACTAAATATATTTTTATTAGATGTCATTAAGTTATCACAAGTACAAAATATACATAATAAAATGTTATTTATATATCTGGGAAATTTGAAAAAGAAAAGCTAAATGTGAAAATTAACTTTTGACCTGAAGGATTTTTTTGTTGTTGAAATATTTATAACCAAATTATCCTTTTTTTAAAAAAAAGTAAACTTTTATATGACTTTTTTTTTTTAAAAAAATTTAAATAATTCAGTTAAATTTGCAATGTCAAAATAAAAAGAAATTTAAGTTTTGAAAAAAACTGTTTTTCAATTACAGGATTTTGTTTATTTATTAATAAACTTTTACAAAATGTTACTGTCTTCAATCATGTGATATATCTTTTTTTTAAAAAAATAAATAAATATGGTCTGCTAAAAAAGAAAGAGTATATAAACTATTTTAAAATGTCTTGTGTTTTATATATTAAAAAAACCCTGTAATATTTGAAAAATTGTATTGCATTTGTGAAGGGGTTTGCCACTGATCTACATACATACATAGACATCTAAATATATACTTAAACTTGTACATAATAACTGATTTTTTTTCTTCTTATTCATTAGGGATTCAGAAAGTATGAGAGAATTACATGAGAGATTAGAAAATTCAGTAGTTCAAGTAAGTTACTGTATTTATATTGTTACTACAAATTTTTAGTATATTAATGATTTGTACATGTCTAATTCTAAGGTAGTTGTATTTAAAATAATATTATGGGTTTTATAATTAATCAAAGAAACTATTGTCAGTACTATTCTTCATACAGCATTTTATACTCTTAATGTGCTGTTAAAGAATTCCAACATTACAAGTCCCAAATCCAGATGAAAAATGAGAAAGCAAAAGAACCAATCTTCTTGATACATGGAAACAGGATTTATTATTATCAATGCTACTGCTAGAATAGCTTTAATGATGTACTTTTGAATATTTAGTAACTTAAGCTACAGCTAGAAAAACTGCAATGTGAAGAGCAACAGAAAGTATCTGTTATTTTCTCTAGAAATTCTTATAATATTTGAACAATGTAGATGATTTATGAGTGACTACCAATTCTTGGGTTCTCAATTTGAAATCTGCTAAAAGATGAATTAAGGCTCTTCAAATTCTCATCAAACAAAATTTTCTATGTTAAAATATCAATGTGGAATATGAGAACTATGTTGAGAGTAGGTAAATCGGAAAACTTGAGCAAGAAACGGAGAAAATAGAGCAAATATTTAGTGGCAATATTTAAAATTATATGGAACATTAGAATGACTTTTTAATGAGTGGTTACTGAATAATGCATTTAGCGCTAATAGCTAATATTGGACAATAGGTTTTTTTTATGAAAACATTTTTAAAAGTTCAAATATTAAATAATAAACTGGTTTGAACTCAGTTTGCAGCAATATCAGTAAACTTAATAACCAGCCAATCAAATATTAAGCACTGGGACAGAGAATTTTAATAAGAAAAGAGCGGTTCCACTCTCTTCTTAACTTGTCTTAATATATATCCAATCCAGTCCAAAGTACTTATATTTGAAAGCGTGAATCTTAAATATCATCACACTTCATTCACCGAGTTCAAATTATAAACATATAGCGTGAAATCTTTCGATTTACTATGCAGTAGTTTTTCAATGTTATAAATTTGCAGCAATATATGTAAATAATATTATTTTTATAAAGCACAGTCGATATTGAAATAATTGAGAGAGTGCAAATCTCTCAAGCGCTTATGACTACAACCAACCAATCAAATATTAAGCGCTGGGACAGAGAATTTTAATAAGAAAAGAGCGGTTCCACTCTCTTCTTAACTTGTCTTAATATATATCCAATCCAAAGTACTTATATTTGAAAGCGTGAATCTTAAATATCATCACACTTCATTCATTGAGTTCAAATTATAAACATACAGCGTGAAATCTTTCGATTTATTACGCAGTAGTTTTTCAATGTTATAAATTTGCAGCAATATATGTAAATAATATTATTTTTATAAAGCGCAGTCGATATTGAAATAATTGAGAGAGTGCAAATCTCTCAAGCGCTTATGACTACAACCAACCAATCAAATATTAAGCACTGGGACAGAGAATTTTAATAAGAAAAGAGCAGTTCCACTCTCTTCTTGTCTTAATATATATCCAAGCCAGTCCAAGTTAAGAAGAGAATGGAGCCGCTCTTTTTTTATTAAAATTCTCTGTCCCAGTGCTTAATATTTGATTAGCTGGTTGTAGTCATAAGCGCTTGAGAGATTTGCACTCTCTTAATTATTTCAATATCGACTGCGCTTTATAAAAATAATATTATTTACATATATTGCTGCAAATTTATAACATCGAAAACTACTGTGTAGTAAATCGAAAGATTTCACGCTGTATGTTTATAATTTGAACTCAATGAATGAAGTGTGATGATATTTAAGATTCACGCTTTCAAATATAAGTACTTTGGACTGGCTTGGATATATATTAAGACAAGTTAAGAAGAGAGTGGAACCGCTCTTTTCTTATTAAAATTCTCTGTCCCAGTGCTTAATATTTGATTGGCTGGTTGTAGTCATAAGCGCTTGAGAGATTTGCACTCTCTCAATTATTTCAATATCGACTGTGCTTTATAAAAATAATATTATTTAAACTTAATAACATAAACAATAAAAATATAATTGAGTGACTTTATTATTTGGAAGTTCATAGATAGTTTTAGTACTAGAAGCAACACAACTGGATATCGATCATGGATTTTGAATTCTAAAATCTATCACCAAACTATGCAAAGCAACTTGGTAGTGTTACAGGTTTATATACCTACTATGAATGGTCATGATAATACAGTGAAGGAGACTTATGACCTATTGGAAATGATTTTAAAAGAAGCAAATCAAAGGATAATATTATTATAATGGGCGATTGGAATGATAAGTGTACGAATAGATCAAAAAAATGAAAATGTGAGAAATTTTGGTTTAGGAAATATACATTTTTATAGACAAAGGCTTATTGAGTTTAGTAAGCAAGAAAATTTTGTTAGCACTGACACTTGGTTTTACACCCAGTTAATATATAGTTACACTTGATTTCTTTGAATGAGATTTGTTCCAAAATACAATGGTTATAATGAGGGATGTGCTGGAAGAAAAAATCAATTGTAAATGTTTTAGATGTGGGCCATTTTTTACCTTCACTGATTAGTTCTCTATAAATGCAGATATTCAGGATTACGCTGGACTGAAATGGTTAGATGAAGATTATTTTACATGAAATCCTTGTATTATAGCTGATTTTTTTGATGCCATCAAAGCTAATGCCTTGAAAGATGCTATACTCTTAAATTTTGAGCTTACTCTAATCTACTTATCTAGCTTTATACATTATTCATTACAGTGACCTCAGATTCCAATGTTTTCCAAAATAAAGTATTGCATGACTCTCCCAGCTTAAATTTAATGTCTGCATTAGATTATCACTAATTTATTCTGCATTATTTTATTCTAAAGTAGAATGATAAAAGAATTAATGAATGGGTAGTAGATAGTAATTTTTTTTAGATTCCAGAATAGTTTATGTCTATCTAATTTTATTAGTAAAATAAGCACTGAATTGTATATATCTTTCCTGAGTTAGACTTATGAGGTTAAACAAACAGATCGGCTAAAAATCTCAAGGGTATTGAAAATTTCAAGTCATTTAGTTTAAATAATATAATAAAAAAAAAAAAACAGCTACTAAGTGAGGGTGTACAATGTAGCACTTCTAATTTGCAAAGCTACTAGTCAAAAATTAGTCTCAGGATCTTATTCAATATCTGAGTTCACTGATTACATATTCATTCTTATACCATTGGCTTTAATAGGGTGGATTTTTTGCTATTAATGCTGATGTTAATGTAAGCTAGTTAACACGTAAATTTTTCATTAGAAATAGACTAATATATTTTTAGTATAGTTTTAGTGCAAATTGTAATTAAAGGATGATACACCATTCTTAATTTTTATTTTATTTTTCTTATATATTTATAGAAATTATTGCCAATTTATTTAAATAATTTATTGGATTATTTTTATTCACATTCTTTCATATTTTATTTGCCTTACTTTTGAATGTATCTGTCTTCTTTTAATTCAGATAATTAATACCCGATATTAATTATTTTTGATTTCCTTTTCTAGTTATAAAATTTGTAATATGTATAGTCTTAAAGAAGGCTTAATCGTTATGAATTCAAAATATTAAAATGAACTAATGGTACACTAGTATTGAAATTAGCAGATTCTAGAATATTAATTAAACTGTTTTGTAACTATAACTTGACTATTATATCTCCTTATTAGGTATAGTATTGAAAAAGGTCTGAATATTTAAAGGAGAAACAGAAATTCTTAACAATATATTTGATCTTCCTACAACTATAATTAGTTATCTTCATTGTTCACTAACCTTCTTGATCTATATTTTAAATTTACATAATATAGAGTTTAAAATTTATTAAATACAATATATTATTATTTTTTCCTTCTTCTATTTTAATGTGTACAAGATCTCTTTCATTCCTCTTGTATTATTTATGTTAAGTAAATGTCTAAAAAATTATATTCCTTCTATGCCCTTCTTACAATGTTTTATTCCATTCCTTAATCTTAATTTCGATTGTTTAGTAGTCTTCTTCAGCACTATTCTTCCAATTTATTGTATGTAATGACTGATAATCTAAAAATATTGTTAAGATATGCAACATTAAAAGAATTTTATTAATTTTTCACTAAAGATATCACTTATATTTACAAAAATAAAGAAAATAAATATTTATGAACTAATGTATATCGAGAAATTGTGAATTATTACAATAATAAAATCGCTATAATTTTAAGAACGCAATTTATAAATGAAATGGAATTACATATTGTCAAGAATAGAATAATAAAGAAAGAAATAAAAGAGTATTTTCGATACGTAGATGATATCTTTGTAATAGGGAATAAAAGAGTTATAAAATATATATATAATGAATTTAATAATAATAAAAGTAATATAAAGTTTACAATAAAAGAAATAGATAATAAAATAAAATATTTAGATATAGAAATAAAGATAAACAATAACATGATTGTATTAAATCATTTTATTAAAGAAGATAAAATAAGAAAAATAATTTATAAGGATTCACAACAAGCATGGACACAAAAGATGGCAGTAATTAAGAATTTTAAAATAAAAAATGATAGATATAATACAGATAAAAAAACCACTGAAGTACAAAAAGAACAATTTATTAAATTATATTCTAGCTATGAATATAATCCTAGAAATATTAGGAATATATTATATGATAATAAAAATAATATTAGAGGGAATAAAATATTAAATAATATAAAATGGATTAAAATTGCATATATACTTAAAATTTATGATATATTAACTAAAAATAAAAATTATATGGATAAAAATATAAAAATAGGATGGTCTAATAGTAAAAATTTAGATATATTAATAGGAAATTATAAGATTAAAGATGATATGAAATATATAAAGGGAACAGTATATAAAATTACTTGCGGGATATGTAAAATGGTTTACTATGGACAAACATTAAAACAATTAGAACAAAGGGCAAAAGAACATAATAGTGCTATTGAAAGGAGGGATGATAGATCAGCATTATATGTTCATTATTTAAAATTTGGACATAAAATAGATTGTATTAAAAACATAAGACCATTAAATTATATAAAGGAAATGAATAGAAGGAAAATATATGAAACAAATTATATAAAATATAATATAAATACATGTATGAACATTTACAAAAAGTCAATTGATTTAATGAATGATTGGGTAATGGATAAAGAATGGAAAGTAATATAAGGGGAAATAAATAAAATGATAAAAATAATGAATTATAGGAAATGTCGGTAGATGTCACTATATACGTAATATACGTGTTAGTATTAGTACGAGGTATCATATTGACAAGGGTAAAAAAATTTAGAATTACCGAAAAAGGCTTTTATATATATAATTTTTCTGTTGATGTATTTACAAGTTGTTATTATTATATAATAAAGATTTATATTATATTTCATTGATTATAAGATAAACAACATAAAGGAGTATTATTTTTTAGAATTAAGTAATTTAGATTGTGTATTTATAAATGCCCTGCAAATTTTTCAATTCTGGTAATAATTAGACATTGCATTTTAAAAAAATATATTTATATTAAATTAAATCAAAACTTAAGTCTTTTACAATATCTATTTCTTGATAGTTTTCTTAGAAATTTTTTCAGTATATTTTTCTTAAAAAAAAAAAAAAGTTGACTGCTTAATTTTCATGAATTTTATCTTAATTTTTTTATTTTCCTCATTTGTGAATAAAATGAGGTACTTTTGCTCACTAATAAGCTATTCTTGACACTAAGATAATTACAATAGAATCACAATTTAAAACATGAAAGGAACTAGTTTGTTAATTATATAATTAATTTAAACTGAACTGATATTAATTCTGTGAATAATATATTTTCATATATTTTTAATTGTATCTTTTAGCTGCATATGATATTAATATTAATTTTAAAGTTGTAAGTAAATTGCCTGTAATTTTTTTTTGTGTGTGTGTGCATATAAATAATAGACAATAAAGTTTTAAATTTTATGCTTTCAGTATTGCAATACTATATTCAGCAAAAAATAAATGTCTTGCTATAAATATATTGTTCCAATACTGAAAAGTATATCTAATGGTTAACTGTTTTTCATAATACTTAAAAACTTAATTGTTTGTTTATTAAACATTTTTCTTATAGCTTTTTCTATTAACTGTATATATATTTAACATTCTCATTTCATCACATATTCTTGAAATATATGAATGAAGACATCTGAAAAAGGGAAATGATCCTTCCCTCCCTCCAGAGATGCATTTCTGGATGAATTATCATTCTTGACTTGACCCAGATCACAATTTCTCAAATGTCTATCATTTTGTCAATATTTATTAGTATCATATTGCTACAACTTGATACAAAAAGAATTCCAATGGTGTTAAAAATGTGAGTTCAAAAAATTTAGTAGTATTAGATCAAATTGTACTAATATATTCATGTGTTAAAACAATGTTTTACATAGGCAAAAGAAGCGGATATCATTTAGATGTGTCTATATGCATAATTATTGTTATTACTATTATAGTACCAACTTATCAACTGGATTTCATCTTTATTGTCTGACTACTAAGGATGGCTCAGTAGCTATTGCTAGATATCATGGTTACAGAAAATAGACTTCAGATCATCTGTCATATTATTTATGTTATTTATTTTATCCAATACAAAATGTAGAAGTTAGATTAAAAACTGAATTGGCGGTGAATGATTAATTTTACTAATTTTATTTTTGGCTGAAGTGCTTTACAAAATGTTTCTAATTGAATTCATTCAGGTCTTTTAAAAATTTTAAATATCTGTTGATGTGTCAAATCTAGATAAGATTTTAATATTAAAAGAATCTGTGTCATGGCCAGTATTCAAATCTGATAGAATGAATGTAATGAAATTATTGCGGGACTGCATTAACATAATACCTCGTGTAGTTTGGTGCAGCAGTTTAATGGCATATTCTGGAGCTCATTATCCATAGATCATGCCCCATTTCTATCTCTTCTGATGTTCAAAATTCTTATTTAATTCCCAAGCGATTAACCATTCAGTTACATTATTAACATGGTCATTTTTTTTAGCATCAATTTGACAATTGCTTTCCTATGTAAGAGGCTTTTCAAACTCCACAAGGGATTTCATAGACTTAAAAGGAATTGAATTCTTAGATTTTCATAAAATTAATTTTTGATTGATGATGAAAACTATTTTAATATTGTTATAGCTTCAGGGTATGATTATTTATCGGGTAATTGCTTTATATAAGTAGCAAAATTATATCAAATCCTCGAATAGGTGTTTGAAATGCTTTCTCTTACTATCATCATTATTAAACCATTAAACATCACATCACTGTATAGAGAGTTTTGCCTGTGTTAATATCATCATTATTCTGTTCAAATATTTTCAGTACCAAGATTCTTCTCAAGAAAGTTTTCACTGACTAATAAGATTTTATCCTAAAAAATGAAGTAAATTTTGTTTGTAATGTTTTGATATCAAATGGACACAATGTTAAAATCATAACCAAGTTATCCTATATGATTAAAATAATGCTAAAAAAGAAAAAGACATCTACAATTAAAGCATTCATTCATAACTGACAAAAACAGTAAACAAAAAACCTAACAAAAGTCTTTGTAAAGTTTGGAAAGCTTTTTACATTAACATTAATGAGCATTGCATTAATAATAATATGAATAACAGAATAGCTTTGATACTCATGCGTTCATAAAGAAATGCAAGCAGCAGAAGTGAAAGAGTTGAACCACAATCCAAGTATCTTGAGATTCCGAATCTGCCCCTCTACAATTGCATCAAATGCATTGATAACAATTTATTTAATTCTTTAACCTAAATCAAGAACAACTCTTTATTCTAATTCATCAATAGTAAGTTTGAGCAGTCAGTAATCACTAGATAGTAGTGCGTTTAAATCTTATTCCCATTAATAAAGGCGAAAATTAGAAATAGAATTTGGGGAATGGTCATTTAAATACACTATCAATTAACAGTCACTGATAACTTAAGCTTAGATCGTAGTAGAATAAAGAATTGTTCTGTTTTACTCATTGCATTAGTGTTAAAAATGAAATGATATGTCAATGCATTTAAACAATGATCATTAGCATTTATTTATTATTGTTTTAAATATAACTATAATATAAATTTTTCTAATGCTAGAACTATGTCTAGATGTGACACGTAGAGAACAATTGGAAAGATAATTGAGCAAAATAACCATCTGCAGTATTTGGAAAATTTTCATAAAACATATCAGTGAAAAACAAAAATTTTCAGATTAGTCATCCATTACTATCCCTTTTTCTTCAAACTGAAGCATGCCGTCAACCAAATTTTTTTTGTTAAACCTATCTTCAATACATCAAAAATTTAAAAAGTAACTTAGTATTTACAATATAACGATCATTGCTAATTATATTATTATATTAATTACATTTTATCTTCAGAAATGGCACATATTTACAAATAAATGTGAATATATTTGAATGAAAAGAATGTAGATTGCTTTGACTAGTAAATTCTCACTGAATGTAATAACATAAAATAAGAAAGTTTATACTCACATAGAAAGATGGTAGCAGAAAGTAGTTATATTTTTTAAATATGCATAAGCATTTCTAAAAATGCTAAAGCCATATCTTTATACTATTCATATTTTATACGGGATTCATAAATGTGGTAAATATACATTTAGAAAAAAAAACAAAATATGGAAAATAGTTAGTTCAGCTATCAAGCAGATCATGTAAGATTATGCAGAACAATATAGAAATCAGTCCCTAACTTGCATGAGAGTGGTGTAGTAAAAATTATACTACAGAAGTGTTATTCATTATTAGATAATTTCTAGTCTAATGAATGACTATTTTAACATATATTCATAAGTGATAGGTGTCATAGTTGTGAGGGCATCACCTTTGATACTTATCAATTAATCTGTAGTGATTTGCTATCTATATATTAAACTGGGTCTGAAAAAAGAGCTTTCCACTTGCTGGCCTTAACTGTGTTTAAACACCTTTTAACATAATTTTTAATTTATATTTCTAATATTACGTGAACAGACTGGCCCTTCAAGCAGAGGAAAGAATACCATTGATAGCATAGCCATCAATGATACCCACAGTTAGATCAAGCTATGCAAAGCATAACACAATCATATTTCCAGACCATGGCCCACCCTGATAGCTGGGTTCAAACCCATGCCATCCAAAGCATTTTATTTGTTTCAAGAATCAACCTCAGGCACCAGCTAACCATAGGTTATATAGTCAGCATGCTTTGGATGACAAGCATGCAATCCAGCACTTGACATATTGCATAATTAGCTCACACTCTGCCTCAGGGTCCAGCACATTTATTTAACACATAAAATAATTAACTAATTTACTGGTGATGCAGTGACAAGAGAGAGAGAGAGAAAATAGGCAAAATAACAAAGCAAACATTAATATTTATTTACACACACATATTTAACACACTATAACAATAATAAATTTGACATAAGAAAAATATAAATGACTTCAGACTATAAGTCTAGACTGTGATCAGAATATATTAAAAAGAATCTTTACCTAGGTTTTCGTGATTGTCAAACCGGTTAGCTAGGGCTTGTCTTCCATTCTTTGTGTTGACAATGGGGGAGAAAGAGAGATTAGCAGCAGCATCGATTTACTATATAGGCATTTGTTTCAGGCATTGGTTCAAGCGACCACAGTTGATTTGACAGAGAACTGGAGTTTTAGTAATGCATGTTGCTATTTCAGCGATGTCTGCATTAAAGTGATCTGCAACAGTAATAACTAGTCTGCTACTGCACTTAGAGTTCTCCAAACTCTGACTCTGCATTTTAAATTCTTTCCATACTGATAGTAATCCGACTGTATAGCAATAACGCGAACACAACTGATCAATGATCTAGCAGATTGCAGCCCTGACTGAAGAACAATACCCAAATTGCTCTTTATATCCTTTTTTTCTTCCATTGTTTTAATTTTGATCTTATGTCTGTTTTTTTAATTATTTTTACATTTATGTTTTAATTTTATCTTTGCTTAGATTAATTTTCTACTTCGATAAGATAGTGTACAGTTTTTTAATTAATTCAATTATTGATTTTGATTTTATTATCAATCTGAAATCTTATAAACTAATTAATTACATTTTTGAAAGTTTTTCTAACATTTATTTTTGCAGACTAATTTTTAGTCTGATTTCACATTGGCTTATTTATACATTATAAAAGGAGTTTTCTTTACAAAGAGATAAAAAAAAAAGTTTAAAATCTTTTCTCTAATTCTTCTTTAGATTTCTTCCCCAGCCCTCTTTTTAACAAATAGTTTTATTATATTTTAAAATCAAAATATAAGCAATCTTTTTATTTTATTTTTAAATCTATGTTTTTAGAACCACTCCTTAATTAATTATTACTTTTGGACTATTCTTGTTTATTTGATTTTATTTCTTTTTTAATGAATCTGATCATTTATTTTTAAGTGATAACATATGTAACACAGAATATATGCGTGTTGGTATTATATATATATATTCACTAGCAGTACAATATATACTGAACAGTGATAAAGATATTTGGAGTTTGTGGTCTGGGCTAATGATTGCTGATTCAGCTCGAAGTGTGCATTTTGGGAATCATAGATCTTTTTCACGTCTTTGGTCATATGTTTATGATTACATCCCTCCACAATGTGTTAAAAGTGGATAAAAAGCAGTCCCTACCTTGCATGAGAATGGTTTAGTGAAAATTATCCTACAGAAATATTATTCATTATTGGATAATCTCTAGTCTAATGAATGACTGATAAAAGTTACTAATATATTTTATATGATGTGTCATTTATAACTGCCCGAAGTCATTTTTTTAATTTGTCAGTGTGCATTATATTTAGCTAGATAATTTAGAAATGTAGATAAATTGCTTTGATTTTTTTATTGATGAGAAATAATAGCATTATTGTTTTGTCTTATTTTTTTGTTTTTTATTTAATATCTTGATCCACTTTGTTCATTTGCAGATTGTAATGTACTTTTGTGTATAAGTTTAAAGCAATAGCTATTTGATGAAATTTAAAGGCTACATTTAAAGTCTTCTAGCTGTCTTTATTACAAACAATCCATATCAAATACTTTTTTCTAGATTTAGTTT
Organism: Epiperipatus broadwayi; assembly: GCA_028023455.1. Classification (NCBI taxonomy): domain Eukaryota; kingdom Metazoa; phylum Onychophora; class Udeonychophora; order Euonychophora; family Peripatidae; genus Epiperipatus; species Epiperipatus broadwayi. The sequence continues at coordinate 15,438,224 of JAQFVV010000013.1, forward strand.
GATTGTACAATAATTAAATGTATATGGTTCACACCTATATTATGATACATTGCACTTAGAAAGAGAAAATCCAAAGAACTCGACCCATAGAAAATCAAGGCCATATTACTGCAGAATTTAACATATTACATCCAGATCACAAATCAATAAAACAATTGTATTATCAAAGTTTAACAAAGCAGGATATATATATGATACACTATGCAATGGAACTTTATTGAGTGGATTTGGTAGTGCAGAATCTGCTATTCTTACTTTAAAAAAGATTACTAAAACATTTGTTTTTCAATTTTCTGCTAAAACAAGTATTGATTTCTGCTCTTACAGAAGTTAAAGATAATTTTTACTGACAGTGAATATTGCAAATGTGCAGAAATACTCAGATCAAATACCAGTAATATAAATACTCATATCAATATTATTGTTGAGGAATGTAATGCCTAATGCCATTACCCTTGATATTATTAATTGGGTTGACTGGATAAAGTGTTTTGATAGTAATGCTAGATATTTTGATTCAATTTTATAATTAAAAGTATTTGTTTTGCTTTTTGTTTTCCTGTTATGATGGACTTTTGGACAGTCTATAAATATTTATAACAATTGAGGTTACTCTTCAAATGCTGTTAATGTAATTAATTGAGCTGCCCTCTAAGCTGATATTTGCCATAAATATTTTGGCAGATTTAACATTAATATTTTTGGTTGAAGTTGTTCAAGATAATTCTTTTTAAAAAATATTGAAGTGGGATAAGAAGTGGCTATTGTTTTTATTGCTAAAAATTATCAAACATTAGAGCTAGAGGGCAATTTAATTAATTATATTAACAATCCTTGAAGAGTAATCTTGACTATTACAAATATTAGGCATTGTTATTATCCATCATTATATATATATATTAAATATATTCTTAACTAGTGATTTTTTTTTACTTATTCAGTATTAATTTTAAAAAGTTGACAAAATTAATATCTGCTATGTGATAGTGTTTAAATAACATTTATTCTCCAAATGGGAGGCAGTTTTTAAATTTTCTGAATTTGAGATTAAGTTCTGCCAATGAGAAAAATAAATTTAGAAAGAGATGAAATTATTGAATGTTTTCCCAAGAGCAGTATATAGATAATATAACAATTAGTGAGTTGACTAAAAATATTAGTAATTAGGAACAAATCCCCTTTTGCAAAAAGGTGAGTAGAAAGCTACCTAAGCTTTTAGGATTAAGTACAAATCTAAGATTCACCCAAGTTGGTTGCATATTTCATAGATATAAAATATAATATTTACTGGATGATTATTTATTGAAATTTAAGACGATCCTAGAATTAGGCAAGCAAACTTAGAAGTATTTATAACAAGAAATATAAAAATTATTTGATTTGAAATTGTAGATTTTATAAAATAAACAAATACTAAATTTTTTTCATTCATCTTTGCCAGATAAGTTTCTAGATAGATGAGAAAAAGAAAGTGCTAAAGAAATCACATGTAGAATTTAAACTGCATTTATCGAAAGAATAAATTTCTAAATTCTAAAACATTCAAATTAAAAAAACAATAGCTAAAGACGGCACTTTATGAGCATTACAGCAGTTAGTTAATTAATAGAAAGTAATTGATTTGAAAACATTAAGATATTTGAATGCGAATGACAGTGATATCACTAGAAAGCTTCTTACATGCTTTTTATTATTATAAAAAAATATTGAATGGATTTATTACTCGTGAGTTTATTAGAAGTTAGCACAACAAACATGAAAGAGCTGGGCCATAATCCATGAATCATGAGCTCAAATCTGCACTCTACCACTACCAAATTATGCAAGGCAAAAAAAAAGAATAAATGGCTTTATTACTTGGTAATTCATAAGAAATTAAGTACCGAAAGTAAATAAAGTATTTTTGTTGAATTCATTATACTTCTTTGTTTTTAATATGGTTGTGAAAGAGAAGTATATAAAGTCATATTAAATGGAGTGTGGAAAAAGAATAGAAAATATTTAATTGAGAAAATAAATTTAGAAATACTGAACTCATGATTAGGGTTAAGAAAGAAGATGTCTATTTTTGAAGAAATGAACAAAAAAATTGGATTGAAAATATGGATATGAAGACTATTGGATATATTTTGTGATGGACTGTAAAATGTTATTGAATGACTGCATTAGTTGGTTGTAATACCATTTCCCTTCTAGCTCCAGAAGTTCAAATGTAAGCTGTGAGTAAAATTCATTTGTTTCTACCAGAAAATACCTAATTAGTTAAAAAAATAATTATAGGAGACTCAAATTAAAGCAGTTGGAGAGTTTTGGACAAAAAATTTTTGAGAGGTACAAACTTAATGACATATGATTATAAGATAAAAAATCTCAATTACTTTATTTATTCAATGAAGGGAGAAGATTTCTGAAATTTTAAATTATGAATTTGTAACTTAACTCTCTTCAATCATAATTACTTACAATCTATAATTTCCCCATGAAAATGACTTCTTTTTTTTTTTTAGTATATTTATATGTTGCTTTTTGTGTACCTTCCATTTTAAATCTTTGCATTTTCAATACATAAAAAAGCAAAATATATTATAATAAATCTTTTTTTTTTTTAATATTATACATAACAATATTGAACACTTTGAAATTAAACCAAATCCAACTTATAGCAAAAAAAAAGTGCAACTGAATTAAAGCTGCTACATACAGTTTAATGAATCCTACAGACACTTTTTTTCAAAAGCCCAAATCAGATTGGTTCCCAATTTTACTCTATTTGATTTTTTTCTATTTGTAAACATGTGTTCGACTTTAAATACATGAATATTTTATTCTAGTCTTTCTATTATTTTCAAGCTCACCTTTATATTTATTCATTATTATTTACACAAAAATCAAAATTATATATTGGGATTTACAATAATATAAAAGAATTCTCATTTACTCTCAAAAGACATACTATCATTTGATTCTGAGTAGCTTTAAAGTCTCCACAAGTCTTATTAAACAAATACGCATTTGGGTAACTATTATACAATCATGGACTCATATATTACATGCTTAATGTTACTAATCAATTGATTTTAAATAATATCCAAAACTCATGATTGTGTTTATCACTTCCATCAATATATTCCTGAATTTTGGATTAATGTTTGCACATTATTTGGGCCTAGGTGTATGTCCCTGATTTTTATCATTACAAATGAAATAATGGTTAATTTTTAAAAAAAATTTTGGCAGAAAACCAAGACTCCTCTAAATTATGAAGCCTTAGGTTACAATTTACTCAGCCATATGTAAACTTGATGTTAGTCATAGAAATATGGTTCCACTGCCAATAAGTATCTTTAATTTTACTTACTGCTGGATCTGAAAAGGAGCTGTCATTAAAGTTAATAGAAAATTTATAGATTAAAGTAATGATTACTTTGAGTTGAAACAAATAATACAACGGATTGAAGGAAGTGCATGATATGGGGTTTACTTTTGAACAAAGAATACTGCAGACTGAAGGAGATGTGTATGGTGTGAGACTTATTTTTGAACAAAGAATTTTACAGAGTAAAGAAGTATAGGGTTTATTTTTAAATAAAGAATACATCAGATTGAAAAAGGTGTCTGGTATAGGATTTAATTTTGATCAAAAAATATAGCACATTGAATGAAATATGTAATACAGAGCTTACTTTTGAATAAAGAATACTACAGATTGAAAAAATTTGTGTGCATGATAAACAAAAAGTTTTATGAATTTTATATTTATTTGTATATTTTAATTAAACATTTTGATGAATAATAAATTTCATGATTATCTCTTCTTTCCATCAACTCTTAAAACTATTATATCTCATGTTCAAGACTCATTATTAAGCAATAATCTGCATATTTCAAGTGCATAATTTGCACAAACACATGGAATTTATTTTTAAATGATTTTTATTTTTATAAGTTAATTGAAGTTATAGATAAGATTTTAGTATCTTTTCTAAATCTAAATAAGAAATTGAATAAATTGTATAACATATAAAAGGAGTTATGAGATTCAATCAAATAGTTGTCTATTAAGATAATCAAATGTCTTAGTTAATTAATTATTATAAATTTTTATTATTCAAAAAAATAAATAATCTTTTAATTTTTTATTATTATTTTTCTATATCATCATGTACAAATAACAGTAAAAACTTAAAGTACTTAATATTACAACAATGTAGCCAATAATTTTTGATAACAAAAATTATTTTGTAAATTAACATTAGAAATGAATTGTCTTGGTTTATCTGAATTTTTACATTGTAGATAATCTTTCGTTTTTATTTTATTTTATTTTGCTTGGTTCTGGTATTTACTAGTAGCAATTTAAAAGAGTTTGATATGCCTTAATATTTTTTTTAATGATTAAATGCAGTTTCCTTTAGATAAAGAATACAAGTTATTCCTTAAATTGAATTACTAAGGTACTCTTATTTTGCTTGATAGTTAAATTTTTAATGAATGACTACCATATTTTTTGAGATGAAATTATGTTTTTAAGTTGTTTATTTTTTAATATGAATTATTGTTTACTGTTTACATGTATAACTAACTTTTTACTATTTTTTTGTTTTAGTTAGAATTTTTAAAAGCAGAAAATCAAGGATTAAAAAATAAAATCTCACAGTTAGAAGAATTACTTCAACAACAACAACAAAGCTCTATATTTAACAGGTGATTATTTTAATTGTTTTTATATTACGGTAACTATATACATATATTATGACTTGAAAAGATAAAACTTTGAAAGTAATTATTTAAATGCAACATCTCTTAGTATAAAAATGAATCTGAATGTAATAGGCACACTTGTATTGAAATAATTGGCACTTTGTAGATTTATCTTTCCAAATGTTATATAATTATTAGCATTGCAATATTCTATTATTATATGTAAATTATCAATAATTTCTTCATCAGTGTTTTACATTTCTTTCACTTGCTGCAAATTATGGGTTTATTTCCATTTCATTGATATTAAAATGTTCACTATAATTTAATATTTTTTATTTCCTACAGCTCTATTTATTTATAGACTATTTTGATAATAGTTTTTTCATACACACTTGTATATAATAATACTCATTCATGATAATTGTGTTTATTCAATTATAATAGTTTGCATAATGAATAATATGATAAAATCTTTTGAGAATCATTACATCTTCTTTTACTATTTCTCTCTGCTCACCTGTATACAATATTAAACAAGGCAAAACTCTCCATACAGTAGTGCCACCCTGTGCCAACCAGAGTAATCAATGGATACCAGAAGGCTTGTGCATAAAATCCCTATCTAGTGCCTACTCATCCAATATCCCCAGACTAGTAGATGAATAGGCACTAAATAGGGATTTTATGCACAAGCCTTCTGGCATCCATTGATTACTCTGGTTAGCACATGGTGGCACTACTGTATGGAGAGTTTTGTCTTGTTTAATAACAATTATGTGCTAGTATAAGAGATAGTGATCATGTGGTGTTTGATGGCTGTATACAATATCAGAAAATAATATATAATAAAATAAAACACTGAAATTAATTCTACAATTTCATTATGTTAATATAAATAAAAATGTCAGGCAGTGTGTTTTGATTAGGATTTACATATTGCTTAAGATAGTGGCAGTCATGCCTAAGCTAGCTATAGTTTTTATTTATGAATATATTGACATATTGAAAATTATTATGCGATTATTTTTTCAGCTCCTCTAATAAAAAAATTTGATGTTTTGATATTCTTTTACACAATCATTTGCCAACACATTCATTGCTAAGAATGAGATAATTCATAATTGACTAACTTTATCTTTAAATGTTGACTTCAGACTTATTAGTAGCAAATATATATAAATATGTTTTAACGCAAATGTAAAAATAATAATGATAAAATTATCTTGTTGTCACCAAACTAAATATTTGTTCATAAAAATAAATATATAATGTAATGAATCCAAAAAGTGAATATTTTAAATTTTATACTTTTTTTTGACTATTGATCGGGATCCATAGTTGGCAGATAATGAAATAATCTTCAAATGCGAAGATTAACTGTAAGTACCTCTATCAAGAATATCATCTGCTGTCTATAGGCTAATATGTTGATTTTTTAAAGAATAATGTACTTTGCTGTGTCTTCTCTGCATTTATTTATCTTTCTCTATTTTTTTTGCCTTATTATTCTTCAGTCATTTAGATTAGTATAGGACCCTGCCATTACAAGTCTTTTTTGTCATTTGTCATCTCTTTGTACTAACTCTAACAATAGGATTGTATATGTTTGCACAATCATATTTTCATTCTTTAATTACACATTAACAATTCAAACTCCCCCATTTTTTTATACAAGTATTTCAGAGATTAAGGCAGTACAAATACTGACAACTCTCTTTTAGTTGAATTATAATAGGTTTTACTTGATGTATGGTTATGTCTGAACAGCTCTGCTTAGGCTACAAAAGTTCTCTGAAAATGTTCTGACTCATAAGCTGTCTAGATTATTGTGCTTAGTGGATAGATCATTTAATCTTAGAAATAATTATAATATCTGTAAATGGCAAAGCAAGTGCTAGTGACTATACTGAAGATAAATATTTCATTTGATTTCTAAAAATAGGTACATGGAAAGAATAAATGTTGCTTAATGGGTCCTCAGAACTTGAATTAAGACAATGCTTTTCTGCCAGAAAAATAATATGACTGCAAGTTTATTTTTGAAAGAACAGACTTTTAAGTGCATCCAAATTTTATGATATTGGATCAAGTTGATATCTTTTATTATTAAAAGATATATCAGTGAAAGGCTAATTATATTAAAAGTGTAGTAATTATTCCATTTTATTAGTGCTCCAATATTAGATTCTCTAAGAAAGCTTTTATTTATTGTTGGATAATATTATTGCATCAATACTATTAGAAAACTGTTTTGCTTTTTTGAGACTTTAATTTATATGATAATAATAACAGTATGAAATAATATTACTTTAAAGAACTCACTTGGCTTGTTGATTTTGAATTTCTGCACAACATGTAAATTAATTATTACCAATATTTTGCTTAATTAAGCAATTTTCTCTAAAGAAACATGGATAAATCTATTCCCAAATAATGGCATCTTATGGATTGTGATAGTAGCTAGAATATAAAAGAAGGAATATCACACGAATACTTATAGGTTTAAATTATCAGACAAATCATAAATTATATGTCCAAAATTAAAATTGTAATTTTTGAAAAAAGGTTTTCTTGGTAGAAATATGATATGTGCTATTTTAAAGAAGCCATAGCTAAGTTTTCATGTTACTGAGGCATAGAATTCTCTTAAGTATGAAGAGTGTTATGGATGTAAGTAAGTCTTTTCTTTACTTAAAAAAATTCCGATTGTCTCTCTACCAATGACAATGTTATTAGTTCTTGGTTAAAAGAGAATATGGTAATCCATGCTTGGCAGAGGAATAAAATTAATATGAAGCTTCCTGAGACATATAACAATATTCTATAAGAAGACTTGATAATATTAATAACATTTGTAACGATATATAAATATGCCGTTAAGTTCGCAAATAAAAATAAATTTATTAAAAACTAAAAGCTAAAAAAAATTAAAGAGTTGTTCAATATATATATATTCGCACAGATGCAAAACTTTAAAAATTATTTCTTTTTTAAATAAAAAAAAAAAAAGGTATTTGAACGTACTTTTTTAGAAAAAAGTATAAGAAAAAGATAAAATATTTTTGTAAATGGAAATGATTGTTTTATAAATTAATTGAAAAGCAAACTAGTACTTGGGGCTCTTATATAATTAAAAAGTCAGAGGATAAGATAGAGATAAGAGAATAAAAAGATTTAGCTTGACCAATGGAAGCACCAAGCCTCAGCTCGGACCCTAATGAAAATGATGGATTAGTGATGTTTTGTTCGTTGAATCCAGAGGATGATTATAAAAGGAAAAATATTGAAATTAAGGACAGTTCCAGCTTGATTTTGTGAGAAGAGCAATAAGATGCACTTATTGCTCTCTCACTTATTTCAAATAAAATGACTGAAAAACAGGATTGAACCAGCTATGGCAGCCTCTGGATTGAGAACTACGGTATGAACAACAGACCGCGGGAATTGGCACCAAGAATGACTCTTCTACTGTAAGCTATTGAACTGAATAATTTTAAAATCTAAAAAGTAATTAAGAACTTTTGTCAAGATTTGACAAGTTTAATAAACAAGCTAAATCTAATTTTTGTAAAATGAACTATAATCTGACTTTTCCAAATCAATTATTGTTTAATTTTTTTTTTCATTTAAGTTTGCCAAAAATCATTTCCATTTTTTTTATTTTTATTAATATTTATTGTAGAAATTATCAAATGCATTAAATTTAAGTTGGGCATAGACGCTTGCATAGATTCGTTCACGTTTAATTATGTTTTTGTTTTCATATTTGATTAAAATATATAGACATTTGGTAAATAATGATATCTTACGTTGAATATCTAAAATGTATTTATTCGGATGACTTTTTAGTTATTGGTGTCAATGCGGCATCTTATGATGAATGCCATTGGGTTTCTTGTGAATTCCCTCTGCAATTACATCAATGACTTTATATTTTGATCATTTATGTTTATTTTGAAATGTTTTTGAGCGTGTAATCTATGTAATAGATCTATGCTCAACATTAAAAAACAAACTTTTATAAATCCATCTGTGCGAATTTATATAAATGTTAAATTTAAGTCGGGCATGAATGGCTATATAGATTTGTAAAGTTATATTAATTAATTAGGGGAGGGAAATCTTAGGTTATTTGTTTCGTAGTTAAATTAGGTCAATGGATTGGATATATTGGTGTAATTAGTAGATGTAGTATGAGATCTGCTATGGGCAGGATCGATTTATATGCCGCATACCCCCTTGTTGCCTATGGAAGGGATAGTAAGACGAAACGCAGTTCCTTCCTATGGAGTTTTTATTTTTATTGTTCTTGCCGACAGATGTAGCATTCCTGTTTGATTGAGAGTCAATATCTTCTCTAACCATACTGTTCAGATGTACATTCCTGACAGTATAGTATTTAGTGCTGTCGTATTTTCATGCTACATTGAATACATCAATGTATCAGATGGATTGACGCCGGTTTGACTGCGAACTTTTGGCCTAAGGTTAAATAAGGGATAGAATATTTTCTTTTCAAATACAATCTATTCTCGTCAATCTTAAAATAAATATAAAATTCATCTGTGTGGATGAGTTAAAATTTTAATATAATAATTTAAATTAAAAGTTAATATTAAAAAAAATAAATAAATGTTATTCCTAAAATTTAAAATGATTATATATGTGCATTAATAAATGTTGTTTGTGTGTTAATTACTGGCAATGACTTTTATTTTTTTATATTTAAGATATGAAATTAAACAAAGTTATATATTATTATCTCTGCGTCTTCACTGAGCTAGTGACATGGGCTAACGGTCTAAATATAAAATAAAGTGGGATCTTAACAGCGCGTATCTGCCTACTCTATAAATTTTCTAGATTCAAATGCCTAGATGGCGCCCTCGTAGTGCAGATATGTTAAGACTCCATTCTTCTGGACCGTTATACATTATACTATGACTTTCTCATATGTTTTCTCATTATGCTACTTTATTATCTGATATTTATTAGTATTTAAGTTTACAATAAATAGTTCTAGAGTATAATGGAAATAACTGATTTTAGAAGATTTAAGATGAGGATGAAAAAATTGCAATGGAAGTAACAGTTTTTTTAATGATTGTAGTCATTTCAGATCATTTTTTGACTATTTGAATTAATGCACTTGGAAAATGTTACAATAATCCTATTAAATCACTAAATTGCATTTTTTTATATAATAGTATTAAAACAGATGGAGGAAATTTTTCATCTTTTGAATAATGATATAAAAATTCGAATGAGAGCTTTTAATTCAGACTATTTAAATAGACTTTCAACTTAATAAAGTTAAAACAGTTCATTGCAATCCTAAAAATGTAAAGGTTGGGCAGTCTTGTTGAAGTGTATGGAGATGTTCTAAAATATGGTGTGTGTTAGCTTCAAGACTACTAGAATTTTTTAGGAATTAATGGAACAATGAAATTATGTCAGCTGTTCCTAAGGATGCTTCTAATGTTTTATTTTATAGTAATGAAAGAAATAGAAAAAGTGTGCTTGTGTAGAATATTATCGTTATTTATTGCAGCAGAAAACTTTTATTGAACAGGCTGCTTTCTGCCATATATCAATAGTTACTAGAAACTCGATGAAATTTTGGAGAAGCTTAAAGCAAGAAAAATGTGAGCAAAAATATGATTTATATATTTTTATCAATTATTTGATCGAGGCATTTGATTTATCAATGTTTGAAACAGTTAGTTATCCATCGAAAATTATTCATGTTAAATAATTTCTATATAGATAGGAGTACTATTATAGATGGGAAAAAAATAATAAAAACTGATATTTGAACAGGAACTTCACAAAGCAGGCCTTGAGATCTGATTTACATTTGGTGGTGGAATTTTTAATTTGAACAGATTAAAAGTAAAAGCAAAAACCTGATCTTTTTGACTTCTAGATTTATAGTATGGGGAAAATTATAAGAATAATCTACAAATCATTCCATATTCTTTGAATGCAACTTATAAAAACTTAAGTTTAATAATTAATGTTCAAAAAACTCACATACTTTATCTAGCAGTAATGGGGAAGGCAGGGGTATCATTAACCTTTAGCTGGGATGATCTGCTTAAGAATTTGAATATCCTGGTAGTTTTTTGGGTAGAAATATGGATTTGAATATTAAAGCACTGTAACATAACTACTTTAGCTAAATTATCTGTATAAGAGGTGTTATTTTGCCAAATTTATTGCTTGAAAATGATAAATGGCTCATCTGTCGCGAGAATGTTTCTCCTGAAGGTTTGTGATGATGATATTTTAATTGTATTTATTTATTGGATTATTTCCATCATATAATATTAAGAACTGAATGACTTTAGAAAAAATTAACTTTATTTAAATTTTCCAATTATATTCAACTGTTAATAATAAGATACAGGTTAGTATATGCACAATGTTTTGAGAAATATTCTCCTCTCTTCTTCAGTGTTGTTGGCCTGACCACTGACAATATTAGCATGGGGACTTTTAGATTCATAAATATTGAATTTTAAGGTAATGCTTCAACCAATTGGCCATCCTGCCAACAATCTTTGGCAGTTGATTAGCGTGTTACCTCCCATCCTAGTACTGTCACTGGTCAGTCCAGCAACACCTGAGGAAGAGATGAATATATTACCTCTCAAAATATTGGGCATCTACTAATGTGTGTACTACTACTAAACAGCTTAATTACGATAGAATGACAGCCTGTTAAGCTAATTGCGCAGACGCTGTGAGAATGTTATTAATAAATGAATACCTTCGAACAACCACATGATATAGTATTTATATAAGAGTAAAAAAGGATTCTTTTTTACTCTTATATAAATACTATATCATGTGGTTGTTCGAAGGTATTCATTTATTAATAACATTCTCACAGCGTCTGCGCAATTAGCTTAACAGGCTGTCATTCTATCGTAATTATAATCGCACGCAAGACATTATAAAATAAATGCTTAAACAGCCTAATGTAATTGGAAAATTTAAATAAAGTAAATTTTTCTAAAGACCTTCTATACTTAATATTAGATGATGGGAATAGTCCAATATCTAAATATATTATGTTTTTCAGTTTGATGGATGTGATGATATTAAATTGACTATTGTAAAGGCATATCTATAATAAATTTGGCATGTGAAGAAAATGATAGTAATAGACTTTCTTAAAAATATTTTTTGTGGTGAACTTGAGTGTAGTGTTTGTGGAAGAGGTGGATTCTTCTTACATTATAAAAATTATCTCAAAAACATTCTAAAAAGATTTTAATATTAGTTACTTTTCTTTGGAAGAATAGAATATGAGAGCTGCACTTAGCTAAGTTGAAATCATTCAGAAAGAAAAGTTTGCTGCAGAAGTTAAAAGATAATAACTCTTCAAGATGCCAAATAAATGGACTTTGGAACCATCATGCAGTGGACATGGATGTACTTATGTTTCATTGATTAAATTTGTGTAGACATTGCAAAACTGATTTGTAACTTTTTCCTTTCTTTTTATTTCTTTTGTTTGAATCACTTATTTATGAATGATTGCTAGTGACCCTGATAAATAAATTGGTAAATATTAATAATTATTTTTTGCTTATTTATAAATGAATAATTAAATCATTCCACTGTATACTTTACTGTTTATAAAAACTATTATTGCATAATGCTTTAAACTTAAATATTTTAATCATTATAAACTTTATCAAAATTCTTCATATTTAGTAAAAAGTCATTAATGTAAGTTCCTAAGTTCACTTCATGCTAATGAGACATAACTCACAAAAAATTTTAGGATCTGATAGATTAAATTACTTATTTATAAATAAATTATAAAGAAATTGATAAATTGTCTTAGTTTTTCTTAATATGAAGATTTATATATTATCTACTGTATAGCCTCTGAATATTTTTTTTCCCAAGATGTGCTTTAAAATATTTTTTTTTAAATTATTGGGTGATGAAGACTTATTAAAAATAAGATTTTAGAATTCAAATACTTCTTGACAATCAATTTATGTAATCTGATTAAATGATTTTTTTTTCCTAATGTAGTCACAAGTTTTTTGATTGCTATCCTCATTTATTTATTTTTGCATAATATAATTTATTTATATTGTAACAGTCCGGTCGATGACGTGACAAGAAAGGTCGCATCTGACTATGGTCAGACCTAGGGTCTTCGTGTAGGATGCTGGAGACGACACGGTGAAGTACACGATTCATGATTACATCTATTTTTAATAGACTAGCCTAAGACTTATCGATTAAATTTACATGCAATTTAAGTCAGTTCATCTAACATCTCACCATTCTCTCTTGGATCCGTTGCCTCAGTATTCGAACTCAGGAAGAATTCGCGTTCAACTCTCTTGACAGGGATGTACCTATGCAGACTATTAATCAATAACTGAATTAGCTCATCTTATTTATTAGAAAGGAATAACCTTGATTGAATATTTATCTCTTATGCTCATCAAACAATAATGTGTATGTGCATATGTAAAATATTGGCTATAGGATTGAATGTAAATGCTGGATCAACAAACTAGAGAGACCTTGTCAATTAAACAAAACTTCATAATATTTATTTACAAAAACAAAATATATAAAAACATAGAACAAATTGTCAATCAATGTGAATAAAAAAAATTCAAAAATATGTACAAGTGAAAAGAGAATTATTTGGATAGATTCTTCTATACTTTCAAATTCTATGTCTATGATGAGTATCTATTATATTGTTACTTAAGCAAATTAAAACTACTTATCCCCTATTTCCCATGATAGATACACATAATTTAGACATTTATATACCCAAAAGTAATGAAAACTTTATTAGAATAAAATGAGATTTCTAACTAACTTAAGTGCAACTCCAGATGCGGTGTGCAGTTCTAGGTGTGAAAGTTGGTTGATCTCAAAATAATTACTTTGCATATATATATCATAAAAGAAATGTAATAAAGAAACAATACATGATATGATAGCAAAGAAAATAGTAAAAAATATTAACTAAAAGGATTAGTCATTTATTCATTGGAAATATATAAGAATACTGTTAGTAAAACATATAACACATAATATAAATGGTCATGTCATGGTGTGGCATTGAATATTTTAGTTAATTTAAAAGAGAAAAACTCTTACCATTTAAATACTCAGTTTAAGCACACAATTTCACAGTCATGGATGAAAATGTCAAACATCATTTAAGTACCTAAAATTTTATTGAAAGAAAAAAAAAGTCTTTTCAACCTTCCCTCCCTGCTATCTCCACATTTTCTTAGGTTGGACTGTTCCAAACTGTTAAATTAGACCATTAAATGTTGATGTCTCCTTATTGATTCTGAATAGCACATTCTGAACATATTTATATTGGCAGTGGGTGGTTTTGTTTTATTTCTTACATAGATTTCTATCATGCGTGGACCCAGCTTATCAGGCACTTCAATGTAGATATTAATTTCACATGTTGATGTGATGTGATGTATTTGGCTTCTCCTTAAATGAAGTCAATAATAACTCAGCAACTATGCCCAGATAAACCTGTTAGCCACTTTATTTTCCATTCCCCACTCTAAGTCTTCCCATATTCTGCCCCATCCCATTTCCACAACATAAAGATTCAAAATCCCCCTTATCTTTTCGCAAACCCAGCATAAAAACTACTAACTCACTTTCTGTATTGTCACTTTGTTCATATCTATTCTCCCATAACTTCATTATCTGTACCCTTTCTGCTTTCAAGCATTTACATTCAATCAACAGATGCCTAATATTTTCTATACCTTCCTTACACAATTTGACACTAAATCACCCATAGTTTTCCATTTACATGTATATTCTCTTGTTGCTAAAGATCCCGTTCGAGCCTTAAACAATAAACTACTTTCCTTACTATTATCATAAATTAACTCGCTTCCAATATTCCGTTTACTTCTATATATATTTAAACTCTTCTTACCCTCCTTACTACTTCTCCATCTCTCCAACTCCCTATTTTTTATTAATACTTCTATTCTTTTATCCCATTCCTTACCACTATAACACTCAACAATCCTCCTAACACAATCATCCCACCTTTTATACAAGTATACCGATAAAAATTCTTTATCCAAATCTTTTGCATACCGCATTATCTTTCTCACCCATCTTGTTACCTGCCCTTTACTCATAACCCAATTAAACACTATTTTGGCTATTCTTTTACTATCCATAAACTGCAACCTACCAAACATTTTCATTTTACTTTTTGCATCTCTCATATAGAAACTTGACCATCCCATTTCTCCTTGAATTGCCTCCTTTGCTGTCCACATCTCTGCATCTAATGCATGTCTTCTTACTTCCCTTTGTACTTTCTCTAAATAATCTAAAATCCTTTTACTAACACATAATGCATCATTACCATATGTTAACCCTGCTACTGCAACTCCCTTCCATACAATTCTAACTACATCATATTTATTATATGAAAATACTGTTAGTTTCTTTACCAAACCTTTTTTTTTCTTTGCTTCATTTACCAATTTTTTCTCCCATTCAACCAAGCAATTTTCCTGATTACATAAGATGATTCCCAAATACCTATATCTATCCACCACACTTAACTTTATATCCCCCAATAAAAAAACTACATCCTCTCTTTCCCCAGTATTAACTATCATTATATTTGATTTTTCTTCACTAAATTTAATCCCCATCTCTTTACTTTACCCACCCTTGCACATGTCCTCAACATAATATCCATATCTTCTCTTCTTTCTGCACATAAAAAGATATCATCTGCAAAAAAAAGACCCGACAAAGTATATACTCCTTTGCCACCTACTAATGGTATCTCTACCCCTCTTCCTAGTCTTTCTATTGCTTTTTCCATTTCACTCAAAAACAACAAAAACAAAATCGGTGACATAGGGCATCCTTGCCTTAATCCCACTCCATTTTTAACTTTAATTGATTCTATATCCCCTAATTGGTAAGTATAATAATTATTTTCATATAATTTCTTAATAATATTTACTAAAGCTTCATCCATTCCCAAATTGGCTAATCTTACCCATAATCTATTTCTATTTACTCTATCATATGCTTTCTCTATATCTATAAAACTCATATATAACGATCTACCTGAATTCCTACTCATCTCCATAAGTTGTGTAACTACAAACAAACTATCTCCTATATGCCTATCTGACCTAAAACCTCCTTGCATTTCCCCCACTACATTATTCTCTTCCATCCATTTTACAACTCTTCCAGCTACCATATATGCGAAAACTTTATATAAAACTGATGTTACTGCTATCGGTCTATAATTATTTAACTTTCTATGATCCTTACCCTTTCCTTTAAATAATAATCTTATTCTTGTATTACTCCAACTACCCGGAAAAACTGTCTTCTGCGCCATCTTATTAAAACATGATAATAACTTTGTTTTTGCTCTATGCCCTAAATTCATTACCATCTCTGCTGCCCATCCATCTAAACATCTCGCCTTTCCACTTTTCAATCTCTTTCCTGCCTCATTCAATTCATTTTTTGTGAACCTAATATTCCCACTACTAACTGCTTTCATGTTTTTTATCACTAATTCCTTCCCATCTAACATCTTTTCTATATCCATTACATATCTATTTAAGATTTTCTCTAGCTCGCCTCTAGAGCTACATTCTATTCCCTCATCATCTATTAATACTATCTCCCTTTCCCCTACATTTCTCCTTTTAATGTTAATTCCAAAAATTTTTACTCCCATCTCTTCCACTTTTATTAATATCCTCCAACAATTTATTATTTAACTTCATCCTCTCTCTATAATTATCCATTTTAGCTAGCTTCTTCTTTTCCAAGTACTTTCCCCATTTAGCATTAATATCATTTTCACTTTCTTTATTCTTAATAGCACACTTATATTCTCTGCATGCTTTTTTCCTCTCTTTTACACTTTTACTAACTCTCATTTTTTTATTATTTTTATTCTTCTTCATATTCTCGACTAAAACCCTATTTGCCACTTTTTCTACTTCACCACACCAGTCCTTATACTCATCCCCAACCAACTGCTCCATGATTTCTTCAACTTTTATTTTATACTCTTCCAACTTATTCTTATCATTCACTCTCCATCCACATCTTTCACTATTATTTCTACCTTTATTTCTATCCTCCATCACATTACTAACCATTTCTATTACAATAAAGTTATGATCACTATTACACACTCTCTCTTCATTATCAAACACCTTAATTTTTCGTATTTTATTCGTTCCCTCTTTCTCTACCAATACATAATCTATTGTGTGAAATACATTATTCCTAGACCATGTGTATTGTCCATCATATTCATTTGATAAATTCCCAATGCTCAAATTTACTCTTTGACAAAATTCCTTCAAAAACTGACCGTTCTTATTATCTACATCATCAATTTCTTCAATATGCCCATTCATATCCCCTATAACCATTATTCTCTTCCCCTTTTCTTTAAAACTCTGTATATCCTTAACTAGGCATTCATATATACTATTGTTCCACTCCATTACAGTTTGACTATCTCCAGTGGCGATATACACTACAGCCACCATCCATTCTTATCTACCCAACCTTATTTCAAACCACAAATGTTCTTGACATTTAACAGTATTTAAATTTTTTTTCGATATAACACCTATACCACCACCCCTTTTTTCTTTTTCTTTTCTGTTTATACCCTGCCATACTACCTCTTCCAAAATAGGTTCTTCTTCTCTTAGATGAGTTTCCACTACTATGTTCATAGTGGAGGGCAAATGCTCCACCTGACGACAATCGTCCTAGCCAAAATATATATTTTTCAATATATATAGGTTTATATATATATGTGGTTCGCATTTAAAATATATATATAGAATAGTTATTTATTATTTGTGATATTGGCTATATAACATTTCTGTCATTAAAATTTTAACTGAATAAATCGTTACTAATTTCTTTTTTAATTTTTTTAAAAAACAAAAGTCATAATGCTTTTTTTTTTTAATTTATGTTATTTCAGACTAATCTGATCATTTAACTTGTATGAAAATCTTCTGTTTGCTTCCTTAATTTTTTTAAATGGCAAATAAATAAAAAAAATTGGCATTTGTAGAGACGCTAATTCAAAAAATGTCCGTTTTGTAGAAAAATGTTATTAAAATAATTGCTTCAACAAAGTTGACTTTTCATGTCAAATGCACAATTTAAAAGAAGGGTTTGTAATTGTTTTTCTTTTTTATACCCGGTGTCATTTCCATTGTTTATTCGCAGAGCATGCCTATTGTTGCATTATATAAATATTGTGATTATCAGTTCATTTGAAAAAAAATAAATAAATAATACTATTATCTGCTTTCTTATATTCGGTTTCTTAATATCATACTTGACCTTTTTTTTTCTATTGCTATGACTATTTTTCTATCATTCAAGTCATTCTTTATATTTATAATAGATGCACAAAATATTCAACACAATACAATTATTAATATATATAAATTTGTATGAACTCTCCTAATGTTTATCTTTTTTTTATTAAACACTAGAATTAATTTTATTACTAATATATATATGATTTCACGGTAAACACCCTATCATTCCCACTATTTAATATACAATTAGTATCCTGTCATAACTATATATACATTTATATTTTTTTAAGAGTGTTCTAGCAAAACTTATTATTTACTTTATATTAATATCTTAATTAAAAAAAAAATCCAATATTTCAGGTGGCTAAGGTTTGTGTGGGTATGATTCTAAGCTACCCTCACAATATATATGTTACGAATATATTTACCAACCTTTCTACTTTTAACAAAAAGCGTTTGATTAATAAGATATTCTATTCTCCTAGTTAAAATGTCTCAATTGTTTTTAATAGAAAACAGTGAAAACTTTAAATCATTATTATTGTTCATTTTCATACATTGATGGCATATGTTTGCCAACAATTGAAAAACTTTTTAATCTCTTGGTTTTTAATCTTAGTAAACAATTAATCTGTGGTTCACTAATTAGTAAGATTTTATTTAAATATTATTTTTAATTTGTGTTAATGGTAAATGTTTATTTTTGTTTTTTATAATAAAAAAAATTAATTTCTTGAAAAATTGCGATAATATTTGTTTTTTTAAAACAAAGAACATATGTATACAAGTACACACATATATTACTTTAGTTTAAAATGTCTACAAAGTATACTTTTTCAAACAGTTATACAGAAAAACAATATTGCATTAAAGATATTACATTTTGTAATGTTTTTCAGAATAATTGGTGATTTTACATATTTATTTAAATATGCAGTATAATTAAACATGGTCAAAAAAAAAAAAAATTCAAAGAAAATTTGGTATTGCTAAGGTATGAGATCTATTCACTATACAGAGCCCATATAATATATACGTATACACAGCTAATCAATAAGAAATAAAATTTATGTGTATAATGAGTGAATATAATATATATATAGCTATGCTCATTAAATATTGTTTATATTTATTCTGCATTATCTACTAAGAACCGTCAGTTTAATATAGAATGAATGTTATTTCATATTTTGTATGATAAGTAAAAGCATATTCATTTACAAAAAAATGAAAATAATTGCTATCAGTTACTTGCTTTTATAATGCTACACTTGTTAAATAGTATTTATATTTATTCTGCATTATCTTACTGAAAATATGCATTATTTTTATTTTCTCATAAATGAAATGTTTTTATTTATTTTATAAAACATTCTATTTATTCTGCATTAGTTTGATTACGAAAGATAGTATTTTCATGTTTTCATTTATTACACTTATTCTCATGGATTTTATTTTTTTGCTAAATAAATTATTTTTATACAATATAAATATGCATATTTACACTTTCTATCAAGTAATTTTTTTTATTTGTCATTGGTATGTGATTCCACACATTAGCTAGACCTCACATTCTAGAAACACTCTTTTAACAATGTAAGTTGTTGTTTTGTTTTTGTTTTTTTGCCATAAATGGAATGCTTTTATTTATTACGCAAAATATGAAACAAGATCTATTTATTCTATATTGATTTGGTTGCTAAATATATTATTATCATGCATTATATTGGTCATGGTCTTGCAGCTCCTTAGGTAGATGTTGAATTCTTGTAACATCAAAAATTATCAGTGCATCAAGAAAATAAAGCACTATCTGAAATCAAAAAGTAATGACAATTTAATAGAATAAATTTCACTTTTGTATTTTTTTAAACTTTATTAACAAAAAGGAGATAATTTTCTTTCCTGTTAAGAAAATTTTGTGCACAACTGCTCTATTCGCTTTAAAAATTCTCATCAAAATATTAGTAATTTATTGAGAATTATTGAGGTTTCATTGTCAAGATAATAAAAAAAAAAAATTGCCAGCAATTCTAAACTGCAAATACATGGATGAAAAAATAAGTGTTCTATATTCTTTTGTTTAATTTGGATAGAAATTACTACAAAAAAAGACATGGCTGTCTGCAGATGAAAATTTATATATGCAAGCTTTCACAAATTCTGCTAACTGTTCTGCAAATTATCTGATTGAAAAGAAAAAAAAACAGATAATCAAAACTAGTCTGGATTCATATCTTTGCTTTTTATTTTTGAGACAAAATTGTTGCCTGTAAAAACTAGTTTTCAAAAAACTGTTTTATGCAAGTGTTTATCATCACACTCTTTAAAAAAAGTTGAATTTGCTATTTTGTATTCATTAACTTTATTATTATCTGTACGAGTAATCATTGAAAAATGCAAGGTTCCTGGAATTATTTAGTATGTTGAAATTTTAAAGTGTAGCAATTATAATGTTACAATCAATTATGAATCTTATTTTAGACTACCTGATTTCTCACTTTTAGAGGTTTTAAGTTGTTTATAATCTATATGTAAGTTTTTTTCTCATAGAAAAGCTATTTCAAAAGTCAAGACATGACTAAATGAAGATTTAAATTTTTTTTTTAATGCATAAAATTTAGGTTTAATTAAATTTTATTCAAAATTTGAAGGACTGTCAACTCATAAAGTGTGAACTATGATA
This sequence comes from Epiperipatus broadwayi, assembly GCA_028023455.1. Taxonomy (NCBI): domain Eukaryota; kingdom Metazoa; phylum Onychophora; class Udeonychophora; order Euonychophora; family Peripatidae; genus Epiperipatus; species Epiperipatus broadwayi. The sequence goes on from JAQFVV010000013.1 coordinate 15,459,005, forward strand.
TCAGGTTCTTTTCTATTCTTTATAAAAACTAATGTCAGCTACACAACAGAGTGAAGTTCATTGTTCCCATTATCATTCATTATACTTTGCAAAAGTGGTGTAATGAAAACATATTGAACTGTCATCATGATAATGGAGATCCAAGAATTTAATATTTCTGGCTCACCTGATGAATGAAGGTTGTTCACAAAATTAATGTATTTAATCTGAGATTATGTGCTGTTTAACAATTGCAATATGGCAGAATTGAGAGGTGTAATAATAAAAATTAAAAAATTGACAGTAGTAACAAATTTTTAAAAAAACTTAGATTAGATAATCTTATTTTTTATTTTGCCATTTCAAAAAGATAAGTGAAAAAATATGTTTTCTATCAGAAAAGGATATGTTTACAAATTTCCCATTTAAGTTGACCTAAAAAATTATGAAATTTCTAAATTGTAACCAAATCTGTCAAAGAGTTTATTTCTGCCTTTAGATTTATTTAAAAGTTTATCTAAATTTAGAGCATTAATCCACGCTATTACAATGTTATTGCAACACTGTAAATATTATCTATGGCATTGGATATTAAGAATGGGGGGGGGGGGAAGGATTTTTGTGTGTTAATGTTTCTACGTAAATCTTGTGTGACATTAATGCCATGTGCTTCTGAATGCAAAAATTTATTTTCTTTAATTAAAGGAGAGATATAATCTTGTAAATTCTAATAATTTTAATAAGTTTGTAAATAAATCTTAACTGTTAAATATGTGACATTGAGAATATAAACTTATTCATTATGCACCTAAGTAAAATATGTTACTTTAATAATTCACAAGCCAGATTCCCAAAAAATTATTTTCTAAAAAAACTTGCAAATATTGCCTACTTTTTTATATCAGTGCCATCTTTTAGTTGACTAATAAATTGGCATTAATGTTGCTTGCAAGCCTGTTAAAAAAATATTTCTTTGGGAATCTGTCTTGTGAATTATTATAATAATGTATTCAGACTTAATTGTTCCATGAATAAGTGTATCTATTCATCTCAGGTTTTAAGATAATGGTTAACATAAAGATAATTATAATAAATTAGGTATATGCTTGGAGATCATGTGGTGTTTGAGCACTAAGAGATTCAACCTAGAAATCTTTAGTTCTTGATTCATTTTCTCTAGTGCTGTATTAAGTCACATAAGGGTATAACATAGTTCAGCTTAACTTTTTTAAATTAAAATGTTTTATAAACTTGCAATTTATTTTTCATTCAATAATATAAAATTGTTTCTTTTATCAGAAATATTAATAAAATGCATGCACTTAATCACTCTTTTTAGATCTTTTGTGATGCTTCTGACTCAACAAATATTGGTATTGTGGAATATAGAATATTTACATCACTTTTACCAGGATTGTTATAATATCAAAAAAACATCGCATGACCTACCTAATGCTACACTTTTCAGGAGCAAACTCTGCTTATACTACTCCAGTTGCTAGATAATAATGCTTATTAAATCCCTTTCCATGGCTATCCTATATGTATTCCCAGACTAGTTTCTGGTTTATGGCTTTCATCAATGAGGAATTTGGAGCATGGATCTACTGCAGCTATACATTGTTTTTGATAAAATAAGTAAATAAATTTGATCATCTGCCTTTGGTTTATGCATAGAATTGAAAAATGAGAATGTCAAGATTACGTTAAACTTAAAAATTGGATATAGTGATTGTCCATATTTCTGGAAAAGGGTGGTATCATGTAGTGGGGTAGTAGCATGTTTTATTTTATGCAGTACTTGTAGAGAATTAGTTATATTTCTCTAGAAATGAATTATTTTTTGCAACATTATTAATTTTATGTAATAAAGATATCAGTTGAATTCTAATCCTATATTCGATCCCTTTTGTTCTAAAATAGCAGATAATGAAAATAAAATGATCCTATGTTATTTGCATAAACAAGTTAGCAAATACTCATATTACTATACAAGAAATTCATCAAATTACTTTCATTTGGAAAAGGATACAAACAATAGACATAGAATATAAACAATGGATTTGAAAGTGATTCTGATGCTCTTGTGAAATCTATCTTCGTATAAAAATTAATACATATACTAAATTTAGCAGTCAAAATTTTAACAGAAGAAAATTATTTGACAAATTAAAGTGGAAGATCTGGTTATTAAAGCTTTATGAATTTATTGGAGCTCAAACTGGTTTTGTAGATGCAATTTAAATTAAATAGTTTGGAGGGAAAAAATGGGCATTTAAAGATAGATTTCTTGCTTATTCCCAATTAAGTATGTGTTTTAATTGTATACTTAAAAGATTTTTAAACTTTTAAATGACTAAAAAAAAGTGTGGGCAGAGATGAAAAAATAATAGCTTTTCTATATTATATAAGAGTATTATCATAGCATATGAAAAAAAAAAGCAATAATAATGGAGAATACAGACCCAGTGAATTATTTTAGGATAGTCTCATATTATTAGGAGCAAAAAGTGGATTGCTATAAAAGAGAGGGTTAAATGTAGATAAAATAATTTTTTTTAAATAATAATTTTTAAAATAATAGTTTTTGATCAAAATGTAATTTCCATTTCACTAAGAGGATTGTTTACTCTTTTAATTAGTTTATTTATCATACAATTTAATTAATTATAAATATAAGATAACTGGTACTATTTTTATATCAATATTTATTTACTAGCTATTATTTTTGAGCTCCTCTATTATTCTACCTTGTAGAGCATTATAATCTTCTAATGTAAATGTCATTTAAGTTTATTATTTTAAAATACTACTATAACTGGAATGTTGATGATTTATAATTGGTCAATGATTTTCATACATAAACATTTCTCACAAAAAACAATAGTTTTTCTAGTAATTCATTTTTCTGAGAACATTTTATAATTTAATGTTATCAACTTAGCCTTGTTTAATATTTCCTGCCATTTTCATTTATCTAGCATAAATGAGTGATGATGTTTTTTTTTTTATTCTTTTAAATTTTCTGAAATCATTTTGTACATTCAACAATTCTATTTTAAAAGTTTAATTTGTGTTGAATCATTTTGACAGAATTTTACTTCAATACGATCTAAAAGAGGTAGAAACATATAAAAGGACTAAGCATACAGAGACAATACCCCATTTCATTTTTTTGTTTTTGCCATTCTCCTCTAATCAGTTCTAGTTGTAAAAATAAAACATCAATTGGTTTGTTGCTTGCAAGTACATCATATATCTTAAGCTCAGAAATCTGCTACCACTGTGCAGAGCAATTTTATCTACAATTGGTCTTGAACAATTTAGCTTTATTTATGTTTTAAAACGTGATCTCATTTTGCAATTAATAGAAATTATTTATTCTCATAATGATTCTTAAGACATTTTGAGAAAAGTGGTCTAAAATTTGTGCCTTCATTTTATTTCTATTTGAGATTGGATTTTTTTTCCAAGAATGAATGGTTTGAGATTTGTTATTATTCAAGTTTGATTAATGATTTTTACCTTTAAGTATTTATGATTTAAGATTAAGAACAATAATTTTACAATGACTGGTGAGAAAAACGTTATTTTCAGCAGATCTTTTTTTAAAATGTACATATTATTTTTTGATATGTACATATTACGTGAGATATTATTTCACATCTTATTGTGCTAACAGATTTTATTCTCTAAAAAAAAAAAAAAAATTAATGTTAAACACTTCTTAAAGGATTTTTTTTTCTTAAATGGATAATAGTATAAGTTGCAGTTGCTCTGTAAAGTTGAACATATAGTGTTTGAAAATATATATATATATTTTGTCCCCCTTTTTTAAAGAAAAGGCTTTCAATCTGCTTCAGTTTTAATTAACTTGTAATGATGGCTATTAGAGAGTTCATATATTTAAGTTATTCTTTGAATTTATATTTGTTTTAATTATTACTTCTGTATTATTGTTTTTTTTTTTCTTTTATTGTTAAATCTTTTTTGTTTTTTTCTAATCCAAATCTGCTTATATGTTTTTTTTTTAAAAAATCTCAATTACTTTTAATATATAATAAATCTTTAGCGTGCAAGCTTTTTGATTTTTTTTGGAAATTAAAATGTTTTATTAAAACATACTGTGGAGGTGAGATAATGAATATATATATATATGTTTTAAGGGATATAGAATGGGCCTTAATAGATTTGATTATTGGATAAATCTAATTGCTGCAACTATGTTGTCTCAAGATTCAACAAGTATATATGATAGCCTGAGTATAAGATATATAATGCTTATGTACACATTGCTGGTTAATCAAATCAGTGGAGTAACTACTATAAAGTATTAAGCAATGTTTAAGAACCCACAATATATTGTTTTGTGTTTATTCATATTAAAGTATGGTTAATTCTAAATAACAGATACTATTTATTTTACACTGTTTTCGAAAACACTCATCATTTTGCACTATTTTATATCAATATATTATACTACTAATAAAAAAAAAATGTTTTGTTTTTCTTGGAAATACTGCACTCTATAGTTTTAAAAAATAACACAGTCTGATTATAGTTATCCAAAAAGTAGTTAAAGTATAAAATGATAAAAGCTTATATTCATTTTATAATTAATATGTTGAAGAAAAATAATTAGTGATTTTCCTAAAGTAAGGTGAGAGAATTTTAAAAAGAGCTATTAATTTACTTTGATAAATAATTATAAATTTAAGTGCAAATGAATGAGAATGAAAATGTAATATTATTTTGAAGTTTTTTTTTTTTTTTTTTTTTGGGGGGGGGGTTGCCTTTGGTCTAATATTTGTAGATGTAGCATGGCTTTGAGCATGAAATAATTGAAAAATTTTAAGTGCTGTGATTGTGTATCATTTAAATCGAAAGTTAAAAATTATTTACGATTATAAGTCATTATTTTAAAATAGTGAAAACTATAGCTAATGGTCAAAAACTAAGCAAATTTGTTGCAAGACTTCTTAGTCTCACATCAGATATCTTCTAGAGGCATATCCTAATAGATAATCAAATGCTAAAATATTTTTATAATGTCTTGATTTGATATTCTTTGTTTATAATGCTCTAAATCTTTATAATTAATATTTTTTTTACAAAAATATTTAAACTTTATATTGCACTTGATTTACATATATAAGGTCCTGTGTTATAAAACATTACACTATTGTAGTTAGTTAGATAACAAATCAATCCAAAACAAATATCTTTAGAAAAATAGATATTTGCTGCACTCACATCTGATTTGAGCAGCATTAGTGTTGGATATTTAGTTATCTTTAGCAATAGAGGTCAAAATGAGAATGGAAAACCACTCTACGCCTGACCATGCAGCAATAGGCAAGCTTTCTGAGCAGTTTTTTTTTATTTACTGTTCCTCAATGAAGGGCTGGACTTTTTATTAAAAATACCTTTATCTTTGTTCTTTTTTAAGTATTGAATATGCTTCAATTCTTCTGTTATATATAAATTTTCAATTTATTGTTTTATTCATTATTTTGTTAATTTTGCTTTTCAGGAATTATCAGCAAGAATTTGAAAAATTAAAACAATTGGTAAGATATTGCTATATTTTTGTTCTATTTCATTGGTATTGCAAATATCTCAATTTTTTTTAAATGTATTTATTCCTTTTTTTTTTTTTAATCAAAAAGAAGAAAAAAAAACTAATATTGTTTCAAGTGCATATTATTATTTTGAGAATTTTTTTATACATCTGTCTTAATATAGTAGTACTAGATTTAAAAATAAAATGGTTTATAAATTTAATATAGAATATAAAAATATCTATATTATACATCTTTTTTAGCTTTAAAAAAAAACCGAATATGTTAATCTGTGCATTGCTTTACTATTATCAGAAAGGAATATTGAAAATTAATTAGTTAGTTACTTTTCATTAAATAATTCTTTTGATTTTTGATAGAAATATACTTTTAGAAAATTATAGAACATCTTTTAAATTAAATTTTTCCAATATTTTTACATTACATTGATAAAAGATTTTTAGTATATTTTAATTCCTCATGTGGTAATAATCTTCAATTAAAACTAAAGGAACCAATACTTATTATTATCACAAGAAATTGTATCATTAATGTAAATCTTTAACTATACTTAAAACCCCAATTTATAATATCACAATATACTTTAAATTTTTACCATTATCGTAGCTATAATAATATTTGACACTCCTTTATTCACTGGATTCAGTGCAGTGTATTTATTCCCCACTTAGAAACATTAAAAAATGCAGTCAGTATCTATCATTTGATTTGTTTTTTTGCCATTTATATGTATGTTTATTTGATTTGAATATTATATATAAATACTACAATTAAATTCTATCAATTTTAGCTACATCTTAAGTCAAGGAATACATTTTATTAATAAATAACTTTAATTATTACTTTTAGTCATGTTTTGATTATCAGTTACAATTTATTATATTGAATATTTAATAAGCATAGCAATAATGCATATATGTAAGATCAGTGGAAATAGATTTTTTTTTTCATGTAAATGCTTTCTTTTTGTCAGAAACATTATAAGAATAACATGACCATTTTTCCTTACAACTTCTGATTTATGATGAGATTCAAACTATATTGGAAATAATTATTTACATCATAATGCAAAATTTTTTGTTTTCTCTTTTTTAATTTGATATATTCTGTAATATATAGTTTTTAATAAAAAAAATTACATTCATGATAGTTTGACTCATAGCCAATAATAATCAGTAAATGAATGTTCAGATATTAATTAGAGAATAATAGGTTTCAACTTAATCTGGATTAGTCGGTGTAGATGTGTTGAACATAAAAATTAAACATTTTAATTTTTGAAGCTTTCATCATCAGTGAGGTTACCATACTTCTATGGTATTGAGTTCATTACCTTTACCTTTATAAAAATAGACACTAGATGGCAGTGCTAATATTTCTACACAGTTTCTTCCTAATTGTGCTTGTTTATCTCTAATTGCAAGTAGAAACTTGTGGTATAAAAATTGCCTCCTTAAAGTTTTTGTGCATTGCAAAACTCTACCATCTAGTGCCCTAATTATCCAGAGCCTAGAACGGATTACAATAGGATCAATGTTACCAATATATCATCAGCAGCAGCAGCAACCATTATCAATCCACTGTAGGACGAAGGTCTCTCCAAGTTCAATCCATCTTTTCCTATCTTTAGCTTCTCTTCTTCACATCACGCCTGCACACTTTCTTATTTCATCCATCCATCTCACATGTGGTCTCTTTCTGGGTCTTTTACAATCTCTTGGAATCCAGTTTAAAATTTCAATTGTCCATCTGTTATCATCTCTTCTAGCAATATGTCCAGCCCAACTCCACTTCAGTCTTTTAATTTTTTCAATGAGGTCAGTAACACCTGTTTGTTCTCTTACCCATACATTGCGTTTTCGATCCCTTCTTGTTACTCCAAACATGCATCTCTCCATACTTCTTTGAGTGGTCTGAAGTCTCTGTATTGCTCTTCTATTAAGTGTCCAAGTCTCAGATCCATAAGTAAGAACTGGCAAAACACATTTATTAAAAACCTTCCTTTTCAAACACATAGGCATATTTTCTTTTAGTATCAAGTTATTTCTACCAAAAGCACTCCGACCAAGTTTAATTCTATGATTAATTTCATCCATTATATTTCCATCTGTATTAATAATCTGACCAAGGTATTTGTAACTGTTAACTTCTTCTAACTCATCATAATCTTTATTTTCATATTTTGAGAAAATCTATTAAACATTACTTTAGTCTTTTTAACATTTATCTTTAGTCCTACTTTCATCTGATAACTCCTGCAACATTTCCTGTAGCTCTAAAGCATTATTTGCAAAAACAACTACATCATCTGCAAAATCTAAATGACTTAAATAATCTCCATTTACTTTCACTCCTTTAGCTTCCCATTTTAATCCACAAAATACTTCTTGCAGCACTGCTGTAAAAAGTTTTGGAGATATGGAGTCACCCTGTCTTACACCCTTTTCAATGTTGATTTTCCTACTATCATTATGTAATCTAATCGTTGCTGTTGCATTTTTATAAATATTCTTCAAAATATGACAATATCCTGATCTACACCTTGATGATACAATGCTTTAATCACTGAAGAAATGTTTATAGAATCAAATGCCTTTTCATAGTCTACAAATCCTAAGCATAATGGCAACTCATATTCATTTGTCCTTTCTATAATTTCTCTCAATACCTGGATATGATCTACTGTACTAAAACCACTTTTAAATACAGCTTGTTCTCTTGGTTGGTGAAAATCCAGTGTTTTCTGTAGACGAGTTGTAATTATCTTAGTAAAAATTTTGTATAAAACTGATAAAAGACTGATAGGTCTGTAATTTCTAATGTCTTCTTTATCACCTTTTTTAAATATTAATATTGCATTCTTCCAATCATCTGGTACATCTTTATCATTTAGACATTTGGTATATAATTTTGCTAAAATTTTTTCTATTTCTTCACCTGCTTCTTTTAATATATCAATTACAATTCCATCATTACCTGGAGCCTTCCCTTTCTTCATAAATTTAATTGCATGTCTCACTTCCTCATTCAAAATTCTGGGCAATTTGGAAGATATAATATATATAGGAGGCACTTGTTCTTTATTACTATATAATTCTTGATAGAAGTCTTCTACACATTTTATGATGTCATCTCTCTTTTTAGTAATAATGCCATCCTTTTTTCTTATTGCAGATATAAATTTCCTACTATTAATACCAAAATGTTGTTTTACACTCTTTAGCCTTTTATTCTCTTCTACAGCTTTCCTTGCTAGTTCACAATTATACTTTCTATCATTTTTACAAAATTCGAGATATTCAATCTTTTTTAATGCATCATTGTTGTATATCCTCATATTCCTTCTTTTCTTCATAAATTCTCTAGTCTCAGTAGAAATTTTACTGGTCAATTGCTGCTTTTTTCTACCAGCTATCTTTGTTGCAGTTTTTAAAAGTGTATCGTTTATTTTCCTATTAATGTCATTCAAATTTGAATCATATTGAAAATCTACTAATACTTGAAACCGATTTGTAAGTTCTAATTTAAATTCATTAGAATATTTCTGAAGATTAGGAATATCAACTGTAAATATTGTTTTCCTTAATAATTTTTGTCTCTCTAGTTTTGCATTAACATGTATCTTACATCTTATTAATCGGTGATCACTTTCTGTGTTAAATTTATTAAGAACATTACAATCTTGAAATATGTATTTTCGGTTAGTCAAAATATAATCCAATTCTGCTGTACCTTCATTTGGATGCTTCCATGTCCATTTCCTTTTAACATTTTTCTCAAAAAAAGAATTCATAATATAAAGTTTTTCTTTTTCTGCAAACTCCACAAGTCTATGTCCTCTCTCATTTCTATTACCATAACCAAAACTACCTAAGCATTTTCATCTTTCATTTGTTTACCAATTTCATAATATAAAGTTTTTCTTTTTCTGCGAACTCCACAAGTTTATGTCCTCTCTCATTTCTGTTACCATAACCAAAACTACCTACAGCATTTTCATCTTTCATTTGTTTACCAATTCTAGCATTAAAGTCTCCCATAACAATTTTAAAATGTTGTTTACTCTGATCAAAAGCCTTTTGTACATCCATATAAAAATCTTATATAACTTCATCACTATAAGAACTTGTTGGGGCATACACCTGAATTATCTGCATTTGGTATCTGCTATTAGGTTGTAAAACTAATCTTGCCACTCTGTCTGATACACCATCAATCTCCACAATGTTATTCTTCCATTTTTTATTTATAATGAATCCTACTCCACTTGTATTTCCAATATTTGTGCCTTTATAGTAGAGTATAGGTCCACTTTTTAAATCAATTGTTTCTTCACCTTTTCTTCTAACTTCACAAAGTCCAGTAATGTCCCATTTAATATAAGATTTTTCTTCTAACTCTTGCAATCTTCCTTCACTTGAAAGTGATCTGCAGTTGTAAGTACCTAAATAAAAAGTCGTCATCAAATGGCAACCTGAGTCCGTAATCAGGGGATTCTTAGCAAACCTCCGCCTTCAGCCACCAACCGCTGCCTTGGTTGGTGACTTTACAGCCTCCTGGGAATTAGGGCCACGATTTATTGTTGTCTGTCATGATTTTATATATTGAAAAAATATTCTTAAACTCGGAGGTAAAAAGCCAATAAACTCACCACGCTGGCTAATTAATGCGTGTTGGTGAGCAGCCCATCTGAATAATCACATAGTAATAACAGCTGCATCGACAAGAACGTATGAAGTGGACATTAGGAATTTGCCCTGCTCGGTTCCTTTAAGGCCTCCAAGAGGAATCAAAGAGTCTTCTTTCAGTTAATAGCAAACTCCTTTCTGCAGCCACCAATATATATTGGATATAAATTAACATTATTTCAGAAATATATTCTTATCACTACAGATTTAAAATTAAGTTTCATATGAGCTGCTTAGATTAAGACTTTGCTAATGTAATATTTCATTCTTATCATCGCTTAGCTTACTTACTATCTATATAAAGTGTTGGAAACCAGTTGAAAATGGGTTTATTTTTCATTCTGTTAATAGATTGATAAAAGTAGTATTATTTACAAGTTTATTATAAAATTTCTAGGAGGCTGAGAATATGAAGATTAATACTTCAGAAATATTATGTTAATAACAATAATATATGTTAATTGTGAAAATACTTTGTTATTTGCAGATAAGAATTTTTGTTTTGATATAGGTTTGCATATTCATCTAAAAATCTAATTTTTTTTAGTTTAATGGGGAAACAAGTTCACAGAAATTATTAAAAACTGAGCTAAGTAATTTAATGGCAAAATTGGATTCAATTAAAAATCGACTTCTGGATCTTGATAAATTTCATCCGTAAGTTTTTTTTTCCCACTAGGGATTGAAGTTATTATATGGTTAATTCGGCACTTGTGCCATTAAAATATTTTAATGTTAACTAAAATATTATATAGTTTTAAAACATTTATGAAATTTGACTTTTTTTTTACCTTTCTAAATAGTTAGTATGTTAATTGTTGAATTTGATTATTATATTCCGGTGGAGTTATGATAATTACTATATTTTGTATACTTGATTTTTTTTCTACAAGTATGAAGATTGACTATCTTAATGTAAGCTGGGCAATGATTGTATATGTGTGGAGAGATGATAATCTGGACCAACTGACGTGTGCTGAATGGATTGAAGCCTGTTCATTAAAATATGAAGATTGGCTATCTTAATATAAATCTGAGCACTTATTGTATGTGTGTGATGATAATCAGGGCCAACTGATGAGTGCTGGTTTAGCATGAAATACCATTATTGGTGATTGCTTATCTTTTGTATATATATTTGGTCAGGTGTATCAGTGGTATGTGATAGTGTAGAGAGTCGTCTTTTTCTCCCTCTTCTCCAATTTTATCAGTTGGAAATTTAAATGTCAGAAATTCTTTAATAGTTAAAAAATGAGTACTGTACTTAAGCAATTTAATTACATATAATAAAATACTTGTCACAAATAATGTTAATATAAACTGATAATTAAATACAAAAAATATGATATCCAAAGGATATTTAATTGATTGATATGGATCCAGAGGCGGATGTGTAGGGCCCTGAGATTCAAGAAAAAGAATTTTTTTTTGTATACAATCAGCCCTCCTATAACCCGGTATTATTTAAGCTTTTGAAAGGAATTTGAGTTTTGGCAGGATTCTAACTAGTATAGCATAAATAATTCCAAATTAAGTAAACATATATATTTTTAATTACACAAAAACTTTGACCCCTCCCAAAATAATAATGTGATTTAAATACTCTGCTTTTGAGTAAATTATCGTAAATAAATTTTGCAGTTTTCCTGAATCTGATTTATCTCCAGAGAGTTTTTCCTACATTATATTTTGATCGAAGACAGGTAAAAATGAATTTTCTTTGTTAACATCTTGATGCTAAGGAAATGTCTTGCATATTTCCGAATGTTGAAATTTTTTTAAACCATTTCCCTTATCTAATGCATCAGGAGAAAGATCGTTTTCTGTTTTAAAGCATGTAAAAAATTATTTAAGGAGTACTATGGAGAAGAAAGGTTAAATAATACGGTCATTCTGTATATAAAGCAGGAAGTTTTGTCGAATTGACACTGCAAAATAATTGTCGAAAAAATAAAGCAAGGTGGAAATTCATGTAAAAAATGTTTTTTTAATAAATTCAGTAAATGTGTTATGGTATGAAATTTTTGATTACTTTTCTTTTTTTGTTAATAACTTAATTAATGAGACTTTTCTTGAATTTTTTTTTTCTAACTTGAGTTTGAGAGCCCCAAAGTTTTTACCGCTCGGGGCCCCTACTTAGCTTGATCTGCCTCTTTTTTTTTTTTTTTGAGAAAAAAGATAACATTTTGGAGGCTAAGGTTGGAAAACATGTAGTTATAAATTGATCGGTTTTGAAAGAAGTAAAGTTTTTATTCTTCCGTGCAAGGGGGTTTGAAGAGTAGGAGAGGCAGTATAAAGTCAAATATAGAATAGGTGACTTGGAAAATAAGGAATATGGATTGCATTTGTATTCCACAATGCATATATAATCGACAGAAAGAAACCATATGTGATGAGATTTATCACTTGTATGTTTGAATAAGACTAGGAAGGGTGTAACAGGTTTATGGGTATGTAGCCAATGTGTAAATGTGGTAAAAGAAGTGAGAAAGTGGTTTCTAAGTGTAGATAGTTTAAAGAGAAAGTCAGGGGAAATGAGCAAAATGTAATTACAGAAGATAGGACAGAGTATGGTTTTAGTGGAGTGTCAGGAGGTATGGGGGGAGAAATTAGTAGTACAATGGAGATGACCATCAAACATCACATGATCACCATCTCTATACTAGCACATAATTTGTTTGGCACAGGGTGGCACTACTGTATGGGGAGTTTTGCCTTTGTTTACAATGGAGATGGTTAGCTAAAGAATAAATTAGAGGAAGAGTTGAAGGATGTAGAAGTAAAATTAAAATTGTTAGAGATGAAGAGTGAACAGATAAAGGAATTATTGAGTAGGAATGATAAGAAGTAGATAAGGAGGTCCAGAAGGTGGTAGAAAATATGGATGGAGCAGAGAAAGTAGACTATGAGACAGTATTAATAGCAGATTCACTAATTAGAGAATGTGGAGATATAATTGCAAGGGAAAATAGAAGCAGGTATGTAAGAGTATGTTTGCCTGGAGCTAGAATTAGGGATGTGATAGATAAAATAAAAAAAACAAGATAGTAGAGATGTGTATGTTATGTTAGAGACTAATAATTTGTCAGAACCATCAGAAAGAGTAATGGATGAGACATAGAATTGATTAGGAATTTGAGTAAGATTAAAGGAAGAGTAGAGATGGTTGGATTATTACCAAGATTTGACAAGAGATATTTGTTAGATAGGGCATGTTCTATAAATGAGATTGAAAAAAATTTGTGAGAGAAATGATGTTATGTTTGTAGATGTGTGGGATTGGTTTATTGGAAAGAGGGAGTTATATAGTCAAGACGGATTGCATAGGAAAACAAGGAAGTGAAGTTTTAGGAAGTCATAAAGAATATAATTCGGGAAACTTATAAAGGGTGGGAGGGTAAATTGCAGTATTATCAAAAAGAGAATGGGATGTAAGAAATAAGCAAAGGGTAGTTGATTTAGATATGTGTAGATGTGGAGAGGGAATGGATCTGTAAAATTAATGGTAAGCAGGTTATTTATAAACATAATGGAAAAGAATCAAAAGAATTTATAAAAGAGTAGTTAGGAAAGAAGAAATTGTTAAAATTGGGTATTTGAATATGCAAGGTGGTAGGAGACCAAAAAAGTGGTTGGAATTAAATAAAGCAATTGAAAATGAAGAGCTCGAGGTATTAGCAGTAGTGAAAACCCATCTAAGAGAAAAAGAAGAGCCTATTCTGGCAGGGGGATATAAATAGAAAAGAAATGAAAAAAGGGGTGGTGGTATAGGTGTTATATCAAAAAAAATATTTAAATATTGTTTGTGATTTGAAAACGTTGACAAGACAAGAGTGGATGTTGGCTATAGCCACTGGAAATAGTCAAACTATAATGGAGTGGAACAGTAGCATATATGAATGCCTAGTTAAGGATATACAGAGTTTTTAAAGAAAAAAGGAAGAGAATAATAGTTATAGGGATATGAATGGACATATTGAAGAAATTGATGATGTAGATAATAAGAATGGACAGCTTTTGAAGAAATTTTGTCAGAGAGTAAATTTAAGCATTGGAAATTTATCACATATTTCTGAGGGACAATATACATGATCTAGAAATAATATATTCCACACAATAGATTATGTATTGGTAAAGAAAGAGGGAATAAATAAAGTACAGAAAATTAAGGTATTTAATATTGAAGAGAGTATGTAATAGTGATCATAACTTCATTGTAATAGAAATGCTTAGTAATGTGATGGAGAATAGAAATAAAAGTAGAAACAATAGTGAAAGATGTGGATGGAGAGTGAATGATAATAAGTTGGAAGAGTATAAAATACAAGTTGAAGAAACCATGGACGAATTGGTTGGGGATGAAATAGAAAAAAGTGGCAAATAGGGTTTTAGGTGAGAATATTCAGAAGATTAAAAGTGATAAAAAAATGAGTTAGTAAAAGTGTAAAAGAGAGGGGAAAAGCATGGAGAGAATATAAGTGTGCTATTAAGAATAAAGAAAGCAAAAAAAATATTAATGCTAAATGGGAAAAGTACTTAGAAAAGAAGTTGGCTAAAATAGATAATTATAGAGAATGAAATTGAATAGTAAATTATCAGAGGATATTAATAAAAGTGGAAGAGATGGGAGTAAAAAATTTTGGAATTACCTTAAAAGGAGAAATGTAGGGGAGAGATAGTATTACTAGATGATTAGGGAATAGAGTGTAGCCCTAGAAAAGAGTTAGAGAGAATCTTAAATAGGTATGTAATGGATATAGAAAAGATGTTAGATGTGAAAGACAGTGATAGAAAACATGAAAGCATATAGTAATGGGAATATTAGGTTTACAGAAAATGAACTGAATGAGGTAGGGTTAGAAATTGAAAAGGCAAGAGGTTTAGATGGATGGGGCAGCAGAGATGGTAATGAATTTAGGGCATAGGACAAAAGTAAAGCTATTATCATGTTTTAATAAGAGATGGCCCAGAAGAGTTTTTTCAGGTAGTTGGAGTAATACAAAAGTAAGATTATTTAAATTGAAAGGATCGTAGAAAGTTAAACAATTATAGACCAATAGCGGTAACATCAGTTTTATATAAAGTTTTTCCATATATGGTGGCTGGAAGAGTTGCAAAATAGATGGAAGAAAATAATGTAGTGGAGGAAATGCAAGGAGGTTTTAGATCAGATAGGCATATGAGATAATTTATTTGTAGTTACACAACTTATGGTTATGAGTAGGAATTCAGGTAGACAGTTATGTACAAGTTTTATAGATATGGAGAAGGCATATGATAAATAGAAATAGATTATGGGTTAAGTTTAGCAAATTTAGGAATGGATGAAGCTTTAGTCGATATTAAATTATGTGAAAATAATAATTATACATATCAATTAGGGGATATAGAATCAGTTAAGGTTAAAAATGGGATGGGACTAAGGAAGGTTGCCCTATGGCACCTATTTTGTTTTATTTAAGTGAAATGAAGAGAGCAATAGAAAGATTAGGAAGAGGGATACTGTTAATCGATGACAAGGGAGTATATACTTTGTCGGGTCTTTTTTTTTTTGCGGATGATGTCTTTTTGTGTGCAGAAAGAAGATATGAAAGGCATTCTGAGGACATGCATAAGAGTGAGTAAAGAGATGGGGATTAAATTTAGTGAAGAAAAATCAAATATAATGATGGTTAATACTGAGGAAGGAGATGAAGAATTTTTATTGGGGGATATAAAGTGTGGTGATAGTAAATATGATGTAGCTAGAATTGTATGGGAGTTGCAGTAGCAGGGTTAATATGTTAGTAAAGGGTATTAGATTACTTAGAAAAAATACAAGGGGAAGTAGGAAGACATGCATTAAATGCAATGTGTGGACAGCAAAGGAGGCAATTCAAGGAGAAATGGGATGGTCAAGTTTTTTTACGAGAGATGCAAAAATGAAAATGTTCAGTAGATTGCAGTTTATGGATAATAAAAGAATAGCCAAAATAGTATTTAATTGGGTTATGAGTAAAGGGCAGGCAACAAGATGGGTGAGAAAGATAATGCGGTATGCAGATTTGGATAAAGAATTTATATCAGTATACTTGTACAAAAAGTGGGATGATTGTGTTAGGATTGTTGACTGCTATAAAAAAGGAATGGGATAAAAGAATAGGTGCATTAATAAAGAATAGGAAGTTGTAGAACTAGTATGGCGAGTAAAGAGTTTAAATATATATAGAAGTAAATGGAACATTGGGTACGAGTTCATTTATGATAATAGCAAGGAAAGTAGTTTATTGTTTAAGGCTCAAACAGGATCTTTAGCAACAAGAGAATATACATGTAAATGGAAAAATATGGGTGATTTAGTCTGCAAGTTGTGTAAGGAAGGCATAGAAAATATTAGGCTTCTGTTAAATGCTTGAAAGCAGAAAGGATACAAATAACAAAGTTATGGAAGAATAAATATGAACAAAGTGATTATACAGAAAGTGCGTTATTGTTTTTTATGCTGGGTTTGGAAACAGATAAGGGGGATTTAGATATGAAGGCCATGGAGTTGACAAAGATTATGTTGTGGAAATCTGATGGAGCAGATTATGGGAAAACTTAGGGTGGGGAATGGAAAGGCAAGATAAAGTGGCTAACAGATTTCACTGGGCATAGTGGCTGAGAGATTCCAGACTCCTTATAAGGAGATGTTACAGTGAATCACATAGCACCTGTAGGGATTATGTTCCCAAATGGTTTAAGCTTTAGCAATATATTAAAATTTTTCAAATTTTTATTGATGTAGATGATATAGTATTACTGTATTATTATTTAGTTTGTTTTGTAAATACAAATACTAAATATTTCATGACCTCTAATTTACATCTTTATTTTAACTATATTATATATACATTGAGTACGTCCTTTGACTTCAGTTAATAGCTACTGTAATTGTAGTTATTTGGCTTCTTTTTGGTATAACAATATATATTAAAATAAAACATTACATGACTCTTACACTTTCATATTTTCAAATGGAGAATATAATAGTTATCATTGTTTAATACTGATCACTGTTAGCTGGAGTCCATGTATTTGTTACAATATAAATCACAATTTGCATCATTCTTTTACCTGAGAGATCAGTGAAAATGCATCCTGGTAGCTTAATGCAACTATTAGAGTTTGATTCAAAATCTTGAGTGTTTGAAATTTTCAAATTATTATAAAACCATTCACAGCAACTGATCATTATAAGAATATTTATACTTTCATTTAGTGACCATTGTCTTAATGTTATTTGATTGTAGAGTGTAAAATTATATGCACTGGAAAATGAATTATGGCTAACAAAACTGTTTAAGGGAAAATATGCTAACAAAACTATTTAAGGTAAAATGAGATGGACTTCTTTCTAATGTGGAAAATAATTGCAATAAAAATAATTAGTAAAAACAGTGTTTAATTGGATTGTATGATAAGCACAACATAGTGGATATGCAAAGGTACTGAAGAATTTACTTTTGTATAGTTGCATAAAAAAGTATGGAGAATATAGGTCTAAGGAATTGCAAATAAGATAGTTAAGTTAGTTAAAGAAAAAATTATATAACAATAAAAAAAATGTATAGAATACTAAAGGATTTATGACAGCCATAAACAGTGTTTATTATTTCTTCCAAGGACAGCTTTGGTTACTAAGGGGGGGGCAGAAATAAGAATTTGTAGTCGTAATATGTATGGAGTTGAAAGGGAGAATATTATTTAATTTTTGAATGTAGGATATTGAATGAGGAACCATAAAGTCTATAAATAGTGTAAAATTGGAAGGCTAAACAAGATAATTTTTTTAAATTTAGGTTTTTATAACAATAAAGATATTGGAACTAACGAAACTTTTATTAAAATGAGATAAAACAACAAAATCATCAATACTGGGAGAATGATTGAAAATAATAGTGAGAAGGAATAAGCTTACAATGATATAAAATGGTTTTCAAGGAAGGCAAATGTTTTAACTTGGATAACAGGTTCTTTGGCCATATAGTTTACATGCAGAATCTTTCTATTTTATTTAAAGAGATCTCTTTACATTATATAAAGAGTTAGCCTTTTGTGTGTATGTTTTTTCAAAGTTTACTCATAAATAATGGAGTTATTCAGAGAGCCTTTTACAATTGCTACTACTTAGAATGTATTTTCAATATTTATCAGATCATGTAAATATTGTGTAATTAAATCTTCATACTCCAACTAAAGAATTTTCTAAATATTATCTATGTGTTAAAAAATTTGATTAATCTCAGCAAGGCATATTTTGGACTCTACCCTCATTGGGTGTTCTAGATAGTGATCATTTCTAGGCATTTGATGGACAGAGCCCATAAACATATGCTGAGATTGGTCAATTTTTCACTTAATAGGTATACCATTTAGCACATCCTTTAGATAATGCATGAAGACTTAATTTCACTTCAAATAATATTATCCTTTATGTGTGTGATGTTTTTAATACTTGGTTTTTTTTTAAACAGAAGATTCTGTCATCAGTGCCAGTCTACCTATTTTGAATTTCATCCCCAATGTTCCTTTAAAACTGGAGTACAGACACTTTTAAATGATGTCCAGCAAGCAATCTCTCAAGCCAAAAATAGTTTTCCAAAATAAAAATTAATAATAATAAACTGTTCCTTTTGTTAAATATCCTAATAAAAGAGGCTGTGTAATGACTATCATTAATCCTTTTCTATTATTAAAATAATTTTTAAACAAAAAAGAAGCAGTATATCATTTCTAAGTTGTTGTTTTTTTTTGATAATGTAAAACTTAAATTTATATATTTGTAAAAAAGAAATAAAACAAAATACCAAAATAAATTTGTAATATTTTATTTTTGCCATAGTTTAACTGCAATAACAAGATTTGTGTCATCTTAAAACATGTTAATCCAAACTACAAAGATTATTATAATTTGCATGCTAGCAAATGCTAGTTGCAAGATCGAACACTGGCTTTCAGTAAGCTGTTGGACTGATGAAAGTGGTTAACATTCAACAAACATTAGGAATTGCATGTTTGAAAACTGCACAGTGGTTCAATATTTTTTTTCTTTACACAGTATGTAAATAAATAATAATCATAAATGTAGTCACTGGTTATAAAAAAAAAAAAAAAAGGTGAATAACAATCCTGACATTTAATCAAAAATTATCTACATCTGTGCTTATTAATAACCTCAAGTGTAACAATTTTTATTATGTTATAACAAATCCCAAGCCGCAAAAGCTTTGTAAAATTATATTTCATCATAGACTGTTAATTACTACTTTTAATAATAGTCTTCAATTAGAGAAATAGCGTTCAAAGTTGTTGCTTTCCAAAATATTAATGTCTGTGTATATGTGTGTTAATATACTTATATATTCATATTATGTGTATGTAAAATTTATTGCATTTAATAGTAGGATCATTGCTTCTAAAATTAAATTTGTAATTTAAGATTTGAAAATAATTTATATTAAAGATTTGATGGAAAACAGTGACAGGATATTGATGATCAAGTTGCTCAGTTATTGAGCCCTTTGGAAGAGCCTGAAGTCACAGCACATTTTTCAGCAGATATTAGACATTATAATGTGCTTGAATGTTTATACAAACATTCATGTACACGCAAGCTTTATTAATATTAGGAATTGATCATATTCGAGAATATGTATATATCTATATATTAAACAAATTTATATTAATAGGATAATTGAAACAAGTCAAATAGATGAGCATATTATTAAAGGTAGAAAAAAAATTAGAAACATTTTAGTAAGTATAGTAACATAGTATTCAAGATACAATACAAAGACTGAATCATACAAAGAGCTATATCACCAATAATTGGAAGTATCCCCTATTCATAAATTATTTGGAATCTTTATATGTAATCTAAGTTGGAATATCATAACTTGAAATGAATAATATTTAAGAGCAGTAGAACTGAAACTTAATTTTAAACAGATAAAAACTGAGACGAGAAAAAATCAATTTTAAAGAAGGATATAACTTTTTTATACAAATTTGTTGAATGAGAACATAGATGCAATTAGTAGAGAGCATTTAATTATCATCAATGGCAGTTTGTCATGGTTTTTCACTAATCTTTTTCAAAAACTGCTATTGTTTCTCTTCTTGAGATTCATTATAATGTTCAGGTCAATTAATTTCATTAATATTTGTTTATATAGAGATTAAATATTATGCTGGAAGCAAATATGTAACCAATCAAATTAATTCCCAGCACTCCATAATGTCAAGCTATTGAACCACGAAAAGAATGTTAGACTAGCTTATCTCATTACATATATTCATTACAATTCATAATAATTTTAGAGATCTTATATCAAAATATATAACAATATATATTATTTGCCTTTAGAGGTTGTGATTACTGCAACAATAATAAAAAATTGTACAAGATTAATTAAATTCAGAATCTTAAATAAGATTAATTAATGAGTTCTTAATTTAATTAATCTTTTATAACAACTTTATATTTCTTTGCAATGACCACATAACTTTACTTAAATGATGACCAAATGACATTTTGAATGTCAATATATTTATTTACACATTTTAATATTTTACATTCACACTGAAAATTACTAAGCATTATAATATCTTTTGCTTGTGAAAACCATCGCCTTTAAAGTCAGAATGTTGTATTTGGTAAAAAGATTTAGATTTTTAAATCTTTTTCACCTGAAATTTAGTTTTTTTCATTGGATCAATGATTTATGAGATTACTGAATATAATTTAGGAGTATTAAGAATTAATTTCATTGTGCTTGTATACATACATACAAAATTTATCTGAAATTAAGCATAAATATTATTGAGATGGCAATAACTTGATTTTTATTATTATTATTTTTAAATAATTGAATTAATTAAAACAAAAAAAAATGAGTGGAAATTATCTTATTTGGTATAAGTCTAATATAACTTAAACTATCTTCATGATTAAAATGAAGTTATTCCTAAAAATTATCTTTGTGTTGGCTTTGTAAGCAAGACTTGTGATTTATGGAATGATAATTGAGGTAAAACAAATGATATTGAAAATTAAAATAAATACAGAGATGAGTTACATTAATGCTGACATCAGTAATATATTGTTAAAAGATTATTTTAGGTATAATACACTCATAGCAGCATTATTTTAATTAAAAAAAAAAGATTATTTGTTTCATATATATATGTAATACACGAATGGAACTACTAGAAAATGTTTGACAGAATTAAAACATAATTAACGATTATAGATTAAATATATTACACACACATATCATAACTACTTACATATGAAGTATTCCACTTTCCATCACCTAAATTACAAAATTACTTTTGAAACAAAAAAAATGAAATTTTTCCATTCACTACTCAACATTTAATTTAATAAAGTGGACAAGGCAAACAGTAGGAATGAATCTAAACAAAGTGAGATGTTACTGCAGCTCTTATTTGACAAATATTTTATCTAATTTATTATTTAAAATCTTAAGCAGCAGATAAAAGGTGATTACATTTTTTTGTCCATAAAAAATATATAATTTAGATGATGCAGTTAGATAACATATATGTAATTATAAATGTTTATTTAGCATTATCCATATTTGATTTTCTTACATAATAAATCCATGGAAATTTACAAATATATTAGAAATTCTGACTTGTAAAAAATAATACATTTATTGAATAACAGTTGTAATAATATTTCAGCTTATGTCAATTCAACTCCTATTGTCCAAATGAGTGTCTATTTAAAATCTTAGGCAGCAGCTGAAAACATTTATTTGTAAAAACATTTTGTAATTTAAGTGGCACAGCTGAATAATTTTCTATGTATGTAATTATGATATTTATTTATATAGTTCCAGTTTAGTATTATACACATTTCATGTGTATATATGCTTAAAAATAGCATTATATATTATTAACATCTTTTCATTACTTATGCAATTATCTTGATCAAAATTGTATATATAAACTGCTTGAACTAATTACTGGAGTATATTTAAAAAACACATCAATAATCTTTTCATAAATAACATGGAGACAAAAAAAAATGGCAGTGTATGCAAATAAATTTTTAATTAATATGAGCAGTTTTAAATTTTTAATAAATGCAATAGTTTTCTATCCATTAATGCTTACTGAAAATTCATCTACATCTGCACACATCCAATATGGAAGTGATTGTTTAGAATATACTGACACGACATCTATGACGATATGTCACTTTTACATATAATTTACAGATATATTTCAAAGCAAATAGTTTTACATTCAAAATAATTATGAAATTCTAAAATAATTTAATTAAAAGTGTGTATACACACACATATATAAAATTTATTTAAAATCATGCAACTTGCAATAGCTGTACCTTACACATTTTGAATACAACCATTCTCATCTGAGCATCACCACATTAATATTGGTACAATTGTGGTTACTAGTCTAAGATTAGTTTCATGTTTTGTGATTATAAGTCGCATCATCATTATAGATAAATTTCATATATTTCTGAATGCACTAATTGATTATATATATATGTAGACACTTAATATTAGTTGGATATTTTTACTGATAAAAGATATTTGCCTATGATTTTTAATCTCAAAACTCTACTTAAATTGCAAAAATTGTTTTCATTCAGTTGTACTGCCTGTACATAAATTCCCTTGAAAAGAATGTTGGTCAGATATATTTCTCCATTATATATTTTGATATAAGCATATAGTTGGTTTTTCTAGATGTTTGGAGTCCTTTTTGACCAGTAGTTCTATGAAAATAATTAAAAAAAGACAGATTTTGTTATGATTACTTAAACTCTCATAGTTAGATTAAGTTGATTTCAAGAGATTTATTTATTTTTTCAAGTTTTATGAATAGGTAGATTCTATAAATCAATATGAACAAAATGAATGTCAGGAAGGTGAAAAGTGTAAATTTAGCATAAAGATCATTCTAAGAAGAAAAAAATTTCCACTGCTTTTCAACAATGATTTTTGAAAATAAAAATGCAAAAACATTTATATGTCTTAATAAAATAGGAATATCTCTATGACTACCTAATTTAGGCTAACATTAAAATGTGTCTTTTTCTATCGTTTTCTTGCAGACTATTGCCATAAATTTGAATAGAAAATATTTCCATTAATTAAATAAATCAATTCAGAATGTACAATAGAAAAATACTGCTGGATATAGTTTTAGGTCATCTTTAAGGAAAATGAACATTCTATGTATATATGCCCCTATAAAACACCACTTCCGAAAATGCAGCACTGTAGAAATACAATGAATAGTAAATAATTTTGATTACAAATATAAAATTCATGATGCTATCTGTGCATGTGAACATTTATGCATATACATTCATCTTTATTTATTCTTAAATATTCCTCACTCCAGATAGTAAATTTATACTAAGATTTATTTATATAAAACATTCTTTCCCTAGACCTTCTTCCAACAATTTTTTTAAAAAGATCATAATGTGAAGTGATAAAATAATGACACTGGCCATTAACATTTTCAAAAGAAACTCATTAGATAGACTATAAAAGATAAGTCTCTTAATCTTCATTATTTCCCGCTCATTACAATGATGTGCATATAGCATATATAAGTGCATACATATATTTACAAAAAATCCCTAAGTCCAGCATCAATGGAAAAATGCCATAATGTGTAATCTCTTTGAATCATTATAACAGTACAGATTTTGGAAAAACTAATATGCGAATTGTTAATGTCGCTCAACAGTTCCACAAAAAATAATTAATATGGTGAAGTTTACAAAATTTCATCCTTCAGTTACAATCCTCTGAATTAATTTCTATAGGAATTGAAGTTTATAATGAATATTATTTTATGAACTTAAAATAACAGAATGGATGCTACTTGTTTTAACAATCAGAAATGATTTATTTGTTACACCACTACTGTAATAAGCAATACAGTAGCCACCATATCAATTGAACTCAAAATAACTATTTTGGGATTATGTATGAATTCTGTTTCCTTAAACATTGCAACAAGTCTGATAATATAATATGATGCTAAATGGCTCATATTCTGACTGGTCTTAGATTTTGAAGCAGTTTATAAATGACCCTCAATTTCCAATGAGCAGAATTATTTTGGTTCATTCTTCTCAGATAGACATCATATCCTATGAATATATATGGATGCAGGATTTCATATATAAAAGAATACATGAGGACACATGCATTTTTATTTATATAATTAATGAAAAAATAATAGCTTAATTTTTGAAGATTAACTTATATTTGGGACATTATATTTTGTATGACAACTCAATAAAAATCTGTCATATTTGCATTAATAACCTTAGATATTTTTTTTATTAAATTTAGCAATTTGCATTTTTTATACAGATGTATAATATATATTATTATATTTCATAACTTTGATTACTACTTTATTATTTAGTTTCTTCTCAAGTTAATAAAAATACCAATTCATTTCTCTATAGTAAAACCATAATAATAAAAATTATAAAAATGCAGTATTTTCAAATATTTGACATTTTATTATTTGAAATTGTGTGTATTCATATATTTCAGAAGAGTCTTAACTATTTTGTTCTGAATTTTAATACTGCATGAAAAATTAAGATTAAAGGCGTGAAACTAAATAATAGTCAAAATCATTTAATATAATTGAAAAATTTATAGAAAATCACTATTATTATTCTGTTTACATCATTTTTGTTGGAGAATTATTTACTTAATTTTTTTTTATTATTAACAATTCAATGTGCTTGAATTTTACTTAATTTTTTTTTATTATTATTTTCTATTATCAATAACATAATTAAAATTATTCTTTATTATATAAGTAAAATATTTTTGTTAATAAGCTATTTTGAACATTTATTTATGTTAAAAAAGCAATCAAGAAAAAGCTATTTATAATATATGATTATGAAATTATCATTGGCATAATATTAATCCCACCTAAACTGTGTTCCAATTTAAGAATATAACATGCATATCAATGGTAAACAGAAGATCTGGTATCTTCTTTTTTACTATTGTTTTCAGATACAACATACTTATAATTATTTATATCTTAATATATATCTTCCATTTTTGCTTTGTTTATATTTATATGGATATAGAAATAAATATCCAAAATGTGTTAGAAACAAGAATTTAATATAATTTGAATTTTTTTTCATCTAATGTAACATTTTAGATGAACCAAAGCATGCCTTAGCATCTAAATAAATGATTACATTTTGGGTTAGTATAAAAACCAATGTTTATACATATATAAATTTACCACTTTACATAAAAAATGAGTAAAAAAAAATTACATTTAGTATAAAGAAATAAAAATGGTATTTTTATTAAGGAAAGAATCGTATATATCAATTTAAAAAAAAAAAAGACATAATCATAAATTGATATTTAACATTCATACAGGATCTTCATGTATTAACAACTAATTGTTTTTTTTTTTTTTTTTTCAGATCTCAGTAAAATAATAATAAAAGTAATACAGAAAATCTTTATAATTGTCAGTAATAAAAAGTTCCTCATAATATTAGAATTCTCTAATAAACTTTTTATACACATAAAAAGCTCTATTCTACAATTTGTTATGCACTTTTATTGAAATAGTCTTTAACTGTTGTATTAGAAAGTAAATAATGTATTTTTAAATTAGGTTTTCATAATTTTGAAATCATAATAACAATAAAAAAGACATAACTTGCTATAGTATATTTAAATAATTATCACATTTTTTTTCTTTACAAACCATTTTAAAAAGAAATGCCGCTGATGTTATGTATATATATATACACATTCCATACATACATGTATAAGCTACCATGTATGAACAAAAAAAAAAAAAGAGTTATGAACAATTATAATACATCTAATCTTTTCTTTTATAAATCCTCCTATTTTCTGTCCCTCCACTGGTGTTGTAACTTAATGGCTGATTTCACAAGCAGAAAATAAAAAAATTTCTACATCAGATATGAAATTCTACATTTAAAAGCAGGGAGGAAATATAAATAATAGAAAGTTCATTAACTCAACATTTGTTCATTTCTTTGATAAGACGATAAAAAGAAAAAAAAGAAAAATAAATTACAAAAATAAAAGAAAATGAACAAGATTTCAGTTACTTAAATATACATCTAAGTTACTAATGTTACTAGTTAATGCCGTTTAGTAATTCCATTTACTGACGCAGAATGTTTGCCGTTCATAGTTGCTGCCTCACCATTTAAGATCTTGGAGTATCCATTGATAATGCTATGATCATTACTATTGTCTACAACTTTATTAGTATCCTCTTTACGTTTATGGCTAATTTCTGCTTTCTTGATATAAGCATGAATATAAAAGTTTGAAAACAAAATAACGAGAGTTGAAAGAAATCCTAACTGAAACCATTGAAGAGCTCTGGGGAAATCACAGTCCAAATAGAGGGCATAACTTTGCTGAGTTAAGATAATTACAAACTGAAGCTGAAAAATAAAATAAAAAGTGTAAAATAATTTTTAATGACAAAACCAAATATGCTCAAAACTAAACTAAAGATAAATTAATTACCTAAAACAAATTTAAGATCACAAATATAAATACTAAACATATCAAATTTTAATAGCCTATCAAAATGAATGAATTCTATATTATGATCATTTCATGCCTTACAGCATTAAACTTCAGCTGGCTGCAAAAGTAACATCCCAATGCAATGTGCAAACACCAATTGTTTTATTATCAATTTCAAAACTGAATAGATTTCAAGCATGAAATCATCATAAATGCAGTCTTTACATGTGTTTAATGTGATGTAAAAGCTTGGAAATTCTAGTATTAATGATTTAAGTGGTTAAAACTTTTATTGATTTGGTCAAGGATTTTACTCAATTAATTACAGGTATATTGTATTGTTTTAATTAGTTGATTGTTTATTATACACCTTCTACATGCTAGAATGAGAAAAAATGCTACATATGGAAAATTTGAGGCATTTGAAATGAAAACTGGTATTAAACAGGGATGTGTACTTGTTTCATTATTGTTCTCAATTTTTATCACAATAGTCTTTAGAACTGCTTATAAGCAGTCTGATGAAAGAATCAAAATACATTACAGGTATGTATTTATAATATGCTAGTGATTATTCAAAAGATGATCTATAAAATGGTATGAATACAATGTGTAAAGACTTTGGTTTAATAATTAATGTCCAAAAAACTCAAGTTCTTTATCAACCAGTAATAGAAGAATAATTCTCAGAATCAATTTGAAAATGTAAACCAATTTAAATATCTTGGTAATTTTATAGAGTTGATCTAAAAATTTGGGGTGCAGGACAGATTCCAAGGTACTATTATTGCTTTTAAAAATTAAAAGATAAAATAATTTCATTACAGAAAAATAACTACTGCAATTAAATTAGCTATATATAAAGCTGCTTTTTTGTTTAATTTATTATATTGAAATGAGATTTGGACATTATATTGATGCAACATAAAGAAATAAGAAATTTTTTTACTTAAAAATGTTCTGTAAAGTTGTAACAATATAATGGCAAGATAATAAAAACAATCAAGATGTTCTTCAACTTGCTGAATATGATACTATGGAGTCCATTTTTGTAAAATCACAATTTCATTGCATTGGATATATAAAAGAAATAAAAAATACAAGACTTCCTAAAATAATATTTTATGGAGAATGTGAGCATGCTTTTGATGGATGAGATAAACCCATTTTCATTATAAGGATTGTGTCCATGGGGAAGACATAGGAGAGAATAGAATACATTGGAGAATTATAGATATAGTGTTAAAGTATTTGTCCTATATTTGAAAGTATTTTATGTTCACAGATTTGTTTGTAGTCATAATAAAACTAGTCTCTAGAGTGTTATCTTTTTTATTCTTGGAATTGAAATAGCCACTCTTTTATAAGAGGTTGCTGCTTCTAAATTATTATTAATGATTTATATTTAAGAGCTTATAACTTGTGAATCTTAAATAATTTGCCTAAAGTTTGAATATTTAATGACATTAAATTATATTCACGATTATTTCATGTTTTGAAATCTGCAGTCTTGAACGGGATTTATACTTTGCATTGTGATGTAAAAATTGTCTTCACAGTCTATTGAAGATTGGTATTATAAGCTATGAAATGATCTTACTGGAGAGTTTATGCCAGTTTATTTTAATGTGATGCCATGGTTTAGTAACTTTAGTCTTGGTAATTTAATTGACTATAATTTTAATTTGGATAATATATAATAAACTTGATTTTATATAAAACTAGGATGGTTCACAGATGTAAATCGTATAATAGCCAGAGCTTATCAATACCAGAAATGTTCAATCTGTTGTCAAAATAACATCTATGAATAAAAAGTGGAAATCCATCCCTCATTCTTATCTCAGATATTAATATAGACAAGAGAGTTGACACTTTGTAACAAAACACTGAGATTTTTAAATTCAAAGAAGTTCAAATAAACCCCATTAAACAGGCAAATACAATCTGCTTTAAACAAAATCAGACTAATAAATAGTCTGTATTTAATACTTCCAAATCTCACTAAACTTAAATTTTTATTTAGATAATAAACTTGATTTTGCAGATGGTTCACAGACATAATATCACATGATGATAGCTCAATTTTATTAACATGAGGAATCTTTACCTTAATAACATATTGAAAATTCCTGGTATTGATAAGTTTGGATTATGCATATATAATATAATATTAAATCATTTATGCACTTTATTACTATTTTACAATGCTTTATTTACCACCCTTTTTTTACAGTTTCAATTGCACCAGCAATCTTCTTCAGAACTTTCTATATAAAAAGAAAGTTCTGAAGAAGATTGCTGGGACAATCGAAACTGTAAAAAAGGGCAGTAATTAAAACATTGTGAAAAAGAAAGTTCTGAAAACAATGGTAATTAAGGCATTGTGAAACAGTAATAAAGTGCGTAAATGTTATATACATTTGACAATGCAATAAGAAAGATTAATTCTTATACTTTTTGAAGATTATGCATCTATACTGTAATGGGCACACATGCCATTACATAATTTTTTTTTAAAAATTAAACATTAACAATAAAAGTTGGCAAATAAAAATTTGTTTTTAAAAATTAAAAATCATCTAAACTCATATATATAAAATCGCACAGATGAAAAATTATTAAAAGAAAACTTTATTAAAGAAAAAAAAAAGTATTTTAAAACTAAGTTTTCAGTAAAGATTTAAAGATAAAAATATATCTTTAAGAATGTATATAATTTAATTAATGCTATTGTGTAAAATGGAAATGATTATTTTAATTAGTTAAAAGTAAACTAACCCTTGGGCATCTCAAAATGTATAAGTAAAGGTCAGATATGAAAGAAAAAACAATAGAAACTAATAGCCAATAAAAGAAATCCTTCAGGAAACAGACCTCAATGAAAGGATCGTCATAACGTAGTGTCCACTCGATCCGAAAGTTTACTATAAAAAGGAAAAGTTTGGGGAAAAAGAAGAAAAAAAAGAGATGTGAAAGAAGAGATGCTATATGTGTTAGTGTGGAGAGAGTTGAAGGAGAAAGGATTGAAAAGACACACTCTTCAATCCCTTCAGTTTTTTTTTTAAACAGAAAGAGAAATGACCAATCGTTTTCCCATATTGCAGACTATTGGACATCTGGGCCCGGCAATAAAATACCAGCTACAATAAAGGACCAATGGCTAACCGCATACCGATCTCAGGACTCCGTGGGAAGTAACACCTTCCAAATTACAAGCAATTAGAAACTACGGACTTTTTAAAACAGTAAGAACGATATAACTAATGAACATTTTCAAAACATAAGAACTTTAATTCCAAAACCTTTTCAGTATTTAATAGAAATAGAATTCTATCTGACCAACATAAATTATTATTAATAATTAATTTTATTTGATGTATTTTTTTTTAAATCATTTCCATTAAGTTATTTTTTTTCGTTCTTTTAAGTTTTTATTATGATTTTCTTTTTTTGTTTAAGTCGGGCGTGTATGGCTGCATAGATTTGTAAAGTTATATTAGTTTAATTAAGGGAGGGTTAATCTTAGGTTATTTGTCTCATAGTTAAATTGGATTAATCGATTTGATATATTGGTGTAAATGTAGTATGAAGATCCGCTAGGTGCAGGATCATACGCCGCATTTGGGTGCAATAAGCCTATTTCTTATTGACCATCGGAGACACGGTATTCCCTGCACCGTGGATCACCCCTTAAGTCGGCAGAAAAGACCGCAATCCCTTCCTATGGAGGTTTTTTTTTTATTGTTCTCGCCAGACAGATTTAACATTCCTGTACTGGACGAGAGACGATTTCTTCTCTATAACCATGCTGTTCAGATGTGCATTCCTGACAGTATGGTATTGTGCTGTTGTATTCATGCTGCATTGAATACATCGATATA
This sequence comes from Epiperipatus broadwayi, assembly GCA_028023455.1. Classification (NCBI taxonomy): domain Eukaryota; kingdom Metazoa; phylum Onychophora; class Udeonychophora; order Euonychophora; family Peripatidae; genus Epiperipatus; species Epiperipatus broadwayi. Next base: position 15,489,754 of record JAQFVV010000013.1, read on the forward strand.
TCAGATAGATTGGCATTGGTTTGCCTGCGAACTTTGGCCTAAGATTAAATAAGGGATAGAATATTTTCTTTTCAAATGCAATCTATGTAGTCTATCCATACTTGACCCTTTAATAAAATATTAAACTCATCTGTGCGAACTTCTAAAATAAAAAGTTAAATTTTAAATTAAAATCTAAAGTAAAGTTATAATGTTTTATAAAAAAATTAAAGTAAACATACTAAAATAATAATGCTAAATTTTATATATGTTTAATAAATGTTTGTGTATGTTATTACTGGCAGTGGCTTCTTTTATTTTTTTAATATTGAAAATATATTTTAATAAGAATTAATATTTTATAAATCTCTGCGTCTCCCTGAGCTAGTGGCATGGGCTGACGGTCAGAATAAAACATATATGTAAAATTAAGATCTTAACAGCGCGTATCTGCTTACTATATAAATTTTCCAGGTTTAAATAGCCTGGTGGCGCCCCCCGGCGGGGAGATGGGGAGAACCCACCCCCCCCCCCCCCCCCCCCCCCTAATAAATATTTTCTTTGTATGTTAAGAAACAAATAGATAATTTTTTTTCTACGAGTTGTCATATAAATGCATATATCCATTTAGCTTGTCAGAAAATCTTCTAAGAATAGAGTGAACCATTTATTTCAGATTTATTAAAATTAGTTTTTTCTTACAAATAATTAGGAAAGAATTTCAAACTCAAATCAGATGCAAAGTACAATCAAAAGTAAAAAACAAATGAAAAAAGAAAAGAGATTTTGTCTCTTAATTTGATTGGTTATGAATTGCAAATAATGTTTATGTTTGATTTGTCACAAAAATCAGCTTTAATATAATATGAAGTTTTGAAAAAATCTGAAGTTTTCTGACAAAGATGACATATATATATATTTATCTAACAGTTCACAGAAAACTAATTTGTTTCAGTTTCATTACATATACATTTCATATTGTATTTATTTAATATATATATAATTTAGATGGAAGCAAACTATTTTCACACTTGCACAATAAATAGCCATCACTACCCATGAATAAATATATTAAAAATATGGGTGCCTTGCCTACCCATATTTAGAAATTACCTTTAAATAAACCAACATTCATTGACAGTGCTCAAAATGGAGTGTGATTTTATTTAATAATAAAATCTTTACATAAATCATTTTATTACTTGTAAGGTTTGAGTTATAAATTCCAGGAAAGAGAAAGTATCTCATTTTTAATGATATGCGATAATGATCCACACATTAGTTTAAATAAATGTAAATATTAAACACAAAAGCATTTTTAGATATATATGTAATTTGGATGGAAGCAAAGTGCCTTTCATACATGTGCTATGAATAATCATCTATTTTAAAATATGAGAAGTCATCCATATTTAAAGCTTACTTTTAAATAAACCAACATTTATTGACAGTGTTAGAAGTGGAATGTAATAACCAGGTCTTTCTCTTCCCTGGAATTTATAATTTAAATCCTTACAAGGAAAAAACTGATTTAAAGATCTGGTTTTTAAATAAAATCACACTACATTTCCAACACTGTCAATGAATGTTAGTTTGTTTAAAAGTAAGCTCTAAATATTGTGGCCACCTGTATTTTTTAAAATATTTATTGATGGCAAGTGTTGACTATTTATAATGCATATAGTTTGCTTCCATCTAAATTACATATATATTTAAAAATGTTATGCTATTTAATATTTGCATATATATATATACAAAGGATTATTATAAATGAGATTATTTTTTTAGAAGTATTTAAACATATTTTATATGAAAACTAAAGTTCAATATACTTGCTAACTGCCAGACATCAATGAAGAGGCACACTCTCAGATCAGCTATAAAACAGACCATGGATGGAATGTAGCATTCCTGATATAATCTCATAGAAAGACAATCATCAAAGTTAATAAAAGAGTGTGATAATAAAAGATATGTATCTTTTGTTTAGCCTTTCTCAAGTAGTTAAAAATACAATTTAACTACAAGATATTTTTGTCTCACTAAGAATTTTATTTCGTTTCCCACATTTCTCTATTAAACTATAAAACTCTAAATGATTTGAAATTTGAGTGAAAGTTCTTTATATACTTTCAAACTTGCTTACAAATATATATATAAAGAATTTAACATTAGAGTCAATGAAACTGCCTTTTGCAACTCAAATAAAAGAAGGCTTTTTAAAACCAACAATAATAATATAAAATTATTACACTAAATGTAATTCATATGCATCAATAAGTTATGCAATGCTATCATCATTTTAATTACAAAATAGTAAAAATTATAAAAAATAAAATAATGAATAGAATACATTCTAATACATTGCATATCATAAAATCAGTTTTTTAATTGTGATTTGTATTTGTAACAAGCTTACACTATTTTGATCATATTTAATAAATTGAAGGGTTGCGAGTTATGGATGTTACTTTTATTAATCTTGCTAAATTTTTTTTTGTTGCTTTTCAATGGAGGTTTGAGGAAGAAAATAAAATTATATTCAGTTTTATGTTACAATAATTTTTTTTTTTACAATTGTTTATTGGAGTATTTTATTCTATGTACTGATTTAAATCTGTCACAACAACAATATAAAATTTATATATGACTGGATATAATAATTGTTCATCTGATCAAACATTAGTTTTTCACTTTGTGATTCTCAATTTATAATTTCTTATGCCTTGGAAGGTCTCTAATATAACTATTTTTATTTATCTGACTAAATTTCTACAATTTTTTAAAATTATGAATTGATGTTGGTTAAACTATTAAAATATAATACAAATATGAGTGAATACTGTAAACTCAGCAACTAATATTCTGTCAGCTTTTATTCCAAATAAAATTATAATAGGTCATTCAAATTTCCATAAATACAAGGCTCTATTTCTATTATGTTAGCAGGAATAATATGCTAATATAATTTTAAAAAATTAATAATTCAAGCAAACACATGTAAATTATTATAGCTAATGTTTCTGTTATATCCTTTGTTTAAACTGATCTTAATTTCCGATAAGGCTCTATTATGTTAGCAGGAATAATATGCTAATATAATTTTAAAAAATTAATAATTCAAGCAAACACATGTAAATTATTATAGCTAATGTTTCTGTTATATCCTTTGTTTAAACTGATCTTAATTTCCGATTTTCTTTTTTTTTCTTTCTAGAAAATAGCCGATGAAAACTTGAATCATTAACTTTTTAAAAAAAAAAAAATTATGTATTGTTTATATAAATATAAAAAAACTAATAGAAATAATACTTCAAAAAACAAAAACTGCTAATACAGAATTACTGAAATAAAAAATTAAGAATGGGGATTCTAATTTTAAAATATGTATTTTAATGTACTGAATATATTATAAATATATGTCCAATAAATATTAAAATTAATATCCATTAGATAATGAAACAAAGAAGAAGAAAAAAACCTGATAAATTTATATTGAATTTTTCTTATTTTTAGGTGCAAAAGATGAATATATATATAATAACACAAAAATGTGTTTAATATACAAAAAAAAAATGTAAATTGTATCGCTTAGACAAAATAAAAAAATAGCTGTGATATCTTTATTTAAAAGATCATCATTTGCTACATTTGAAAGATCTAGAGAAACATTAAGCTATTCTTCTTAAAGAACAATTCATTTTCTAAGAAATATTTTTTTTTTATGTATCGTTCAAAAAATCATTAGAAACTTGGAATTCAAATCAACTGATTAAGGTCATGGAAGATGCAGAGCATCATTTTCATGTCTCAAATCATATTTAACTAACTAGATAAGAAAATGATGTATTATCATTTTTTAAAGACAACAACTTAGGGATAAACCTTGCTTCTCCAAAATATTTGACTACATATTAATTTTAACATATCCATGCCGAATAATGAATGAATCAAGATATGATATGGCTGCTGAAATCATGCAAGTTCCATTGTCATATTTAACAAATAAGGAAAAAATTGACTGTTTGATGTTTTTTTTTAGTAATCACTAGGCACAAACTCTTTCACTAATAAAAAAATGTAAATGCATTACTTGTCTGGCTGACCTATGATAGACTTTCAATCAATGTCATCATTATGCCTCACATTTTGCCTACAAATCTTCTTGAGAACTCATGGCACCGTGTTTTAGTAAACATTGGAATGTTCACATTCATGTTAAACATTGCAATGATATATTTGAAATGTTGTTTTTTTTTTTTTTTGGATAACTTGTTTCATAATAAATCTTAATTGAGCATTAATTTCCGAACACAGTCAGGTCTACCAAAATTCATTCTTCCGTATGCAACAATGCATTTGGATCCTCTTAATTAAGCATTGACTGTCAAAAACAGTTGGTTCTAACAGAGTCCATTCTCTCATTTTTATAGACAGTATAGTCATCCTAGTTGAAACTGTTATCTCAAAATATTAAAACTATTTAGCAGTTGTAAACATTGATGTTGCACTTAATCTAATACCAAAAATATTTTTTTCTCACAAGCTTATAAAACTAATGTTATCTTTTTTAAGATATTCGTAAGCATCTTTTTAGATTTAATAAGTATGTTGCATTTGTGTTTTTATTTCTATAGCTAGATGAAATCAAAAATATATTACTAATATATTATATTATCCAATCTCTACTAAATATATCACTTTGCTAAATAAAATTAGATTAGTTTTGTTTCTCCTATATTTATCTTAGACATATAATTAATGAACAATTGCTATTCATTGTGCTTTAGTGCAATGATAGTTGCAGACTCCAGTTCTGTTATTTCCAATGCTCAAACTACTTATGAATTTCTATTCATTAAAACATTCAATATGTAAAAATAAATTACTATTCTTTGACACAAACCATTTTAAAGTCTTTCTCCAGTCTAAATCTTTTCAAAATTTTTCAAAACAAATATTAACTATATTAGTTTTTTTTTTCACAATAAAAAATATAATACTTTTAGTAAACCCCAGTGATGTTAAATAATTTTACAAAAATATAAATATTTTAAGTGATAATTTTGTAAAAATTTGTTTTTGATAATACAGCACAATTGGATCCCTAGCTTTCCTGAATAAGAAATATGTTGAGGCATATCCTGTATTAATTTTGAAAATAAAATATTATCTGAAATTGTTTATAGCCTAACAAAGAATTATTTTATAACAAACAAGCAACCTGTAATAGCTTTAAAATGTGGATCATTTTTGCAGAATACTAAGAGAATGTAAGCTGTTATAATTGAAGACTCGAAACTAAGAAATAAATATATTGACAAATAAAATATTATCTTTTACAAAATATATATATTTGTGTGATTAATGTATTTTGATGAAAACTTTTTAGTAGTTTATGACAGCAATCCTTTCCAAGTATTAATCATTTAGAAAAAAATGAATTAAAATGAAATGTTTGAAGAATTTAACTAAGCAAAAAATTTTAACAGCTTTTTTTTTAAAATGCTGTTTGTAAAAATTAACTAAATTTTTAGTTTATCATTTTCAATCATTATTTATCAATCTACTGAAAGATTAAAGTTTAATCCAGTTTCCTTTCCATCCATTTATAGTTATATCATTTCTTCCAGCAATATCTCCAGGCCAATGCCATTACAGCCTCTTAATTCTCTCAATGATGCCTGTTTGTTTCTTATCTATGGATTTCACTTGCTGCTCTTCTATTAAGTATTCAAATCTCACATATATAATTACTGGTAAAACATATTTACTAAAAATCTTCCTTTTCAAGCATATAAAGATATTTTCCTTTAGTACAAAGTTATTTTTTAAAAAAAACCTCCAACTTTAATTGGATGATTAATTCAATCAATTTTGTTTCCACCTATATTAATAAATTAATCAAGATAAGTAGCTGTTACTTTTGCCTAATTACTATCAATCTTCATTTTCTCTGATATGAAAGAACATCAAACATTATTTTCATATGATAATTCATGTAACATTTTCTAAAGCCCTGAAACATTATTTGCAAAACAACCACAACAATTACAAAATCAAGATGACTTATCTTCCACATTGTATAATCTTATTAAAATATTTCTTTGTCATATATTTAAATTGGCAAGACAACCATATGTGTTTAATATGTAATTTTAAACATATTTCAATACTTCTTATAATCTACCCCCCACCCTGACAAAATATTTATTTTTTAACCATAAATTTATAACTATGTGAATGTTCAAAAAGTTTTTTATATAAAATGTTATGAGAAAGAAATTATAAATAAAACATTATTTGTAGTATTCTTTTTACAACTGTTAAAAATAAAAGACAAAATTAAAACAAACAAGCAAAACTTATGTAATATTGAAGTAATCAATTCTTACCAGTTGTAATTTTGTTATGTAAGACTTCCACCAAAGATACTTTCTTAAGGACGGAATTGCAGAGAGTCCATAATACAAATACATCAACACATGAACAAAACAATTTAGAAGTGGTCCAAAGAAGCCTGTAACAAGCCAGTAATTATATGACAATAATTATAATTTAAACATAACATATTTTATCAATAGGACATTATTAGCAGTCACTAATAAATATGGCTATTCTAATTCTAGAAAATGAATATAAAAATACAAAAAATAAAGATAAAAAAATGAATTTTGCAATAGCTATATAAACCAATCAAATGAAACTCAAATATGTTGCATATAATATATTGTTGTTTTCTTTGTTTGTTTATTTTATATGTTGCAATGCTATTTTTAAATTTAAGCAATGAATTTTGGAAAGATTTCACCATGTTGCCTAATATAGTTCTTTATATTCTATTTTCAGTTACATTTTCCCAATAAAAACAATTAGTATGGCTCTTATTCAAAATGTTTTTAAGATAATTCATGGGGATAGGCATCTGTTCTAATCCTAAACAAATAATGGAATATCAAATTCTATTCATTCATTTCACATATCAATTAAATCAAGATGTGTCTAGCAGATTACACAAAAACACATATAGAAAACTGATGATTGATCTTATAATATTGTCATTATATTTTTTAGAATCTTATGAAGCATTTTTAATGGATATTTTCTTCAGTGCTTTTATATTATATCGATAGATGGGCTTATCATAATCAATAAAATGCAAATAAACCTTTTCTGGCATCATTTGGCCTTTTCTATTATCTAATATACATCAGTAATCATGTCTTTAGTTCCTTAACCATTCCTATGCCAGCTTGTATAGGTGGCAGTTTTCTTATATGTAAGTAATATAAACTATAGTAGGATAATTTATACAAATTCTTTCTTTGGTATGGAAATAAAAATCTGTAAGCCATTAAGTAGTTTTGCAAATATATATACACCTGAGTCTCATTTTATGCGGTAGATAGGTTCCTCAGAGAATGCGCACAAAAGAAATCGCACAAAAATAGACTTAACTTATCTTGAAAAATGGGGGATACGTACTGTAATTTTCCAAAAATCGCATAAAAGCAAAGCAACAATGTAAAATTACTTTAAAATTAGCATTAAAAAAAAATAAGAAAATAAAATATGACTAATAAAAAATTTCAAATTTGAAAAAAATTGATACAAGACAAACTTTTTTTTATTAACTACAGTATTTAATTATATTCAAAACAATATATTTTTATGCGTAATTTACATTTTTTCATACATGTATGGTATTTTAATCATTATCGCTATTTGAGATATTAGAATCGTCACAAGAGGAAATACAACTAGCACCAACTTCATTTTTTTAAATTGGTCTTATAGTGGATTCGCCCAAACTAAAATGTTTTCCAATCACTGTTGATCCTTCCCATTTCGCTAAGTGATCTAAAATTGAAAGTTTTGTTTCCAAAGAAATTCATTTTCTTGGGTGTTTTTTCCTCTCCATTAGGGTAAACTAAAAGTTTAAAATAAAAATAAGAACTTAGACTTACGATAATAAAAAGACACCGACTCACTACTGTTGGGCAAAATTTAATTAAAACAATTAAAAATTAAATTCTTATTTTTGCCTTTAATTTTTTAATTTTCAATTCCGTTTAAAAATCAAATTTCATCGTTTTACATCACATTAATTTCAGATCACGTTACGTAATTTTTAAATTATTAATTACAATTAAAAACCAGATTTTAATTGTCAAATTTAATTGTGCCCACCGCTGTTACTCATTTTTTAAAAATAAACTTGCAGACATTAAATGATTAATTGGTTACATAATCTTTTTAAAAAAAGCAAAAATAGAACATGATTTAAAATGCAAAAACAACAACATACATAGTATAGGCATCTATATCGTTTGAACAGATTTACATTATAATCTTGTAAAATTTATTACTTATGGACACTAAATGATTAATTGATTACGTACTTTTTTAAAAAGCAAAAATAGAATGTGATTTAAAATGCAAAAACAACAACATGCGTAGTATAGGCATCTATAATGTTTGAACAGATTTACATTATAATCTTGTAAAATTTAATGTGTGTATATAAAATGGAGAAATCCTGATTTTAAGTGAATTATGAACTTCTTTATTGCATAAAATATTACAATACTATTATAAAACACAGAAAATATTGAAATTATTAGATGGAAGTCGAACTCCGATAATGCACTATTATTTTAAATATGATGTGAGTGCGCGAAATTTATAATATTTAAAGTAATAGTGCATTATCAGAGATTGTCTTCTAATCTAATAATTTTTAGCACATAAAAGAAAACCGCATACAAAGATATTAAAAAGAAACATGAATTGCATAACTTCAAAATCGCCTTAAATAAATCCGCATAAAACGAGACCTGGGTGTATATGAAAATAATCCCAGTACTTAACGCTAAACCCCACATGGCTAAGAAATTCAGCACCGCCCTTTGTGAAATAAATATATAAATATAGCCAGCCACAAAATGATATCATGTGGGGTGATTTAATATTTATATATAAAATAAATAAAAGGTTAAGACACTATTCACTGCAATATAAAATCAAATTTATATTGTACTAAATAATGTACATTAAAAATTTACTGATCATCAACTGTTATCACAATGTATATTTCATTCTTTATTAAATTACTGGAAATCATCATAATCCATATATCATAAGTAAATAACAACAGATGTAAGATATAAGTCTATGCATTATTTTAAAAAAAAAATTCTATTGATTACATATAATATTTAATAACATAGATATAAAAATATAATAAATTTATGTTGAAGCATTTTATATAATTTACATCACACAATGTGCATTAATTATTTCCCAATCATAATTTAAAATCAGAGATACTATGCTGGTCTCCATCTGAGGAATTTGTTGGAAAATGGTCTCAAAGTTAAAGATGATCAGTAAACTTTTAATGCATTGCATGACATAAATAACAGATTGATTTTATATTACGTATAATGAGTGAAATAACTAATTTATATTCTGATATTTACATTACACATGGAATAAAATAATTAACCATGTCTATTAGATATTTATATCTTGTGTATTATTAAATATAGATACACAAAGAAATCTCTAAATAATGATTTTTAATATTTTGAAGCTACATAAAACTACAAATATTCACAATAAAAATTAGATTTCACTTGCAGGGACAAAATTTTAGACATTTTTATGACTTTAAATATTATTAACTATTATTTAAAAATTTATTATATTTATAAAATATTATTGTTTTATTTACTGTTATTATACATATATTAAAAATGTGTTTATTCACCAAAAAATGGGAACATACAGATAAAAACATATATAGAAGAATATATTACATCTTTTTAATGAGACAAAAAGTAATTTGCAATCAAAAATTAATAAGTTAAAATTTAAAATAATGCTAAAACAGAAAATAAATAACCTATAATAAAAATTGAATTTGTGGTATTCTAGATTAAATTCTATGGCACTTTTAATTTACATAGTTTAAGATAAAAGATATATGCTGATAGTTGATCAACAAATGTTATAAAATGTTTGGATAGATGAAGATTTAAATTTCACATCTTCAAAGACAGGAAAAAATATCAGCAATATGACCAAATTATGTCTATAAAAATTATTAACCATTCGACATCCTGAAAAACAAACACATCTTTTGCCTGGCCTATCTCAATTTACTATATGTGTTTAAATAATGTAAATAAAAAATTCTGTCCAGGTTATTAAAATGATGACTTTAAGTGACATAGCTCAATACTTGCAAATTTACCAATATGGCTTCAAATATATTTTCTTTGTTGTATTACATATAAATTCCAAGAAAAAATTATAATAGCAATTAAATGCATAGTTATTCATTTATAGCATTAAGATAATATTTTTTTCAAAACAAGTATTTCTTCTACACTAAAAAGTTTTTCATTAATAGCTGCATATCAGCGTAATGATATTTATATTCATTCTAATATTCTATGCTAAACTAATATGTTATGAAAGTACTGTAATTAATAAATGAATCAATAAGCTACTGATTACTAACTAACTGATTTAGTATATAATAAACATACTTAGTGATATCACTAGCTATAGATATATCTCTCAAAGCACATTTCAGTTGTAAACATTATAAAATCTTTTGGATCTATTTTACCATCTTTTTATACAATAAGTTTATTAATAATAGAAAATTTGTCAGCAAGTTAATTTCTTATAAATAAACTTTTTCAAAGAAAACACTTCATCTTTGTATAATTTTTATAACTGGTAGACATCACTAAATATACTCCTAAATCAACTTGTAAACTACTAATCTTAGAAGCCCTTCATTCCTTGATAACTCTTATAAAATCATTATTTTAAGTGTCAAGTACTCATCATTCTGTGTTGTTCATGATCTTTTACATTATAATTAAATTTTCCTACAGAGAATTACTAATTCATTTCTAGATATAATCTAGGTATGCAATTTTTAAAATTGTTTAGCAAACTGACCAAAA